>CM029468.1:8375303-9040934 GCA_017140325.1 Eucalyptus leucophloia subsp. euroa | reverse complement strand
TCAGGCAATCCCTTAGTATGCCATGTCCATTTTTAAACTTCCGGCGACTATTTGCACATCCATTGAAAAAAAAAATTGCACGCTTTTGGTGGCAGAATGATTGTAGGAAATCTAGCATTCATTGGAAAAATTGAGATGTGCTAAAGACTAGTAAGAATGTGGGAGGTCTCGGCTTTCGAGACCTCATGGATTTTAACACAGCAATGCTTGGCAAACAAGCCTGGCGTCTTCTCCAGTAGCCGACATCACTTTGGAGCTTGCTGTTCAATGGAGTTTATTTTCATTCAATAGATTTCATGCATGCTGTAAAAGGAAACAGATCGTCTTGGGGCTAGCAAGGCCTTATTTTAGGCCAGGATGCCATAATACCAAACCTGCAATGGTCGGTAGGTGATGGGTAGGATATCAGAATCAAGGAAGATCGATGGCTACCTAGAGGAATTTTGAGAGGCCCGGCGAATTGAGACAAACCAGCAAGAGTTGCTGAACTTCTAGACTTGTAGATAAACAGTTGGAACATCCCATTACTCAATAGATTATATGATGCACATACTGTCCAAGAAATTCTCACCATTCGGGTAAGACCCTCTTATATAAGAGATAAACTTATTTGGACAGCAACTACTCGTGGTAATTATACCGTCAAAAGCGGTTGTCGAGCAATAAAAAACTCTACCATTACAAAAAAATCAATGTACAACATCTTCCTCTTACCAAACCCCAGAGGCCCTTTGGAAACAAATTTGGAAGTTGAAGCTTCAGCCAAAAGTCCAGGTTTTTTTGTGGACATTATGTCACAATGCCCTTCCATCTAAAGCTAACTTATATCACCAACGCATATGTGCTGAATCGATATGTACTCTTTGTCCTAATCAAACCCTAGAAATTGTAGAGCATATTTTTCTGCTCTGTCCATGGACAAGAAGTGTTTGGTCGCACCCAGATATCAACATTCATATAGAACCACAAGCCATTCAATGAATTGATGCATGGATTGCAGAAAGACTCAAGGGGAATCAATCGTTACCTGATCTAGAGATGGTAGCCTCTGTCCTCTGGTAGATATGGAAAGCGCAAAATAGCTTTATATTTTGTGGTGATCATTTGGATGCAAATCAAGTTGTGGATGCAACCATTACTACTGCTTGTTCTGCTCTTTCTTCCTATCGCTAATCAATTGGAACAAGGCTCTCACTAGGGATAGGACGATAGCAATTCGATCTTGGTGAACTGTGGAGACTGCCAGATCCAAGTTTTCTTAAGGTGAACATAGATGGGGCATTTTAGCCTCACAGCAATCAAGGGACTATGGCGAGCATATGCAAAGATCAAGATGGGAGATTGATCGAAGGACTTACTAGAGGCTGCGTTGCATCATCAGCTCTGTAGGCGGAGTTCGTCGCCCTCACCACCACCCTTCATGATTTTCTGGAGAAAGGTAGACAATGAGATCGTTTGATAATCGAATCCGATTGCCTAGTCTTGGTCGAATCTGTTAATGCATCCATTCTAACGTCGTGGGAAGCTCGTGCGCTTGCTGCAGAGGCCACCGATCTTCTCTTCAAATTCTCCAACATTAAGGTTACACACTGCAAACGGGAAGCCAACGTTGTTGCAGATTGGGCTGCAAAAGCCCATAAAAATGGGTTCCTTCCTCAAGATTGGGCCACTTTGCCGCCCTCTATTTTGATTGACCTGCTCTATTCCGATGCTTTAGCTATTGGATGTACTAGCTGCACTTATCCTTTATGATGAATATATGCATCATTAAAAAAAAAAAACCTAACAGCCATTTCGATAAAAAAAATAAAAAAAGAAGCCTACTAGCCAACCTTATCTCCTAGCAAAATGAAGGCTCATTGACTAAAAACATCCTGGATGAAGCGAGCCAAAGACAAGTAAGAAGAGCTACCCTCCATCAAAGCCTTCCAACTCTTCTCGCTCACTTCCTTCATCTTCTTCCTCCTCTTCCTAGCCTCCTCACCCTCCATTAACTTCTTTATCCCTCTCTTTATTTCATTTGTCATCATGACATCATCACTACCTTTGACCAGATCTCTTCGATAATCCATCTTGATCTCCGCCGCGAGACCGAGCTCCACCAACAAGTGGAATGCGTTGAAATGTTGCGCCGCATACTGGGGCCATGCGGCGATCGGCATGCCAAACCATATGCTTTCTAGGGTGGAGTTCCACCCACAGTGAGACACAAACCCTCTGATGGCTGGGTGGGCCAAGATTGTGACCTGTGGGGCCCACCCGATCACTCTCCCAACCCCCGCTGTCCTATTAAGAAAACCCTCGGGCAGGACCTCTGCGGGATTTGCATAGTCTTGGGGGGCTTCCAGCTTGCCCTTCGCCGGAGGCTGTTGTAAAGACCACAGGAAGCGGTACCTGCTCTGCTCTAATGCATAGGCAATCTCTTTTGCCTGGTGCTCATCGAAGCACCCCCGCTCCCGAAGCACAGGAACACCACTGACGCATCTGGCTACTAGTCAAGCCACTCCACAATCTCGAAACCCTTTTTGCTCTCAACGTTGATGTTTAGTATGGGGCCCACGGAGTACACCATAGATGCTCTAAGGCTGGCCAGGGCTTCCACAACGTGCGGTTCGAGCTCAACGAACGTATTTACCAAAATTCCCTTGGTTTCCCTATACTTGAGGATGGGGTCCAAGAATATCTTGCAGTCTTCTTCCATAAACACTTCCAAGGGCAAGAACTTGGCGGCAAGCAACGGGTTAGCTAAGCACTGTAAGTCCAACACGGCGTCGGAGCCCTTGAGCCTGGTTGGGTCCATGTGTTGCTCATCTCGGAGAGACCGGAGGTGCAGCGTGACTCTGAGGAATGCCACGCCTGATGGGAAGAAAATGTAGGAAGGGACGCCAAACTTGACAGCCACGTCGATCATTGACGTGCAAAACACATCTAGGATAGGCCCAACGAGCCATGGTGACCCTTGGGCAAAGAGCTCAGCGACAGCTTCTCGGAGGTTGGCTTTGTTTCTCTCAATGAAGTGATAGACATGTCGGGAGAACGGCAACAATTTGAACAATATTGAATCAACGCGGCGGAATAAAATAATCTCTCTTCTTGTGCAAACCTAATAGGAATCGATATAGTAGAGTAAAATAAATACCAAGCACGCAAACACAAGACGATTTTTTTTACATAGAAAACCTTCTTGGTGTGAGGAGATCAAAAACCATGGGACCAAAGTCCACCCAAAATTCTTTACTATCAACAAAATTATTTTTCTCTAGCAAATACTAGAGGTACATAGCAGCAAAGACCTCAAGAACATAATTCTTGGCAATACACATAAACTTCACAAGAGATCAAGGATAAATCTGACCAAAAACGCAGGTTTTGATCAATTCACAAAAAACCTGATGTATGGAGCTTCAAACGAAAATCAAACCGTTTAGATTCGATAAAATTGCGCCACAAATATGTTCACAAAATTTCAGCTCAATCAGACCATGAATCGACCTTCGATACCAGCTTGATGTAAATCAGATATTACTACAATCCCCAAATTTTCTGCTTTCTCTTTTTCTTTTGTTACCATTTCCTTTTTTGTGGCTACCTCTTTATATAGATAGTGAGAAACCCTATTTCTTCATATAACTTATCATATGGGTTCAAGCCTTTTTTGAGCTTGCAACTCATGAGACCTCCTCCACATAGGAGTGAACCCAGCTAACAAGACAAAGGCAAAGAAAGACGTCCTCAAGGAGTGGCTTCGCCTAGAAGGATGAAGCGGATGCGGTCAGCCACGGAGGCGGTGAGCGACCCAATGTGGGAATCAATCTCCGAGTTGAAGGGGAACTTCATGATGAGGATGGTGATTGAGAGCCGACCATTGCGGTCGACGAGGACCTTGGCCATCTCCACCATCGACACCAGGTGGCTGGAGCCCGGACATGGGATGAACACGAGCTCGATTTTAGCACTCATAAAGACGATGATGCCTCCAAAAATTCTTCTTTTCCTAATTGAGTTCCCCACTGTGCGGTTGTCACTGGAGGAGAAAATAAAAGCAAAACGAAGATAGGATAAGATAAAGGCAATCAGGATTGGCGGATGGATAGAGTAAGATAAAGGCCCTAAGGATGGGCGGATAGAATACAAAGATAGCCTTTATCCTATTGTGAATTTAAAAAGGTGGAAAAGGTTTGAGTACATCCAGAAGCTCTCGACCCGTAATTATCACCTAAGGGTCTCTTATCATTAACAAGAGAAAAAAAATATATATTAGACAAGTCATTTTACGAAAGTACAATTGAGTTCTAAAATTTTTAAAAAATATAATCAAGTTTTAAAACTTATCAAATTGATTCAATCAAGTCATTCTGTCAATTTCGTCCAATGTAACTAACGGAAAATACTAACATATATTATTTTATTACTTTCTTAAAGATATGTGGCACCCACCAAGTGCCAAATCCAAAAAAATAATTAAAAAATACAAAAAATTGATTAACATATAAAAAAAAATTAAAAAAGAAGTAAAAAAACAAACTCACCCACAATTTGGCTAAGCCCTCGTCGATGGTCGCCACCACAATCATCAAGAAGGGCTAGCAAAGGTTGCCTAGTGACTCTCCCCAAGCAAGCCATTGGCGGCCCCCAATGAGGGCTTGCTAGCTTAGATTTGGGAGAGCGTGCAACCATCACCGCAAAACTGAGTGTGGATGATCGACCTTTGCCTGTGACCCATGAGGGTCGCCAAGCTTTTGTAGGTCCAGATGACCATCGTCAGCCCTTTCCAACAACTATGGCAGCAACAACTGTTGAGGACTTGGCCAAGCCATGGGTGATTTTTATCTTTTTTTATTTTTATTTTTATTTTTATTTTTATCTTTTTATTTTTAATCTAATTTTGTTCGTATTTTTTTTAAATTTTTTCCAATGTGGCGCTTAGTGGATGCCATGTCCTTGCCATGCATCTTAAGAAAGTAACAAAATAAGATACATAAGCATTTTCCGTTAGCTAAATTGAACAGAGTTAACATAAGGATTTGATTAAATCAATTTGGTAAGTTTTATGACTTAATTGCACATTTTATGACAAATTTTAACACTTCCAATGCACATATCCTAAAAAATATTAACATGGTAGAATTTTGAGGTCAAGTTCTGTATTGTTTCTTTCCGGATTATAGATACTAGAGTCATTTTGCTTATGGATAACAGGTCTGCATCGGATAACACAGAAGTCCGATTGTAAACTGTATTCAAATTGGCCCGACGCGTAAAATCAGCTGGACTTTAGAAGATGGGGGCCTTAAGGTCACTTAAATTTTCAAGACCGAGCCGCTTGAGGTTGACCTTTATCCAAAATTCTTGCTTGGCCAGATGAGTACGTGTGCGATGCATATGTGGGGTTGGTTACTGTCGCAACATTCCCGAAGGTGAATTACTCAAAAAAGGCTAATGGATTACTTAGTCCAAAAACTTGGCACGGACTCTCCCAAGTCCTACCAATCGCGACTTGATACTAAGAAATTAACTCATTTAAACATGTAATTATACTCAATTTAGAGCCGCCACTAACCAATTCGAGTTGGTTCGAAACCCAAGTAAAGTATGAAAGAATACTTTACTTTTGCAAACTAGAGATTCAATAGGTCCACGAATATGGTTATGCTAGAAAAATCTAATACCCTTTCAGTACCTCATCATTTTAATCTCAAAAATATTTTGTAGGCAGTCTTGATTAATTTTAACCTAAGCTACTAACATGCAAAGGGTGGTCACGTGGATGCACAATCAGTAAAATAACATTCAATCAACCGAAGTGATAAATTGTAAGAAATTATAAACTACAACTTCATTAAGGTCCATTCTCTAAAGAAAAACTTACAAAAATGCTAATAAAAATGCATGCCCTAAATATGATTTCTAAATGACATGACACCTAATTTTTCTTCTTTTTTTTTAAAAAAAATGTTAATTATATGCAATCTTAATCTAAATTTGATATGCATGAGTTTTAGTTTAATGACATATGAGATGCAATTCATGTGACATAATTTAAATTATTACAATATGTGTGCATTCTAATTTACATAATCCTAAATATGCATGTGCTACATGATATAGGATGTATGACATGACAATTCTATATACATGTTCTTTTTATGCTTTTTTAATGATTTTTTAATACATATATGCAACCTACACTAAATAATGATGACATAAAATGGGATTAATCATCAACTAACCTATTAACTAACTAAGTAAATGACCTTTGTGTTTTGCTTCTTTTTAAAATGACTTAATAATTCTTATTAAAAAAAATAATGATGCAATATTAATCTTTGGCTTTTTTATTAAAAAAAAAAAACTACATGACGGGAATATTAAGACATTAACCTATGACCCACTAACTAAAGCGCCACATGTGGTGTGCACATTATGAAATCTATATAACCTAAATAACATTTTTTGTTCTTTTCTTGTTTTGGTTTTATTAAAGGAAAATTATCCTAATTCTATATGAATCTTAAAATGCATTGCTTTAAACATGAAATGTGTATGGACCTAAATACCTAAATCCTAGACATGACATATGATGCATGATATGTGATGAGCAAATAACGATAACGCACCAAAATATATGTTCTATTGAAAATTCACCAATGTAAATCAATGACATATTATCTTAATGCAAATCAATTACGTGAAGTAGTCCATAAATTTTCCATGAAAGGTCGAAATAATAAAAAATCTAACCCGATGTATCTCGGTTCAATATTTTTGATTATCGTGACTTAATATGACAAATTTCCTAATTGGATAATGATAAAAATAAATCAGAACAAATCAAGTTAGAATAAAAACTATGAAACCTAATATTTGGACTGAATTTAATCTAAAAATATTTACCTATCTTAGAAAAATTATTTCCAAGATGGAAACCAGCAAGGAACGATGCCAAGTTCACCCTTCTCAAGCCTCAAGTGACCTGCACAAGGAAAATGGTACCAATAGTATTGAACTTATTGGACAACTTCGGATGAAGGCTGGTCAGCCTTTGAACAGGTGAGGGAGACAGCCGGTGTTGGATCTTCAGCGAGGGCTGGGTGGCGGCAGTAGCAAGGGAGGTGCGGCGTTAATGACCGGCAAGCAGCAGCTGGGTCACCGGTTGCTGCGGTGGTGGTGAGCAGTGACGTCGAGGCGAGCTGACGGACAAAGGCACAGGCCAACTACAAATCACAGGTCACGGGCTACAGGAGCGACAGTGGCGTCGAGTTCAATGGCGGAACTCGGGCGTTGGGCTCCGACTAAGGAAAAAACTAGCGTTACAGCAGGTTCAGGTTCTGGCTCGCGAGCGGAGCAGCTTGGATTGCAGCGTCGAGTCGCTGGTCTTCGGCTCCGAACAGCATCAGCGCAGTGTCGATGATCGGCGAACAACAAGGTCGCGGGTCGTAGCAGTGGTGTGGTGAGCGGTGGCGTCAGGGGTCACTATTGGACGGTACAGAGGAGCAGCAACGACACAGGCAGGGATGTCGGGCTACTGGGACTGGTTTCAACAGGTGCCAGTGCTGGCAGAGCGACAGTGGTGGAGGCGGTGCAGGGGAAGTGGGCAGTAGGGACGCCGAACAGGAACTCACGAGGAAGATGAACAGTTGTTCATATTTTTTTTTTTTACTCTGTTTTCTCTCTCATGTCATTTTCATGTCTCCTCCTTCTGTCTCTCTATGCACTTTCTGCATCTTCTTTTTACTTTTTTCTCTTTTCCTCTCTAAAGAAACGAAGCTCTCCTTTTCTATTTTCTCTTCCTCGAACCTTAGAGAAATTCCCCCCCTTCACTTTTCTGCAGAAGCTTTTTGCTTGACTTTTTTCATTTTCCCCAGAAAGTCTTTCTCTTTTGTTTTTCTCAAAGGAACGAACACCAACGGGGAAAAACTTTTCTTCTCCTTTCTTTGTGTTGAATTTTTTCGACCTCTAAACCAAGAGAAAAGCCCCCCCTTATTTCGAAACCTCGCATCCTTTATTTATAGAGGAAAACTCGAAGTTGTTTTTGCAAATGAGATATTCACTCAACCACTTAACAAAAAAAAATGGCTCCAAAATCACACAACTAATTTTTTCGAATTTTGAAATGAGGAGATATGTTTAACAAGAAAAATGCTTCATTACTCAAAAATTTCCAAAATCTCACTCCAAATGTTTTTTTATTTATTTTATATGTTATTTATTATCCTTTATTTTTATTTTCTAAAAGATAAGTTTGATCCTAAATGTTATTATTACCTAAATGCAATGCTATGAAATGCTTAATGTAACAAGTAAATAGCATGGTCAAAATTAGGTGTCAACAATTACATTTCAGAAAGAAAACGGTGGCAAGGTAAGAATATTCAGCACTAGTACCATACAGGAAATGCAAATCTGGCCAAAACAGAAAGGAACAGAGCAAAAACTGGACTAGTATTCTCGATTGGAACGTGGATTTTCACGGTTGAATTGGGCAAGATATTCTTGGCTATATGGGATATATTCAAGGTTGACTGCAAGGGGCATATATGGGGCCTGAGGATGACAAAACAGGAGAAAAAACAAAGAAGAATATTGTGAACTCGCAGTATAAAACACAAGCAAGCATGGTGCAAGGGAAGGCAGCACGCTCAAGATAGAATAAAAAATAAAAGCAAAAGAATCTGGTCAAGCAAGGTGCAAACAAGAGTTCACCGAACTAAGGAAACGGTGGAATTTGGACTTCGTTTGAGGTGGCTTTTATTTAACGAAAAAATAATAATTTTCAAAAAAGATCATTTATATCGATTCAAATAATTAGTCCACGAAATTTTTTTTCATTATTGATGATAATTTATGTCTCATTATTTTCATGAGCGATAATTTTTTTTATTGTCAAAATTGATTGACTCAACTGGCAAGATTCGAACTCCCCACACATCATGTCTAGGTTCAAATCCCGCTAGTAACAGTGGTATGCCCGGCATTGGTATGGGTTACCTCCCCTCCTCCTAAACCAGATTCACAATATCACTTTATGATGAGGTGATATCTTCATCATTGTGTTCCTGAGAGAGCATTACACGTCTTGCTCTTTTTAGGTGTAAAGCAAGCTGGATCCTTTCCAAGTTTTCTTCGGTGACTTCCACTCTCTTCCTGTGAGGTCTGGATGGGCAAGGGCCAGGTACATCGGATTTTATTTGAGGCCTGATGGGCCAGGGCCAAACACACACGCACATATATACATCGTTTGTTCATTTTTGTATAACTAGCGACAAACTCTTATTGCCGCATCATTTGCTAGAGTTCGTTGGAGAATTCGATGGTAACTAGTTGGCGTCCGTGGTGTTTATCGTGCTGAGCCCAAACCTCCGTTTCCATCCTTCGAATAATTTGATTGAGTGAGCCGACTAATGTTTAACTTCGGTTTCATCTGAGTGTTGATCCCTCGATGTGCTCACAATCCGAATCGAAAACATGAAGCAACTTGTCTTCAATCTGGTTTAGTTTGAACAAATTCTCATTGCCTTCAGTTTTAGTTTCATAATTTCTCATGAATATCTAGCAATTAATGTCATAACGCGCGCCATTTAATTTTTTTCAATGTTGATAGTTAGTTCATAACTTCTTTCGTAATTTGGATTGGTTTACATGATTTTCATTCGTACTCGCTTTCATAATTGATGTAGAAAACGTTCTAGGATTATCGTGGTTGCTGTGGCATGGTTTAGGCCCGTTTTAGAGCACAAGAACGGGCCGAACGTCCGTCGTCTCAGTCTGGACAGCAGGATTACTTTAGTTTTCTTTTTTTATATTATTAGCTTCATTTTTGTCAATTTTAGAATGTATCATCATCACTTGAATTAAGAAATTTATATTTGATGCACGTTTATTTTCTTTTATGCCTCACGGTGTCCTGTCCTAGAATAAGACGATGTATAATGGTACCCGACATGGCTCTGGTATTTTTTCGTCCTTTATCTGTTATTATTATTGATTGACTTTTTTATAATATTGGAGTATTTACGCATGGATTGTTAGATGAATACTAGATATTAAAATTGGAAATATTAGATGAATTGTTTTTTACAAAATGGAAAAAGGTATTAACAAGAAGCATTAGACGGATCTACCTTAATCAAGTCCTCAAGAGGATCGGTTTTTTCTTTATTTAGCCCAATGTTAGAGGATATTTTTCGCCTTTGGCTTGCAAAGGTAAGGTGGGTTGGGTCTCGCATCTTACTCGACTCCTAACCAGTCTTAGATTAGGAGGTGGATGACATATGATTAGAAATTAATTGAAAAAATTAATGAAAACCAAGCCATGATCGATAGAGTTTTAGAGAATTTGTGAGAAGTGTAAGTACCATCTCATAATAAGGTTTTCGTGCCCTCTTAGCAATCCATCAAACTTCCTTGGAGTTCACTTCAAGAGGGTCACTATAGGAGCATGTGTGAATTTTGTTAGAGAAATTATATATAAGAGATTTAATGTGGTTTGGAGTTGTTGATATATCATAGTTGGTTCATAGTGCATTAACTTGAACAAAAGTGTATCCACTTGAATATGATGATGAACTTGGATTTAGACTCATCTCACCATGAAAAGGTATTGGACTATTGCTGTACATTCTCAACAAAATTGTATTAGAGCTAATGTTGATTAGTGAGCCCCAATGGGTTCTAATATTTTTAGAATATCTCAATAAAAAAATTTCATAATCAATGCATGTTTTAAGTGAAAATTGCCATTTTGGATGATCTGGCAATACTAGACCAAGGGCAAAAGGCTTGCATAAAGTTATAGCAACATAGTCTGAAGTTGGCAATTGATTGTGGTAGCTGTGCATAGTTATGGGTACATTATAATGTGTAAATTTAAGTTGAGATATGTTACTTCAAAAGGATGTGTAGATAAAGGGCCAAATCCCCAAAAAAGAATATCATGAAGTCATCTCTCATGGAAAAAAATTGATCTCCTTGGACTTGAGCAAGTCCTTATAAGGCTTAAGGGAGAAATGACAAGGGGAAGAACCCTCGAGGAGTGGGACTCCCTGCTGCACACTCCAATATTCCCTCCTCTCTAGGAAGAAAAATATATGGAGAGCAATTAAGGAGGTGTTGGGCGTGTGGGTAATAGGACGTTAAAATAAGAAATGTAGTCTTGTTAGCCTACTTAGATTACTAGGTAAGCAGGGTGGCCTCAACATAAGAGGTAAACTCTTTGCAATTTTATGAGGTTATCCTATAACCAAACACTAAAGATCCAAGCTGTACTTCCAGTTGCAAGTTATCAGGAAATGAAGTTTTATCTCTCATGAACAAATTTAACCCCCACGTGTCATGTTTTTCAAAGAAATTTGTATAAACTCTCGCTCAATGAACAAAAATAGTCACCGTGATCTTTTCCATCTTAGCAATCCTTAGGTGATATTTGATGCTAACCACGTAGAGGTAGTTTTTCCAAAAAAGAAAAAAAAAAAAAAAAAAAAAAAAACCATGTAGAGGTAACGCATAATCCAAGATTCATTTTTCTCTAAATAACCAGAAAATCTTACTATTGGAGTTATACCAAATGCAATGCCATTGTATGTAAATGGAAGAATTACAAAAAAAGTTCTAAACCCATTATAATTGTGCCAATTCAATCATAAACATTTTTTTTATCAATTTAATCGTAAACATTTTGCATTTGTGCCAATTCAATTAATCCAGCCAATTTTGATTTGCTAGCATTGATGGCATTTCTCAATTTTTTTTAATTTCTTTTTTTCTTTAAATTCCCCCTTTCCCTTAGGGCTAGCGAGGATTGCCAGCCAATCTTTGCCGGCCATAGACGTATTAAAACTACTCCTCCACTTTGAATTTGTCAAATCAACCATCCCACCTTGATGTCCAAGTAATAGTATTTATCCCCATTTTATAAAGTCAAAGAACACCGTGCACATTGACGAACCGATATTTATTTTTAAAAAGAATTTACTAAAATACAAAATTAGATCCATTGAGAATGACGCATGCAGATATTATTAATATATCGCATCACTACATACATTAAATTTATATGTTGATATTGATATTTTCTTTTGTGAATAAGACGGCCAGGAAGTAACAACCACTTGCATCCGCATGAGTTGTATCATGTTACGTGAGATTATGGTCTTGGAATTTTTTGTGCAGTCTTAAACGTCATCTCCTTAAACTATTGCATTCCATTTATCTGACGAGATGTTGGCCCACATGGTATTTGAGCTACCAAGCTTTAAATCCATCTTCCTTGCAAAACCGTCTCATCTTATTATTTTACTCGGTCCATGAATCTGCAGGCCGCCGGTTTCCTCTTGTAATAAACATAAAGCAAAAGTATGAAAAGAAAAATTGAAAATCCTCTGGCGTTCCATATGGGTCAAACCAAATTTGCATTCCTCAAGTGAAGGTTCAATCTTGCTATATTCCCTAATGCTTTTCACACTGGACTTTCAAAAGCGGGAATGAGAATAGCAATGGAGGTGAAAGCAAGAGCAAAATGGAATCCATCTATACTTGGAGATCAAGGACGGATGGTTGCTGGTTAATTTATTTTGTGCGAACACTTTCTATAACTTGTCTTTTACCTTTGCACGGTTCCACACAAAACACGCCAAAGGGTCGACAAGAATCAACATGGTTTACAGTCACAAAAGACACTAGAACAGTCCGGATGGATTGTAGTTCCAGATATGCTGAAACACACATGCCAAGTAATCACATAATCAAAATACCAACAGCCTCCCAAGCTAAATGGATGCTCACTAACTCCAGACATCCCCAGTGAATCGACCCAAATATAGGTAGGAAGAGCCACCCTCCATCAAAGCCTTACCGCTCTTCTCGCTCACCTCTTTCACCTTCTTCCTCCTCTCCCCGGCCTCCTTGCCCTCCATTAACCTTCTTATCCCTTCCTCTATCTCATCTGCCGTCATGATGCCATCACTACCTTTGACTAGATCTCTTTAATAATCCATCTTGATCTCTACCGAGAGGCCAACCTCCACCATTAGTTGGAACACGTTGAACTCTGTGTTGACTCCAGATATAATGCGTCCCTACTTTGACAAGATCTCTCCGATAATCCATCTTCGCCGTGAGACCAAGCTCCACCACCAATTGGAATGCATTGATCGGGGTAGTTGTGCATAGTTACGATTACATTATGATGTGGAAATTTAAGTTGAGATATGTCGATACAAAAGGATGCATAGGTAAAGGGCCAAATCCCCAAAAGAGAATATCATGAAGTTATATCTCTCATAGACAAATTTGACCTCCTTAGACCTAAGCAAATCCTTAAAAGGCTTAAGAGAGAAATGACAAGGGGAAGAACCCCCAAGGGTCAGATTACTGCACACTCCCGTATTTCCTCCTCTCCAAGGAAAAAAAATAAATGGAGAGCAATTGGGAAGGTGGTGCGATTGTTGGCAATAGGATGATAATATAAGGAAGGCAATCCTATTAACCCACTTGGATTATCAAGTAAGCAAGGCTGCCTCGACATGAGAGGTCAAACTCTCTACAACTTGATGAGGTTACCCTGTAATCAAACATCAAGTATCCGAGTTGTACTCTTGGTTACAGGTTAGCGGGAAATGAAGTTATATCTCTAATGGACAAAATTGACCCCCACTTTTTATATGTTCCAAAGAAAATAGTACAAACTCTCACTCAATGAACAAAAGTAGTTAGCGTGATCTTTTCCATCTAAGCAATCCTTAGGTGACATTCGATATGGCTAACCATGTAGAGGTGACATATAATCCAAGATTCATTTTGATCTAAATTACTAGAAAATCTTACTGTGGAGTTATAGCAAATGCATTGCGATTGTATATAAATGGGAGAATTATTAAAAAAAAAAAAGTTCTAAATATATTACAATTGTGCTAATTCAGTCATAATTTTTTTACTAATTCAATCTTAAATCTTTTTTTTTTATATGCTAGTTCAATCTATTCGGCTACTTTTGGCTGGCTAGTGTTGACGCATTTCACAATTTTTTATTATATTTTTAATATGTTTTTCTTTTCCTTTTTTAATTTTCACCCTTCCCATAGGACTAGCGGGGATTGTCGGCTGATCCTTGTTAGCCACAGGAATATTAAAACTACTCCTCCTCTTTGAACACGGCAACGCAACCATCCCTCCTTGATGTCCAAATACTAGTATTATGTATCCTCCGTTTTATAAAGTCAAAAAACACCATGTACATTGACGGACCAATATTTATTTTTAAAAAAAATTTACTAAAATACAAAATTAAATCTATTAAGAATGATGCATAAAAATATTATTAATATGTCACATCACGACATACATTGAACTTATATGTCAATATTGATTCTTTTTTTTTTTTTTTTGTGAATAAGATGGTCGGGAAGCAACAACTACTGCCATCCGCATTAATTGTATCATGTTACGTGAGATTATGTTCTATGAATTATTTGTGCAGTCTTAAACGTCATCTCCTCAAACTCTATTGCATTCTATTTATCTCACGAGATGTTGGGCCACATGGGATTCGAGCTACCCACCATTAAATGCAGCGTTCCTTGCAAAACTGTCTCATCTTATTATTTTACTCGGTTCATGAATCTGCAGCTCGCCGGTTTCCTCTTGTAATAAACAGAAAGCAATTTTTTTTTCTTAGAAAAAAATTGAAAATCCTTAGGCGTTCCATATGGGGTCAAACCAAATTTACATTCCTCAAGTGAAGGTTCAATTTTGCTATATTCCCTAATGCTTTTCATACTAGACTTTCAAAAGCAGGAATGAGAATAGCACTGGATGTGACAGCGAGAACAAAGTAGAATCCATCTTTACTTGGAGATCAAGGAGGGATGGTTGCCGGTCATTTTATTTTGTTTGAACAATTTCTATAACTTGTCTTTTAACTCTGCACCGTTCCCACACAAGACACGCCAAAGGGTCGACAAGAATCAACATGGTTTATATTCACAAAAGACACTGGAACAGTCCGGATGGATTGGAGCCCCAGATACGCTGAAACACACGCGCCAAGTAATCATAGAATCAAAATACCAACAGCCTCCATAGCTAATTGGACACTCACTGACTCTAGACATCCTCAATGAATTGACCCAAACACAGGTAGGAAGAGACGAAAATCTACCATATGGGATTTTAACAATGATGAACACAATTTATATTCATCGTTACCTTAGGAGATTACAGCTCGTGGGCCAAACCCAAATTGACTGGTTCAACATAAAACACGTCAAGGGTCGATGAAAATCAACATGGATTATGTCGCTACCTACCCTTGGGAAATGGAATAGGCTTAGGGATATTGCTTAAAGGACAGGCCTCTGACCCATAATTAGGCACAGGATCTCCCAAGCCCATTTTAGATATTCAAATTGAGAGTATGGAAATTTTATAAAAAAGGAGTCACCACTAATTTTTTAAGATCAGCTAGAAATCAAGTAAGGTATGAGAGAGCACCTTACTTCCTATACAATTAGAGAATCTAGGATCGATGACTTGATTACACTAATTAATCAGTTAGTGCCCTTTCGATACCTAAACTTATTCAATTAAAAAAAAGATCTTTTTTTTTGTTAGGAAGTTTAGATTTATTTTATACATATTCATTAACATAGTGATTATACAGGTGCACAATCATTAACATAATTATCGACCATCAAAAGAAACCATTAAATAGATTGCATGGGATAGGAAATACTTAACACTAAAGAAAAGATAAATGCTAACCCTAACTAGACTTAAAAAAAAAAAAAAAAAAAAAAAAAAAGGCCAGAATTGACGTATCAATATTAGGCAATCAAGGACATTTGTCTCTTAGAACAATTAAGATTCTAAGGTAGAGCCCTAAGGGCTTGTTTAACTTAAAACATGATTTTCACCAAGGATTTCCACACATTTAATGATTTTCAACCTACCAGCCAACCCTCTTTCCTAGCTAAATGAAGGTTCATTGACCGCAAACATCCTCGATGAAGCGAGCCAAAGACAAGTAAGAAGAGCCACCCTCCATCAAAGCCTTCCTACTCTTCTCGCTCACTTCCTTCACTTTCTTCCTCCTCTCCCTAGCCTCCTCGCCCTCCATTAACTTCCTTATACCTCTCTCTATTTCATTTGCCATCACAACATCGTCACTACCTTTGACCAGATCTCTTCGATAATCCATCTTGATCTCTGCCGCGAGACCGAGCTCCAACACCAAGTGGAATGCGTTGAAATGTTGCTCCGCATATTGGGGCCATGCGGCGACCGGCACGCCAAACCATATGCTTTCTAGGGTGGAGTTCCACCCGCAGTGAGACACAAACCCTCCGATGGCTGGGTGGGCCAAGATTGCGACCTGTGGGGCCCACCCGATCACTCTCCCAAGCCCCGCTGTCCTATTAAGAAAACCCTCGGGCAGGACCTTTGCGGGATCTGCGTAGTCCCGGAGGGCTTCCAGCTTGCCCTTCGCCGGAGGCTGTCGTAGGGACCACAGGAAGCGGTACCTGCTCCGCTCCAACGCGTGGGCAATCTCTTTTGTCTGGTGCTCGTCGAAGTACCCCCCGCTCCCGAAGCACAGGAACACCACAGACGCACCCGGCTGCTGGTCGAGCCAGTCCAGGATCTCGAAACCCTTTTTGCTCTCAACCTTGATGTTTAGTATGGGGCCCACGGAGTACACCACGGGTGCTCCTAGGCTGGCCAGGACTTCCATAGCGAGCGGTTCGAGCTCAGCGAACGTATTTACCAAAATTCCCTTGGTTTCCCTATACCTCTGGGTGAGGTCCAAGAATATCCGGCAGTCTTCTTCCATAAACACTGCCAAGGGCAAGAACTTGGCGGCAGGCAGCGGGTTAGCTAAGCACGGGAAGTCCAGCTCGGCATCAGAGCCCTTGAGCCTGGTCGGGTCCATGTGTTGCTCACCTTGGAGAGACTGGAGGTGCAGCATGACTCCAAGGATCGCCGCGCCTGATGGGAAGAAAATGTAGGAAGGGACGCCGAACTCAACAGCCACGTCAATCATCGAGGTGCAAAACATGTCGAGGACAAGCCCAGCAAGCTGTGGCGAGCTGCGGGCAGAGAGCTCAGCCACGGCTTCTCGA
The DNA here is from genome assembly GCA_017140325.1 of Eucalyptus leucophloia subsp. euroa. NCBI lineage: Eukaryota > Viridiplantae > Streptophyta > Magnoliopsida > Myrtales > Myrtaceae > Eucalyptus > Eucalyptus leucophloia. The sequence goes on along the minus strand of CM029468.1, from coordinate 9,023,823 downwards.
ACGTCAGCTTTGTAGCTCTCCATAAAGTGATAGATGAAGGCCACGGGAGACGTTCTCAGGGATTGGCTTCGCCTAGGGAGGAGGATGAAGTGGATGTGGGCAGCCACGGAGGCAGTGAGCGACTCGATGTGGGAATCAATCTCCGATTCGAAGGGGAACTTCATGATAAGGACGGTGATGGAGAGCCGATCATCACGGTCGACGAGGAGCTTGGCCATCTCCACCATCGACACCAGGTGGCCAGGGCCCGGAAATGGGATGAACACGAGCTCGGATTTAGCACTTATGATGAAGACAACGCCTTCGAAAATTCTTCGTTTCCTAACTGAGTTCACTCGGTTGCGAAGATGATAACGAGGTGGAGGCTCTTATAGATCTCAATTTGTGAGTCTTCAGTTAGTGGGAATGAAGGAAGCAGCCAAAGAGATGGGGATTGATTTATAGGAAGAGGTGATGACGTCGTGCTGGTTGAGGTCTGCGTCACTGTCTGGTTCACTTTTCCTTGGTCGAAATCGCCCTCTAGTTTGACTTGCGTTTGTTGGATTTTAAGTTTGGATATTGCTTGGTGTTGGTTTACTCCACGAGAAATTCTAAAACCACCCCGGCTCACGTCAACCGATGCATCCAATTAAATCAATGCGAAAATTGCTAAAAAAATAAATTAAAAAAAAACACTTGAGATTTACTTAGTTTGATCCAAATATCGATACCTACTCTATGAGGAGAACGGACCACAAGTACTCCACTAATTAATCAGAGAATTATAGAGTTATAATCACTTACATATAGATTACAGCCAAATCCGCAGTGTTTAGACTCAGAGAATTACCTCACTGAGCAAAACATTTATGTTTCTACAAAGAAAACGTCACAATTCGAGGTAGAATACTTTGCAAAAATCGCTGTTCGGAGCCTGGTTGCTCAAGGAAGTCCGCCGCTGTGCGTCAGCTGGGCGGCTGTCGCTGGAGGAGAAAATAAAAGCAAAATCCACGTCCTTTTATTTTTCTCTTACCTCACATGCCCTCTGACCATAGCATTCTATGTATGTATGTGTGTGTATATATTCTTTTACTGTACGAACGATGTCAATCGTTGATCGGTCAAACCCTTGCTCTACAAGTAGGCGACATCTTTCCTTATTTAAGTTACTTCTTTATTTGAATTCACTACCCAAGTAAATTCAAGATTATCATTTCAAAGAAAGGAAAAATAAATAAAAAAATCAAAGTCCAATTGGGACTCTTTCATTGACAACTCATCTAACATGGACTAGTTTACATCATCCAATCAGGTTGTGTCTTGTGCACATTTCAAATTTGAGATATTAATTTAACATAAATAATGTTAGTGGGTTGAATGTGAGACAAACAAGATTTAAAGGATGAAATGTATTGGGCTCATATGGATCTGATGCATTCGAGAAGCTATTTTAACGTTGAAAATAGAGTGATTTATATAACGGGTCATCATGATAGATCAAGAAGTTATTATATAATCTGTAGATTATTTAGACCAATATTGATAGTAAAACGAAGATAGGATAAGATAATGGCAGTAGGGATTGGCGGATAGAGTAGGAAAGATAGCCTTTGTCCTACATTTTTTTTCACTTGAAGATGTGATCTCTAAGATTCCGAACAAGGGCTCGTACATTTCATGTGGGCAAACTTATTGCCAATTCGAAAAGGTGGGAAAGGTTTAAGGACAGCCAGAAGCTGTTGACCTGTAATTATTGCCAAAGATCTCCCATAAAAGTGCAATTGAGTCTAAGAACTTATAAAAAGTGTAATTAAGTCCCAAAATTTGTCAAATTAATTCAATCGAGTCATTCTATTAACTTTGTCCAATTTAATTAACGGAAATATTGACGTATATTATTTTATTACTTTCTTAAGATAAATGGTGCCCACTAAATGCCACATCCAAGAAAAAATAAGAAATGCAAAAAATAGATTAAAAAATAAAAAACTATTTTTTAAAAAAGAAGAAAAAACCAAACTCATCCATAGCTTGGCTAAGCCCTTGTCGATGGCTGCCACCACCGTCATTGGGAAGGGCCAACAGAACTCGCTTGGCAACCCTCCTTGAGCAAGCCTTTGGCAGCCCCCAATGAGGGCCTGCTAGCCTAGATTTGGGGGAGCGCACAACCCTTGTCATAGATCTGAGCGAGGGTCATCGGCCCTCGCCTAGAGCCCATAAGGGTTGCTGAACTTTGGAAAGGCCCAGACGACCATTGCCAGTCCTTTCCAACGGCTATGGTAGCAGCAATTGGCGAGGGCTTCACCAAGCTGTGGATGAGTTTTTTTTTTTTTTTTAATCATCTTTTTTTAATCTAATTTTGTTTTTATTTCTTTAATTTTTTTTCTGATGTGGTGCTAAGAAGGCACCATGTCATTGCCATGTGTCTTAAGAAAGTAATAAAATAAGACACGTCAGCATTTTTCGTTAGCTAAATTGAACAAAGTTAACATAAGGATTTGACTGTCAATTTGACAAGTTTTATGATTTAATTGCACATTTCATGACAAATTTTAAGACTTTCAATGCACATATCCAAAAAGAGATTGACATGGCAGAATTTTGAGGTCATGTTCTCTACTGCATTTTTCCAGATTTTAGATACTAGAGTCATTTAGCTTATGGATAACATGTCTGCATCGAATAACACAGAAGTCCAACTGTGAATTGTATTCAAATTGGCCCGACGTGCGAAATCAGCTGGAATTTAGAAGAAGGGGGCCTTAAGGTCATTTAAATTTTCAAGACCGAGCCCGCTTGAGCTCGATCTCCATCCAAAATTCTTGCTTGGCCGGATGAGTACGTGTGCGATGCATATGTGGGGTTGGTTACATTTCGGAAAGAAAGCGACCGCAATATAAGAATATTTAGCGCTGGTACCATACAGAAAATGCGAATCTGGCCAAAACAGAAAGGAACGGAGGAAAAACTTGACTAGGATTCTCGATTTGAACGTGGCTTTTCACGGTTGAATTGGGCAAGATATTCTTGGGTATATGGGATATATTCAAGGTTGACTACGAGGGGCATACAAAGAAGAATACGGTGGACTTGCAGTATAAAACACAAGCAAGCATGGAGCAAGGGAAGGCCGCACGCTCAAGACAGAATAAAAAATAAAAGCAAAAGAATCTGGTCAAGCAAGGGGCAAACAAAAGTACACCGAAATAAAGAAACGGTGGAATTTGGACTTTGTTTGATGTTGCTTTTATTTCACAAAAAAAAAAATTGTAATTTTTAAAAAAAGAGATCATTTATATCAATGCAAATAATTAGTTCATGAGAAATGCTTTCATTATTGGCAATAATTTATGTCTCATTATTTTCACGAACGATAGAAAAATATTTTTTGTTACCAAGATTGGTTGGCTCGACTTGTGAGATTCAAACTCTCCACACATCATGTCTAGGTTCAAATAGAAGTGGTATGCCCTAGCAATGACATGGGGTAACCTCCCCTTCTAAACTTTCTCATACTATAGATTCACAATATCACTTTATGATGAGGTGATATCTTCATCATTGTGTTCATGAGAGAGCACCACACGTCTTGCTCTTTTTAGCTGTAGAGCAAGCTGGATCTTTTCCAAATTTTCTTTGGCGACTTCCACTCTCTTCCTGTGAGGTGTGGATGTGCTGGGGCCAGGTACATCAGTTCTATTTGAGGCATGATAGGCTAGGGCGCGCCAGCGCGCGCGCACACACATATATATCGTTTGTTCATTTTTGTACGACTAGCGACAAACTCTTATTGTCGCATCATTTGCTAGAGTTCGTCGGAGCATTTGATGGAAACAGGTCGGCATCTGTGGTGTTTATTGTGCTAAGACCCCAAACTTCCGTTTCCATCTTTCCACTAATTCGATTGTGTGATCCGACTAATGTTTTACTTCGATTTCATCTGACTGTTGATCCCTCGATGTGCTCACAATCCAAATCGAAAACACAGAGCAACTTGTCTTGAATATGGCTTAATTTGAACAAATTCTCATTGCCTTTGGTCTTAGTTTGATGTTTTCTCATGAATATCTAGCAATTGATGTCACAACGCTCGCTGTTTAAATTTATTTCAGTGTTGATATTTAGTTCATAATTTCTTCTGTATTTAGAATTGGTTTACAAGATTTCCACTCGTACTCGCTTTCATAATCGATGGAGAAACGCTCTCGGATTATTGTGGTTTCTGTAGCATAGTTTAGGCCCGTTTAAGAGAACATGAAGGGGCTGAACGTCCGTTGTCTAAGTCTGGACAGCAGTATTACTTTAGTTTTCTTTTTTATATTATTAGTTTCATTTTTGTCAATTTTAGAATGCATCATCATCATTTGGATTAAGAAATTTATATTTGATGCGCGTTTATTTTCATTTATATCTTACGTTGTCCTGTCCTAGAATAAGACGATGTATAATGGTACCCGACATGGCTTTGGTATTTTCTCGTCCTTTACCTGTTATTATTATTGATTGACTTAATTTATATTATTGGAGCACTTATGCACGGATTGTCAGATGAATATTAGGGAATGCAATTGGAAATATTACATGAATTGTTTTTTCACAAAAGAGAAAAAGGTATTAACAAGAAACATTAGACAACTCTACCTTAATCAAGTCTTCTCGTTCTTTTTCTTTATTTAGGCCGATCTTAGAGTATATTTTTCACTTTTGGCTTGCAAAAGTAAGGTGGGTTGGCTCCCGCATCTTACTTGACTCCTAACCGGTCTTAGATTACGAGGGGCGACATCTAATTACAAATGAAATGAAATAATGAATGAAAAATCAAGCCATGATCCGTAGAGTTTCAGAGACTTTGTGCGAAGTGTATGCACCACCTCATAAGAAGGTTTTTGTGCCCTCTTAGCAATCCATCAAACTTCCTCAGAGTTCACTTCAAGAGGGTCGTCGTAGGAGAATATGTGAATTTTGTTAGAAAAATTATATATGAGAGATTTGATGTGATTTGGAGTTGTTGATATATCATAAATAGTTCATAATGCATCAACTTAGATGAAAGTGTATCCACCTAGATATGATGACAAACTCAGATTTAAGCTCTCTCTTGACAATCTCACCAAGGAAAGGTATTGGACTTTTGTTGCATATTCTCAATAGATGGTAATACAACTATTGTTGATTAGTGAGCCCCAATGGGTTCTAATATTTTAAAATATCTCAATAAAGAATTCTCACGATCAACATCTGTTTTAAGTGAAAATTGCCATTTCGAATGATTTGGTGAGACTAGAACAAGGGCCAAGGCTAGCATAAGGTTACGGTAATGTAGTATGAAGTTGGCAGATGATTGTGGTAGGCATGCATAGTTATAGGTACATTACAAGATGAAAATTTACGTTGAGATATACTAATATGGGAGGATGTATTGATAAAGGGCCAAATCCCCAAAAGAGAATATCATGAAGTTATATTTCTTATGGACAAATTTGACCTCTTTGGACCTGAGCAAATCCTTAAAAGACTTAAGGGAGAAATGACAAGGGAAAGAATCCTCGAGGGGTGGGACTCCCCATTGCACACTCCCGTATTCCCTCCTCTCCGAAAGAAAAATGTATGGAGAGCAATTGGGGAGCTGTTAAGCATGCGAGCAACAGGATAAAATAAAGAATGCAATCTTGTTAGTCCACTTGGATTACCAGGCACACGAGCAACCTCAATAGGGGAAGTCGAACTCTTTGCAACTTGATGAGGTTACCTTGTAACCAGACACCAAGGATCCAAGTTATACTCAAGGTGATAGTTTATTGGAAAATGAAGTTATATCTTTCATGGACAAATTTAACCCCACTTTTCATATGTTCCAAAAAAATAGTACAGATTCTCACTCAGTGAACAAAAATAGTCATTGTGATGCTTTCCATCTAAGCAATCCTTAGGTGATATTTGATGTGGCTAACCACGTAGAGGTAATGCAAAAATCCAATTATTCATTTTTCTCTACATTACCAAAAAATCTTACTATGGGCGTTATAACAAATGCATTGCCATTGTTTATAAATGAGAGAATTACCAAAAAAAAAAAAAAAGTTCTAAATCTATTGTAAGTGTGTCAATTCAGTTACAATTTTTTTTTTTTTTGCTACTTCAATTCCAAGCCCTTTTTCATTTGTGCCAATTCAATCCATCTAGCCAATTTAGTCCGTCAACGTTTATAGCATTTCACAATTTTTTTATATATTTTTATATTCTATCATTTCTTTTTTTAATTTTCCCCCCTCCCATAGGGCCAGCAAGGATTGCCAAGCGATCCTTGCCGCCCACGGGCATATTAAAACTACTCCTCCACTTTGAACACGGCAACACAATCATCCCTCCTTGATGTCCAAGTACTAGTATTTATCCCCATTTTATAAAGTCCAGACAACACCATGCACTTTGACCAACTGATATTTATTTTTAAAATGAACTTACTAAAATACAAAAATTAGATCTATTGAGAATGACGCATAAAAATATTATTAATACGTCACATCACTACATACATTGAACTTATATGTCAGTATTGATACATACATACATATATATATATATATATATATATATATATATTGTGAATAAGACGGTTTCGAATTAACAACTACTGGCATCCACATGAACTTTATCATGTTACGTGAGATTATGTTTCTTTGAATTATTTGTGCAGTCTTAAACGTAATCTCCTTAAACTTTATTGCATTCCATTTATCTCAATTAAATAAATGGACTTCACCACGGTCATCAGCATAATTTTCCGATCACGGGCCATCCCAGTTGAATTTTCAGGAAATAAATAAATAATTAATTAATTTCGAAAATTAAATAATTAATATTAAAAATTCAATTTAGCTCAAAATAAAGCCCGATTCAATAAACGGACTTCACCACAGTCATCCGCATAATATTCCGGTTCCGGACCATCTCCCTTGAATTTTAGGAAAATAAATAATTATTTAATTTAATTCCGAAAATTAATATTTAAATGCCAAAAATCTCACTTAGGCCCGAATCACCAAATTGAAGCCCGATTAGGGGTCGGAAAATTCGAGATTCTTCCAATAAATAGTAGACCACGTCTACTTGTTAATTGCACAATCAATTTATCTAAATCGCATCACAATTGACTAATAATTGCTAATTTATTCTAATCTAACAACCTAAACATAATTAATTAAAACTAAACCAACCTTAAAGCATAATTAGTCAACTAATCCAAGATTAGTGAGATTACTCACCAAATCGCGCGCAAATCGGATTAATCCGACGGCGGCGACGCGAGGAACGATTGTCCCCAAAGCACGGCTCGGGTTCGGGGCCGGGAAACGGCCCAAAAGCGGGCCCGAAGGTGCTGAAACCCACTCTGTGGGTCTTGCTAGTCACGACTGAGCGGAGCAGATCGGGGCTGCTACGGCAGCTAGGGCGACGAGGGGAAGCCGGCGGAGGGCGAGGGGGTCGCGAGGGTGGTCCGGCGGGGCTAAGCGGTGGCCGGAGGTGGCTGGTCGGTGCGAAACAGAGGCGAAACAGGGCTGGGCCGAGCTGGATCGCGCGGCACGGCACGCGAACGGCGGGGACGCCAGCGCGCACGGGTGCGGTGCGGGCGCGGGTGGCGGTGCGGCGGCGGGACGAGCGCGGCGACGGAGCAGCGACGGCGAGCTGCAGCTTTCGTTCTTCAGCTCCTGGTTTTGTTCGCACGAACGGGAGAGAAGAAAAAGGAAGGAAGCTATCGTGTGAGGGGGAAAAAAAGAAGAGAGAGAAGAGAGGGAAGAGATAGGGTTGGACCGGTCAAAGAGGAGAGAGAGAAAGTGAGCGGTGGGGGCAATTCGCACGAGGGGGAGGGAAAAAGGGGAGAGGAGAGAGAGAGAGAGAGAAAAAGAAAAAAAGAAAGAAAAGAAAAGAGAGGGAGAGAGAGAAAAAAAGAAAAGGGAAATACATAATTCCTTTATGCAAATTTTCCTTTTCTCTTTTCCTTTTCCTTTCTATTTTATTTTGGTCTTCAATTTTTCCTCACGATAATTTCTTTCTTGAAATTTCAGGATCGTCAATAAATTGACGAATGATAAGACAGGATTCTATTTATCCAGTCAAATTAAAACCCGAAAATCTGGATGTCACAACTCTTCCCCTCTTATAAAAATTTCGTCCTTGAAATTTAAACCTTTACCAATCCATAAACGAAAGGTGGGATATTGTCGTCTCATCGAGTCTCACTTTTCCACGCTGATCATTCGGTCTCGTGGCGTTGTCTGACCACTTTGACCAAGGAGATCATCTTTGTACACAAAATCTACTCTTTCTGAACCAACAACTGAATTGAGCTTCTCACATAAGACATTCTGTCATCCACATCCAATCTCTTTTTTTTTCTCGACTCCCTAATAAACCTTCGAACCTCAACGAATCAAAATTTCTGACAATTTTAAGCAATCTTTACTCTGACACTGATCTGACAACTACAAATACTGATCACTGAGCTGACTCTGGACTTGCGATTTCCTGATTTCTGATTTCATCTCAACCGATTGAAATCCTGTACACTCTGCTCTGCACTGATTAAAGAGAAACTATTTGACTAATCTGCTGACACTGGGAACCTCTGATCAAGATCTGATATAACTTTGGCACTGATCTTGGCAACTGCAATTACTGACTACTGTACTGTCTTTGGCCTGAAATCTTCTTCACTTTCTTTTTACCATTGAAATTATGTACCCTCTGTTATACACTGCTTAAGAGAGAATTCTCTAAAAACTTGGCCAAACTTATAATCTCTGATCTAAATTCGAAATCTAATCAATCCCCGGCACTCTATGCCGGTGAATTATCTGATGCACACACACTTCGGTATATCCATTCTGTGACATGACAGAATCTTCAATTTCTGAAATCGAACTTAGATTGGCGGTTAATTTCACTCCGACACGCTTTTAGTGTGACCTAGACTACCAGGTAGTGTTCAGAGCTTTTTAGGACAAATGACCCGTGGTCGATTTTCTTCAAGCCACAATGAACCCACTCGACACATTAACGACTCTCAATTATCGTGAAAATCTCAAAGGTTCAAATACGGACACAGGGTACCAAAACAATAGAAACATCAAATTAGTACCGATCGATGAGAATTTTCCAATTTAGTGGAGTCACGCACGATTGGTCATTCATCTCGTCGAGCCGATCTATTTCGATTTCAAATCGATTTTATCTTTGTGCCGCAATGATCTCTAAAGATGAGCACAGTCGAGAAGTCGATCCATGGTCGAATTCTCAAGTCTATTTGCCTTAAGGTCCTTAATAACTTACCCAGCTAGTCTAGTTATCTCATGAGTGCCAACTCAGAGAAAAACACTGTAATCGCATCGATGAAATGCCCAATTTATCTAATCGAAATCAGAGCTGAAATCTGGATCACACACTCAAAACAAGATCTATTCGTACTGTACCAAAGTGGACCAACTCCATCTATCGATCAACCACTATTCTTAAATGGTATCAGTAATCCCCTGAATCATTAGTAAGCCATATTTCCATTTCCACTTGGGACTCTCAAGTGATGGTAACAATTCTCCCGGTTCGCATTACCGAGCTTCCACTTACTGACACTTCTGACACTTGCAACCTGCTCAGCGGTATCTATCTTCATATCAGCTTACTAATCTAGCTGATGTCAATTCTGATTTACTTGCACCATCTGGTCAAAACTGCAATACTATAGTGAACTTTTGACAAGATCTTTTCCCTAAGTGATACACTGTCAAGTGCACTCGATCACTCATGGAACCCGAACTTTCCATCCTCAGAAATCTTAAAGTCAACATCTTTCTTACTAGTATTCTCTTATAAGATTTTCTGCACATCTCTGCTTGTCAACTAGGTGCCGATTCTAACTTGAACATTTGGTACAATTTTGAGGGCGGCTATAAAATTTAGAAGGTAGCCTACCTCAAATTTGAAAACCAAATTTCAAACCCTTTTTAAGTGAAGTTTATACTTTAGCCAGCCTATGTATAATCGAAGACTCTCGGCTCAACACATAAATTACTTCTTTCATTCTCCCAAGATAATACCGGATAACATCATTATAGTTCGCCAAAATTCTGATTCACGACAACGCTTGTTTCACGTTCAACTTGTTGGGTCTCAACTGGCAGGACGGTTATACAACATTCTTCTCATGTTGTATCAATACATACCCAATCGTTGGCAAGACACATCACTAAAGATTTCATGCTTTCCAGAGCCAAATGAAAAGTTTAGCATAAGTGCGGTAGTCTAATCTCACTGAAACTCTGGAAACTATCCTCGTACTTGTCTATGCCAATGAATTTCTCTTCTTTCTCAAGAGGTCAAGCCCATGATGATACTGATGCTGAAAATTCTTTCACAAACCTTCCGTAGTAATCTATCAAATCCCCACAACTTTTGATCTATGACATTAATGTCGGTCTCGGTCCATTAACAACTGATTCGATCTTGGCTGGGTCCATGAAGATTCCTTTGCCTGTAATCACACGACCATTCTTAAGGGCATCTCGTGATTCTCAACACTTAATGAACACCCTATAATGTCGCTACACCACACGATCACTGTTGATCTAGATATTCTTTGAACACTCGATTTGTCAAATCTATGACAGCGGCTGGAGCGTTCGTCAAATCAATTGGCTTTACATTATTCTCACAAGGGTAAAATCAGGTGCGAAATGCCGTCTTCAGTATAACCTCCTTCCTGGTTCTCAACTGACAATTACCTGTCCTCAAGTCGATCCTTGAAGACATCCACACTCTTTATAACAAGTCACCCAATTAAGTTGACAATGGTTGATGCATGATTGCAACGGACCATCTTTCTTTCTCTTTTCACAAAACTGATGATCCCTAAAGTGACGCACTAATATGCATGAACTCCTCATTCATCAATCCTCACATCTGCACCATTGGTTCTATCAATTCAAACAACAACAACCGGTAAGAACTTTTAGAGAATGGTTCTGTTCCCGATGTTAACTCGATCGTAATTCTATCTCTTTCTCTGGCAACGGTCTGACCACTTTTCTGGCAACACTTCCAAGAATTCTTGGACTACTGAGGAGTTCTTAATTTTTTAATTCTTCAATCTGTCTTATCTAAGATCATTGCCCACTAATCTCGATAACTTATGTCTGACAACCAGGTTACCTCAAGTGACGAGATCAAAGAAGTCAAGGACCCTTCTCAACTCTCAATAAAACTCGGTACTTCTACATGCTCCTGGAATAAGCTGGGTCACTCTACCATAACAATTCATCACCATAAAATGCTCAAGAACCAATTCTTTCTACACTTGACGAATAAGCCATACACCAATAGCCAATCAAGTATAACTCTAGTCAATGATTCTTTTCCTACAGCCTTAACAAACAACTGAAATTCCACACTTACAATCCCAACATTCTCTGGCAGTATTCTGATAAAATCACCACAAAATATTCTTTCATTGAATAAGGCATAGTCGGTTCCGTTCATGTTCCTCTTGCCATCTTGCTGGTGTTCCAACGGTAGTAACAGTGTTGGTGTTCTTCTTAAACCCCAATCGATAGTCCCTCACTTGATGGTCATGCTCACTACCATCAAAGCATGTTCTAGTCATTCTCAAACACAGGATTAATCCATGCATTCCTTCCATACTTTCGGCACTCACCTAATGAGTCTTCTACCTCATGTCCTCAAAATACATGAGACTGATCCATACCATCTTCCATGTAACATATCTTCCACGGAACAACATGTTCCATTTGTCTGAATATTGACTTGACTAAGCCACCCTTCCTATTGGGTGGATTAGAATATTTTTCTCTCAACCTCGGTCTTTCCTCTGACCGATTTCCATTTCTGCGCTGGATCCGTACCTTGACTTGGAAGCGATGGCTCGATCCCGATCATATCCCCACTATGGATCTCAACGGGTGAAGCGACAACGGTGGTTACAACACTGAGGGCGGTTCGATCCTAAGCCTCTGGCTTATCCAATTTCCAAGGAACACTAGCATCAAAACGATCCTATCGAACTTAGGATCATTCAATGCTGCTACACTAGTACCAACCTGCAATGGTACTCTTACACTCGAGCTGGCCAGAGCCGACACTTTGCCACAACCACCTCGGGTACCGACATTTGTCAGTGCTTTATCCCGAGTCACAGAGGACATTGTCCTCTTACTAGGAGTTCTCAGCTCCTGCGCGCTCATGGTTCAGTCTTTACACTGAAACCCGTCTTCCACATCTACACTGGATTAGAAGATGAGCGATCCTCACACGACAATCAATTCTAGCATCCAGCTAACATAGACATGCACCAGCATGAATTTAAAGGCCTTTCCTACTAACTACCCCATGGTCAACGCTCTTTATCACTCCAATCTTCAACTTCGCTCTGATACCACTTTGACTGGATGTCACGCCCCGATCCTCGGGCACGCACACATCCTTCTCACTTGATCGATTTTATAATGCGATATCCTGGGACAAAGTATCGCCGACCCTTTCGTTTATTAAGCACATGCGGAAGCGTTAAAATCCCCAGAGACAATAAAACGATGGGATAGAAAAGCGAGGCCATATTTTTCATATTGAAATTTATAGCCAAACTTTTGTACATGACATCAACCGGAGAACTTCATAACTATTCACATCAATTGGAGTTCACAAAAGAAGGTAGAATCTCAATCCATTTGGGCCGTACTCAAGGCCCCTCTTAGGATTATCTTCTTCTTCCAAAAATCCTTCTACTCAAGTTTCACCTCCGAGTTCTCCTTCTCAGACTCCTCCTCATCAGCTCCTCATCGGGTCCTGAAATGTTTTTCCCCAAACTGGGATGAGACTACGTCTCAGCGAGTTCTACCCCACTAAGCCCAATTAGTAAACCATTATACTAAACGCTACCTAAACACGCATAGGTCGAAGACGTACCTTAGCATCAGATCCCACACCCAAGTCAAGTACAATTCACAATAGGCACTCAAGCAATCATATCACCGATCGAAGCATCGATCAAATCGACATAGTCGATTACATGTTAACAAGACCACTCACGGTCATTTCCATTCAATCAATCATTTCACAACAATCGGATCAAATCATTGGTCAATCGAACTAGTCGATTACATGTCAGACAGACCATTCTAGGTCAATACTTTCGGACGTCAAGTTCACCAATGTGACATATTCAATAGACAATTGCGTGCGTTCTTTAAGACGCCGTTTTCGCCAGTGCCATCCTTAGTCACCGAACCACGCATGCCTATAACCTTGTACTCAATAGACAATTGTGTGCGTTCTTTAAGGCGCCGTTTTCGCCAGTGATATCCCACTCACCGAACCACACATGCCTACAATGATCTGTTCAATAGACAATTGCGTGCATTCTTTAAGGCGCCGTTTTCGCCAGTGCCATCCTTAGTCACCGAACCACGCATGCCTATAACCATGTACTCAATAGACAATTGTGTGCGTTCTTTAAGGCGCCGTTTTCACCAGTGATATTCCAATCACCGAACCACACATGCCTACAACAATGTACTCAATAGACAATTGTGTGCGTTCTTTAAGGCGCCGTTTTCGCCAGTGATATCCCAATCACCGAACCACACATGCCTATAACAATGTATTTGATAGACAAGTGTATGCGTTTTTTAAGGCGCCGTTTTCGCCAGTGATGTCCTTGATCATCGAACCATACATGCCTATAACAATATGAGTACTAGACCAATACGTGCGTTCTTTAAGGCGCCGTTTTCGCCAATGATGTCTCAATCACCGAACCACGTAGGTCCATACACTGTATCTGATTGGTTCAATCCCAGCGTATTTCCAATTCTCTCATAACTCCATCCACTTTACAACTCAATCAAAGCATTATAAACGCTAAACAAACATACTCGGCTATCTATTAATCAATCACTCAATCTCAATAAATTCCAAATCAATTTAGGGTAAATCCCTAAAATATCACAATTTATTCAATTCCATACAACGTGGAGCTCAAATAAATAAACGGACTACACCACGATGATCAGCACGAGATTTCAGTCGTCAGCCATCAAAATCTTAATTTCCAAAAAATAATTAATTAATTAATTAATTTCGAAAATTAATTAATTAAATTAATTATTAAAAATTCAATTTAGCACAAAATAAAACTCAATTAAATAAATGGACTTCACCACGGTCATCAGCATAATTTTCCGATCACGGGCCATCCCAGTTGAATTTTCAGGAAATAAATAAATAATTAATTAATTTCGAAAATTAAATAATTAATATTAAAAATTCAATTTAGCTCAAAATAAAGCCCGATTCAATAAACGGACTTCACCACAGTCATCCGCATAATATTCCGGCTCCGGACCATCTCCCTTGAATTTTCGGAAAATAAATAATTATTTAATTTAATTCCGAAAATTAATATTTAAATGCCAAAAATCTCACTTAGGCCCGAATCACCAAATTGAAGCCCGATTAGGGGTCGGAAAATTTCCAAGATTCTATCAATAAATAGTAGACCACGTCTACTTGTTAATTGCACAATCAATTTATCTAAATCGCATCACAATTGACTAATAATTGCTAATTTATTCTAATCTAACAACCTAAACATAATTAATTAAAACTAAACCAACCTTAAAGAATAATTAGTCAACTAATCCAAGATTAGTGAGATTACTCACCAAATCGCGCGCAAATCGGATCAATCCCGGCGGCGACGCGAGGAACGATTGTCCCCAAAGCACGGCTCGGGTTCGGGGGTCGGGAAACGGCCCAAAAGCAGGCCCAAAGGTGCTGAAACGAAACCCACTCCGTGGGTCTTGCTGGTCGCGGCTGAACGGAGCAGATCGGGGCTGCTCCGGCGGCTAGGGCGGCGAGGAAAGCCGGCGGAGGGCGGCGGGGTCGCGGGGGTGGTCCGCGGGGCTAGGCGGTGGCTGGAAGTGGCTGGTCGGTGCGAAACGAGGCGAAACAGGGCTGGGCCGAGCTGGATCGCGCGGCCTGGGCACGCGCGAACGGCGGGACGGCAGCGAGCGCACGGGCGCAGTGCTGGCGGGGGCGGCGGTGCGACGGCGGGACGAGCGGCGACGGAGCAGCGACGGCGAGCTGCAGCTTTCGTTCTTCAGCTCCTGGTTTTTGTTCGCACGAACAGGAGAGAAGAAAAAGGAAGGAAGCTGTCGTGTGAGGGGGAAAAAGAAGAAGAGGGAGAAGAGAGGGAAGAGATAGGGTTGGACCGGTCAAAGAGAGAGAGAGAAAGTGAGCGGTGGGGGCAATTCGCACGAGGGGGAGGGAAAAAGGGGAGAGGAGAGAGAGAGAGAAAAAGAAAAAAAGAAAGAAAAGAAAAGAGAGGGAGAGAGAGAAAAAAAGAAAAGGGAAATACATAATTCCTTTATGCAAATTTTCCTTTTCTCTTTTCCTTTTCCTTTCTATTTTATTTTGGTCTTCAATTTTTCCTCTGATAATTTCTTTCTTGAAATTTCAGGATCGTCAATAAATTGACGAATGATAAGACAGGATTCTATTTATCCAGTCAAATTAAAACCCGAAAATCTGGATGTCACAGGTCCGACCCTAGCCGTCCACATAAGCCCCAGACAGGCTTGCATTGCAGGCTCGACCTAGGATTTTTGTTTGGTTTTCCCTTTTTTAAAAACAAGCCCGACCCAAATCGAAATAACCCTATTTTCTAAAAAGGGACCGGCCTAGGGAATAGCCGACCCACATGCAAATGGCCCAAGTTGGCTGGAACCCTACCCGGGTGAGGTGCGCCCAACCCGGCTCTAACTCGGTTTCCGGTTGCCCAAGTTTTGCGGAATCCTACCCAAACGACGACCTAAGTTCGACCTGGATTGTGACCCGATGTGATGTTTCCTCTCTTCTTCGCCTAAACATGGCGTCGATTAAGGGGTTAGGATGGCGGATTGGCATTGATGACGGCGGCAACATAGAGGACAACAGCGATAGGAGGATGCGGCTCGGTGGCAACACAGGGTTGCTTAGCTAATTAGGACTGAGGCCCAGGCTAGGGTTTCAAAAAGAAAAAAGGGAGGGGCGCATGGTGGAGGCGACTAGGGTTTTAGGCAAGGGGAGTGACGATGACGACACGACCATCAGCGGTGGCGGCGACAGATGTTACCTTTATGTAGCAACGGCACAACAAGGCGGTGAATGGTGGTGATGATAGGGGGCTGCAAGTGCGGGTGATGACAATAGGGTAGTAACAACGGCCCCTTAGCTTCTAGATCTAGCATGGCATTGGTAGATCAATCGCAGCAACGGCTTAAGGGGATGGTAGCAAGCCTTCAAGGCAACAACGTCGGGACTCGGTCGAGGCGACAGTGTCGGGGGGAATGGCGGCATTGCTCAACACAGTGTCTAGTGGTAACGGCAGCAATAGCAAGAATCCCAGATCTGGACCTTGGCCGACCCTCTCCCTCTGTAACCCTAGATCTCTCTTGCATAGCTCCTCTCCTTCGGTCGACCTCGCATCTCCAACTGCTCGCCCTCGAGCCTTCCCTGAAGTCTCTCAAGGGGAAGTCATCAAAGCTGGCAGCCCGTGATCCTTCTTAGCATCCTCACTCAGACCCAACCTTCTCCCTCTACAACTACGAGCTCTAAGATCTTGGCTTGCAAGCACTCAGGCCTCCCTTAAAGTCTCTCGAGGGAAGCTTTCGAAGCTCACTTGCTATCGATCTTGCTTCGTGTCATGCTTTGGCCTCCCCCCCCCCCTCGACACCATATTTATAAGCAAGGGGGGGCCGGTCAATGAAGACCTGACCACCAATCCTTTGCACATCGGACAGCCTTCGCCAGCCGAACCAGTGTCCCATTTGTCAAGGTGGCTCTAGCTAGGCTATCTCATGCGTCTGTTCCATCGTACACTGCCGTCTCCTTCTCCATTTCGGTGCCGCGCACGTCCTCATCTCCGACGTGTGTTGCTTATCCAATTGGGGAAGAAGACAACAGGAAGAAGAAGACAAATAGGAGAAGGGGCCGGGCTAGGAGGAGAAAAGAGCCGGGATGGGCCTTAGAGCCTTCGCGGGTGGAAAAGAGGGTTGGGCGCAAAAGGCCCAGCCCCAATGGGCTGCTATGCTTTTTTTTTTTTTTTTTTTGTTTTTTTATTATTACTACTATCTAAAAAAGAAAATAAAGATTAATAGATTCCAATAAAAACTAAGCCTTAATTAAAATACATAGGCGAAATTTAGGTGTTAACATTCATCTGACCAATTTTGGCCAGCAATGTTGATGACATTTCACAATTTTTTATATACTTTTATATTATTTTCCTTTCTTTTCTTTAACTTTCCCCCTTCCCTTAGGGCCAACAAGTATGTCGGCCGATCCTTGCTAACAACAAGCATATTAAAACTTCTCCACTTTGAACACAACAATGTAATCATCCCTCCTTGATGTACAAGTAATAGTACTTATCCCCCATTTTATAAAGTCAAAAGAACGCCTTAGGCATAGGGTAAGCATCATTCTGGTGGGCAGCTTTCACCTTGGAACTAGGAACCACCCATTAAGGACCGGTTCTAATTTTTGGGAATCGAGAACCGCCCATTGGTTCTATGGATCCACTCGAGAATCAAACCACTAGTCTGATCTGGTTCCCGGGTGGATCCATGGAATTGATCTCTAATCCCTGCAAATTTCATTCATAAATAAAAATCATGGCGAACATTGTTTCTATTTAGAGCACCAAAGTTTGTTTGACCTTAAATTTGGGTTGAGCTGCGAACCATTGATTTTGATTAAAGATTTAAAACTATAAGGCGGAATGAGTAGATAATAGTTGTTAGCTAGGAGATTAATTTATTCAAAGGGCATAGTGTGGTTCTCTTAGGGTTTCACAACACTAGGAGCATGTGGAAAATTAGAACTCCTAACCTACACAAAAATCTAAAATGTTAATCATTTGATCCATCTATTTTCAACCTCAACCTAGTATAATCACGAGGATGGCTAAAGAGAGACCTCATTGTGCTCTTAAAACGAGCCATTGGCTCTTCATTTTATATCATGATGACAAAGCACCGCAACATTTATGGACATCTCCAATCGGTCCTTTCCTTCCTCTTCATTTGTTGATTTTGCTTTCCCTAAGAAAGCAAGTAAATAGATTATTAGAATGAAAATAAAAAAAAAAAAATAGGGGATTAATCTTATTACACATTTGAGAGACAAAAATAGTCAAAAATGTCCAATAACTATAAATGTATGTGTGCGTGTACATATATATTGGTTGAAAAACTATAAAATAAATAAGCAATTGAGATTGAATTTCTTTTTATTAAATATATATTTATCGGTTCGGTTCGGATGGACGAGTGGGCGGTTCTATACCTAGAACTAGAAACTAGACCATACTCATCAATTCTACTAAATTCTAGCATCGAAGAGAGCCATCATTGACGAGAAAGTGGGAGTTCTTGGCAACAGGCAATCTGGATGGTTCCTAGTTCCTTTGTATACCCCTACATGCGCATTGACAAACCTATATATATATATATATAGTGAATAAGACAGTTGAAATTGATATATTTAGATCTATTGAGAATAACGCATAAAAATATCATTAATATGTCACATCACTACATACATTGAACTTATAGGTCGAAATATATATATATATATATATATATATATATATATATATATATATATATAGTGAATAAGACGGTCGTGAATTAACAACTATTGGCATCCGCATGAACTGTGTCATGCTGTTGAGATTATGTTCTTTGAATTATTTGTGCAGTCTTAAACGTCATCTCCTTAAACTCTATTGCATTCCATTTATCTCACGAGATGTTGGCCTACATGGCATTCGAGCTACCGACCATTAAAAACACCTTCCTTGCAAAACCGTCTCATCTTATTATTTTACTCGGTCCATGAATCTGCAGGCCGCTGCTTTCCTCTTGTAATAAACATAAAGAAAAAATTTAAAAATAAAATATAAAAATAAAAATCCTTAGGCGTTCCACATGGGTCAAACCAAATTTACATTCCTCAAGTGAAGGTTCAATTTTGCTATATTCCCTAATGCTTCTCACACTACGCTTTCAAAAGCATTAATGAGAGTAGCGCTGGTGGTGAAAACAAAAGCAAAATGAAATCCATCTATACGTTAAGATCAAGGAGGGATGGTCCCGGCCAATTTATTTTGTTTGAACATTTTCTATAACTTGTCTTTTACATTTGCACGGTTCCACATAAAACACAGTCGACAAGAATCAACATGGTTTATAGTCACAAAAGACACTAGAACAGTCCGAATGGATTGTAGTCCCAGATACGCCGAAACACACGCTAAGTAATCATAGAATTGAAATACCAACAGCCTCCTAAGCTAAATGGAGGCTCACTGACTGCAGACATCCTCGATGAAACGACCTAAAGACAAGTAAGAAGTGCCACCCTCCATCAAAGCCTTCCTGCTCTTCTTGCTCATCTCCTTCACCTTCTTCCTCCTCTCCCCTGCCTCCTCCCCCTCCATTAAGCTCCTTATCCCTCTCTCTATCTTGTCTGCCGTCACGATGCTGTTGCCACCTTTGATGAGATCTCTTCGATAATCCATCTTGATCTCTGCCGCGAGGCCAAGCTCCACCACCAGTTGGAAGGCGTTGAACTGTTGCTCCGCATACAGGGGCCACGCGGCAATCGGCACGCCGAACCATATGCTTTCTAGAGTGGAGTTCCACCCACAATGCGACACGAACCCTCCGATGGCTCGATGGGCTAGGATTGCAACCTGTGAGGCCCACCCGATCACTCTCCCTACACCGGTGGTCCTGTCAATGAAACCCTCGGGCAGGACCTCCGCGGGATCTGCGTAGTCACTGGGGGATTCTAACTTGCCCTTCGCCGGTGGCTGCCGTAGGGACCACAGGAAATGGCACTCGCTTCGCTCCAATGCACAAGCAATCTCTTTCACCTGGTCCTCGTCGAAGCTACCGTAGCTCCCGAAGCATAGGAACACCACTGACGCGTCCGGTTGCTGGTCAAGCCAGTCCAGGATCTCAAAACCCTTTTTGCTCTCGAGCTTGATGTTCAGTATGGGCCCCAAGGGGTAAACTGCGGGCGCTCCAAGGCCTGCCAAGGCCTCCATCGCGCGTGGTTCTAGCTCGGTGAATGTATTTACCAAAATTCCTTTGGCTTCCTTAAACCTCCGGGCGTGGCCCAAGAATATCTGGCAGTCTTCTTTCATGAGCACTTCTGAGGGCAAGAATTTGGCAGCCGGCAGCGAGTTAGCGAAGCACGGGAAGTCAGCTCGGCATCAGGGCCCGTGAGCCTTGCCAGGTCCACGTGTTCCTCATCTTGAAGAAACTGGAGGTACAACATCAGTCCGAGGAACGCCACGCCCGACGGGATGAACACGTACGAAGGGATGCCAAACTCGACAGCCCCGTTGATCACCGGGGTGCAGAACATGTCAACGACGAGCCCCTTGAGCCGTGACGAGCCGGAGGCGGAGAGGTTGGCGATGGCTTCTCTGACGCTGGCTTTGTGGCTCTCCATGAAATGATTGAGAAAGGCCATCGGGGACGCCTCTAGGGAGACGTTTTGCCGGGGGAGGAGGACGAAGCGGATGCGGGCAGCAACGGAGGCGGCGAACAGCTCGACACGGGAGTCGATCTTGGAGTCGAGGGGTGACTTCATGACGAGGACCGTAATGGAGAGCCGATCATCACGGTCGACGAGGAGCTTGGCCATCTCCAACATTGACACCAGGTGGCCGACGGCCGGAAATGGGACAAACACAAGCTCGGATGTGGTAGTCATGACGACGACGATGCCTTCGAAGTTTCTTCTTTTTCCTCACTGAGTTGAATGGTCTGCGGAGAAGATAACGAAGCGGAGGAGGCTCTCGTGGACCTCAATTGGTGAGTCTTTATTTATGGTAATTGAGGAAGCATACGAAAGGATACGTGATCAATAGTGTAAATGAGCTAATTCTATATGATTTATAGACCATATAATATTCATTCAATTGAAAAGCTATTGCGTGACATTTACCTTGACATTAGAATTGTCAAAAGTTGTATATAGTGCTCATTTTAGTATAAACATTTTTTATCCAATCACTTTAAATTTGAAATTAGAGAAAAAATGATTAGTTAAATATCAATGACGAGATATTCTAGCCAAACTAATTATATGCCTTTTTCAAAAAATCAATTCCACGTGGATTTTGAAAAAGACATCGAATTTCTAGCCTACATGGCTTTGACTCTCTCTCCTTGTCGCTGTCACTTTCTGTCTTCTTCTCTCCCTCATTATCGTCTCCATCGCCTGCACATGGAGCCACCGCCCACCGCGCCAAGCACCGCCACCTGCTCCACCGAAAAAAAAAATTTATTGTTTGACTTTAGCTATTGTGAGATTCATTGTTGTTCTCAGCTGCATCCATAGGTGAATGTAAACATTCCTGGGAAATTGCTCGCCACATGTTCGATAGAATGGCTATTTTTTTTTGGTCATAAAAGGAACTATTATATAATGATTGTAAAGGTTGACAACAGCCCGAAGCTTGGGCGTCAGAATACAAAAGATCCAAAAGCAAAGAGGGCGGGGACGTAGCCCAGTTCTGTGATAAACAGCCATTAAAATGGGCCTTTGCGGCCCAATCAGCCACAAAATTGGCTTCGCGTCTACAATGACGAATTCTGAGGTTAGGGAAAACGGAGAGTTTGGCCGCCTCTTCTGCAAGAAGAGATCGCATCTCCTGTGACGACCCGAGCGGCGGTGCGCGGGGAGGAGGGATGGCGGTGCGTCCGCGCCTCCGGTCCTCGGACGCGCGCAAGGGAAGGAGCGCGCAAGGGAAGGGGAAGGGATTCCTCTCCCTCTTGTCCCACATCGCTTAGGGAGGGGTCATGGGCCTTGTATATAAGGCTTGGGTTCTCTTAAACTTGTGTGACGCGTTTTAAAGCCGTGAGGACTCAGTGTCCAAAGCGGACAATATCACACAAGTGAGACCCAGGGTGTTACAAATGGTATCAGAGCCGACTCCCGACAGCATGTGGGGCCACAGCGAGGACGCTGTGCTCCCAAGGGGGGGAGAATGTGACGACCCGAGCGGCGGTGCGCGGGGAGGAGGGATGGCGGTGCGTCCGCGCCTCCGGTCCTCGGACGCGCGCAAGGGAAGGAGCGCGCAAGGGAAGGGGAAGGGATTCCTCTCCCTCTTGTCCCACATCGCTTAGGGAGGGTCATGGGCCTTGTATATAAGGCTTGGGTTCTCTTAAATTTGTGTGACGCGTTTTAAAGCCGTGAGGACTTAGTGTCCAAAGCGGACAATATCACACAAGTGGGTCCCACATCGCTTAGGGAGGGGTCATGGGCCTTGTATATAAGGCTTGGGTTCTCTTAAACTTGTGTGACGCGTTTTAAAGCCGTGAGGACTTAGTGTCCAAAGCGGACAATATCACACAAGTGGGACCTGGGATGTTACAAATGGTATCAGAGCCGACTCCGACAGCATGTGGGGCCAGCGAGGACGCTGTGCTCCCAAGGGGGAGAATGTGACGACCCGAGCGGCGGTGCGCGGGGAGGAGGGATGGCGGTGCGTCCGCGCCTCCGGTCCTCGGACGCGCGCAAGGGAAGGAGCGCGCAAGGGAAGGGGAAGGGATTCCTCTCCCTCTTGTCCCACATCGCTTAGGGAGGGGTCATGGGCCTTGTATATAAGGCTTGGGTTCTCTTAAACTTGTGTGACGCGTTTTAAAGCCGTGAGGACTCAGTGTCCAAAGCGGACAATATCACACAAGTGAGACCCAGGGTGTTACATCTCCCATGGCTAAATTAAACTCCTGTAGATTGCCTAAACCCTCACCAAAGAAACCGGCAGTCAGCACATCTTCAAGGGTTCTAAGATTCAGCAGAAGAAAATCTAGAAATTTCATGAGCAAGAGAAGCATGAGCTCAAAGCCAAATCCCGTTACCAATCCTTCTCCTCTGATGCCGCCTCCAAGACCAATCCTCCTCCTCCTTCTTTTGATGTTGTAGAGCTCAAACGAAAAAATGGAGAGAGAAAGAGAGAGACGATGCCATTTCAAAGAGAAATTTATCATTAGATTTTTCTTGCAAACAATGTCATTTTGGGTTGTGTAGGTAGTTGAATGACGTCATTTAGAGATTTTTATACTGATTCAAACCTTCGAGCAGCCATGCTAGATAGAAAAAAGTACTAAAAATTGCCACGTTAGAAATAAAGTGATTGGAGTTGGTACTTAAGTGATATTTTTTTTTTTAATATGACAATTAAATGATTTGAAAAAACTTTTAGCATTAAAATGAACGTTGTACACAACTTTTAACACTTCTAATCATTCTGCCCATAATTTATTATGTGATCTTTAAGACGGTGAAAGGGGCTTGTACATTTCATGGGGACAAACTTACCATGAATTTGAAATATGTTGGGAAAGGTTTGACAATGCTGAGAGGCTGTTGACACACGATCTTCGCCTGAAGATCTCTCACGCACTTTATAAAGGGTTTCGACTAAACAAAAATATGGATATTGCAGGATTGTGCGGTCGCCTTCTTTATTTCATTAATCTGATTTTTGATAGTAGAGACATCTTGTTAAGGAATTTCCGTATCAAATGAAATATAGATATTGTTGTGAATTGCATTCAAATTAACCTGACGTTGAATTTTTAAGATTAAATCCACACGAGCCCGACCTCCATGCGAAATTCGGCCACTCTCATTTTTGTTCTTGCTTGGCTGGATGAGCACATGTGCGATGCACGTGTGGTATTAATTTAAATATAAAAAAATAACACAAGATGAAATTATTCAGCTAGTACTCGATACGAAATGAGAATTTTGGACCACAAGAATTCTCGGTTGAAACGGGGATTTCCACGGCTAAATGGGGCAAGATGTTCTTGGCCATATACGGTATATTCACGGTTAAATGAGAGGGGCATATGTTCGGCCTGAGGAAGACAAAACAGCAACAAAAAAAAAAAAACAACACAAAGGGGACATTCGATGTAAAAGATTCGGTCGACAAAATAGAACACTTGGTCGAAACGTTTAGCGAAGAAGAATACGGTGAACTCAGCACACTGATGCTCGGCAAAGAGGGTGAAGAGTCCGGCCGAGCACAGTCCGGAGGGCCGATCGGTTGAAGCGGTGAAAAGAAGAGTTGCGAGAAGAGACATGGGTGAAGGCAGCCGTAAGGGGACAGCAACGTTGTTTGAAGTCAGTAGTAGATGGTGACAGCTGTGCATAGTTGCGGCTACATTATAATGACGCTGAGGTAGGCCGATACAGATAGGGGTGAGCACGGTTCCTAGGGAGAACCGGGAACCGGAAAACCGAACCGGAGGTTCCAGCTCGGTTCCCGGTTCCAAAGAGACCAGTTCCGGTTCCCGGTTCCCTTTTTCTGGGAACCGGCATTCCCGGTTCCGGTTCCGGTTCCCATGAGAATCAGAACCGGAACCAGAACCGGAACCGGAACTGGTCGAGTTTTTAAAAAAAAAAACCCTCACTTCCCCCCCATGTGATTTCCTCCTCCTTTCTTTTTCTCTCTCTCTCTTTCTTTTCTCCCCTTTTTCCTCCCCACGTCACTTCCTGCCCCCCAACTTTTTTCTTTTCTTCTTCCTTCCTCTTGTTGGCTGCTGCTTCACCCACCACCACATCACCGCCCCAAGCCCTACTCACCACCACCTCTTGGCCACCGAACCACCACCACCCACCACTCGTTCGACGAGTCGTCTAGCCGTTGAGCCCGACGAGCTGTCGCGCCGTCCGCGCCGCCCCTCGCCGCCGTGAGCCATTGCTGCTGTCCCCAAGCCACCGTCGCCACCTCTTGCCACCGCTCACTTGCTGAGCCGTTTAGGCCGTCGTTGCTTCAAATCACCACCGCCTCCGCCAGAACCGAGCTCTTCCCCCTTGGCCGTGGGTTGAGCCGCGATCGCCGCCGTATTCGCCGCGCCATCCGTGCCATAATTAGTCAGGTATCCACCATACGTCTGTGGTTGATTCAATCACGAGTCTGGAAAAGTGAGAGTGTCCTTCGTTAAAAGATGTCTCGTTGCTTTCTATTGTGACATATGCTCCATCTGGGCTCAACAAACTCTACCGACGACATCTTTTCACTTGTTTTTATTTTCGTTTTCTGGACCACTCTATTAAGTGATTGCACATTAGATGCATTTGTTATGTTGCATCAGTAGTACGAGTCGTGCAAAGGGTCAAGCAACATAGTTTGAGCTGATGGGGGGTGGAGGAGGAGGAAACATTGACGGATGCCGTCCAGTGCAAGTCCACTTTAAGGATCCTTCGAGGAACCTTCGTCTCCGCCGGGGGCGTGTCCAGAACATGAATCGAAACCAGGGTGAAGAGTCACTCCCTCGGGAGCCAAAAGGTGGAGCGACGACATTTCGATCAACTAATCACGACAAGAAGTAGATCAGCCAGCACATGTTGATGGGTGATCCTTGGCCCTTTTTGTCAATGTCGTCTCATTGACAGTCAAGGAAAAGGACCTGATTTGTTCCCAAGGTAAACCCCTGTTTCTTGTGTGCTAGCAGTATGTTTTGTTTTCTGACTCTGTAAGTAATTACATTTGCAAATAATGCCAGGGTCATTGTGAATCCAAAAGGAGAAATGAAAGGTATAGTTCTCTTCACAACGTGCAAAGGTTTTCATGAATTTACATGCTTTGATTCAATGAACTGAAGTGGAGAGTTATTTAGCAGTATTGAAATATCCATAGAAAGGAAAGCAGTGATACTTTCATAGGACTAGGCTTCCTGATACAAATAGTGTGGTTTTAGAGGCAAGACGAATTTGACTGATGAAAGCTTTTGGCCCGACTTTTAAATCAGAGTCACTATTGTGGACAGTGTTTCTCCATGATCCTTGTATCTCATCCTCTTCCAATAATTTTCAGGTTTTGTCATTACTGGTCCGATCGAGAAAGAGTGTGCAGACCTGTGGCCGAGAATTGCCAGTGCAGCCAATGCCATCGTCTGAGAGTTGCACTTATCTTTTTTGTTCATGTTATTTGTTTTCATACTGTGGTTTGACATTGCCAATGAAAGTAAACCTCAGATTGTCTCTTTTTGAAGTGTTGTCATGGTTTTAGAAGATTTAAGTGTATCCATTTTAGATCTTGGGTTCTTTTCTCTGAGTCTTTCGACCTGCAGCCCCGTTTATTTCCCTCACAGCTAAAGATTGATTGGTTTCCGGTCAAGTACAAAAGGTTGATGAAGTATTCTGATGCAATTGATGCAGATGGTGACCGTGGTCTTGATCTCAATCTCGGGATATCAGCTTCTTCCAGGGGAATGGTGGAAACCTTAGAACCCTCAGGCGACATGCGTCACGGAAGTAGTTTGAGGGTAATACTAGGGAACATTATCTTGATTTCATTTTTCTTTCGTTTATACTCTATAGCTCCATATATTTAATGAGGAGGCTCAGATTATTACTACTTTGTGACTTCCAATGGTATCCGTATCCACTAAAAATGCTTTTCAGGTAGGAAACTCTGCTGCATCCTGGGGTGATGTATCTGTTCAAGGTTTATCAATGACATCTGGGCAACCTCCTCCTTGGATTGGTGCTTGAACTGATGTTTCTAGGATTTTATGCATCAATCTAAAGTTCTGGTTATGATATGGAGATATTCATGTACAGATATGCCAAGATTTTGTGCATGCTATTCCCTGTTTTATGTGCTGCTTCATGAATGAAGCTTTAATTAATTCACAACCTTGTGGTTATCAACCTAGAGTTTTCTGAATAGTGCTTGATGATGCATGTTGTCGCGTTGTTTTAATCCTACGAGCCTAACTGTCAATTGTTTGAAAAGAGCTTTTCAAATCTGAAAATGAACAAAAAAAAAAAAAAACCTGTTGGAACCTGGAACCGACCCCGAAACTTGTAATCGGGTAGGTTCCGGTGTTCTTGATTCCGATGGATAGGTTTCGGGTCTAAAAAATGAGAAACCTATACCGAGGGTAGGTTCTAGGCTTCAGACGGAATCGAACCGGAACTGGAACCGGGAACCGCTCACCCCTAGATACAATGGACATCCGGATAAAATGGCCCATTCCCTAAAAATAAAGTCTTTCGTGAAGCTATATCTCTCGGATAAATTCGACCCCATTTTTCAAATGTCCAAAAATTGGGTACCAACTCGCATTTGATGGGCAAAAGTAGTTGTTATCCTTTTCCTCCAAACAATCATTAGATGACACTCGATGTGAAAATAATGCTAACGGCATGTTTAGTAATTATTTTGTTTTCACTGAATAATTTCTGCTCAAAAATAATTATTTCCAATTCTATTTCTTAAATGAGTTTCTAAAGGATTCGAAGGCATTTGGTAATTGTAAATTTTTTTATTCCTAAAATAGAAAAAGAACAAAAATGAATTTAACATGATCCTCATATTGTTTTGAGTGGTAAAAATTCTTTTGATTTTTTTAATAATTTTATGAGATTTTTTTTTTCTTCCTATTCTTCTTCCTTCTCTAGTTGATCATCCACCTCGGAGGAGCCCCACTAGCCTCGCCTGGCATAACGAGGCTTGACCTCATCCCACCACGGCAAGGTGCAAGGTTCAACTTTCCTATTCCCTAATGCTTTTCACACTACATTTTCAAAAGCAGGAATGAGAATAGCGCTAAAGGTGAAGGCAAGAGCAAAGTGGAATCCGTCTGTAGTTGGAGATAAAGAAGGGATGGGCCGATCAATTAATTCTGTTTGAACACAGTCTATATCTTGTCTTTTAGCTTTGCATGGTTCCACATAAAACACGTCAAAGGGTCGACAACAATAACGATGGTTTTAGTCACTAAAGACACTAGAACAGTTTAAATGGATCATAGTCCCAAATATGCTGAAAACACACGCGTCAAGTAATCAGAGAATCAAAACGCCAACAGCACTCAAATACGAGTCAATCAGTCTCCTAGTCTAAGAGGAGGCTCACTGAATCCGGACATCCTTGATGAAGCGGCCCAAAGACAAGTAAGAAGAGCCACCCTCCATCAAAGCCTTCTTGCTCTTCTCGCTCACCTCCTTCACCTTCTTCCTCCTCTCCTCGGCCTCCTCACCCTCCATTAACTTTCTTATCCCTCCCTCTATTTCATCTGCTGTCACAATGCTGTCGCTACCTTTGACAACAACTCTTCGATAATCCATCTTGATCTCTGCTGCGAGGCCGAGCTCCACCACCAGTTGGAACGCGTTGAGCTGTTGCTCTGCATATTGGGGCCACGCGGCGATCGGCACACCAAACCATATGCTTTCTAGGGTGGAGTTCCACCCGCAGTGCGACACGAACCCTCCGATGGCTTGATGGGCCAGGACCGCGACCTGTGGGGCCCACCCAATCACTCTCCCGACACCGGCCATCCTGTCAATGAAACCTTCAGGCAGGACCTCCGCGGGATCTGCGTAGTCACAGGGGGCTTCCAACTTGCCCTTTGCTGGTGGCTGCCGTAGGGACCATAGGAAGTGGCACCCGCTTCGCTCCAACGCACGGGCGATCTCTTTCACCTGGTCCTGGTCGAAGCTCCCGAAGCTGCCGAAGCATAGGAACACCACTGACGCATTCGACTGCTGGTCGAGCCAGTCCAGGATCTCAAAACCCTTTTTGCTCTCGACCTTGATGTTCAGTATGGGTCCCACCGGGTAAACTGCGGGCGCTCCAAGGCCCGCCAAGGCCTCCACCGCGCGGGGTTCTAGCTCGGTGAATGTATTTACCAAAATTCCCTTGGTTTCCCTAAACCTCTGGGCGTGGCCCAAGAATATCCGGCAGTCTTCTTTCATGAACACTTCTGCGGGCAAGAATTTGGCAGCCGGCAAAGGGTTAGCGAAGCATGGGAAGTCCAGCTCAGCATCAGAGCCCTTGAGCCTTGTCAGGTCCATGTGTTGCTCTTCTTGGAGAGACTGGAGGTACAGCATCAGTCCGAGGAGCGCCCCACCTGAAGGGATGAAGACGTACGGAGGGATGCTGAACTCGATGGCCACGTCGATCATCGGGGTGCAGAACATGTCAACGACGAGCCCCTCAACCCGTGACGAGCCGCAGGCAGAGAGGTCGGCGATGGCTTCTCTGACGTCGGCTTTGTGGCTCTCCAGGAACTGATTGAGGATGGCAAACGGGGAAGCCTCCAGGGAGGAGTTTTGCCAAGGGAGGAGGATGAAGCGGATGCGGGCTGTGACGGAGGTGACAAACGACTTGACATGGGATTCAATTTTGGAGTTAAGGGGTGAATTCATGATGAGGACCGTAATGGAGAGCCGATTGTCACGGTGGACGAGGAGCTTGGCCATCTCCAACATCGACACCAGGTGGCCGACGGCCGGAAATGGGATGAACACGAGCTCGGATGTAGCACTCATGATGATGCCTCTGAAATTTCTTCTTTTGCTTTGCTGAGGTGAATGGTTAGCGGAGATGATAACGTGGTGGAGGCTCTTGGGGACCTCAATTATTGAGTCTTTAACGAGTGGTCCTTAAGGAAACATGCAAAAGGGTACGGATAGATCAATAGGACGAGGCGACCCCGTCATGCTGATTTGCGGCAGTCCCGGGTTGACTCGCATCTGTTGGGTCTTCTTAAGTTTGGTTTTTGCTCGCGGTCCATTTGCTCCTCGAAAAATTCTAAATCAACCCGGCGCATGCCGGCCAATGCATCCGAAGAATGTTAGCGGGTTCTACGGGAGAGAAATAAGAGCTAAGAAAGAGAAATGGATTGGCTTAGATGCATTCGATGCGCCTTCAAAATATTCCATGCAGAAAATTTTTAAAATTAACACCAATATCATGTATGTCAATAATTACAAAAGTATTATCGTAGAGTTTACATGATCAATAGAGTAAATGAGCTCATACTATATGATTTATAAACCATATAAATATTCTTTCAATTAAGAAGCTATTGTGTGATATTTACCTTTCAACTACTGATTGTCATGACAATGTTATTGGTAATCCATTTTGAGACGTGCCCGTGAATTCCTCCCCTTGGGTTACGCTCTTAACAATTAAGAATTATCATGGGTCATTACATGATCTGGAACGGCGTTTGATAGCTTGTACTGCAAAATAGAATTCGCGGACACCGTGAAGGGTGTTGATGTACGGGTTTTGTGTAGAAGTTGGATGACAAGTCATGCTGAATGCCCAGTCACTCCGGATGTTAGAGGCTAGACCAAAGATGCATTCCCTGATCTCGAATCTGCCCTTATGGCGACCGAGAAAGAAATAGCTTGCCGTACTCCTGTGAATGATGATGCATTAGACAGGAGGGTCATCGATGGTCGCGGCAGTGTACTTATGAGAAAATATTAAGTACATCTTATGCTCCAAGCTGGCAAACAAGAAGGCGGTCAGAGTGCGACACATGTTCTCATGGGACCCACAATTTCAGGCGCCCATTTTGAAAATTTTCCTGTATTGTAGCTCTAGAGAGAGCGTTTTCTGTCGCGAGTTCTTTTTTTTCGCTCTCTCTCTCTCTACACTCACTCTCTCTCCCCGACAAAGTCCCTCTCTCTCTGCCCTCGCTTTTTCCGACCAATAAACCACCGCGACCAACCAATGAACCAGGAGGATACCGACAAGACGACCGTGAGCAACCAACTGGCGTGCGACCTCCCTCTCTCTCTCTACTCTCTCTCTTTCCAACCGGCGAACGACTGCTTGCAATCAATGACCACGACTTCCCTCTCTCTCTACCCTCCTTCTTTACGACCGACGAACCACCGCATGGGACCGGTGAGAGGACCGCGAGCAATTGATGAACCACCGCATGAATTCACAAAACAAACATACTTTTATATTCACATAATATCAAGCACAAGGTCTATAACCAAAAGACCACAAAAACTAACTTTCCAAAAAGAGACGGCCCTAGCTGACCTACACTTCACATCACTTCATCTCGGCTCTTGGTCCTCCACTCGACGATCCTGAAAATATTGTCCCACAACGGGGTGAGATAAAATCTCAATGAGCCTAAACTCTAAACCCCAATTAGGAGGGAAATACGCCCATAAGCGTCCTAACCACGCAATCATACAATTAGCATAGAGGACTTACCTCGCCTCAGTTCCACCTTGCAGGTCAGCACAGTTCATATACATTATGTATAAAATTGATACATCTAAACATTGAATCGCATCACTCAACTCAATAAATCACAGGAGTCCAGATTATAGGGCCAAATCGTTATGACACGTCCCATACCATGTCACATAATTTTGTCCCATAATTCAGCGCATCAAACTCAACCATCATGCATTCCAATTGTTAATTACATCTCTCAAGGGTATGGCCAACTCTATTGGCGGTCTTCTAGCATTGCTAGGCGTCGTCTCACCTCCTTTGAGCACGGCAACATCTCTTAATTAGACGGCTTCCCCGAAGGGGCGTAGGTTTAGAATCTACTGCAACCCGAGTACAACCTACTCACAAGTTCGGTGTCTTCTAGCATAGCCAGGCTTCATCTCCCACCATGACCACGGCGACGTCTCTCAATTAGACGGCTTCCCCGAAGGGGCGTAGGTCTAGAACCTACTGCGACCCGCTACCCTAATGCATGGGTAACCCAAAAAGGGGTTTAGTAACGTCCGGCATAATTGCTCGAGATGGGTTCTCTTAACCAACACACGATCACTCAATCTCGGCTCAGGACACTGTGCATTGCACTCAAATGCCTCCATTAAAATAGTGATCCTGGCC
The DNA here is from genome assembly GCA_017140325.1 of Eucalyptus leucophloia subsp. euroa. Lineage (NCBI taxonomy): Eukaryota > Viridiplantae > Streptophyta > Magnoliopsida > Myrtales > Myrtaceae > Eucalyptus > Eucalyptus leucophloia. The sequence goes on along the minus strand of CM029468.1, from coordinate 8,992,079 downwards.
TATTTTTTCGTATTAAAAACATCTCGAAAATAGTTGTGTGTGGGTACACGGTCAATTCGAACTAGAAGACTGATACCTATCTTTTTCAAACCCCACTATTTGATATAGTACTTAAAATCCATTTTCGGTGTTAAAACCCGACAACCGGGATTTTCTAAATAAATATCAAAATCCACCAATTTTGGAATTAAATACTCAAAATTCCAATCAGCACTCAATTTGCACAACTAACACTCAATTGTAGAAATTAACCACACCATTACAATCATTACGAAATTTAGGTCACCGGCTATTCCGCCCTAAATTCCGGAAAAATAATTAATAAATAATTATTTAGAAAATTAATTAATTAATTCAATTTAATTTCTAAAAATACTAACCTTGGCCAAAATTATTAAATTAAATATCAATATGGACCCGGAAAATTCCCAAACCCTACTAGATAAACAGTACAAATTATTTAGGCCTTAGCTAAACCATGCTAACCACCTAACATGCTCAATTAAATAATTAAATTTCTAATTTAATCTAACTAACCACCTAATCCATAATTAAATAAATCTAAACACCCCTTAAACATCATTAACCTGCTAAGCAGAGTTTAGAGTATAAACTCACTAGTTAATTGCGGAAACCGGTTCACCGCGGCGGCGACGCGATGGCAGCCGAAAACCGAACTTTCGGTGGTGTCAACGGACTTGGACCGGGCCTAAACTTGGCCCAACAAATCTCAGCCCAAATTTGAGATTTGTTTTTGAAACGGGCCGGGCTTGAAGCGGCTGACCTCGCGGGCTTAGGCTGCTGAAATAGACAACTTGCTGGGCTTCAAAGTTGGACTAGACTGCTGATGGGCTGAACAAAATGGGCTCAAAGGAGCTGCTTCTTGGGCTATAGAGAGTTGGGCCAATCATGCAAGCTTCTGGGCTCGAGCAGAGAAGGAGCTATTGGACTAGTTTCCTCAGGTTGAACAAGAAAATTACGTGGGCTTGTGGGACTGAAATCGTGTGGCTTCGCTAGTCTTCGAGCTAAGGGAAAAGACGTGGCCACGGATCTGCTTCGGTGGAGGGTTTTCGCTGCTGGTTGTTTGATTGAAGAAGACACCAGGTGGGGTAGGCATGCTGGCAGAAGAACGGATGAAGATACTGGACGCTCAGTGGAACAAAGCAAGTGATGGTGGGCTCACTTGCTGCTGGACGTGTGGGGGAATGGTCAACAAAGGAGCTCTACTTGTAAGGATGTTGACTGAAGCTTCGGTGGATTTGGAAAACAGAAGGTGGAGGGGTGTTGGATGATGGTGAATGATGATGGTGATGAGGGCAGAGACATGGGCTTCACTGGGGACGTCGCAAATCAAGGAAAGAAGACGTGGGGTCTTTGGCGGCAGCTTGAGGAACAAACGGGCAGAAGGGAGTGAAGAAATCGTGGTTGCTTCTATCAGGGTTGGACGTGTGAAAAAGGAAAGAAGAAGCAAGTGAGGAATCGGTGGAATAGCCAAGTGAATGAATAGGAGGTCGGCGAGGAATCGTGCAAGGAAAGCCAAGGTGGAGGGGCCCAAGGTCAAACATTTATCCCTTCCATTGATTACATGTCTCCCCCATTACTTTCCACCCAATTTTCCATCAAAATAGTCCAAATTGAAGTCAAAAATTGAAGTCTCTTGCAAAGCTCCGAATTTCCATTTTTGGGCTTCAATTTCCTCACTCAATTCCCCAAATTGAGGTCCAATTTTGCCAAGGAAAAAGCCTGAACAATTTTCTAAAAATCCCCGACACTCAAAGGCTCAGCTTAAAAGTCTCAATTTCCCTTAATTTGGCCAATATGAATTTCCGCTAATTTTCCGCAACGTCCGAACCGATTTTCCGAAAGATTTCTGAATCTCTAAAAATTCTTCGAAGGATGAGTCGACATTCCTTAAATAGGTCGTGACATGACAGAACTTTTAATTTCTGAAATCGGGTTTAAATTCGCGGTTAGATTCAATTCGACGCGCTTTTAATATGAGCTAGTCTATTGGGTAGCTTTTAAGAATTTTTGGTGCAATTGATCCGTGATCGATTTATCTCAAGTCACATTGTACATTTTCAACACATTGGTGACTCTCGACTGTCGTGAAAATCTCAAGGTATCAATTATGAGCACCGGATACCAAAACGATAGAAAAATCAGTCTAGTACCAATCAATGAGTATTTTGCAATAATGTGGAATCACCCACACTCTAATTACATATCTCAATTGAATCGACTTATCTCCAGTCTCTGGTCGATTTCTGATAGTGCCGTAATGATCCTTGCAAATCAACATGGTCGAGCAATTGATTCTTGGTCAAATTCTCAAGTCTATTGTGTTAAGATCCCTTAATGGTTTCACCCAATAGGCTAGTTATCTCGTGAGGGACCCTCTCAAAGAATAAGGCCACAAGCGCATCAATGAAAAGCCTATTTCATCTCATCGAAATCAAACTCGAAAATCAGGATGTCACACCGCGACCTCCCCCCCTCTCTCTCTCTTTGCCCTCCCTCTTTCTAACCGGTGAACCACCGGAGGCAAATCAGATGTTTTTGTAGAGATCTCCCATAGTCGCCTTCGTCTTCTTTTCCCCTTTTTTTGTTGTTTTTTTTTTTCCTAGTGTTCTGATGGCGGATTTAGAGTTGCATATGGAGGACGACGTTATGTCTCACATCAACCTCGACGGCTTCTTTGGCGAACTCCCTAAGGCCGGTGGAGTCATCGGCACTTGCTTCTTGACAAACGCGTCGTCGTCGTCTTTAGACTTGGGGCTCTCATGGTTCGACGAGATCAAGAACATCTTGATGAAGGACGACGAGGATGGCGGAGTTGTCGGTGGTGGGATTAGGGCTGATTCGAGCCAGGAGTTCTATGATAGGTTCCTCGCTGACGTGCTCGTTGACTCCCCCGGAGATGGGTCCGTGGAGATAGCCAATGGGTCCGGCGACAAAGAGGAGCCTGGATCGTCGGATGATGGCGGGATCGATGCTGCGAAGGTTGATGGGGCTAAGGGTGGCAATGAAGCCTATGATCCTGCTTCTAAGAAGCTTAGGAGGTACATTGATTGATCGGTGCTGTTGAATTATTCGATTGGTTGCTTTATGTTGAATTTTGTTGTAAGTCTTTGTAAAACTGAAATGAAGGTCATTGGGGAGGGGTCCATACATCACCTATTTTACCTTTGTAACTTAGTTTCTTGGGAAAGGAAAAATTTATTTAGTGGTTTGCCTATCGACAATGTAGCATTTAGTCAGATGCATAATCTACTAGAAATGTTTTGGTATATATAATGTAAAATTGTTTGATTATGTGGTTGATAGAGAGAATATGAGGAGTTCAAGGTGCGAATCAATGCTTTGGTTGCAAAGGCACAAAAGATGCCAGAAGAAGGGTGGACAATGCAAGATGGCACTGCCTGGCCTGGAAATAACCCCAAGGATCACCTTGGAATGATACAGGTATACGATATTAACTAGTATTCCAAAAGCATTTAAATCAACCCTCTCCCCTCTTATGCATCTAATTAATGTTTTCTTTTCGTTGTCAAAAATAATAGGTTTTCCTGGGCCACAGTGGGCGACTTGATACTGATGGAAATGAGCTACCTTGACTTGTTTATGTTTCTCATGAAAAGCGATCTAGTTTCCAACATCACGAGAAACCTAGAGCCATGATTGCTTTGGTTTGTCATCTCTATACATCTTATGTAGCTTTTCTTGTCATGTGTCTCTTTTAGTGACATGCTGACATCTTTAATTGTAAACAAATGAATGTATGTTGGTGTGATTTGGTTTTTCAGTTTAGATTCTTCATTTAGGTTCTTCATCGCTTGCTTGCATTGAAATTTATATCTATATGCATTAGGATCCTGATTAATGGATCTCTAGGTTCGAGAAATTGCATTCCAAGTTCACGCTACATTATTGAAGCTTATTCTTTTTGTGCTTTCAGTTCGAATGTATAGTTGGAATTATTTTTTTCAAGGATCAGTTACCTTTTATTTTTTTCCCCATGGATTGTAATGTTGATAGTGGTGTCTCTAGCTTATAGTGAGGATTTGTTTATCATAAAGAGATTCATTGTTCCCGACCCTACTTTAACTTAATACTATTTCTCTTCATATTGAGAAACAAATATTACGGTTTGATTTTGCTGCATTGCTGCTTGTCTAAATGTTGTTCTTATCCGCTGGAGAAATTGGTTAGATTTGCTTATTACTTTTTGGCATTTCTGAATTTATAACTTACTATTTTATTTTGTGTAGATCCGGGTCTCAGCTGTCCTAACCAACGGACCGTATCTTTTGAATGTTGACTGTGATCATTACTTTAATAATAGTAAAGCATTGAAAGAAGCAATGCGTTTCATGATGGATCCCGCTTATGGAAAGAAGACGTGCCATGTGCAGTTCCCACAACGTTTTGATGGGATTGACTTGCATGATCGATATGCTAACCACAACATTGTCTTCTTTGATGTAGGTGTCTCTTCATCTTTCTCCTACTTCCAAAATGCTAGTTGTTTATGTTCATTTGTTGCCTTTTTTAAACTGAGCTAGATTGTCTTATTTATGATCTCAATGCATATTAACTTGAAAGGGCTTGACGGCATCCAAGGTCCTATCTATGTCAGAACTGGATGTTGTTTCAATAGGCAAGCCCTTTATGGATATGACCCTGTATTGACTGAGGAAGATCTATAACCAAATATTATCGTAAAGAGTTGTTGTGGTTCAAGAAAGAAGGGGAAGGGTGGCAATAAGAAGTACATTGACAAGAAAAGAGCAATGAAAAGAACTGAATCCACTGTTCCAATTTTCAATATGGAAGATGTTGAGGAGGGGGTTGAAGGTAGGTCTTGATTTAATTATGAGCTTCCTTTTGTATCTTTGGATGTTAGAAAACAGACTTATACTGGTCCAAATGCCTGGACTTACTCCATGATTACTATCAAAACTAGCCTGAATTGATGTCAGATTGGGGTATCTTACCTTGCCCTTAAAGGACCCCCTTAAGCTTTAGAATAAACCAAAAAAATGTCTCTCTTTTGATGTCACTTAATTGTTCGACTGACTTAACAGTACCTTTGCTATGTGTTATATCATGTTAACAACACCAATTTGTTTTGTAGGATATGATGATGAGAGGTCGCTCCTGATGTCTCAGAAAAGTCTAGAGAAAATATTCGGTCAGTCTCCTATTTTCATTGCGGCTACTTTCATGGAATAGGGTGGCCTACCACCATCTACCAATCCTGCAACACTTTTGAAAGAAGCCATCCATGTTATTAGCTGTGGCTATGAGGACAAGACTGAATGGGGCAAAGAGGTATGTTATGATGTTATACAATTTCTATTCCAGATGTAAAATTCCATGTCATATGGTAGGAATTGACTTGATGTTCTTTCTATGAACAAATCGGATAGATATATGGTTCTATTACAAAAGATATTTTGACTGGATTTAAGATGCATGCTCGGGGCTGGATTTCAATTTATTATATGCCTCCTCACCCAGCATTCAAGGGGTCTGCTCCCATCAATCTTTTTGATCGTTTAAACCAGGTTTTCAGGTGGGCCTTGGGGTCAATTGAGATTTTGCTAAGCAGGCATTGTCCTATATGGTAGGATATAATGGGAAATTGAAGCTCTTGGAGAGATTGGTGTACATCAATACAATTATGTATCCCCTCACCTCAATACCGCTAATTGGGTATTGTATTCTCCTTGTATTTTGTCTTCTCATTAACAAATTTATTATACCTGAGGTAAATGATACTTCTCTCTTCATTGTAGAGTATTCAATCTCATGTATTTCGTTTGTTGTACGTTAATCCACATTGACTCTATTTAAGTGAGATGAACAAAAGAAGGGCCATTGTTTACTTCTGTCATTTGATCCTAGCATCTCCACCTCTTTGGAATGGAGTTAATGTTCTCTTTGTATTTAGTTTTCGAGTGGCTCTGCATCTTGTTTTAATAAAGCTTGGATGAGAAACCATTAGGAAACATTGGTAAAAGAAGATGCCTAAACATCATTCCAATGGCTATGGTAGTTGAATAATATTCAGCTGATAGCTGGCAAACATAGGCCGAGGAGAGAGGATTTGAGAGAAATAATTTTTGTTAGAATAAAAAATATATTTTTAAGTATGCACACGTTTTTTTGATATAATTAAATAGAAAGCCCTAAGTCAACCATATTCTAGGTGCCCTTGCTGTGTGGTCACCAAAGTCCTCTTCACAGGTGGACTCTTCTTTGTATTCTTTAGAGTATGATCATGATCCTCAATGTCATTTATCTGCATTTTTTTTAACCTTAAAAATGATGTAGCTATTAGTCCTGGCTCTTCTGCATCATTTGTACATTTAAAGGAATCTTCATTGACAAAAGACGGCTCAATTACGATGCTAGTTTCACATCACAGATATCTTTTTGTCGTACTGCTTGCAAACTGTCATTGACCACATATTCCAGGATTCAAGCTGATAATTATGTCCAGGGCACTTCTTTGAAATTTTGTATCTTCTTTTGATCCATACTCTCCATAACAACATGAAAAGCCTAAATCATGTTCTTAGCAAAAACTTTTCAGAGGAAAACCCCAAAATTGTTAGCGGGTCATTTTTACCACTCAAACGATAGTTCTCTATATATCTTGCAGCAAGTTACTCATGCGGATTTCTATCCAGAAACTGACTGGACTTAATCGAAGAGATCAGCAATCAATATACAATGACAACAGTATTTGTATGTCCAAGTAGGCTACTTTACTTGCCATCCTCCAACATAAAACAACTCTGGCACGAAACCCCTCTGGCCATCCTCCAAAAGAAAGAACAAAAAAAGGCAAGATAGGATAATTTAGCAAGCAGGAGAGCAAAGGGAATGATAACAGATCACTTGCTAGGTAAAAAAATCTAACAGGGTTCAATTCCAATAAGGAGAAAGTCCTGCAATTGGCATAATGCGAAATCGCATGGCAGATTCAAGACAACAACATTTGATATATGTAAGTTTTCACATAAAAGCCGCAGCACAACCCCCACAAACAAATGCTAACAAAATGCTAGACTTCAACGCAGGCTTCGATCTGACCAAAAAAAAAAAAAAAAAAGAACTTCAGGCTTCGCATCTTCAACTCAAGAGTTCGAGCAAAGCTGAAACCAGCACGATCATCAAACAATTAATCAAACATTGAAACATTAAGACGGAAAGAGTGAGCCTACATGTTTTGATCCAAGCATGGCCTCTTGGATCCACTTGGTTCATCCAAAAAGGTGGAATCGGAAGCTCTCTTTTGTGTGGACATAATTTTTCTTTTCTTTTGTAGAGTTTGACAAGAACTGAGAAAGTGTCGGAACTTTGGGAGTGTTCACTCGCTGAAAGAATGTTGCTTGTAGAGCTTAACAAGAACTGAGAAAGTGCCTGGATTTTGGGAGCGTTCGCTCGAAGAATGTTGCAGAGAAAAGAACAAATCAGTAGACAGTTTATTCGCGAACTCAAACTCAAGAGGGCAGAGAGAGAGAGGGGGAGGTCGCATGCCGGTCGGTTGCTCGCGGTCATCTCGCCGGTATCCTCTTGGTTCACCGGTTGCTCGCGGTGGTTCGCCGGTCGGAAGAGGGAGGGCAAAGAGAGAGAGGGAGGTCGCACACCGGTCGGTCGGGAAGAGGGACGGCAGAGAGAGAGGGAGGTCGCACGCCGGTCGGTTGCTCACGGTTGTCTCGCCGGTATCCTCCTAGTTCACCGGCCACTCATGGTGGTTTGCTGGTCAGAAAGAGAGAGGGTGGAGAGAGAGAGAGTTCATCGGACACAGAGAGCGATGGGTAAAGAGAGAGGCATTAAGAAAGAAAGCCAGGACTGAAATTTTTTTAAATTGGCACATCTTTTTCTCTCTAGAACGTGGGTCTCATGAAGACACGTGTTGCGCTCCCACTGTCTTCTTGTTTGCCACTCTGGAACACCAGACTTACCTAATATTTTCTCATGTACTTATAACTTGTCAAAAGCAAAAGCATACGGATGGTCGGCGAAGAAGCGTTCCCCGTCAGCTTAGTGTCGGGCCTAACCGATGGTTGGTGAGGTGGGATTCGTGGAAGGGGCCTTGCCATGTTGGAAGACAAGGAGATGTTCGAATCAATTTAGCAATATTCGTCGGAGATGATTTTGTTCGAGAAGGCGGAGGATCTTCTCGCCCAAATGTTGAAGGCGAAGGATCAATTTAGCAATATGGGGATCGCAATATTAATTATGCTTGCCTCTTTCTTCTTTCTTTCTTTCTTTTTTCTAGTTTAGATTTTTGCAGTTCTTATTCCTTTTATCCTTAATTTTTTTTAATTTTTTGATATGTGCATTAGAAATTCTAAAATTTGTCAAAAAAGTGCAATTAAGTACTTAAATATTTAGAAAGTATAATTGAGTGCTAAAACCTAGAACAGTTTAGTCACTAAAGACACTAGAACAGTTTAAATGGATCGTAGTCCCAAATACGCTGAAACACACGCGTCAAGTAATCAGAGAATCAAAACACCAACAGTACTCAAAATACGAGTCAATCAGTCTCCTAGTCTAAGAGGAGGCTCACTGACTCCGGACATCCTCGATGAAGCGGCCCAAAGACAAGTAAGAAGAGCCACCCTCCATCAAAGCCTTCCTGCTCTTCTCGCTCACCTCCTTCACCTTTTTCCTCCTCTCCTCGGCCTCCTCACCCTCCATTAACTTTCTTATCCCTCCCTCTATTTCATCTGCTGTCACAATGCTGTCGCTACCTTTGACAACATCTCTTCGATAATCCATCTTGATCTCTGCTGCGAGGCCGAGCTCCACCACCAGTTGGAACGCGTTGAACTGTTGCTCCGCATATTGCGGCCATGCGGCTATTGGCACGCCGAACCATATGCTTTCCAGGGTGGAGTTCCACCCGCAGTGCGACACGAACCCTCCGATGGCTTGATGGGCCAGGACCGCGACCTGTGGGGCCCACCCAATCACTCTCCCGACACCGGCTGTCCTGTCAGTGAAACCCTCGGGCAGGACTTCCGCGGGATCCGCATAGTCACAGGGGGGTTCCAACTTGCCCTTTGCTGGTGGCTGCCGTAGGGACCATAGGAAGTGGCACCCGCTTCGCTCCAACGCACGGGCGATCTCTTTCACCTGGTCCTGGTTGAAGCTCCCGAAGCTGCCGAAGCATAGGAACACCACTGACGCATTCGACTGCTGGTCGAGCCAGTCCAGGATCTCAAAACCCTTTTTGCTTTCCACCTTCATGTTCAGTATGGGCCCCACGGGGTAAACTGCGGGCACTCCAAGGCCAGCCAAGGCCTCCACCGCGCGGGTTTCTAGCTCGGTGAATGTATTTACCAAAATTCCCTTGGTTTCCCTAAACCTCTGGGCGTGGCCCAAGAATATCCGGCAGTCTTCTTTCATGAGCACTTCTGAGGGCAAGAATTTGGCAGCCGGCAAAGGGTTAGCGAAGCATGGGAAATCCAGCTCAGCATCAGAGCCCTTGAGCCTTGTCAGGTCCATGTGTTGCTCTTCTTGGAGAGACTGGAGGTACAGCATCAGTCCGAGGAGCGCCCCACCTGATGGGATGAAGACGTACGAAGGGATGCTGAACTCGATGGCCACGTCAATCATCGGGGTGCAGAACATGTCAACGACGAGCCCCTCAAGCCGTGACGAGCCGCAGGCAGAGAGGTCGGCGATGGCTTCTCTGACGTCGGCTTTGTGGCTCTCCACGAACTGATTGAGGATGGCAAACGGGGAAGCCTCCAGGGAGGAGTTTTGCCAAGGAAGGAGGATGAAGCGGATGCGGGCGGTGATGGAGGTGGCAAACGACTCGACATGGGATTCAATTTTGGAGTTAAGGGGTGAATTTATGATGAGGACCGTAATGGAGAGCCGATTGTCACGGTGGACGAGGAGCTTGGCCATCTCCAACATCGACACCAGGTGGCCGACGGCCGGAAATAGGACGAAGACGAGCTCGGATGTAGCACTCATGATGATGCCTCTGAAATTTCTTCTTTTGCTTTGCTGAGGTGAATGATTAGCGGAGATGATAAAGTGGTGGAGGCTCTTGGGGACCTCAATTATTGAGTCTTTAACGAGTGGTCCTTAAGGAAACATGCAAAAGGGTGAGCATATGTCATTAGGACGAGGCGACCCCGTCATGCTGATTTGCGGCAGTCACGGGTTGACTCGCATCTGTTGGATCTTCTTAAGTTTGGTTTTTGCTCGCAGTCCATTTGCTCCTCGAAAAATTCTAAATCAACCCGGTGCATGCCGGCCAATGAATCCGAAGAATGTTAGCGGGTTCTACGGGAGAGAAATAAGAGCTAAGAAAGAGAAATGGATTGGCTTAGATGCATTCGATGCGCCTTCAAAATATTCCATGCAGAAAATTTTTAAAATTAACACCAATATCATGTATGTCAATAATTACGAAAGTATTATCGTAGAGTTTACGTGATCAATAGAGTAAATGAGCTCATACTATATGATTTATAGACCATATAAATATTCTTTCAATTAAGAAGCTATTGTGTGATATTTACCTTTCAATTACTGATTGTCATGACAATATTATTGGTAATCCATTTTGAGACGTGCCCGTGAATTCCTCCCCTTGGGTTACGCTCTTAACTATTAAGAATTATCATGGGTCATTACATGATCTGGAACGGCGTTTGATAGCTTGTACTGCAAAATAGAACTCGCGGACACCGTATGGCGTTTGATCTTCTCGCCCAAATGTTGAAGGCGAAGGATCAATTTAGCAATATGGGGATCGCAATATTAATCATGCTTGCCTCTTTCTTCTTTCTTTCTTTCTTTTTTCTAGTTTAGATTTTTGCAGTTCTTATTCCTTTTATCCTTAATTTTTTTTTTTGATAAGTGCATTAGAAGTTCTAAAATTTATCAAAAAAGTGCAATTAAGTACTTAAACATTTAGAAAGTATAATTGAGTGCTAAAACCTATCATGAAAGTGCAATTGAGTCATGTCTTAAGACTTGTCAAATTAATTCAATTATGTCCTTTCATTGATTGCACTTTTTAAAAATTTTAGGATTCGATTATACTTTCGTGATAAATTTTAGGACTTGATTGCATTTTTTAAAAGTTCTATGATTTAATTACACTTTCGTGATAATTTTTAAAATTTGATTGTATTTTTTGAAAGTTTTAAAATTTAATTGCACTTTTATGAACATTTTTAGGACTTCTAGTGTAGTCATTCCTAATTTTTTTTCTTTTTATCTTTTACTCTTGTTCGTTTTAAACTTTCAATTTTCTTCCTAATTTGGAAATTAATGGCGCCAAATTGGCATGATGTATCTTAAGAAAGTCATGTCAGTATTTTTTGTTACTCAAATTAGACAAAATTAACAAAATGATTTGATTATACTAATTTAATAAGTTTTAGGACTTGAATGCACTTTTTAAATTTAGAACGCCATTACACTCTCACAACAAACTTTTGATGCATTTATTCCTAGATAAAATGATAAACTGCCGAGTTTATGCCTAGCCCCCTAATTTTCACTAAATAGGTCACCTTTCCAATGTAAATGCAATATTGGTAACTTGTTCTTATGTTTAAAGTAAGCATGAAGTTCAAGTTTAATAATGTCTTGTTTCACTATTCAGTGAAGTCCTTGGAATTTAAGTATTGCTTTTATATTAATTAACTTGATACTGGCTTCCAAATTGCTTTGCCATGCGTCCAAATAGAATTTTCATGAGAACCATGTTTTATTTTTTAAGGTGAATTAAAATTTCTCCAACGAAGAAAATTGTAATGTCAAAATGGTTATGATAGCCAACACATCACATCCTTCGTCTTTATAATAAAAAATCACGAGATGTGTCCTCCACCATAAGGAAAAACAAATCAAGGATGAAGAAAGTTCTTGGTCCCCAAGGCATGATCTTGCCGTGCATACCAAAAACTGCTCCAACCACTATGACCTCAGCTCCGCCATCATGCCTCCTTGATCTCCAAGTAATAATATTAGATATATTAAAAATTACGTCTAAATATTTCATCAATCTATTATATCACTTTGTAGATTGAACTTCTATATCGATGCCAATATTACTTTTGTGAATAATACTGTATGGAAGTAACAACCACTAGAATTACTAACTCCTAAGGGTATTACCTCGTAGGTGTTTCGCACTGGCCATTAGAACGTTCGATTTTCAGTAATAGCTCCCGTTCACTCGAGTTGGCCCGTTCTAAGGCATCAGGAGACGCGAGTCGTAGTAAAGTCGGGGTTGTCCTCGGCCAGACGCTAACTGAATCATTGCCATAGGCCAATCAGGATTTCTCGAAACCGAGAAATGATCAAGGTTTGATTTGAATTTTTGGGAGAGCAAAACCTTCACCAGGTAGTTTAATCACCAGTTGCGTACCGGCTTCTACATACAATAAACTATTATCGCCGTGAAGGAAAAGTTTATCCACCACCCGGCCGACACGTGGTGATTTCGTATAAGTAAAGCGGACCCTCCTCCATCACGAACGTCTCCACGACCAAGCCTGAAGCCACTTTAATCAGAAGACACCAACCAGGAAAAAGACCTCCATATCCATCGGAATCATCAGCATGGTCAGAGCGGAGCTCGTGTTCATTCCATCGCCGGGCTTGGGCCATCTGGTGTCGACAGTGGAGATGGCGAAGCTTCTGGTCGACCGAGACCACCGCGTGTCCATCACCCTCCTCATCATGAAGCCACCGCACGAGTCTCACTCCGGCATCGACAACCGGACGCGATCGCTCGCCGACTCAATGGCCGGCCGCTTCCGGTTCGTGCATCTTCCTGACATCGACCCGATCACGGAGACCAACCCCAGCAAAATCCGCGATCTGTGCATCGAGAGCTACAAGCCTCACGTGAAAGAAGCTATCGGGCAACTCACTGAGTCCGACTCGGGCCCCGACTCACCTCGGCTCGCGGGGCTCGTTGTCGACATGTTCTGCACAACGCTGATCGACGTGGCGAACGAGCTCCGGGTCCCCTCATACGTGTTCTTCACATCGGGGGCCTCCTTTCTGGGCCTGATGCTCCATCTCCAGAGGCTGCAGGATGAACACGGAATCAACTCGACCGAGTTCAGGGACTCCGACACCGAATTGGACTTCCCAAACTTCACGAATCCACTGCCTGCCAAGGTCTTGCCCACCGCATATCTGGTAAAGGAGGCCGCCCCGGCTTACATTGGCCACGCCAGGAGGTTCCGGGAAACCAAGGGCATTTTCGTGAATACATTCGCTGAGCTCGAAAGGCATGTGTTGAAGTCCTTGGTCGATGACAGCATCCCGCCGGTTTATCCAGTTGGACCCATATTAAACCTCACAAGGTCGACCGGTGGCACAGGACCGTCCAATGGTTCGGAGACCATGAAATGGCTCGATAGTCAACCCGATTCGTCTGTGGCGTTCTTGTGCTTTGGAAGTCGGGGTAGCTTCGACGCGGATGCCGTGAGAGAGTTTGCCACCGCCCTTGAGCGCTGTGGGCACCGGTTCCTGTGGTCCCTACGCCAGCCGCCGCCCAAGGGCAAGGTAGGACCCCCGCGTGATTATGCGAATCCCAAGGAGATTCTACCAGAAGGGTTCCTCGATCGGACGGTCGAGATAGGGAAAGTGATCGGGTGGGCCCCGCAAGTGGACATCCTCGCCCACCCGGCAGTCGGGGGATTCGTGTCCCATTGTGGTTGGAACTCCACGCTGGAGAGCATATGGTTTGGCGTGCCGATTGCGGGATTGCCACTATATGCGGAGCAACAATTCAACTTGTTCGAGATGGTGGTGGAGTTGGATCTCGCTTTTGAGATTAAGATGGACTACAGGAGGGATGTAAGGATGAAGAGTGAGACAACGGTCACCGCTGAAGAGATAGAGAGAGGGATACGGCGCGTGATGGAGCCAGATAGCGAACAAAGGAAGAAGGTAAAGGAGATGAGCGAGAAAAGCCGGAAGGCCTTGGATGAGGGCGGTTCTTCATGCTCATCCCTCCGCCGTTTGATTGACGATATCTTCAATAACATGCCCCGATAAGAGTTGTATCTCCAGATGAAATTTCACATGCAACGGACGCGATCGCTCGATGTGTCCAAAGGAATTTTTCTTTCGTTTGGATAGCAAATGTTATCTCTATCCTCATTTGGATTCAGCGCCACTATAGTATACATTCAACGGCAGCATTTTAATGGATGTTCTAGGAGAATATGGCTTCTGGAAAGCAGTTCCTTATGTGTATACTTGCAATTTGCAACAAAGAGATAAATCAATTTTGCATGACTTTCGTTAATATTCTGCCATTTTAATTCGATCAAATAAATGTTAGAATAATATAAATTTGATAGTTGAAGATTTGAGCACATTGGTTACTGAGCTCTGAATTTGGTTATTAGTATTCTTTAAAGGATGTCTTGATTTATGGTAGGCAGAAGAAGAAGATTGAAGACAAAAGGAAATCAGTATGATTTATGTTGGGCTATATTTGGGTAGACCCTCTATCATTCAATAAGGAATAAATTCTTTCATAAGGAAAAGACAAGTTCTTATTTGGTTTTTTGGTCAAAAAGCGTGAAGTTTTAACATGATAAGGAGTGAAGACTTCATGGTCTTTAGCTCATTTAATGATTGTGTTTCCTTGTTGTTGACATTTTGTTCTTAGGATAATAAGTGTGTGGGACATTCGTCTTCATCTTTATTGTAGTTTAGATGTTCTGCTATCATATAGGACGTGAGGGTGTGTTGTAAACAAGAAGCCACCAGAAAGTATTCTGAGAAAAATTTCTCCTTCAACTTGTACACTTGTTCTAAATTTCCAAACTTGCCATTATTTTTCTTTTGTTCCAACATTTGGTAATTGAGTTAGAAATGGCATCTGCTAATTTCTTGCAATTGTAACTTCCAAAGTTGCATGGAAAGAATCTTAACAATCGGTCCACTCAAATTAATGTTCTCTTCAAATCGTAAGATTTGTGGAATTTGGTAGAAAACGGCTACACCAAAGTAGGGAATGTATGAAGCATTTGAGGCTTTAAGAAAGGAGGAGAAAGATTCTTTGATGGAGTCCCAAAGAAAAGATCAAAAAACATTGTCTGCAATCTTTCAAGCTGTGGAGGAATGATATTTGAAAAAAAAATCAAGTAAGGAGACTGCAAAAGAATGTGGGTTATTTTCCAAAAATCCTACAAAGGCGATGAACCTATCCAACAAGTGTGACTTTAAACACTTCAAGCGATTTCGAATATTTATGCATGAATGACTCTGAATCAATCTTGGCAGATTGTTATTGTGTTCGAACCATTGTTAACCAATTAAGGGTTAATGGTGAAGAACTCCAAGATGTAAAAGTTGTAGAAAAAATCTTGAGGTCTTTTACTAAAAGACTTGACTATGTCGTCGTGGCGATTGAGGAAGGGCAAGATGTGTCAAACCTAGCATTGGAGTGATTGATGGTTCATTGTGCTCGTATGAGCAAACAATGAATCAAAAGTCCATTGGTTCAAATCCCGAGCAAGCATTGTAGAGTTGAGCTACTCCGTCAAGTTGAGTAGGCCATCAAAGTGGTCGAGGCCGTGGAGGAGGCTGAAATAGAGGTGGAAATTTAAATTTCACCGAAAAATATAGAACACTTGACAAATCAAGAGTCAAGTGCAAGTGCAATAAATTCGAATATTACAAATCCGAATGCCAAGCAAAGGCAACACACAAGCCAATAGAACATGCACATGCCACCCATGTTGAGGAACATATGATGCTAGCATGTGAAAAGGATGACCCAAGCACAATAGACACCAACATATGGTACCTGGATACTAGTTGCAACAATTATGTGTTTGGCTAAAAGGAGTTACTCTCGCAATTGGACGAGATGAGTAGTGGTGAAGTCAACTTTAGCAATAAATAAAAATATTCCCGTTATGGGTAAAGGTAACATCAATATCAAGTCAAAAAAATGTTACTAATGTTATTGTTGCAAACATTTACTATGTGCATGGACTTCTTTTGGAATTTACCAAGGCTCCGTTCATTTCACGGAAAATAATTTCCGAGAAAACGTTTTTCAGATTTTCCGGTGTTCGTTTAATGGAAAATGAATTTCTTGGGGAAAATGTTTTCCATGCAAGGAAAGAAGTCTTCTAAGTTAGGAGAAAATGTTTTACACTTTTGAAAAGTGGAAAACTTTTTCCGTACTTAATCTCTCTTATCTCACACCTCTACAAATCCTTACTTCATCCTCCTTTTTTTTTTTTTTTTTCATTCGAGAATTAATTTTTAATTTTCTTTTTCTTTTTTAATTTGAATTATTTTTAATTTTCTTTTTCTTTTCTTTTTTTCTTTTCCTTTTGTTTTTATTTTTAAATTATTTTATAATTTTCTTTTCTTTTCTTTTCCTTTTCTTTTCTTTGTTTCCCTTTTTTTTTCTTAGCTAGTCGTCAACTGTCGCTAG
Organism: Eucalyptus leucophloia subsp. euroa; assembly: GCA_017140325.1. Taxonomy (NCBI): domain Eukaryota; kingdom Viridiplantae; phylum Streptophyta; class Magnoliopsida; order Myrtales; family Myrtaceae; genus Eucalyptus; species Eucalyptus leucophloia. The sequence continues at coordinate 8,975,602 of CM029468.1, read as the reverse complement.
GCAAACCTCGAGCTCATTGATGTCAAGATCGTGCTGTCGATCTGGCGAGCCTCAAGCTCGATGCTCACGGTTGCCAATCTGGCGACAAGCCTCGTGCTCGTCAACGAGCTCAAGGCTCACCAATGGCTGGTCAAGGACCATCGTCGTGGCCGGCAACCGGCCAAGAAACAAGGAGATGGAAAACAAAGAAAAATGAAAAAAAAAATGAAAAATGAAAAAAAAATTAATAATAGATTTTAAAAATTAAAAATAATTAAAAATTAATGTTTAAAAAATATGAAAAATCCATTTTAAAAATAAAATAAATAAAAAATAGTATATGAAGGAAAATATTTTCATTACTGAACAGCGAAAAATATTTTCCACTGCATTTTCAGGTTTCATCTGAACACCGAAAAATAATTATATTTTCCAGGAAAATGATTTCCTGAAAAACATTTTATAGAAACACCACATTTTTCGCGAAACAAATGGGGCCCAAGTGTTGGATAACTTTCTGAAACAAGCTATAAGATTTGTATTGAAATTGCAGTTTGCACCATTAAAGGTGTCAACGGTGATAGAGAGGCGCAGGTCGTGATCGACGAGGAGCTTGGCCATCTCAACCAGCGATACTAGATGGCCCATGCCAGTGGATGGGACGAACATGAGCTCGGCATGGGTCATCTCGATGTAAGACGAGCAGAATGTAAAATTAGTTACAGACGAAGTGAATGAAGAAGCTCATTGCGGACGTTCCCTGGACAGTGCTGTCCTGAGGAAGGTGGATGAAGCGCACCAGGGCAGCGACGGACCCAGCGCGATCGGCTCAATCCGTGAATCAATCTCAGAGCCGAACGGGAAATTCATGATGATGACAGTGACAGAGAGCCGATCGTCGCAGCTGGCAGGGACCTTGGCTGTCTCCGTCGTTAACATGTAAGTCAGGTCATTCGGAGGCATCAAGGTGACGTGCTCCACACACCAGGAAGAAAGGGACAAGGGGAATAGTTTCATCCACACACCAATGCAACCAGACAGATTCAACGGTCCACGATGTAATGGTTGGGCGAATCTTTCACACAAGAACTTTCGCACCATTCATGCACTTAGAGTTTAAGAGATGCAACAAAAATCTCAACCACTCTCAGCAATCACGGCTTTTAAAATGAATTATTGGAACATACACTGTTTAAAGTAAATTAAACTTTATACGAACAGTCTTATCAGACCTCAATTTCAGGATTTTAACTAGCCTCTTATTTAATCATGAGATAGAGAGTATAGGACCGATCGTAAAAATTAGTTTTACATTGACGGCCTGTGCTAGATTTCCACGGTAAGCTCACTTTTATAAGTACAAATTGATCTAATACAATGAAAGTCAACATCTTTTTGATTCAACGTGGATACACCTGAAATGCTAAAGATTCCAACTATTGGAATCATCTTAATCAAGGCATATTATTCAAGATGTCCTCGATCAAACGATCCAAAGCCAAATAAGAAGAGCCACCCTCAGTCAATACCTTTCTACTCTTCTCACTCAATTCTTTCACCTTCTTCCGCCTCTCACTGCCGACGTCCTCCATTAACTTCTTTATTCCACCCTCTATTTCATCCACCGTCACGATAAAGTCGCTTTCCATCCTGAAATCCCTCCTGTAATCCATCTTGATCTCCACCGCAAGGCCTAGCTCCACCACCAGCTCGAACGCACTAAATTGTTGCTCTGCATAGAGGGGCCACGTGGCCACCACCACACCGAACCAAATGCTCTCCAGGGTGGAGTTCCATCCGCAGTGCGAAACGAACCCCCCAATCGCTGGGTGGGCAAGAACTGCAGCCTGTGGGGCCCACCCAATCACTTTCCCAACGCTGGCCGTCCGGTCAAGAAACCCCTCTGGCAAGACTTCCGCGGGGTCCGTGTAGTCTCGTGGTAGATCATACTTGCCCTTCGACGGCGGCTGTCGTACGGACCATAGGAAGCGGTGCCCACTCCGCTCCAGCGCGTAGGCAGTCTCCTTAACCTGGTCCTCGCGGAAGCTTCCCCTACTCCCGAAGCATAAGAAAACCACTGACGAAGGCGGTTGCTCGTTGAGCCACTCCATGATATCGTCGCCTCGGCCGCCACCATCAGCCTTCGTTTTAGTCTCTCCCTTCAAATTCAATATGGGCCCCACGGGGTACACCATCGGCGCCCCGAGGCCCACCAAGGACCCCAGTGCATGTGGTTCGAGCTCGTCGAACGTGTTAATGATAATTCCCTTGATCGCTCTAATCCTCTTGGCGTGCTCCAGGAATGGTTGGACCTCCTCTTTAAACAGAACCACGGACGGTAAGACCTTGGCCGGCAACGGATGCGCGAAACTTGGGAAGTCCAGCTCAGCGACTGAGTTCTTGAATTCAGTTATGTCCACGTGTTGCTCGTCTTGGAGCGACTGTAGGTGCAGCATTAGCCCAAGGAACGCGGCGCTCGACGTGAAGTAGACATAGGAAGGGACTCCAATTTCGTCTGCCAGCTCGATCATGGTGGTGCAGAACATGTCGATCACGAATCCCGCAAGCCGCCAGGTTGAGGCGGCCGTGTTGGTGAGGTCGGCGACGGCCCGCTTGATGTGGGGCTTGTAGCTTTCCATGAAGTCGCTGAGGAAACTGCCCGAGGAGATCTTGGTGTCTAAGTTCACATGAGGGAGGTGGATGAAGCGGATGCGGGCAGCAGCCATGGAGGCGGCAAATGAGCTTGTGTAAGAGTCGACTTCGGAGTCGATGGGAAGCTTCATGATGAGGATGGTGATAGAGAGGCGGGGGTCACGGTCGACAAGGAGCTTGGCCATCTCGACCATCGATACAAGATGGCCCGTGACGGGGGTTGGGACGAGCACGAGCTCGGCATTGGCCATCGCGATGTAGCCGAATATCTCCCGGGCTCAAGCGAGTGCTTCGAAGGTTTCGTGGTTGATTATCACTTGTGTTGGGATGTGACTTGTGAGGTGGGGAAGATTCCTGGTTAGATACGTCTTCTCGGTGCATTATTGTCGTTCTTTAATTTGCGTTGTTTGCTTTCGTTTATTCTATGTCTTGAGGCATTTGTCGTTCTCTAGATGCATGGAACTCAAAAAGAAGATAAAGCCGAGAGATGTTTGGGCAGCAAGAAGGGAAATGACGTCATGGCTTTGCTGGTTGCGGTCAACTCGAGGAGTAGTCCGACTTCAGTGCAGACAATAACACTCCAGACAGAACTGGCAAGATTCGATCCTCTGCGTAAATTTCCACTCCAACATCATCTAATGTATAAATTTCTCATCCGTCAAGGGTGACTACGTTTGGTTTAGGAAATTAATTTGTCAAATGCCCCTTTTTTTTTTTTTTTACTTTTTGTTATAATATGTCATGAGTTCGAATCTGTTGAACGAAGCCCGACAGGATAAAAATGTTCAGAGCCCGACCACGTGAATGTGGAAAGAAACAAAAAGAATCAGAAAGAAGGAAGAAGAAAAGTCCATGGACTTTGTTTCCCGTTCCCACTTGGCATGGCCTTCTTGAGCGATCCAAACTTTAAGATGCTTTCGGCGGTGGGATGAATATCCATATTCCTCAGGGTTTGTTACGTATGTCTTATTGGTTGAGGAACAGGGCACAAATCTAAGCCATTTTTTATGTGTACTGCGAGTTTTCCAAGTGGCGAGACATTCAGACATCCGATCTGGATTTTGCACTGGAAGTTTTTCAAGAATTGCATTCAAGCGACTGTGTTCAAGGAAAAAAAATTTGGTGTCAAGGAAAAAAAATTAGGGGTGAAAAATATCAAGAGCATCTAATTAAGTGACTTGACTGTGGTTGTAATTTTGGTTACATTGCTTGATTAGAACCCTTTGTTGTTCTCCCATGTGAAGTAGGTATCACCATCTAAACCACGTAAATTAAGTGAATGATTCATTCTCTTCCTCTGTTTATTTGGTTATGCAATCATTTCCTTTTCCAGCACTTATATTAGAGATGGTTGATTGTGGACATAAAATTCTTTAATGGGGGGTTGAATACGAGTTCCATTTATGTTTATATCATCTTACAATATGTCATATCACTATATTAATTTTATATAATGAAACTATGGACGCCTAATGCTACTTGCAACTTGATGTCAAGATGGGAAGAATATAAAATTGGTTATGTCTAGTTAGGCATTTTGTCGCCCTTCTCTGCAATGCTTTTCTTATCATTTGACAAATGACAGCTGTATATAACATTAACGATATTTTAAGAATATTATAATACCAGTTTATTAAAGGAAAAATGACAAATTTTCTCTAAATTTTGTCCCAATGTGTAATATAATCATTGAACTTTTAATTTGTTCAATGTAGATCCTGAACTGCAATCTAATGCGTAATGTAATTTCAGAACTTTTAATTTGGTCAATATGGTCTTTGCACTTTTGATTATGTTCAATTTAATCCCTCAATACGTAAAATGTCCAATTTTGGTCCTCATTAATATAAGTTCAGGGTGAGACATGGAACTTCTTATGTTTCAGTCCATTATTGAATGATCTTTTGGTGTTAGACATTAACTATGGTAAGTACAATGTTAATGTCGATAGTTGTTTTTCTTTAATTGCATCTTCTAATCATGTTGAGATTGATGCAAGTACTTGGCATGTTAGATTAGGTCACATTTGGTTACAAAGAATACAAAGATTAGCTAGAGAAGGTCTTTTTGGATCACTCACTAATGTTAATCTACCAGTATGTGAACATTGTCTAATGGCAAAAGCAACTAAAAAATCATTCGGTAAAAAAACTAGAGCCGAATTTCCATTGCAACTCATACATTCTGACATTTGTGGTCCTTTGAACGTGAGGACGAGGCATAAAGTTTCATATTTTATCACTTTCATAGATGACTTCATGCGTTTCGATTATATCTTTTTGATCTCCGGTAAGTTAGAAGCAATAAACTACTTTAGATGATATATAGCGATGGTAGAGAATCAGTTAAACAAAATAATAAAGGCATTGAAAACTGATTAAGGACCTGAGCATCTATCTTAGCAATTCAAGGCTCTTTATGATGAAAATAGAATTGTATGACAATTGACTATTCCTGGTATTCTACAACAAAATGGGGTAGCTGAAAGAAGGAATAGAACCCTATTAGAAATGGTTAAGTCTATGATACCGCAAGCAAATTTAGTTATCTTCTATTGGGGAGATGCGTTATTGACTGCTGCCTATGTACTTAACCGAGTGCCCTCAAAATCAATCACTTCCATCATTTTATGAATTGTAGACTGGTAAGAAATCAGACTTAAGTAATCTATGTCTATGGGAATGTACAGCTTATGTTCACGATTCTTTACATAAATATGGCAAATTAGGTCATAGAGGAAAAAAAATGTATATTTATAAGATATTTCGAACACTCCAAAGGGTACGTGTTCATAAGTGAACAAGCTGATGGAAGTATGACTGAAATTGAGTCACAAGATGTCACGTTTTTGGAGAACGATTTTCCTAGTAGATGAGAGATTAATGAGAACTTCCAATTATATGAGATGAAAGATCCTAATAACACACTTACTAATGTTGTAGAGAGAAATAAAGATTACCTCAACATACAAGACCTAGTGGGAGTGTTGCATTAGTTGGCAAATTGAATTCAAGAGAAATTCAGTTACGTAAAAGTAATTGTAAAAGTATTTCTCATCGTCGTTTTGAGATTAAAGGGGAAGCATTTATAATTGCTCAGAAAGAGGATGCCAAGCCTAAAATTATTCGAGAGGCTCTCTCATCCTTTAATAAGGAAGAATGTAGAAAAGTTTTGGAAATGGATCTATTGAAAAGTATAAAGCTCATCTCGTGGCGAAATATTATACCTAATAAAAGGGTATAGACTATGAGAAAACATTTTCACCAATTGTAAGTTTGCCTTAATATGTCTTATCCTAGCCATCGTTACATATTTGAACCTTGAATTACATCAAATTGATGTAAAGACGGCATTTCTCAATTGAAAACTGAATGAAAAAATATATATGAAGCAGCTAATAGGTTTCATGGCTAAAGGTTAAAAGCATAATATTTGCAACCTTCATTGCTCAATATATGGCATTAAGCAATCATCTAGATAATGGTATCTTCATTTTCATCGAGCCATAACGACTTTTGGTTTCACGATAATTGAAGAAGAACACTGTACATGTCAACCAATCTGAAGATAAATTTGTGATTTTATCACTTTATGTGGACGATATTTTATTAGCTGGAAATAACAAGGTTTTTGTTATCATCATAAAAGAATGATTGTCTTCCAATTTTGAAATGAATGACATAGAAGAAGCTGTTTATATATTATGAGTTAAGATCGAAAGAGATTCATCAATAAAACTCCTTACTTTATCATGAGAATCTTATATAATAAAGATTCTTGAACATTTCAATATGCAACATTGTAATCCCATTGATACTCCTATCATGTAAGGTGAAAGCCTAAGTACTAAGATGTATCCTAAGACTCTAGAAAAAAATAAAGTAATGGAAATTGTTACTTACGTTAGTGCAGTCGGAAGTTTGATATATGTTATGATGTGTACTCAAGTCGACATATGTTATGACGTGAGATTAGTGAGTTAATATCAATCAAATCCCGATTAAGCACACGGAAAGCAGTAAAGAGAATCCTGAGATACTTTAAAAGCACCGTAGATTATCGACTTTGTTACCAAGGGAATAATTTACGCTGATTAGGCTATTCAGATTTTGATTGGGGTGGAAATTTAGATGAGTGTAAATTGACTTCTAGATATACATTCTTGCTCAATGAAGGTACAATTTATTGGAATAGCAAGAAACAAACATACACGGCCTTAAAGTGGTTCCTCCAGCACCCAAAAAAAAAATATATATATATATATATACATGGCCTTATCTACGATAGAGGCAAAATTTATTACATGCTCTAGCGCAGTACAAAAAGCAGTGTGGGTAAAACATTTCTTTGAAAAATTTAGCCACTGTCACTAAGGTTTCAAGACTAGTAATAATTTATTATGATAATCAAGCAATCATTACTTATGTGAAAGATCCCAAATATCATGGAAGGACGAAGCACATTGATATAAAAAACAACTTCATCAGAGATATAATAGCACATAAAGAAGTGATCCTACAATACATTTTAGCTAATAGAATGGTTGTTGATCCATTTACGAAGGCCGTTCCTAGAGATGTATTCTTAACCCACAAGATGTCACTATGATTATGTAGAATGTGATATGTTTTATTGTAGAGGATCATTGATTTATGTATATGTAGACATATATATTGTACTTGTTTATTCATTTGTGACTTGATGTTTATCAATAAATACAAATCTATTATGAGACTAGCACAAACACATATATACTATTGAAAAGTATATCAGCAAGCAATGATTGGCTCACTCACATAAACAATCACCTCAAGTGCTATAGTTAACATATTGAGATGAGACCTTATATACAAATAAATGCTGAAAAGCAAGTTTAGTACATAAAATAATATGTTGCCTTGATTGGAATCAAAATGAGATTTGTGATTTATATATAATAAGACCAAACATGATAGTCCTACATTCATGTATGCCTGAAAGATGCCGAATGCAGGTATTTAATTGAGCACTATAGAAAACAAGCTGATATAGCACTCGAGCTAAACTTGAGTACGTGAGAAGCACGTGATCTGTATATTTGATATATTTAATAAATGATATACGCTCTTATAAAAAGAGAAATCCACTATAGCATGTAATTCATACTACATGTGTATTGTATGACCGACAAGGGAAGGTGTGTGAAATTATCCCTATTTACTCATCATATGAGCCCTCGAGATAATTTATAATTTACATTTTTTTGTGACCTATATTACTTTTGATTATATTCTCGAAGTGAAAAATCAATGTTGCCACTTTAGCATATTACTGGCGATCATGAATAAATATAGCTTTATGGGGCGTGTCTAGGAAAACAGTTATTTTGAAATAGAGAGAGACATGAGTGCAAATGAAGACTATTGTTATTTTACATCTATCACATGTACTTACTGGTCGATCAATTATAACACATTCTATGGTTTTGAATATAATTGTAAATACATAGTGTTATGTAAATTGTCAAGTATAGTTTTTAAGGGATATGTATACTTGGATTGATGTAACAAAATATGTCTGGGGCACTATGAGAAATCAATTGTTTATTTCTTTTTAGGGTTGTAGCCATTATGTCATTCCTAATAGGTGCATAATTTGAGCTCTCAAGTGCAAGTATACTCACTAGTCGCACAGCTTTCTTGCAAGTATGAATTGTTTCTAAAGTTGATGAATGTTGAATGCATTATATTCTTAATAAAGTGCTATCAAGCCCATCATGTCTGAGTGGGAGATGTTGTGATTAATTAATACGTCCATGATTGGGTACAATTAGAACGCACCGTTTTGACTTGATATGTTATGATGGAAAGACGCCATTTGAAAGGGTATTAGGGAGTCATATAAAAAACTTCTGAAGATAACCGTTTGGACGGTTGGTAGAATGTATGCTGAGAAAGAAATTATTCTCCTTTTCTTGTCCGATTTCCATCAAAGAAAAAGAAGGCGTTCCATTTCTCTTTTATGAAAACAATTGACATTTACGCTATAGAAATTGGATGTTTTTCTCGTGACTGCATTCAGACCAACATGAAGTAATATTGTTTGTCATTTATTCTCAATTCAACAATCATTCCGGGGTAAATTGTTCATTGCGCATTAAAAAAAGGTAAGTCATCCTCCGCCGACTTTCTACCAACAGTTTACAAGTTCAAGTCATCGATTCGGCAAAAAACTAGATAACCATCAATTTGATTTGCTAATTTTTTTTTAATTCCCGAAAAAATAACTTTGCTTGCTGACATTTCACAAAACAAATTCAAACTCTCTCAACAGTGGATATATATAACTTCGGTTAAATTATCAAATTTTCAAGTTTGACGCATGTTAAATTATACATTGGATAGAAAATCAGGGAATGAACTGTTGGACCGACTGACCAAGTAGGCCGAGGATCAAGAATATAAGGTTATTCGGAGACATCAAGGAGATGTGCTCCACATGTGAGGAAGACTTGTCAACGAGAGAGACAGACAGACAGACAGACAGACAGACTTTCCCGAGCGATGCACAAAGTGGGAGAAGAAAAGGACAAACGGAATACTTGCATCCACACACCAATGCAACCAGACAATGGGATGGGACTATTCTAGTCCATAATTTCGATTAACAAATGATATTTAAGTGACTTAAGTCATCACTAAGATCTCACAAAAAAATTCAGACAAATTCAAAGGTCCACGATGCACTTGTTAGGCAAATCTTTCACACAAGAACTTTCGCACCATTCATGCACTTTGAGGATTGTCTAAGAGATGCAATAAAAATCTCAACCACTCAAAGTGACCGAGTATTTAAAATGAAATATGAGAACATACACAGTTCAAGTAAATAAAACTTTGTACAAACATTCTTATCAAACCTCGATTTTAGGATTTTAACTAGCAAATCTCTTATTAATTATTGGATCGAGAGTGGGTAAGACTACTCATGAAAATTACTTTTACATTGACTGTGTATGCTAGATTTCCACGGTAAGCTCACTTTTATGAGTACAAATTGATCTAGTACTATGAGAGTCACCTTTTTTTACTCAGCGTGGAAACACCTAAAATGCTAAAGATTCCAACAACTGGAGTCACCTTAATCAAGGCATATTATTCAAGATGTCCTCAACCAGATGACCCACAGCCAAATGAGAAGAGCTACCCTCCATCAACGCCTTCCTACTCTTCTCACTCACCTCTTTCACCTTCTTCCACCTCTCACTGCTGGCGTCCTCCATTAATTTCTTTATTCCGCCCTCTATTTCGTCTGCTGTCACAACAAAGTCACTCTCCCTCCTGTAGTCCATCATGATCTCCACCGCGAGGCCTAGCTCCACCACCAGCTCGAATGCATTGAACTGTTGCTCCGCATATAGGGGCCACGTGGCCACGGCCACGCCGAACCAAATGCTCTCAAGGGTGGAATTCCATCCGCAATGCGACACGAACCCCCCGACTGCCGGGTGGGCCAGGACAGCGGCTTGCGGGGCCCACCCGATCACTTTTCCAACACTGGCCGTCCGTTCAAGGAACCCCTCCGGCAAGACCTCCGCGGGGTCGGTGTAGTCACGTGGTAAATCGAACTTGCCCTTTGGTGGCGGACGTCGTAGGGACCATAGGAAGCGGTGTCCACTCCGCTCCAGCGCGTAGGCAATTTCCTTCACCTGGTCCTCGCGAAAGCTCCCCCCACTCCCAAAGCACAAGAAAACCACCGACGAAGGCGGCTGCTCGTTGAGCCACTCCATGATATCTTCGCCCCGGCCGCCACCATCAGCCTTCGTTTTAGTCTCTCCCTTCAAATTCAATATGGGTCCCACGGGATACACCGTGGGCGCCCCGAGGCTGGCCAAGGACCCCACTGCATGTGGTTCGAGCTCATCGAACGTGTTAATGATAATTCCCTTGACCGCTCTTATCCTCTTGGCATGCTCCAGGAATGGTTGGACCGCCTCCTTTATCAGAAACTTGGACGGCAAGACCTTGGCCGGCAACGGGTTCGTGAAACTCGGGAAGTCCAGCTCACTGTCCGAGTCCTTGAATTTGGTTATGTCCATGTGTTGCTCGTCTTGGAGCGACTGGAGGTGCAACATTAGCCCAAGGAACGCTGCGCTCGACGTGAAGAAGACGTAGGACGGGACTCCAAACTCGTCCGCCAGCTCGATCATGGTGGTGCAGAACATGTCAATAACGAACCCCGCAAGCCGCCGGATTGAGCCAGCCGAGTCGGCGAGGTTGGCAACAGCCTGCTTGACGTGGGATTTGTTGCTTTCCATAAAGTGGGTGAGGAAACTGCCCGAGGAGATCTCGGGGTCTGAGTTCACACGCGGGAGGTGGATGAAGCGGATGCGGGTGGCATCCATGGAGGTGGCAAGTGAGCTCGTGTAAGAGTCGACTTTGGAGTCGATAGAGTCGACTTCGGAGTCGATCAGAAGCTTCATGATGAGGACGGTGATGGATAGGCGGGGGTCGCGGTCGACGAGGAGCTTGGCCATCTCGACCGTTGATACGAGATGGCCCATGGCGGGGGGTGGGACGAGCACAAGCTCAGCGTAGGCCATAGCGACGAAGTTGATTATCTCCGGAGCACAAGCGGAGCACAAGCGAGTGCTGCTTATGTTGGTTATCACTGGTGTTGGGATGTGACTCTCAGGTGGGGAAGATTCCCGTTTAAATACGACTTCTCGCGGCATTTTTGTCTTTCTTTAATTTGCATTATTTGCTTTTGTTTATTCTATTTCGTGATGCATTTGTCGTCCTTTGAACGGATGGAACTCGAAAAGAAGAGAAAGCAGCGAGATGCTTGGGCATCAAGAAAGGAAATGACGTCATGGCTTTGCTGGTTGCGAGTCAACTCGAGGACTAGTCTGACTCCAGCCCAGACAATAATTTTCTGGACAGACTCGATCCTCTGCCTGAATTCCGCTCGAGCATCATCTATTGTCTAAATTTCTCATCCGCCAAGCCTGACTACGTTTGGTTTAGGAAATTAATTTGTTAAGTTTCATTTTTTTTTCACTTTCTATAAGAATATATCATGAGTTCGAACCTGTTGAACGAAATCTGTTAAATTATGTCTCGAGTTTGAGCGTTTACAAAATGTAATTCGCTGGACTCTTGAAACTGCACAAAAGATGAAATAAAATAGAATTAAAAAGAAAGGGGCACACTTTAATTTTATCTATTTATATTTAGGGGGATAAAATAAAGGTTTCCTGAGGAGTTCAATTCGTAGAAGTGACATGGTGGGACCCAAAGTCAAAAATTTGACTTTGGGCACATGGTGGAAAGAACGAAGCCTCTGCACGTGGAGCCCCTGCACATAAAAGCCGAGTGAAAAGAAGAGCTGCTTGGAGTCTACACGAAGAAAACAAATCGTGGTGGGCCCAGGTCAAAGTTTGACCTGGGTACACACGTATAACAGGAAAATAATTTGGGTCTTCTTTTCTCTTTCGTTCGAAGCCGCGAGATGCCGTGGAGCGCCGCTTGCTGAAGTCCTACCAAGAGGATACGTACATGAAGAAAAATATAGGCGTTGTTCTTGTTTGACGTATGTAGAGCATTTCGTTCGAGCTTGAATGTACGATATTTTTGTGCCGTGAGTTTATTCCCAAGTGTGGGAAACACTTGACCGTATGAGTGCTTGTAAACTATAATTCTCCGATTATAGTGGATTATTTGCTGTTGGCTCTCCCCATGGATGTAAGTACCAATACTCGGAGCAAACCATATAAATTTCTAGTGTCCTTATTTTTCTCGTTTACTTCTCTGGGATATTTCACGTTAACATAAATTGTAAGATCCCGTCGTTTCCGCGTAATATCCCAACAATTGGTATCAGAGCTTGAGGTTGAATTTCTTGATTGTGATTTGGAGCTTTTGCTTGTCTGATTATTATCTGAAAATTCTGTTACTACAATTATGTATGAGAGGAAATCTGAAATTGAGAAGTTTGACAGGAGCAACAACTTTGTGTTATAGAGTATCAAGATGCGGGCATTATTGACAACACAAGGTTTGGTCAAGGCACTAGATGGTGAAGATAAGTTACAGATTATAATGAAAGCCTTAGAGAGAGTAGAGCTAATGAAAAAAGCAAAGAGTATAATTCTGTTAAATTTGTCGGATGAAGTCTTAATAGATGTTGCTGAGGAGAAGGATGCCGCAGCATTATGGGCAAAACTTCAAGTACTCTATGTGAAGAAAGGTTTGAACAAGCGCTTGTACATGTTGAAGAAGATGTTTCAATTTAGATATACTAAAGGTACATCTATTAGAATCCACCTAGATGAATATAATAAACTCATGTTGGATTTGAAGAACGTTGGTAAGATACTTGATGATGAAGAACGGGGCATGATGTTGTTAGCCTTTTTACTAGAGTCATAGGAGCACTATACTGATTCGCTATTGTAGGGGCGTACTACTATTACCTCAGAAGAGGTAAAGTCAGCATTATTCTCTAAGGAATGGTAGAGAAAGTTGCGAGATAACGATCTAACGCAAGAAGCAGCACAAGCACTAACGATTCGGGGTAGAGAACAATATCGATGGCCTAGTAGCAGCAGAGGTAAAAGAAAATCAAAAAGTCTAAGGGATGCGTGAAGTGCTTTGAGTGTTACGAGGAAAGACACATTAAGAAAGATTGTCCAAAGTGAAGGAATAAAGTTGATAGGCAGAATACCACAAGCAATGTGGCAAACGTTGCTGAGAGGAGTAATAGTGATGCAGAAGCTGTTTTATGTGTAACTGCTACTTTGTCAAGAGATGAATGGGTGCTAGATTCGGAGTGTTTTTATCACATGACGCCTCATAATAACTGGTTTACTACTTACCAAGTTGCAGATGGTGGTAGAGTTCTTTTGAGAAATAATGCTGTCTGTAAGGCTGTGGGGATAGGGACTATTCGAATTTGGATGCATGATGAGGTGGTGCGTACATTGATAGATGTGAAGCATGTACCAGAACTCAAGAAGAACCTTATTTCTCTGGGAACACTCGATGATATCGGATGTATCTACACCGCTGAAGGTGGAGTACTGAAGATCTCTCGAGATGCCATGACAGTGATAAAGGAGAATAAAGTGAATACTCTTTATCATTTACTGGGAGAGACCATGACCAGAACCTCTGCAGTTTCATTAGGTGAGTTAGACTTTAACTTGATTCAATTATGGTATATGCGTTTGGGGCACATGAGTGAGGCATGTATGATGATGCTAAGTGAAAGGGGGTTGTTGAAGGGTCAAAAAACAGGAAAGCTGGACTTATGTGAACACTGCATTTATGGGAAGTAGCACTGAGTTAAGTTTACTATAACTATTCATTCAAACATCTGGGATGCGTCTTTGGTTCCTTCAAAAGGAGGTGCTTGATATATGCTGATATTTATCGACGATTATTTGAGAAATGTATGGGTATACTTTCTGGAGCACAAATATGAAGTATTTGATCAGTTCAAGAAATTTAAGGCATTGATTGAGAAGCAGTTAGATAAGCAAATCAAGTGCCTGAGAACCGATAATGGTATGAAGTTCTATGGTAAAGATTTTATCGAGTTTTGCGAGAAAGAATGTATTGTGAGACACTGCACAGTACTTGGGACACCACAGCAAAATGGCATGGCAGAATGGAAGAATAGAACCTTGCTTGAGCTAGCTCGATGCATACTTTCGCATGCAAGACTTGGCAAGGAATTTTGGGCCGAAGCAGTGAACATGTCATGTTACTTGGTTAATCGATCTCTATCATCTACTATCGAGTGGAAGACTTCCGATGAAGTATGGTCGGGGAAACCTGTTGATTACTCCGGATTACGTATATTCGGATGTCCTGTGTATGCTCATGCGAGTAATGGTAAGTTTGAGCCGAGGGTGAAGAAGTGCATATTTTTGGGTTATGCACATGGAGTGAAAGGCTACTGGCTGTGGTGCACTGATCCTAGATCACCCAGTTTTCTAGTAAGTAGAGATGTGATCTTTGACGAGACTGCAATGCTTCAACGGAGGAATTCTGAGACACAACCAGTAGAGAAGACAGATCATGGTGTCAGTAGAGGTGGAGCTTCAGGTGGAGACTTCGGAGGCCTCGAAAGTCACTGAAGTTGAGACTACAGATGAAGCTGCAGTTCTTGAAGTCGGTGATAGTGAACAATCCGCAAAGCTGCAACAGACTATAGCTGCAGATAGATAGAGAAGGCAAATTAAATCACCTGTACGTTATGGTTATATAGATATTGCTTATGCATTGACTGTAGATGATGAGGTGGAGATAGATGAGACTTCGTCTTACTGCGAGGCGATGGCTAGTTCGGAGTCGTCATAGTGGCTAGGGACTACGAGTGAAGAGATGGAATCACTCTATCGAAATCAGACATGGGAGCTAGTCAAGGTACCCAAGAGCCAAAATATTGTCGAAAGTAAATGGATCTTCAAATGGAAAGAGGGCATTCTCGGTGTTAAGGCAGCGAGGTATTAGGCAAGACTTGTGGCGAAGGGATATACATAGCGTGAGGGCATTGACTACAATGAGGCGTTCTCTCCTGTGATAAGACATACTTCTATTCATGTTTTACTTGCCTTAGTTGCTTCGCAGGATCTCGAATTAGAGTAACTAGATGTGAAAACTACATTTCTTCACGGTGAGTTGGAGGAACAGATTTACATGAGGCAACCAGAGTGATTTGCTATTTCGGGTAAGGTAAGGAAGATCATGTTTGCTTGTTAAAGAAATTTTTGTATGGGCTGAAACAGTCTCCTAGACAGTGGTATAAACGTTTTGATGCTTTCATGACTAGTCAAGACTATTCTAAAAGTTAGATGAATAGCTGCATTTACTTTAGGAGATTGGAGAATGGTTCTTTGATTTATCTACTCTTATATGTTGATGATATGCTGATAGAAGCTAAGAATATGTTTGATATTGATGTGCTGAAGAGGTAGTTAAATGCTGAATTTGAGATGAAAGATTTAAGTGCTGCAAAGAAAATTTTGGGTATGGGGATTTTGCGTGACAGGGCTGCAGGAGTTTTACGTCTATCTCAAAAGAAATACATTGAGAAGATTGTGGCATGTTTTAATATGCAGTCGGCAAAATCTGTAAGTACACCTTTAACGAATGACTTTAAACTTTCAGATAAATTATCACCGCAGACTAAGGAGGAGGAGGAGCATATGTTCTGTGTTTCTTATTCTAGTACCGTGGGTAGTATTATGTATTCTATAGTATGCACTAAGCCTGATATTTCAGCGTGGTTAGTTGCTATATGAAGCGTCATAGTAAAGCTCATTAGAAAGCTGTGAAGTGGATATTTAAATATTTGAAGGGAACAACAAACGTGGGTATAGTGTATCGGAGGGACAGTAATGGTAGTGAAACCACTGGTTTTGTGGATTCGGATTATACCGGTGACTTGGATGATTGCAGGTCTTTAGTAGGGTACATGTTTACGCTAGCGGGTAATGCAATTAGTTGGAAAGCATCCTTACAGGATCACATTGCCTTGTCTTCGACTGAGACAAAGTACATGGCACTAACCTTTGTAGCGAATGAGGCAATATGGTTACAAAGTTTGCTCTTGGACTTTGGATTAGAACAGAAAAATGTAGACATACACTATGATAACCAAGGTGCGATATATTTGGCATATAATCCAGTTTATCACATGCAAACGAATCATATCAACATCAGGTACCATTTCATCCGAGATGTCTTAGCTAAGGGTGTTGTTACTATTAAAAAGATTGCAACCGTAGATAACCCGGTAGATATGATGACTAAGTCTGTTCCTTTGGAGAAGCTCAAGCTCTGCTTGAGCTTTATTGGCGTCTATGGAGAGTAAGCGCCCGTCAGGGTATTGGGAGAGCAGCATGGATGATGAGCACTATAACATTGTTTCAAACATCAAGTCAATGTGGAGAATTATTAAATTATGTCTCGAGTTTGAGCGTTTACAAAACGCAATTCGCTGGACTCTTGAAACTGCACAAAAAAGGAAATAAAATAGAATTAAAAAGAAAGGGGCAGACTTTGATTTTATCTATTTATATTTAGGGGGGTAAAATAAAGGCTTCCTGCGGACTTGAATTCGTAGAAGTAACATGGTGGGGCCCAAAGTCAAATATTTGACTTTGGGCACATGGTGGAAAGGACGAAGCCTCTGCACGTGGAGCCCTTGCACGTAAAAGCCGAGTGAAAGAAGAACTGCACGGAGTCTACACGAAGAAAACAAATCGTGGTGGGCCCAGGTCAAAGTTTGACCTGGGAACACACGTATAAAAGGAAAATAATTTGCAGGTCTTCTTTTTTCCTTCCGTTCGAAGCTGCGAGATGCTTGTTGAAGCCTTACGAAGAGGATACGTACGTGAAGAAAAATATAGACGCTGTTCTTGTTTGACGTATGTAGAGCGTTTCGTTCGAGCTTGAATGCGCGATATTTTTGTGCCGTGAGTTTATTCCTAAGTGAGTTGTTTATTTATAAATATTTTGGGTTTTGGATTAAATTTAGGTGTGAGAAACATTTGAGCGTCGACGGTGATTGTAAATTCCGATTCTCCAATTATAGTGGATTATTTGCTATTGGCTCTCCTCGTGGATGTAGGTATCGATACTTTCGGATCAACCACGTAAATTTCAGTGTCCTTATTTTCTCGTTTATTTCTGCAGGTGATTTCGCATTGACGTAAATTGTAAGATTCTGTCATTTCCGCGTAATATCCCAACAAAACCTGATCGAATAAAAATGTGTAGAGCCCGACCACGGGAATGTGAAAAGGTAAAAGAAATCAGAAAAAACGAAGAAGAAAAGTCCCGATTGGACTTTGTTTCCCGTTCCCACTTGGCGTGGCCTTCGTGAGGGATCCAAGTTTTAAGCTTCTCTAGGCGGTGGGATGAACATACATATCCCCTAGAATTCGTTACGTATGTCTTCTTGTTTGAGGAAGAGGGCCCAAATCCAAGCCATTCTTGACGTGTACCGCGGAATTTTTTTCGAGCGGCGAGACATTTGAGTATCTGATTTGGAGACTGCGGCTTGGTGTATTCAAGAATTGCATTCAAGAGATTGTACACTTAAGCAAATAAATCTTGTGGTGAAGATTTGTGGATATTTTTTTATGAGATTTGAGATACTGCTTTCGTGAGGAAGTGTGTATTAATAAACATTCTGTTAAATATTTGATGTAATTAGTGGGTGGAAAATATCAAGAATGTTTGAGTGACTTGACTATGATAATAATCTCCATCACATTGCTTGATCAGAATCATTTACTATTCTTTACCGTGTAGTAGGTCTCACCTGCTAAACCACATAAACATGGTGGCCGAATCATTCCCTCATTCTATTTATTCTGTTTAATCATTTCCTTTTCGAGCACTTATATCAGAGGTTGTTGATTGAGGACAGAAAATTCTTTAATGGTGCTTAAATAGAAGTTCCACGCATGTTTATATCATCTTAGAATTTGCCATGTCACTATATA
This sequence comes from Eucalyptus leucophloia subsp. euroa, assembly GCA_017140325.1. Classification (NCBI taxonomy): domain Eukaryota; kingdom Viridiplantae; phylum Streptophyta; class Magnoliopsida; order Myrtales; family Myrtaceae; genus Eucalyptus; species Eucalyptus leucophloia. Next base: position 8,957,472 of record CM029468.1, on the reverse strand, counting down.
AATTTTATATAGTGAAATTATGAACGCCTAATGCTACTTGTGACTTGATGTCACGGTGTGAAGGATATAAAATTGGTTATGTCTAATCTGACATTTGATCCCCCTTCTCTGCAATGCTTTCCTTATCATTCGATGAAAGAGCATGAGCAATATTTTAAGAATATTGTAAGTATGTTGGGATTTGTTTATTAAAAGAAAAATGAAATAAATGATGCATAAACTTTAATTCAATATGTAGTAAGATTTCTAAATTTTTAATTTATTCAATATGAGTCATGAATTATAACACAGTGTGCAATGTGATTAATAAATTTCAATTTATTCAATATGGCCTATGGACTTCTGTTTCATTTTGAAAATGTCTAATGTTGTTTTTAGAGACAACATTGAATTTTTTATATAGTTCAGGGACTAATTGAATATGTACCATAAGTTCAAGGACCACATTGACCAAATTAAAAATTCAATTATTACATGAAAAATTGGGCTAAAATTCATAAACTATATTAAATAAATTAAAAATTCAAGAACCACAAAAAGACTATTAGTGTCATTATCCCGCTAAAGGAAAAATAACACAAATGTGGTCACGGAACTTTATTAAACTACGCAATAAGCTATAGTTAATAAAAAAATGATTCGGTCCTACCATATCTTAATTCATGGGTTCCACCAGAAAGGTTTATATCAAAATTGACTTTTTATCATAGTTTTACAACTCTGTTTTCTCTCGTTATAAATCCTCATATATTAGTCAATTGGCCGTATTTATTCACGTATTTTAACCAAATAATTGTATGAAAGTTATATGATTATAATAAGAAAGAAAAAAATTCTCCAAGAAAATGAAAAGTTCTTTCCTCTCTTCTATTTTGATTGTCTTCTTTTACCTTCAACCATGGGGAGGGTTTGAGTTAGTCTCACCTCCCCTCAATCTGTTTTGATTTTCTTTTAGCTTTTTTTTTTTTGGGTACTTTTCCTCTTTTTTCTCTTTCGATCTAGATTTGGGAACTATGCTCTCCTAGTCTAGTTCTAGATTTGAGAGTTGGAACTCTTCAAATTTAGTTCTAAATTTAGAAGTTTTTCTCTCCCGATTTAGATCTAGGAGTTTAATAATATTTTCGAGGATTCAATACCCCCATACTTTTCCATGTACATGTTCTCTGCCTCCAGATTTAATGATGACCGTAGGAGCTCTAGTTTTTCATTAAACTATGAAGATTTGTTTTTCCAAACGTTAGATCTATGTTTATTTAACTTATTTTGAATAATATTTTCGAGGATTCGATACCCCCATACTCTACCATGTACATGCTCTCTGCTTCCAGATTTAATGATGACCGTAGGAGCTCTAGTTTTTCATTAAACTATGAAGATTTGTTTTTCCAAACGTTAGATCTATGTTTATTTAACTTATTTTGAATAATATTTTCAAGGATTCGATACCCCCATACTCTATCCATGTACAGGTCCTTTGCCTCTAGTTTTAATGATGACCATAGGAGCTCTATCATCTCATTAAATTATGAAGATTTGCTTTTCCAAAGGTTAGATCTATATTTATTTAACCTATTTTGATTGTCTCCATACCATAATGGTGTAGAAGAAGCCAAACCTATTTACACATTGCCAAATGGCAAGACCGTAGTTATAGGACTGATGACAATACAAGATTTAATGATTGGCCACCAATTATTTTGCTTGATAGATTCGTTCTTATAGAACTAGTGTATGCTTAATCCTACCGGTACTTTGTTGATCCTCCTTATTTTTTAGATTTGGCTTTGTTTTGTAGTGTTTTGGCCTTTCCTCTATTTCAATTTGCTTTACCATGAAAGTCTATGTACCTCTCATATATCATTTTGAGCCATGAATATAAATTCATTTCAACCAAAAATAATAACAATAATAAGGAAAATTGTCCAAAAAATCCTAAATATATTGTAAGTTTGCCAATTTAGTTCTAAAGATTTTAATTCCACCAATTGAATCGTAAACATTTTTGCGTTTTACCAATTGAATCCATCTGGTCAATTTTAATAAAAAAATCACTGACATAATCATTCTACGTGACACGACCGATGTTAACATGGATAAATTTTAATATTATTTTAATATTTTTATTTTTTTCATTTTATTTTTTCTTTTTTCTTCTATTTTCCTTCTTTACTTTTTTTTTTCGTCTTGTTATTTTTTATTCCTCTTCTCTTCCCTTTGTTATTTTCTTTTTTTTTTTTTCCATTTTTCCTTCTATTGGCCATTCACTGACCTCAAGCAAGGGTCACCTTGCCGGTCTCAACCAAGGGACACGCCCAAGCATGGGCCGGTGAGGATGAGGGCAGCCCCTGTGTGAGGTCGACAGAGGTCGCCAGGCATCAACAAGGCCTAGCAATGACCATTGAGGGAAAAGGGAGAAAGGAAGAAAAAAGAAAAGAAGAGAAAAGGTAAAAGTAGAGAAGGAAATGAGAAGAAAGGAAAAAAAGAAAAAAAGAAAAAAGAAAAAAAGAAAAAAAGAAAAAGGAAACATAAATAAATGATTTTAAAAATATTAAAAATTATTCATGTGTCTCCCATGCCATTTGTAGGACGCTTGCTATACATATTAGTGATTTTAGGTCAAAATTGGCTAGATAGACTCAATTGATAGAACGCAAAATTGTTCATGAATCAAATGGCTCGATTAAAAGGTTTCTGACTAAATTGATAAAAGTATAATAGATTTATGACTTTCGGAATAATTTTCCCATTGTATATATAAGCTGTAGTTGACGTTGTTGTTTCCACACTGGCATATGCAAGATATGCTATCTATTTAGAAACCTAAGGTGCTTTCTTTTTTTTTTTCAATAGAAACCTAAGGTGTGAAAAATTATAAGAGTAATACCATGAAAAAACTCAAATTGATACAAATGTAACAAATTTACCCTCTATAGGTTCTAGTTAATTTCTATCGTGAAATTACTTAGTTGGATGACACGTAACAATTGATAGATATATCGATTTGGGGTTTTACTATATGTTTATCGTAGATGTACTCATTTGTGATTTATCCTGACATTAATTCAATTTAACAAAAACTAACAGAGGGTAATTTTTGATAAATGTATATTAATTTAGGATAAATTTACCACTGATGTGTCAATTTAGGTTTTTTACGGTATTAACCCAAAATTTATTTATTTACTATTTACTTTATCAAATGTATTAATCACTTTTCTTCTGCATCACAAAGAATTTTATGAATAACAAAAAGCCTTCCAGCGAGATAAGTCGCTCTCCAGACAAAAAAGAAAGAAAGAAAAGATGCATATCATGCAGAAGCGCGATGGGAAGTATCATATTTTTTGAGCCAATGGACCCGGAAACATTACTAATACCGACGACGACAGGACCGAGTGCCCTTATAACAAAGGCTGTGATTCAAATGAGTTGAATGTTTTTTCGGTTGTTTTCGCAAATTACAAGTACGTCAAAAGCTCGACGTTTGGTATCTAATGAAAGTGATGTTGCATTTCAATCTCTCTCTCTCTCTCTCTCTCTCTCTCTGTGTCAAGTGATCTCCTCTTCACATCACAAGTAGGTATAGTACAGTATTGTCGAGTGTTAGATTACACATTGAGAAAAAGGGTCCGCTGAATGAACAAAACAATTTGCTTCTTTTAATAGACAAAAGCAAATTTTTCTTTGGAACCCAACGAAATTGAACAATGGTCCAAATAGCCTAGTGGTTTGATCCCAATGCCAAAAAAAAAAAAAAAATGGGGTTTGAAATGTTTATTAACTTTGAAGCTTGATGTGATAGTACAATTTCACTAGAATCGTGGTGAAGAATGACCCGCTTTAGATGAGCACTTACTGTTTCTTAAATAACAATCAACTGATTCCCATATTATATTTTAAACATTTTAGTATATGAGTTTTTATATCTCTAGCATTACTTAAACGATAATAAGAGACTAACAAGGATTCATGTTTACACTTGATATTTCGGCCATTCAATTCGAGGAAATTTGAAATGACTTCTTCGCAAACTACGCCCACACCCACGAAATCAGGACATCTCCTCTGGACGTTTCCGTTGTGTTTGTCTTGGGATACCAAGATTCGCTAAAGGTTCGAACTATGTCAATATCCTGGTCATATAGTATTCTAAAAGAACACTCGATGACAAAGTCAAGATAAGCATTGGGCAACGTCGTTTTCCATCCTTAGCATTACATCCGCGGTCACTTTAGTTTACTAAGACACTCAATAAAATAACCAAGAGAAGCATTAAGCAAAGTCGTTTTGAATCCTCAGCGTTATATCATTGATCACTTGTAGTAATTCATAATGTAAGTTCACATGGCATTTTCAAAGGAGAATTAACCCTAACATGCTTCACACCTTAATGATGAGAGGGAGGACCCATGCTCATGGATGTCAATTTTCAATATACTATGTTCATACAATATTCCAAATTGCCTTCGTTCACAAGTATAAGTTATTGATCAGAAAAAGGCTGGATAACCATCAAATTGGTTTGCTAAAATTTTTGGTATTCCCATAAAATAGTTTAGCCTGCTGACATTTCACAAAAACAATTTAAACTAATTTTTCTTATTTTATATTGGATGGAAGATTATGAATGAAGTGTCAGACCACCAATCAATTTCGACACAGGATCAAAGAATGTTAGGTTATTCATAGATTAAGGTGATGTGCTCCATACATGAGGACGATTTGTGGGGAAAAGAGAGAGAAAGAGAGCAGGCAGAAAGATTTTCGTACAATTTAAGACTATTCTAGTCTAGAGAGAGAGAGAGAGAGAGAGAGAGAGAGAGAGAGTTGGTAAAATGATTTTCGTACAATTTGAGACTCTTTTAGTCCACAAAAGAGAGAGAGAGAGAGAGAGAGAGTTGGTAAAATGATTTTCGTACAATTTGAGACTCTTTTAGTCCACAAAGAGAGAGAGAGAGAGAGAGAGAGAGAGAGTTGATAGAATGATTTTGGTATAATTTGAGACTATTCTAGTCCACAATTTCGATTGAAACTTCTTTGAAAAGTATTTCATGGGCAATGGCAAAAACTATGAGAAGAAAGGGACAAAGGGACTATTCTAGTCCATGATTTTGATTAGCAAATGACTTTTAAGTGACTTCTTAAGTCATCACTGAGAGATCTCACGAAAGACTCAAACAAATTCATCAGTCCATAATGTAGTTATTAGGCAAATCTTTCACACACAAATGTTGGCACTATTCATACACTGATTGATTTTAACCACCTAATTGCTCAAAAATCAAGCCTATCCTAAAATTATTTTTCATATAGTTCTAGAATGAGGCCTATCTAAGAGATGTGATTGATATTCTCAAACATTAAATGTAAACACATATTTTGAAATAAATGAAATATTAGATCATGCACTGCTAGAGTAAATAAAAATTTATACAAATAGTCTAACCTTGATTTGTGAGGGTTTTAAATTGCAAATATCTTACTAGCTGTTATTTTAGGAGTGGATAAGGCTGCTTGTGAAAAAAAAAAAAAAATATCATACTATGCTAGATGTGTACAATAAGCTGACATTTTATTCAACGTGTGTATACTAGAAATGCCAAAGATTCCAGCCATTATTGTAACATCCTCGATTTCGACCCTTATTTTAGTCCAAACTAAGAGGCCAAGCTAGATAAGCCTTGGATTAGTCGAACATTCCTAGAAAATAAGTGTGAACAATTGTGAAAAGCATTAAATGAGGATGATGAGCATGGAGGCTTATATGTCCAAAGTAATTAATGAAGGGAGGGTGACTCATGACCTAAGGAAATGATAGCAAGTGATGTTGTAAGCCAAGTAGAGTGCCATCTCTACTCCATAGACTTGCCACCTTGAGTTTCATAGGTTCTGAATTCCCAATTTTTCGAAACTGTTGGACCTTTTTTGCTTTTCAATTTTATAGAGCTCTTTGTACTTCGAATTTGGAGAAACTTACTTCATGAAAGTTGTTCAAAACATCTCAATATATAACATATTTAAATTTCATATTTTTATTAGGTGAAATGATTGGGACGAAGGCCCAATCAATTACTATATAGAACCTGCTAAGTATAGTGAAAATGGCAATCAAGTTGTTTTCTCAAATTTTATAAAATCTTCTCTTTCAAATTTGGATATGCTTCATTTACAAAAGTTTTAAATGACATCCATATCTACAACATATTAAAATTTCAAAGAGTTTGTGAAGATTTGGATTTCGAAATGAGTCTCTCTCTCTGACCATTAAATCTGATCAACGGATGAATTTTTGGGTTATATTCATTGAATTACTACTGTTTACACAGCAAGAATTTGGCTAAGTTTCCTTCACAAAAATGTCTTTTGAGGTCTTCTCTACAACATATCAAGATTTTATAATTCTTCGAACTCGTTTGATATGGTAACAATGCCGATTTCGAAAATTGCTCGAAACTGTCTTTCACCTTGAGATAAGAGGGTCACACGCCCAACTTGAGGAGGAAGCCAATCTAGAGTCTTCTTGGCTTGAACATAAGAAAGCATTAAATGTAAGAAGCCTTGTCAACATCTTAGGTGTCCATCTTAATATTATGTAATAATGCCAAAAGATTTGCCTTGGTAAATAAGTTAGTGATTTATGGCGTAAATGAACCATACCATGGAATGTTCTAGAATGCTCGGCTTAATAAGCAAGAAAAGCCATGAAAAAAATGTGCCAAAAATCCAAGAGTAATGATGGTCAGATATTAGGCATTAAATAAAGGGATGAATCATTAGCTTAGGTGGCCAATTGAGGATTTGAGCATCATTGTATAAGATTTTCCTTGGATATTAAGTTAGGCCAAGTAATGATGAAATGGTGACTTACAAGCTTAGATGGACCAATTAAGAGTGGCTTGGAGAATAAGTAACACGTGTTCCTTGGAGACTAGTCCTTAAATGAAGGTATGACTCACTAACTTAGGTGGCAAGGAGAAAATTCGATAATCATGATTATAGGATCTTCCTTGAAGAATAAGTTAGGGCCATTAATGAAGCTTGACCTATAAATAGGAGAATCACCCCCATCCATTCTTTCCGACCTTTGGCTCACTTCTCCTCCTCCTCCTTTCTTGCTTGTCCTCTCCCTCTCTCGGCCTTGCTCGCCCACCACCTCACAAGACGCCATCTTTTGGTAAAATCACCTACAGTTTATCGAGATTTATCGAAGGTAAATCTCTAACTCTTAGCTAGAGCAATGGCCTATATCATTGAGTTTAGTGGTGTGCTCACCCATGTAAATCGTGTGTATGTTGTAATGTTCTTTTATATGTTTGCTTATGTTTGCATGCTTGAGCTGGGGTTGTGACAATTATAGTCTCCTAAATCAAGGCATGTTTATAGTCTCCTAAATCAAGGCATGTTACTTAAGATGTCTTCAATTAAATGACCCAAAGTCAAGTAAGAAGAGCCAACCTCAGCCAATGCCTTCGTACTCTTCTCACTCACCTCCTACACTTTCTATCGCCTCTTGCTACCAACTTCCCCATTAACTTTCGTATCCCATGTCCTATTTCATCTTCCATCATGATACGTCACTCTCCATTTGGAAATTCACCCTATAATCCATCTTGATCTCTACCACGAGGCCCAACTCCACCAACAACTTGAACGCGTTGAATCGTTGTTTCGCATGTACGAGCCATGTGGCCACCGCTACGTTGGACCGTATGCTTTCTAGGATAGAGTTCCATCCGCAGTGAGACACAAAACCCCCAATCACCGGTTGTGCCAAGACCCCAACCTACAAGGCCCACTCAATCACTTTCCTGACACGGGTCATCTGATCCAAGAACCCCTCAAGCAAGACCTCTAAATGGTCCGTGTAATCATGTGGTAACTTGATCTTGCCCTTCGATGGTGGCCGGCTTAGGGATCATAGAAATGGGTGCCCGCTATGTTAGACATAAAAATTATATGTGGAAAAACAAGATCAGATGTAATTTGAATTTGTGTTCGTCGGAAATTTATGGAGATTCAATGAAATTACGAGCACACTCTACTAACCCAATTCTCTTGCATAATGATAGTGTATTTCTAAAATGAGAAGGTTTGCGTTATACCTTGTGATTATTCTTACAAAATGAACGTTTGTCCTTTTACAAACCATCTCCTATCATGTTGAATAACCACTATCTGAAAATAGAAAAAACGTGGGTCCCAAAATGTGGGATCACATTATATATATAACATTCTCCCATTTGATCCAAACATTTTCATCATACGGATTATCCAACCAAATCCACTAAAACTTCATGCTTAGATAAAAGAAACAAAACACATGAATCATGACGACATGTCTTCTAAGAGCGAGTAATATCTTTAATGTACCATAATGCATCTTATTTCTTTAATATCAACCTATATGAGATAATACATCTTAATGAATAAACCCTATGTTTATTTCAGAACCAATGATAAATGTTATTCTCATAAACAATAGTATGTATATACCAAAAATTGAGAATCGACATTATAATAAAATAAGAGTTCCATACAACAAAAATCGTTCATATGACAACAAATTACATGATGAGACCTATCCTCATACTAGTTACATGATTTTTATAGTCCATTGTGGCATGCCTTTAGTTAAAGGATTAGTTGTCATCAATTCAGTGCTTACGGGTTCTATGACCTCTTTAGTCTCCTTAATATGTTCCTTATGGCTATATAGTTGATGTTAATATGTTTACTTCAATTGTCACTTTTGGCATTTTTAGCCATAAAAACTATAGCTGAATTGTCATAATATATTTTTAATGGCCTAGAAATAGAATCGATAACTCTAGAGTGAGCAGTCATGATATTATCGGACTTTATAAATAGTATTGAATGGGCCGACCGAGAGAAGGTCATGATGACATGGAATCAACTGAGTCGATTGATCGATGACTCAATCTGATTTGATTGGTTGAGTTTACGAATTAAACTGACTTGCAGAAAGGAGTGGAGGCAAAGGTAAGTCCTCTGACTCGTGTTGGTATTTAGGTAGCCCTTAAGGCATATATTTTCTTCCTAGTCAGGGCTTAGGAGGTGAACTTGCTAAGACGTCGTCTCACCCCATTGTGGGATAACATTTTCAGATCCTTAAATGGCAGTTGAGGAGGATCCAAAGCTCTGGAGTTTGATGAGGAAGAGATCAAAAAATCGGCGAACGTGTCTGACTAGTGGGTCATAGGACAGTTTCTATTTTGTTGAGCTGATCTTTTGTAAATGGCCTAGTATTGTGTATAAACCTGGAGCGTTTATAAAAGGCTTATTTTGGTTGTGATTTGTTGTCCTGCTTTTTCTATCACATCTTGTTGTTGTCTGGGGAATAATTAATCGCTTCCACATGTGTATTAAAATGAATGGGTCGGCAACGCATCCTGAGACGTCGCTATTTAATCGACTGCTGAGGGATAGGCATGTGCTCAGAGGATCGGGGCATGAAAAAAGGAATCCTATGTTGCTATCTCTATGAAGTAGGTCTCACAAACCGAACCACATTAATCTGACATCCAATTTATTTACTTGTTTTATATATTTTATTATTTGGTCTTTTTCTTTTCCGAACACTTTCTATAGAGATTGTTGATTGAAGCGAAAATTGTCCAAGAAATCCTAAACATATTGCACTTTTGTCATTTCAGTCTTAAAACATTTAGTTTTGCCAATTGAGTCTTAAAACTTTTCACGTTTTGTCACTTAAATCCATCGGCTAATTCTAGCCGGAAATCGTTGGTGTGAACATTAATAGTGTCATGTGGTACAATTGGCATTGACATTGATAATTTTTATGATTTTTAAAAAAATTATGAATATTTTACTATTCTTCCTTTTCTTTTCGTTTTCTTCCTAGCCCAGCGAGGGCTTTCTAACCTCACCCAATGGCCGATGAGGTTGTCAGCCCTCACCCACAGTGGGTGAGGGTCAACTGGTGACACTCGCCAAACTTGGTAGGAAAAAAAAAAGGAAAATAAAAAAAGTGAAAAAGAATAAAAAATCAATTTAAAAAAAAAATTGTCTACGTTAATGTCAACTGCCCTAAATAGCATTACTAGCATCCACATTAGCAATTTCTGATTAAAATTGGCAAATTCAGTTTGCAAAGCGTGAAAAAATTCATAACTCAATTAGCGCACGTGAAAGGTTTAGGACTAAATTAGTAAAGTGTTTATCACATTTTAGACAATTTTCCCATTAATTAAAGTCTGAATATGAAAATTCTTGTATGGGTGCTCTAATATAAGTTCCATTTATGTTTATATGATCTTAGAATATGTCATCGCAAGATCGATTTAATCCATTTACACCTAATGCTACTTGTGACTTTTTTGTCAAGATGGGAACAATATAAAATTGGTTAGGTCTGACAATTTGCTCCTTTCTTTCTCTGCAATGCTTTTCTCGTCTCTTGATAAATTACTGCTGCACATCACAAGCAATATTTTAAGAACGCAGACGCAATAAGTTATAGTTAGTAAACGGAACGATTTAAAGTGATTTTACCCATGAATTCTATCAAAAAAGGTGTATATGAACATAGTCAACGCTGTATGGGAATCGTGCATATGCAAGATTACTCTATTAATTTAGAAAAATGAGGTATGCAAAAATTTATTAAAGACAAAAAGTCCACCAACGAAATAAATTGCTCTCCATGAAAAAGAAAAAAGAAAGAAAAAAGAAAGAAAGAAAAAAGAAATCACAAGGAAAACTGTTATATTTTCTAAAGAATGGACTCAGAAAAATTACCAATAGCGACGACGACAGGAACGATCTCTCTCAAAAGGGTTGAATGTTTTGGGTTGTTATGGGTTGCATTTCAATCACTCTGTTGCAAATGACCTAGTCATTAGTGGGCTTTATAATGTATAAATTCAAATTGCCAACGGTTGGAGGGCACCTTGAGAGATAGGTAACAGTAATAGACACAAATCTCAATTAATAAATGAAATGACAAACAGTACATTATTCTATCTTCTAAATTTTTCGACTACAAAAGAGAACTGGTGATCAATTTGTCTGACCTTCCATGTAATAATTGCAAAATCGGTCTTTAATTGTTGACGCCTTAATTTTATTTATTTAGTTTTATTTTACTAATTAAATTTTTATTTTATTTCGAAGAAATAAGATAATTAAAAAACAAAGTAAAAACAAAAAAAGCAAAGCAAAAGCCCAGCCCATTTTTTTCTCCTTTTCTTCTCCCTCCACGTGGCCCCTACGGCCCATTTTCCTTCACCCCGGCCCGGCCCCTTTCTCTCTTCTTCTTCCTCCTTCCCTTTCCTTTGCCGCTGCAACTCACGTGCGCGAGGGAGGCCGACGCGCAAAGGAGGGCCTACGGTCGAGGAGTGTAGGGCGATGTCGGCCGGAGGGGATAAGATCGCAGGTGCCATTAATGTTGAGTGAGTTTCGCTGGAAAGCTCGATGGGACACCGGTTCAACCGAGCGGAACCGATGGGCAAGCCGGATGTCGGTGGCCGAGGCCCTTCGTCGACCAGATTTCCTTCGCCTATAAATAGGTGGCCGCAAGCATCGTCGGAGGGCGTGGCGAGCTCGGAGATCCTTCACTGAGAGACATCGGGAAGGGTTGAAGGGTGAGCGCAGGAGAGAACTCGAGTCGCGAGCTCAGCCCACCTTCTACCGAGAGACTTCGGGGAAGGCTGGCGGCAAGCGACTCCGAGAAGGTTAGATCCGGCCGGTGGAGGCTCGGATCTGGCCTGAGTGAGAGAAGATCGAGGCCGAGGAAGGTCCGGCTGAGATCTACGCCTTAAATCTGGTTCTTTTTTGCTGCTGTTGTTGCCGCCAAACGCCGTTCGCCTCGACCAAGTCCTGACGCCGTTGCCTCGAAGGGTTTGTTGTCGTGTCCCCCCCCCCCGCGAAGCCGTTGCCGTGATCGGTCGCCGAAGCTGCGCCGGATCGGGAAGCTGAGTTGCCGTTGTCGTTGCCCGGTCTCGCCATCACGCCGTTGTTTGTCCCGACCTCCATCGTCGCGAACCGCCCTCTTCTTGTCGCCGTCCCCGTTCGAGAGAAGGTAAAACAAAGGGAAATGCGTCATTGTTCATCGTAGCCATTTTCTGTTGACCTAGCCATCGTCGCCGTCGCCGTTGTCACCTTCGTCATTGCCGCCGTAGTCACCGTTGCCGTTGTCACCTTCGTCATTGCTGTTATAGTCGCCATCGCCGCCAAACACCTCGGTTTCCCCCCTTCGGCGCCGCGGATTCGCAAACCCTAGGGTTTGCGATTTTCCGGGTCGTCGAATCGGATCCGGGTCTCGGAACCGGGTAGGGTTTCGCGAGATTCTAGGGCGGCGGGAAGCCGGGTCGCGAGGTCGGGTCGAACCCGGGTAGGGTTTCGTGGGGAGTTGGGTCGCAGAGCGGAGCTATCGGGCCGGGCCGGGCATCCCCAAACGCCCGGCCACGGCATTGTTTTAATTAAAAAAAAGGGACAAAAATCCAGTCGAGCCCGCAACGCGGATCCGACCCGAGTTGGCTTTTCTTTTTTTAAGTTTTATTTTAAATAATATTATAATAAATAATTAATAAATAATTTATTTTCAAAAAATATTAAAAAATGTTTTAATTTCAGAAAATCGAAAAATATTTTTAAAAAATGTTGAAAATTGTTTTATTTTCTAAAAAATCAAGGAAAAAAATCAAAAATAATTTATTTTCCAAAAATATTAAAAATATTTAAAAAATATTTTATTTTCCAAAAAATAAAAAAAATCATAAATATTTCATATTTTCCAAAAATGCCAAAAATCCAAAAAAAAGCTAAAAATTCATGAAAAAGCCAAAAAATTCAGAAAAATCCAAAAGGACTTGTATTTTTCCAAAAATACCAAAAAAGGTCAAAAAAATCCCTTTCATGTCAAAAAATAGAAAAAGACCCAAAAAATGTTTTTCTCCAAAAACGCATGGAAAACCCCTCGAACATCCAAAAAGCCTCAAGGTTTAAACAAGATTAGGTACCGAAAGGGCATTAGTGATTAACTAGTGTAATCAAGTCCCCGATCCTAATTTCTCTGGTTGCGCAGGAGTGAGTATTTCTCCCGATACTTCACTTGGGTTTCTAATCAACCCACCCCAAATCAATTAGTGGCGACTCCATCTTAAAAAATTGATTTATAGGTTAAAAACTCTGATTATTAAAGTCATGAATTGGTGGACTTGGGAGAGTCCGGGCATATTTAATTTCAGCCGAGCTATTAGCCTCCTTAGGCGCCCATACCCGATTGCGGGCGCGGAAAAACAAGAGGTCGCGACAGCTTGGCGACTCCGCTGGGGACTTTGAGGATTTAGGCCTTTTTTGTCTTGTTTAGTATCTTTACTGACTTTTTTTTTTTTATGCAGGTCAGTGGCTTAGAAACTTTTTAATCTTGCTTAAAATAAATTATCTTGTGATTATAAACTGTTGTGCATGCTTTACTGTTTTAAACACTACACGTGACACACACAACCCGGCCGCGGGACCTGGGCCGCCATAGGTTTTTTAGGATGGTGTTAAGAAAGATACGACCTTGAACGCGAGACTGCGGTGTAGAGGTCGTCTTTCTTTTCCCTGAATTTCTTAGCCGAGGTTAAGGGGGTATGCTGCTAACGCGAGACTGCGACGGGCGAATACCCTTTTAATTTCATCAAACCTTCTGAGTTAGAAATCGAGCCACACATCCCATCTGTATGTCTTTGTGCTTGCCATTTTATTTAAAAGCAAAGTGATTTCTTTATTTTTACTCAGTCTTTTTTGGCTCATGGCAAAATAGGGTCAGGTTGTGTATTTCCCTTTCTTATATGCGATGGGAAGATTTGATATCTAGTTCATTCCTACCCCAAAGGGAGAGCTTCTCAGATGGTGGAAACAGTTAGATCAACTCGGCCAAGAGTGCGTCAAAACAAGAATTGGTCATCTCCTCCCATTGCTCCAAATCAATATCCATTCTGGGGTCATGTAAGCATTACCACATTTCTGGTGCCCTAAAGCATCCACCTTCATGTTCGGCAAATTTGAACTGACTCTGACTTTAGAAGAGTATAGTCTCGCCATAGGAATGCCCCTAGGAAGCGAGCTTGCCACGCCACCAATCGGCATTGACCTTGTGGTTAGTCTATCGCGGTTTCTAAAAAAATCATTCGGTAAGAGAAATTGTTCAAGCCAACAACAATGCTTTTCAGCTATCATCTTTAACCGAATGCTTTGAAAAACAATCAATGACCCAAAAAGCCAAGATCTTCCTCTTAGCATTCTTTGGTTTTATTATTTTTCCCCATCAAAAGAATGCTATAAATCCTTCAATCACATGGGTGGTAAATCAAGTCATTTTTGGAGTAGGATATGTGAACATGGTTTTAGCCGAAACGTTTTTATCCCTTAATCGTTTTAAAGAAAAAAAAGAAAAAATCATGAGGGCTGCCCCAGAAATTTTACAAATGTGGTTCTTTTCCCATATCAAAGGATTCGGGCACCTCATGCAAATATTTGAAATCAATGAATTCAAACACCCATTGCAAAAGTTTCAAAGCTTGGAAAAATACTCTCCCAACGAGGAATATTCTCGAGGGATTAACTTATTAAGAAACCCTGTCCCCGAGATATTCCTATGGCGAGCTAAGTGGTTCATGGCAGGAGAGGCGCGCTTTGCGCTTAATTATTACAACCCTATCCCATTGCTGGGCCTCTCTGGAGCTACCTCATATTATCCATATAGGGTGGCTCGTCAGTATAGGGTCCTCCAAGAAATCCCGCCACCGCTCAAATCGGGATTGTTCTGAATCTTTTTCACCCGTACAGACTACAACTACTTGGAGGAGATCCGCATAATTCAAAACGCATGGAGTAGATGTCACACTGAAAAGATTGTCGTACCCAGAAGGTTAAAGGGACAAGAAAAAGCTCATCATGCATCCACATTCTACATCCTCAACCATATAATTCTCGAGGACTTGCAACCAGTAATCCCCCATGTAGTTGATAAACTTACCCTGCAAGGGCGAATCGAATCTCTTGAAAAGAGCTTGGAGACAAGCAGGAGACACGTATCGCAGCTAGTACGAAGAAGCAAGCAGCTCCACAAGACTGGAACTTCCCATCGCATATAAAAATGGGCGGCGGGACTTTTGATGTGAATATTTCTAATGTGAATATCTAGGGTCGTTCTGACTTGTGTAAAAAGCCCTTTTGGCATTGTATAAATCTCCTATTTATAAATAAGAATGACTCGACCCTTGCTATGAGCTAGTTTTCTATGTGTTTCCCTTGTTTATGTTTTCTCCATTTTCTGTGCTGACAGGTAATCACATCATTGTCGTATTTGCCAAATCCAAAAGCTAGAATGGCTGAAGAAAATGTACCAAGCCATGTCGAGATTATGGAAAGTGAAATGAAGCAAGTCTTCAATGTTCTTCAACAACTCTCAAAGCAGATAGATTCCATCCAAGGCAAATTGACTCCCGCCCCAGCCTCAATCGAAGTATTGTTACCGCAATCATCTACCCGAGGTGATCAAGGAAGAGATACTGATGATAACATGCCCGAATTGGAGGATGATATGCACCAAATCATGGTTGAGAAAGCAAAGCCCAAAAGTTTGTCTAAGACTGAACATGACAAACGCCTTGAGAAACTTGAAGAGAGGCTAAAACAATTGCAGGGTCTTCAAGATCCTACTCCAGCAGACCTGTCCATCTACTTTAAGGTCAAAATGCCGGAAAAATTCAAAATGCCTGAGTTCGAGAAATACGATGGCACGACCTGCCCAAGAGCTCACTTGCAGATGTATTTGGTTCGAATGACCTAGTACGTTAATAATGAACCTTTAATGATCCAGTTGTTCTAATCAAGCCTGGTAGGTCATCAAAAAGAACATAAACCTCATCGAGACATGGAGTGAAGCAAGTGAAGCATTCCTCAAGCAGTACAAATTCATAATGGACATTACCCCTTCTCATGAGGATCTCGATCACACGGAAAAAAAAAAGAGGAATCTTTCAAAGAATATGCTATTAGATGGAGGAATCTCGCCGCCCAGATCAGTCCTGAGCCAACTGACTTCGAATTGAGAAAAATATTCATCAAAACCCTCCCTTTCGAATACCGCAATCGGATGGTGACTACGATCGCTGAATCAGTCAATCAACTCATTCTAGTGGAAGAGCAGATTGAGACAGGTTTAAGGGACGGCTGGTTCACTGAGCTTGCACCTGTCAGCAGAAGGCTCAACATGAAAAAAGATAAAGAATCCTTGATTGATGTCAATGCCACCTACACTACAAACACCGGTCATCTCCCGACTGTTCAAACAAACACAGGCCAACAACAGACTAATAGCCGTCCACCCCAGCGCTACAACAACCGAAGACAATTCACTCCGCTTCCTGGATCTCCCTCTCAAGTTTTGGTAATCCTTCGAAACAAGAGCCTCCTTTCAACCGAGCCAAAACGACCCAATGCTGAAAACTTCTCCAACTATGACCCGTCCAAAAAATGTGACTATCACATGGGAGAAGTAGGCCATTCAACTGATGAGTGTTTCATCCTTAAGCATCGGATCCGTAACTTGCTAGATACTAAGGCCTTCTCATTCCAAACTACAAAGCCAAATGTCCAAAGCAATCCGCTCCCTGATCATGCTGACAAAGTAAACATGATATTCAGTTCTGAAGCCGGTCAAATCAGAAATGTCAATGCACATTTTGTTGACATCTATCGAGGGCTAGTAGAAACTCGGTATTATCCGGATAATGAGATACCACCCTTTGCAATAATGGAGGAAAGGGTATTAAGACTGATAGAGGCTGGAATAATCGTGTACGCCAACCACGCCAGCATAGTTTCTACCATATCGCAAGTCCTCATCAACTGGGATGAAGAATTTGCTACTCTAAATGCGGAAAAGGAGAAGAAGGATTCTGATATAGCTAGTACGAGTACCTAGAGGGGGTGAATAGGTATATAAAAGATTTTTCTTGATAATTTCTTGATAATTGTGCAATACTTAGACAGTTGAAGAATTTGCGATAAGTAATAATCAACGTAAGACTAAGTAAAGGAAAGAGAGAATTGAACACGCGGTTTATAGTGGTTCGGCTTGATTCAAGCCTACGTCCACTCTTCTGCACTGACAGCCAATTGGCTGGATTCCACTATAAACAAAGAGATGTTACAGTGTTGATCTTCCTTGATTTCTAGGTGTAGATGATCTACCACACTCGCTCAAGGTATCACCAAGTATGGATACTCTCTGTGTATACAATTTCGCTCAGAATGAATCGACTAACAATCAAGATGCTTCAGACTCTGGAATTTCTCTATCATTCACGTACTCAAACAACTAGAACGTCTTCCTTTTTATACTCCTTTATGCCATCATACCCGTTGACACTTTCCAAAGGAATTCCTCCAATCTACCCGTTGGACGGAATCAATCAAGAAGATCATTCGAGCTATTAAAGGAACCTGACGATAGCCCATCAATCCTGTTCGCCCATACAATCAGGATCTTGGTTTCCAAGAATAGAACATTTCAAGAATATTTCGTCGACCATTGGATCTTCAATTGATCTAGATACGAACAAAAGAATCCGTTATATTTATCCAGCCAAAAAGATCTTCTCCAGAGAATAGGATTAAATCCTCAACCATATACTTCGGCTCTGGATTTCCTTCGTCACTGGATCAGAAAGACTGTCAATGAGAATAGTCTTGAGTCTTGAGTCTTGAGTCTTGAGTCTGGATCTTGAGTCTAGTGATTAGAAAGTCTTCAGACTTTAAACTAGACGATTTGCAGATATCCGGACTAGTCGATAGAAACGTTTTGTCAGCTTCAAAATATTCTGGAAAGATTTCTCCAACAATCTCCCCCTTTTGATGGTGACAAAACTTTCCTGTAGATTTGAACCACTTTGACCTGCAAAAACATTTCTCAAGCAATATGACTATCTCATAAAGATTTAACAAAACAACCAGACTCTGCATCCACAGAAAATTGGTTAGTCTTTCATGAGTAATACCATATAACAACACTTGATATAAATGTAAATAGTCAAGCATCTAAATCCACAGCCAATTTAGTCAAATTCAAGTTCACACCCAAGTTCACTCAAGTCATACTCAAAAACAAACATATTCAACCACAAAAATAAATTTAAAGTCAAAGAAAGTTGGTTGGTTGGTTCAAATTGCTTCTCTCCCTTTTTGTCATCATTAAAAAAAAAAAGGTGAGAAAGGAGTCGAATGCCCGCTTGGGAATGCGCACGATCCGGAAATCTCCATGGTTTGGACTACGCCTTCTAGCCTCTTCAAGTCTTCCCTTAGTTGAGCTACCTCCTCTCCTTTGGCATTGGCTTGAAGTTGTAGAGCGAGGTCTTTCATTTTGTCCTCCAGGGTAACCGAAGATGCTTGTCCAGCATTCTTTATGGTTTGAATCTCACAGTCCAGATCATAGATTTGGCCCCGCATTTCCAAAAGAACATCTAGGATACGACGAAAATCTGCAGAATTGTCCGTCTGTGTACTTGCATTTGCTTTCTCAGATGGAGTGAATGCAGACGATGGCGTTTCTGTATAGTCTTGCAGATTTGGTGTTGACGTATCGTGTTCTTCTTCAGGCAATTGAGAAGCCTGAAATTCTTCTGGATCTGCTAGAGATTGTCTTAGACCTTCACTATTGGTAGCATGAGGTGTGGACCTTTGCTCGCCAACTCCCCTTGTCTCCAGGACATCAAAAGGGGAAGAGTGATGATCATGCTCTTCTGTATCTTGATTCCCTTTCTCTCTAGATTCAGCTGTAGACTTTTCTTGCTCTTCTTCTCCTTCTTCTTCAGCTTCTTTCTCCCTCTCTTGCTACTCTTCTTCTTCTCTGTGCTTGCTCCTCTTCTTCTCTCTGTTTCTTCTGATGTTCTATCGATTGGGGAACAGAACGTCTGGTCCTTATCAAGGCAGTGATTGTGAGATCTTCCTCCTCATCTTCATCCTCCAAGATAAGAGTTCTCTTCTTTTTGGATGGGGCACCAATGGCCTCCTTCCCTTTTCTCTTTGAAGCGAGCCAGGAACCGGAGTCTTCACTCTGAATTTCTCCATTGCCTTGGAAAGTTCTTGCAGACACATCTTCGTTAACATCTTCAAACCTACCACCATCTTATCGCACGGTCGAATACAAAGTGTGTGTGGCGGTTCAATATTCATGTGTATGAAGATTTCGGTCACCAGACCTGGGTAAGGCAATTGTCCCTTGTCCTTCGACATTGCTCTGTACATGTCAAAGAGAATCGTGTGAGGAAGAGAGAACTTCATCCACGAGTTGATTGCGTACATCAATTTTGCCTCGAATTAGACACATCGGTCTTTGATGTAGACTTGGGCTCGATGCAATTGATTACAATTTTGTGCAGCACAATATTGATGGCACGCATCCTTGAATAGATGATTTTTCCTTCTGCATCTCTATCTTTGACAAGTTCCAATGAGGCACGAGCAATCGAGACTTTGATTGGTTGATAACGTCCTCGTTCAACTCCAATTATGTTCGCCAACATGTCCACGTCTAACACATAATCCTGGTCTCGAACACTTTGAATGATATTTTATTCGCATCTATAAAGCTGAGATTCGAATAGAAATACGCGATCGGTTGTGCATAACCATACGTGGTATCGGTGCAAAAACGTTCCGTTGAAGTAGGCGAACTTCTCTCTTAAGTTCACATTAACAGCATCCAAGAAATCGAAATCAACACTCCTAGGGTTTATCACCCCTCGTTTCAGCGATCGAAAAACAAATTCTCCTATTCCTTTGATTTGAATAACTCCATCCTCTTTCCCTTCACCTTTGCAGCAATACCCATTCTAGGTTGAAAATCAATGAACATTTTATCATCGTCGTTCCCATCAGTCAGATTCGGTCCCGACATACGAGGGTCACTGGGAATATTTGCAAGTGCTTCCTCTGCTTTACCTTTGGGAGCAATTCCCAAATCCTCTATTTTTTTTTTCAGAAAGATATACTCATTCTTATAATGCTTATCTTTAGAAAATCATCCACGTATTTCAACGGAGTCCCAGTACTTTTCAATGCATTGTAAAGTTTGTAAATAAACGAGGGTTTTTCGAAATCAATAACTGCCAAAATTAATCCTTTTGAAAAGACAAGTTTTTCGTTTTTCACGGAGACTACAAAATAACTGAACGAAAGATCATACCTTTTTGAGTTTAGATAAAATAACAACTTACAGTCTATAGTTATCAATGTCTGAGTCTGAGAGTTTAGTGTCTGATCAACTTTCTGAGTCTGAAAGTTGGAGAGTCTCTAGACTTTAACTTCTTCGAGCTTCAAAATGTTGAGTCTGGAACGGATAAAATCGAATTGATTTTTGTCCAAAGACTTTGTGAATATATCCGCTAGTTGACTTTTTGAATCAACAAATTGAATCGAGATTTCTCCATTTTAAATATGATCTCTAATGAAGTGATGTCGAATCTCTATATGCTTTGCTCTTGAATGAAGAATTAGATTTTTGGTGAGATTGATTGCGCTGGTGTTGTCACATTTGATTTCTGTGCATGAATCTTCAATCCCAAAGTCTTGTAGCTGTTGTTTTATCCATAGAATTTGCGAACAGCAGCTTCCAAGGGCTACATACTCTACTTCTGTTGTTGAGAGAGCTACAATGCTTTGTTTCCTTGAAAACCAAGACACTGTCCTGCTTCCAAGCAACTGGCAAGTTCCTGAAGTACTCTTTCTATCGACTCTGCAGCCGGCTAGATTTGCGTCTGAATATCCTAGAAGATTAAAGTCTCCCTTCTTAGGATACCAAAGACCAATGCTTGAAGATGAAGCAACATATTTAATAATACGTTTTGCAGCACTGAGATGGGATTCTCTAGGATCTGATTGAAACCTAGCACAGATGCAAACACTCAACAAAATGTTAGGTCTAGAAGCAGTTAGATAAAGAAGTGAACCGATGATGCTCATGTACAACTTTTGATCAACTTTCTTCCCTTCTTCATCTTTGTCTATCTTTAAAGAACTTGACATTGTATATCAGTCTTCTTGCAATTTTCCAATCCAAACTTTCTGACAAGATCATTAGCATATTTTTCTTGGTAAATGAAAGTTCCTTCCTTCAATTGCTTTATTTGAAGACCAAGAAAGAATGTTAATTCTCCCATCATACTCATTTCAAACTTATCCTGCATAGACTTAGAAAGTTTCTTGCATAGACTTTTATTAGAGGATCCAAAAATAATATCATCAACATATATTTGAACAAGTAAAAAGCTTTTGTTTTCCTTTTTGATAAATAAAGTAGTATCTACTTTACCTTTGACAAAACCATTCTGTAATAAGAACTTACTCGATACGTCGTACCAAGCTCGAGGTGCTTGCTTTAAACCATACAAGGCCTTTTTTAGTCTGAAGACTGAGTCTGGCTTCTTTGGGTCTTCAAACCCAGGCGGTTGTTCCACATAAACTTCCTCTTGAATAAATCCATTTAGGAAATCATTTTGAGTCTCTTGTTATGTGTCTTGAACATCCGCTGTCAAGATACCACTTTACCTTTTTCTTGACGGAGACCTGCATTTAAAAGAGAGCCTCAAGCTTTCTTTGGTACCCAAATTTTCTTGGGTCCTTTGGTGTTAGTAGGATAAACATTATTAGGCCATACTTTCTTAACAGGCTTCCAAACCATAGGACACTCTTTTTAAAGTGATCCTTCTTGTTACACTTTGAACACCTTAGAGCATTTCGACCTACGAGACTTTACAAAAACTTTCTTGAAATGATTTTTGTAATCCTCTCTCGACGGTCTTTTCTTAATTCTTTCTTTTACTTTAGGAAAATCAATCAAGGGAATTGTTTCTGCTATCATGCCTAGAGCAGACTTATTGAAGTAAGGTCTTTGAACTGAAAGAACTTTTTCAAGCTTTTCGGTAACCTATCGAAAATTTCTTTGAAATATTTGATAAGTCCGTTTTTAAGAAAACATTTTCTTTCAAAAGATTATCTTCTTTTTCTTTAAGAGTAGAAACATTCAAGTTTAAACTTTTAACTCTTTCTTCTAAAATGGTTTCCTTTTGTTTTAGAGATGAGTTCTCCTTTTTAAGTTCGGAAATCCTTTTGAGAGAAGTCTTAAGACTAAAACACAGTTCATCAATGTATTTAGAAACTTTGACAGGAATTTTAAAATCACTTACCTCAAATTTACTGTTTGAGTCCGATCCAAAATCGAGTCCGAGTGCGAATGTGCCATCGACATATGTTGGCATATTCATTATCACTTTCTTCACATTCGTATCACTCCGGGTTTTGGCTTTGAGAGCTTTTCGAAACTTCTCAGCTTTTCCTCTTTTCTTCTTCAAAGAGGACGGTTGGGTACGATGTGTCCCTTTTTTTTTACATTCGAAGCAGACTACATCTTTGTTTGGTTCCTCATCATCAATAGACTTGGTCTGCTGTCTCTGGAAACTTTGTTTCTTTGAGTTGAACCTTCTACCTTTTTTATTAAGTTTTCTGAATCTTTTTATCATGAGAGCAAGCTCCTCGTCGTCCATATCATCTCCTGAATCTGTATCATCAGAATCATCATTTGATTTTAATGCAATGGATTTCTTACCTCTTGGATCTTCGTCTTCATTAATTCGTTCCACTTCATAAGACTGAAGAGTTCCAATCAGCTCGTCGACGAGATAGAGGCATAATTCTTTGCATCTCTCTTATTGAAGTCTTTATATGATTCCAATCCTTGGGAGTCCACGCAGAGCTTGTTCACCTTCATGGGATCAGAAATTTTTGTCCTTGGTTCTCAAGACCATTGACAATATCGTAAAAACGACTAAACATGTCGTTATAGATTCTCTTGGTTTCATTTTGAAGGATTCATATTGACCGAGGAGAATGTTGATTCTGGTCTCCTTCACTCAATCTGTTCCTTCATAGGTGATATGTAATCTGTCCCATACTTCTTTTGCTGTAACACAAGAAGATATTCTGTTATATTCAGTTGGAGACAAGGCACAATATAAAGAGTAAATTGCTTTTGCATCGAGTGCTTGTCTCTTGTTTATCTCTTCCTGAGTCATTCCGCTGGTATCAACGGTTTCTTTCCCTCTTTCGCAGACTCGATGTAGCGGTAGGAGTGATTCCTCTTTCCACAACGTCCCATTCCGAGAGGATCCTTTGATCGTAGGAAAGCTTTCATCTTGTTCTTCCGGATGTTGTAATCCTTTCCATCAAAGTAGGGTGGTCTGGTATTGCTTTGCCCTTCCACTAGCCCTGGTGCTAGCATACTAGCCATGAATCATTTACTTTGAAGTAAAACACTTCAAATAAAGTAAGAACACGAGCTCTGATACCAATTGATATAGCTAGTACGAGTAACTAGAGGGGGTGAATAGGTATATAAAAGATTTTTCTTGATAATTTCTTGATAATTGCGCAATACTTAGACAGTTGAAGAATTTGCGATAAGTAATAATCAACGTAAGACTAAGTAAAGGAAAGAGAGAATTGAACACGCGGTTTATAGTGGTTCGGCTTGATTCAAGCCTACGTCCACTCTTCTGCACTGACAGCCAATTGGCTGGATTCCACTATGAACAAAGAGATGTTACAGTGTTGATCTTCCTTGATTTCTAGGTATAGATGATCTACCACACTCGCTCAAGGTATCGCCAAGTATGGACACTCTCTGTGTATACAATTTCGCTCAGAATGAATCGACTAATAATCAAGATGCTTCAGACTCTGGAATTTCTCTATCGTTCACGTACTCAAACAACTAGAACGTCTTCCTTTTTATACTCCTTTATGCCATCATACCCGTTGGCACTTTCCAAAGGAATTCCTCCAATCTACCCGTTGGACGGAATCAATCAAGAAGATCATTCGAGCTATTAAAGGAACTCGACGATAGCCCATCAATCTCGTTCGCCCATACAATCAGGATCTTGGTTTCCAAGAATAGAACATTTCAAGAATATTTCGTCGACCATCGGATCTTCAATTGATCTAGATACGAACAAAAGAATCCGTTATATTTATCCAGCCAAAAAAGATCTTCTCCAGAGAATAGGATTAAATCCTCAACCATATACTTCGGCTCTGGATTTCCTTCGTCACTGGATCAGAAAGACTGTCAATGAGAATAGTCTTGAGTCTTGAGTCTTGAGTCGGATCTTGAGTCAGTGATCGAAAGTCTTCGACTTTAAACTAGACGATCCTGCAGATATTCAAACTAGACCGATAGAAACGTTTTGTCAGCTTCAAAATATTCTGGAAAGATTTCTCCAACAGATTCCACCTCACCTGAGAGCATCTTTGAAAGGAAGGGAGCCATTGTTCAAGCATCAACAGTGGAAACGGCTATAGTCATCGAGATCCCCCAGTCTTACAAGTACGAGTACAACAATGCAGTACCATGGTCTTATGACCTTGATGTTGGTTTAGTCACGAGATCTAGGCGAACCTATGCTCAAGCAAATACTCAGTCTACTAAGCCCGTCACTGATGAAGAAGCCAAGGAGTTTTTGGCCATAGTTAAGGCCAGTGAATATAATGTGGTGGAACAGTTACGAAAATCACCAGCACAAATCTTTTTGCTGGAATTACTTCAGACATTTGTCAAGCACCAGAAATCCATCATGAAAGTATTAAGTGAAGTACATGTCCCGAAACGATTGAGCATGACAAACTCGAGGAATTTGTCGGTACCATCTTTCTAAAGGATCAAATGGCATTTTTCGATGAAGAAATTCCGAGGAGGGTAGAGGACACACCAAGGGCCTCTACATATCGATCAAGTGCAACGCATCTCACGTCGCTCGAGTACTGATTGACAACGGATCTGCTCTTAACATATGTCCACTAGCGACACTCTATCGTCTTAAAATAGAGAGATCATGGATCCAGGCACCCAAGACTTCTGTTCGAGCATTCGATGGAACAACGAAGGAAACAGTAGGAGAGATCAAGCTCGACATCCAAATTGGCCCAACCATATTCAAAATTTTGTTCCAGGTGATGGATATCCCCACTACATTTAATTTCCTCTTTGGGCGCCCATGGATCCACATCGCAGGAGTAGTACCTTCGAGCCTCGACCAAAGTGTGAAGTTCGTGGTTGGAGGAAAACTGATCATGGTCCGAGGGGAGGAAGATCACCGCATCTACCATGAGACGGCCATCCCTTATGTTGAACCTAGTGACAAAAGCGAAGCCAGCTATCAATCGTTTGAGCTCGTGTCTACTATACACAAAACTCGAGGGACTTTGCCCGTTGTCCCCGAGGTATCAAGAATGCAATTATGGTAGGAAAAATCATGGTTGGACACGGTTTTATTCCAGGACAAGGACTTGGTAGGAGAAGTCAGGGCATCCGTCAGCCCATTGAAGCCCTGAGGAGACCCTATACTATCGGTTTAGGATATTCCCTAGATAAAAAAGCGAAGAAAAAATTGGCCTTGTATATCCCCGTCTCAAGGAAACTTTCCCAGGCTGCCCGCCAGATGATGCATGAGGAAGAGGAAGTGAATACTTCAAAATGGTTTAACCCCGAAAGCGCGAAATTGCCCATAATCCAGGAAGACACAACTTGGCCCTCACTTAAGAAAGAGGGGCTAGATGATGTGACCTCCATGTTCGGGGACATTTTTATAGGTGCCATTGAGGAAGAGCAGTTAGAAGAGACAAGCGATAACTTCTCGTTCATCCAGCTTCAACACCAAGTCGAAGAATTACGCGAGACTGTACATCATTTGACAGAAAACTTCGCTCAAGCTACCCGTGCATTCCGCTCTCGTCACAATGAGGAGCTGGTAGTAAATGAAGAAGACCCTACTGACACAACTTGGCGAGGATGCGGCTACCCTTATCCCCAAGAAGCACACGACCATATTTGCCTCTTCCTAAATCAATGGCCATTATTTTCCCCATCCTCCTAGAGCAAGGAATAATCGGCAGGGAACTGAACCATCCTACCCCCAAGTACTTCCTTGATTATGATCCATCCAAGTAATGTGATTACCATTCAGGGGAATTAGGACACTCGTTAGATAACTGCACCATCTTGAGAGACAAGGTTCAAGATCTTTTGGATGCTGGGGTATTCACATTCCGCTCTCTATGGCTGTGTTTTGGCAAGGATCACCTCCTCGTGGTACCCAGCACTCGTACCATGTTCCCTGAGCATGCTAAGGAGGCGTATAAAGGAGAGGCAATCATAGACACTTTGGGCCAACCAAGTGGTAAATTTGACTACTATGTCAATTATTCAATTCCCCAAAGTTTCTATGATCATTATCACAACATCGTCCCTGATGGATGTGGAGACATGGATGATCTGAAATCCACAAAGCCGGGAGCACAAGGAGACGTGGCTAGCAACTGGTATGAAGACTTCTTCGTGGGTGCTATCAACGCAGGATCGTCAGGGGAAATGGGTGCAGACCTGCTCGAGTAGAATCTTTTTTAATTCCTTTGCATACTCCCCTACGTGGGAGCCTACACATATTTTTTTTAATGTCTGGCTTGTTCTGTTTTCAACATCAATTCCACTCAAGGAACTATTTTTTGAAATCACCCTGTAAATCCGTCTACTAATAAATAAAGTTGAAAACATTTTGAGGGCATGAGGAGACACACCAAACCGGCCCATTGATGATAGCCAGCCGTCAAATGAAAGAAGAAATCTGAGGCCCGCGTCTCCTCATGTTTCCTTGTCTTTAATCTTTAAAAACAATTTATCACCTTTTCAAAAGATAGAAGCATGCATACTACTAACTTTATTTGTTCCCTTAACCTCTCTACTCTATGATACAGGTTTAATCTAGCGGCAGGCGAGGGTATGGGAACGGTCCAGACCAACACCATAAGTAGCCATGATAGCAATTCAGATGATGATTTTGATGATTCCAACGAAATTCAACGGAATTGGAAGTGCCACGATGAAACAAGGCCCCCTACTACTGAAGACACCGTCATTGTCAATTTAGGCAGCATAGAAGATTCAAAGGAGATAAAGATTGGCGCGAACCTTCCTAAAGAAGAAGCTGCAAGCTTAATTGCCCTCTTAAAAAGGTATCAGGACGTATTCGCATGGTCATATGCCGATATGCCAGGCCTTGATCCAACGATCGTGGAACATAGCTTGCCAACCAACCCTAATGTGGCCCCCAAGAAGCAGCGGCTAAGAAGAGTTAAGCCTGAAATGTCAAAAAAGATTGAAGAAGAAGTGACGAAGCTCCTGGAAGTAGGCTTTCTCGAAGTCTCGCAATATCCTAGTTGGGTAGCAAACATTGTACCGATAAAGAAGAAAGATGGTCGAATCCGGATTTGTGTCGACTACTACGATTTGAACAAAGCAAGCCCAAAGGATGATTTCCTGCTACCTCACATAGACGTTCTTGTGGATAGTACTACTGGATTCAAACTTTTCTCTTTCATGGATGGATTCTCAGGATACAACCAAATAAAAATGAAGGAGGAAGACAAGGAAAATATGGCATTCATTACTCCATGGGGGACTTTTCACTATAAGGTCATGCCTTTTGGCCTAAAAAATGCTAGAGCAACCTACCAGCGTGCCATGGTCACCCTTTTCCATGACATGATGCACAAAGAAATTGAAGTATATGTCGATGACATGATCGCCAAAACCAGACATGGAGAAGACCATGTAAAGACCTTGGAAAAATTATTCGATCGACTTCACCAGTTCAAGTTGCGCTTGAACCCAGCAAAATGCGTGTTCGGGACAACTTCTGGCAAATTACTTGGATTCATTGTGAGCTGTAAAGGGATAGAAGTGGACCCGTCAAAAACTAAAGCGATATTTGAGATGCCTCTTCCCTCGACTGTGAAAGAAGTTCGGAGCCTCCTGGGAAGATTAAATTACATTGTGCGATTCATTTCCTAGCTTTCTGAAACTGCAAAACCTTTCTTTAAACTTCTCAAGAAAGATGCACAAATGAAATGGGATGATGACTGCCGATTGGCGTTCGAAAATTTAAAGCGGTACCTGATGAAACCCCTGGTTTTAGTACCCCCGACTCCAGGACACCCTTTGACCCTCTACCTTACCATCAACAGTGAATCCGTAGGTGCAATGTTGGCATAGAAAGGACCCCATGATAGGAAGGAACGAGCCATTTACTATTTGAGTAAAAAGTTCACCACGTCAGAACAAAACTACTCCAAATCAGAAAAAACATATGCTGCATTGGTATGGGTATTGCACAGACTCCGGCAGTATACCTTGCATTACCAGACATTCCTTGTAACTGAGAGTGACCCAATCAAGTATTTGCTCGATTGCCCGGCCTTGGTGGGAAAATTGGCCAAATGGCAAATCCTGATCTCAAAATTCGACATCTGGGTGATGTCGCAAAAATCAGTTAAAGGTCGGGTGATTGCTGATATGTTAGCAGATTGCCCTAAAGAAGTATGCGAGGATCATTCCCCGAGATGATCGAATTTCAACAAGAGAACGAGGACACATGGACTATGTTCTACGATGGAGCTGTAAATTTGTCGTTCGGCACCGAGGCGGTCTTGATATCCCCAAATGGGCAACATTATCCCGTGGCTGCAAAAGCGATGTTTCCATGCACCAACAATATAGCTGAATATGAAGCATGCATCCTCGGCCTACAAGCGGCTATTGGAATGGAAGTGTCAAAACTAAAAGTGTTCGGTGACTCCACCTTAATTATCCTCTAGACTGTAGGTGAATGGAAGACAAGAGACGCCAAACTAGTGCCTTATCACGACTACTTGGAAGAACTGGTAGGAGAATTCCAGGTTGTCTCGTTTGAATACCTACCTAGAATTCATAACCAGTTTGCTGATGCAGTAGCAACACTATCATCTATGTTGCAAGTAACAAAGGGGTTAGAAGTAGAGCCTTTGAAGATTGAAGTCCTGACAAGACAGGCCCATTGCATGACTATAATTGAAGAACCCGATGGGAAACCCTGGTATTATGACATCATGAAATACGTCCAGAAGCAAGAATTTCCTAAAGAAAGCACTCCCTCTGATCGAAAATACCTAATGAAAATGGCTTCGAGGTTCTTCGTCAGTGGTGAAAATTTGTACAAAAGATCATATAACTCAGTCCTGCTGAGGTGTGTGGATGCAAATGAAGCCACATAAATAATGCAAGAAATACATGGGGGAGTATGTGGCCCTCACATGAATGGACATATGTTGGCCAAGAAAATAATGAGATTGGGTTATTACTGGTTCCCTTTAGAGAGTGATTGTGCTCAACATGTGCGAAGCTATCATCGTTGTCAGATTCACGGGGATAAGATAAATGTCCCTCCAACTGAATTGCATCAATTATCTAAGTCGTGGCCATTTTCAATTTGGGGTATTGATGTAATTGGCCCAATCAATCCAAAGGCATCAAATGGGCACCGATTCATTTTGGTCGCAATCAACTACTTCTCAAAATGGATTGAGGCTGCATCCTATGCAAGCGTAACTGCACGAAACGTTATGAAATTCATTAGACGTGACATAATTGCCCGTTATGGCGTACCAGAGGCTATCGTCATCGATAATGGGTCAAACCTGAAAAACAAGTTGATTGATCAATTGTTTTCTGAGTTCAAAATCCAACATCTGAACTCGTCCCCTTATCGTTCACAAATGAATGGAGCTGTGGAAGCCGCCAACAAGAACATCAAGAGAATCCTATCCAAGACAGCTGAAAACTACCGCGGCTGGCATGAGAGATTACCCTTCGCACTAACAGCATATCGAACTTTGATTCGAACTTCGATTGGGGCAACGCCTTTTTCCTTGGTTTACGGCATGGAGGCGGTTTTGCCTGTAGAAGTAGAAATCTCTTCCTTGTGAATTTTATCCCAAGCAGGATTGTCCAAAGAAGAATGGACACAACAAAGGCTTGAGCAACTGAATATGATCGATGAAAAACGACCAAGGCACTCTGTCATGGTCGTGTTACCAGCAGAGGGTAGCTCGATTGTTCAATCAAAGGTGCGACCCAAGCACTTTGAGGTAAACGAGCTAGTCTTGAGAAAGATACTGCCAATCTTTCCAGAGCCTGGAGGCAAGTTTGCCCCAAATTACAAGGGTCCCTATGTAATAAAGAAGATACTTCCCGGAGGAGCCTTAATTTTGACTAAGAT
Source organism: Eucalyptus leucophloia subsp. euroa (assembly GCA_017140325.1). Classification (NCBI taxonomy): domain Eukaryota; kingdom Viridiplantae; phylum Streptophyta; class Magnoliopsida; order Myrtales; family Myrtaceae; genus Eucalyptus; species Eucalyptus leucophloia. Next base: position 8,927,293 of record CM029468.1, on the reverse strand, counting down.
GGATGGGCGAGAATTCTCTAAACCAGTTAATTCCGATGCTGTGAAAAAGTACTACCCTTGAAAGATGTTCATTGTCTGGCATTGCCAAGCATTTCTCTATCATAATGAAAATGCCTATGCACCTTTATATATGAGTGATGTGTTTACACCATCATAAAAAAAAAAAAAGTGTGTTTGGGTTGACTCAATGAATAAAAATGAATGGTAATCATCAACATTTAAGGAAGTGTCGAAAATCAAGTAGCAAAGTGAATTACGAGTCGGACCAATTTGCAAATCGAGCGAGCTCCCCTTGCATGCAATGATGTGGTGGTGAACCTCTCATTCGAATTCAGTGCTCTCCGAACCGTGCGGGAAGGTTTCCCATCACACGGCTCACCAACTTGATCTTCCGCGGGAACCGTATGTCCGAACAGGCCTAGAAAAACAGGTACGATCTCGCTTTCCTTTGCCACTCAAGTGTACGGCATCCGCCGTGTTTAGGCCCCTTCTTCCCTTAAGATGATCCAGCACCCGAAAAACTAACAGAAAGGGCCCTAAACTAAAGGAATTAGAGCTTCCTTTGGTTGCTCCTCGGGGGTAAGGTATATAGGCTAGCTTTGAAACATGGTCCTATGGGTCTAGAACAGAATCAAGATATAGAACAGCATCCCCATACGCAGACACATAAGCCGATGAAGAAGATGCTACTGGAGAAGAAAAGGAAGAATAAGCGAGCCTGTGACTGTCCCCTTCCTCAAGCAGCATAATAAGGCTCAGAAGAAAGTCCCATTCTCTCTTTCATAGACATCTCACCACCTTTGAATCATTGACCAAGTCTATGAAGTGTTCTTTCACTTTCATTAAATAGCGCCAGAGTGGAATGAAGTAAATGAGTCCATTGTCCATTGAGTTGGAGTATGAATTCATTTTCCTTTGCTTTGGAGATAGACCTCTCTTTCACCCTTTTGGAGAGGCTTGGTGGTCGGAGAGGGAGCCATCTTGAGAGAAAGGATTAGAGATAGGGAAAGGGGTCTACTGATCATCCAGGTACCGCTCCCTTTTCAGAGATAGGGGAGCATTCTCCCCCGGGGAATCTTTCGAATTACCACTGCTTAGCTTTCAATTCGCCTCTGACCATCAAATGAAATGTGAATAACCCGTCCTCCCCTCTTTGAAACAAGGGGTCTTCTGGTTTTGTCGGTGCTTGAAACAATTTTGTCTTCTCCATATTACTATATCTCTAGAGTCAATAATCTTATATGAGGAACTACTGAACTCAATCACTTGCTGCTGTTACTCTTCAGTTTTCTGTTGAGGTCTGTCCTGTAGAGGTACTTTTTGCCAATAAATCAGAATTCTCGTGGAAAGTAGTAGGATATTTGAGATTACAATGAACAATAGATATGATTCGATTAAGTTCTGAATAATTAGGAATCCTATCTTATTTTATTTTACCAGAAAAATCAGAACTACATAATTCGTATCTCATTTGATCATTATTCACTGAGAGACTCGAAATATATCTTCGTTCTCTTTCTGTCGAATGAAGATTCATTTGGTCTTGATCCTTGTAGAGTGAAAAAGGGACTCCCACCTCTTCCGAAAAGACAAGCTTACCTCGATCTGTCATTACATATGATATATCGAGAGTTCAAGACCATAACGTAATTCATTTAGAGAATGCCGATGAGAAAGTAGATCTGGTTCCGAGATCTGGAAAGCGGTGAATACAGTTAACTCGATGTCATAACTTGAGCAAATCGACGTTACCCAAGCAGACGCGTAAGAGTAATCCATGTCAATTTCACCCAGCTCGGTGTAAGGGACGCGTCATTCAGGAATCTGTCTGGTCAAAAGGAATCTTCTATCCTAGTCAACAATCTTAGAATATGAGGCCTCACTTCTTGTTCCAGACACATGCTCTTGCAAGAAGTAATTACCATTTGAGAATTGGAAGTTTTGATTGTCCATTTCAAATTCCATAGAAGCTTGAGGTACATGACTTTGCCTGACGCTGCTACAATCAGAGGTGGAAGGAAAAATTCCACAGAATGAAAGCTTTGAAAATCAATCAACGACCAGCAATTATGCATATGTGGCCACAAGTAGGAAAGGCCAGCCGAAGGAAGCATTGAAATGTAAAAAAAGCTATCAGCAACTTCCCTAAGAGCCAGCACAAATAAAGTCTGGGGGAAAGGTAACTTGGCATCATTTCTGACACTCACTCTCTGAACTCATATTGGCAGGAGGCATTAGGATTCAAAAGCCAGATTAAATGGTTAAATAGAGCAAACCAAGTGATCCAAGCCCGGGGCAAAAACAAAGACGTTTAATCAAATTCTTAATCCTTGGTTGATCCTTCATGTGTCATATCCTTAATCAATAGGGATAACCATTGACACCCCTTTGTGAATAACCCCTTTGATGTTCAAAATTTAATAATACTATTCTGTTGGCCCTTAAAGCTACTAAGAAGGTTTTTTTAGCCAAAACCATTCATTTGTTATGAGAAGTACAAACTCCATCGCATTTAAAATGCTGCATGCCTTTTCCAAATAGATTTCGCATGATGATTTTGTCTGTCTAAATCACTGATTCCATTAAAGATTATTAGAATAGACAGCTAAATGAAGAATACAAGATTAATCGAGCATGCTGGATGAGGTGCGTCAGAATGATGAAAGGCAAGCCATATCCTACACACAGTCCCCTATCTATACACTTGTGAGATGAGTGCAGAAGATTCCATGATTGCAGGGTAAAGAGTTCTTTCGCGATGGTACGATAACCAAAACAGTGAGAGGCAGTTCATTGCTCACCCCTTTGAGCTCCTTACATTGGTGAAGTTTCTGTCCTACCCCCATCAAAGAACCACCCTACACTGGGGCAAGTTGAAGGCAAGTCAACATCATGAGGTGAGAAAAGGGATAGGAATTCTCTTGCTTGCACTTGCATTAATCTTTGAGTGTCTTTATTGCATATGAACACTCGCGTTAATTTAAGTGCCCTAGAGTCATGAAGAGCAATTCTTTCTTTATGCACTTGTATCCATTATACAACCCAATTGAGTCTGTAAAATTCACCCTCACATGGAGGCAAAGCAGAAGCTGCCGCCATTCGAGCAGCATAATCGGAAATACCGGAAGACTCAATAAGTCTAACGAAAGCATTTTCTTGAACTTGTCAAGATCAGTTCCTCAAGCAACAAGGACAAAAACTAGGGCATAAAAAAGCAGTGTACTTGGTAAAAGCAAGGTCAATGCCCATGAATGAAAAATTGAGATGAGAAATAGGGGCATGAAAAAGCAGTGTGCCTGGTAAAAGCAAGGCCGATGCCCAAAAAAAAAATACAGCCATTTGTTTTCCCAACAGAAATTGCTGATACAACCGCCATCTGACCGTGAAGAAAGACTAGTGACAAATGCCAAGACAATCACCAACTCTCACCCTCTTACATGTGAGCCAAGACTACGTTACATTCCTATTGTAAAAGTCTCTTCGACAGGGGCACTTCAATTAATGTAGGATTTCATGTGTTAATAAGCATCGCTCGAAGAAGTACGAGCAAGATTACTTTATCTCTTTTCGCAGAATTCTTGACTTGCAAACCCGGAGATGATCGTGCGGCACTTCGTTCATAAGCCTTGACCTTGATGGTCCCATTTAATGAGCCATTGACCAAATCTTCGTCACAGTTTTAACAAAGACCTCTCATATTGGTAAAGTCGTATTGTTTGCGAGAATACTCAGACCCCTGCTAACATGATGACAGTGAGATAGTGTGGTTCTTACAAATCTTGCATCAATGGTCAGGATAGCCTTCTCCATAAGAGTGAATGAAAAGTCCTTTCAGACTAAAAGTCCCTCATCTGGCATGCTTAAAGCATCTATATTCCGAATAAATGTTGTCTTTCAAAATCTTCCCCAGTGGAAATCAGATGATGCAAAACTAACAAAATTATCATGCATGAATCTCATTTGAACTCATGAATTTTCCGCATGTATAATCATGTGTGCATATTGTACAAATAGTAGACATACTCTCAAAGATCAAATATATTGCCAGGTAAGCATATCTCTATCCCCATTTGTCTTAAAGTACCTATCACTGTCCAGGTACTCTCTTACCGACACTCAACCTATTCGAGTCGTCCCTTGAGTTTGGGTGCTTGCAACTGTCTAAGTATCCCTCTTGTCTTTGAGTATCGGCCACTGTTCGAATACTCCATTTTCATGACGCTCAATCTGCCTGAGTTGTCCCCAAATAATATAGCAGCTATTCAAGCATTCCACTGCTTTGTGTACCTGCGCCTACCCAGGTATGCTTTCTTACACATGGACCAACTGAGTGGTCCTAGGTTGTATCATTAAATACTTCTGTTCATCCAAGTATTCCAGTACTTTGTACACCTGTGACTATCCGGGTGTTCCACCCCTTTTAAGTGCCTGCGGCAATCCAGGTAAGTCTCGTGCTACATTCAAATTCCCTTTACCAGGAGGTGAGAGACCTTCACGAATATGCGGGGCACGCCCTCGATATTCCCACTACCAGGAGGTGAGAGACCTTCACGAATATATGAGGCACGTCCTCGATATTCCAACTACCAGCAGGTGAGAGACCTTCACGAATATACGAGGCACATCCTCGATATTCCAACTACCAAGAGGTGAGAGACCTTCATGAATATGCGAGATCCATCCTCAATATTCCCACTACCAGGAGGTGAGAGACCTTCACGAATATCCCAGGTACGTCCTCGATATTCTCCTTTACTAGGAGGTGAGAGACCTTCATGAATATCCAAGGTACGTCCTCGATATTCTCATTGCCAGGAGGTGGGAGACCTTCACGAATATGCGGGGCACGCCCTCGATATTCCCACTACCAGGAGGTGAGAGACCTTCATGAATATATGAGGCACGTCCTTGATATTCCAACTACCAGAAGGTGAGAGACCTTCACGAATATATGAGGCATGTCCTCGATATTTCAACTACCAGGAGGTGAGGGACCTTCACGAATATGCGAGATCCATCCTCAATATTCCCACTACCGGGAGGTGAGAGACTTTCCACGAATATCCTGGTATGCCCTCGATATTTCCCAACCGCCGGAGATGGGACACCTTCACAAATATCCAAGGTATGTTCTCAGTATTTTCAATTATCAAGTACCCCTTCGATACTTGTGAATGTCTAAGTATCCCTCAAGAATTTATACTTGTAATTATCCAAGTACTCTTTCAACACCCGCAAGTAATCAGGTACTCCTTCGATACCTGCGAATGCTGGGTATCCTTCAAGAGTTTGTACTTGTGATCATTCAAGTACTCTTTCAATACCCGCAAGCAATAAGGTATCTTCCAGAATTGATGCCCTGAGAAAGGTCGGCGCATCCTCTCAAAAAAGGTCGGGTTCCCACTGGTGTTTACGACAAAAGTTAGACACCCCATAAATCAATGCCCTGAGAAAGGTCAGCGCATCCTCCTGAGAAAGCTTGGGTTCCAGCTGGTGTCTTCGACGGAAGTCAGACACCCTACAAAACAGATGCCCTGAGAAAGGTCAGCGCATCTTCCCGAGAAAGGTCAGGTTCCAACTAGTGTCTTTGACAAAGGTCAGACACCCCCACAAAACAGATGCACTGAGAAAGGTCGGTGCATCTCCCAGGAAAGGTCGGGTACCAACTGGTGTCCTCGATACAAATCAGGCACCCACAAATGAGATGCCCTGAGAAAGGTCGGTACATCTCCCATCAAGGCGACCGAAGAACGGTTCAGGTCCTAGAAAATTTTTTAATTGTTTTAACAGGCGACCGAAGAATGGTTCGGGTCCGAGACAAACCAGCTTATTGTTTTAATAGGCGATCGAAGAAAGGTTCGGGTCCTAGAAAAGCAATTCTCCATCAAGGCGACCGAAGAAAGGTTCGGGTCCTAGACAAACCAACTTATTGCTCTAACAGGTGACCGAAGAAAGGTTCGGGTTTTGGAAAATCAATTCCCCGTCAAGGCAACTGAAGAAAGGTTTGGGTCCTAGACAAACCAACTTATTGCTCTAACAGGCGACCGAAGAAAGGTTCGGGTCCTGGGAAGGCAATTCCTTGTCAAGGTGACTGAAGAAAGGTTTGGGTCCTGAGAAATCACCTATTGCTCCAATAGGCGACCGAAGAATGGTTCGGACCCTGGAGAAGCAATCTCCCCATGCAACAGGTAAGATGATGCCTTGATACTTGCCAAAACTTGGGGTTCACACCCTATCTCACTCACTCCCAGTAAGTAACTACAAGTATTTTCTTATCTGTCTTAGTATATGTAAAGTTATATTGCTCTTTTTCTGCATAGAATAATAGGTGCCAAATAAAATATAATTTGTTACGCATGCATGGATAAAATTGAGGCATCGGTCTGTCTTTGAATGCAACCTCTGCATGAGCTCACCTTCAAAGAGGGGCAGCTGTTGACGCCTTAATTTTATTTATTTAGTTTTATTTTACTAATTAAATTTTTATTTTATTTCGGATAAATAAGATAATTAAAAAACAAAGCAAAAACAAAAAAAAGCAAAGCAAAAGCCCAGCCCATTTTTTTTCTCCTTTTCTTCTCCCCCCGCGTGGCCCTTATGGCCCATTTTCCTTCACCCTCGGCCCGGCCCCTTTCTCTCTTCTTCTTCCTCCTTCCCTTTCCTTTGCCATTGCAACTCACGCGCGCGAGGGAGGCCGACGTGTGAAGGACGACTTACGGCCGAGGAGTGTAGGGCGACGTCAGCCGGAGGGGATAAGATCACAGGTGCCATTAATGTTGAGCGAGCTTCGCTGGAAAGCTCGATGGGACACCGGTTCAGCTGAGCGGAACCGATGGGCAAGCCGGATGCCAACGGCCGAGGCCCTTCGTCGACTGGATTTCCTTTGCCTATAAATAGGTGGCCGCAAGCATCGTCGGAGGGCGTGGCAAGGTCGGAGATCCTTCATTGAGAGACATCAGGAAGGGTTGAAGGGTGAGTGCAGGAGAGAACTCGAGTCGCGAGCTCAGCCCACCTTCTACCAAGAGACTTCGGGGAAGGCCGGCCGCAAGCGACTCCGAGAAGGTCAGATCCGGCCGGTGGAGGCTCGGATTTGGCCTGAGTGAGAGAAGATCGAGGCCGAGGAAGGTCTGGCCGAGATCTACGCCTCAGATCTGGTTCTTTTTTGTTGCTGTTGTTGTCGCCGAACGCCGTTCGCCTCGACCAAGTCCCGACGTCGTTGCCTTGAAGGGTTTGTTGTTGTGTTGCCCCCCCCCAGCGAAGCCGTTGCCGTGATCGATCTGCCGAAGCCGCGCCAGATCGGGAAGCTGAGTTGCCGCCTTCGTTGCCCAGTCTCGCCATCACCGTCATTGTTCGTCGCGACCTCCATCGTTGCGAACCGCCCTCCTACCGTCGCCATCCCCGTTCGAGAGAAGGTAAAAAAAAAAGGCGTCATTGTTCATCATAGCCGTTTTCCGTTGACCTAGCCGTCGTCGCCGTCGCCGTTGTCACCTTCGTCGTCGCCGCCGTAGTCGCCATTGCCGTTGTCAACTTCGTTGTCACCGTCGTAGTCGTCGTCGCCGCCAAGCACCTCGGTTCCCCCCCTTCGGCGCCGCGGATTCGCAAACCCTAGGGTTTGCGATTTCCGGTTGTCGAATCGGATCCGGTCTCGGAAGGCTGGGTAGGGTTTCGCGAGATTTCGGGGCGGTGGGAAGCCGGGTCGCGAGGTCGGGTCGAACCTGTAGGGTTTCGTGGAGAGTCGGGTCGGGAGCGGGCTATCGGGCGGGTCGTCGGGCCGGGCTGGGCGCCCCAAACACCCGGCCACGGCATCGTTTTAATTAAATAAAAAAAAGGACAAAAAATCCGAAGTCGGGCTGCCGCAACGCGGGCCCGTCCTCATTCGGATCGCCGGCTCGGGTCGGACCCGGACCCGCGGATTCGACCCGGTCGGCTTTTCTTTTTTTTTTAAAGTTTTGTTTTAAATAATATTTTAATAAATAATAAATAAATAATTTATTTTCAAAAAATATTAAAAAATGTTTTAATTTCCAGAAAATCGAAAAATATTTAAAAAAATTTGAAAAATGTTTTATTTTCTAAAAAATAAGAAAAAATCAAAAATAATTTATTTTTCGAAAATATTAAAAAATATTTAAATTTTTTTATTTTCCGACAAATGAAAAAATCATAAATATTTCATATTTTCCAAAAAATGCCAAAAATCCAAAAAAAGCTAAAAATTCATGAAAAAAAAACCAAAAAATTCAGAAAAAAAAGCCAAAAAGACTTGTATTTTTTCCAAAAATACCAAAAAAGGTCCAAAAAAATCCCTTTCATGTCAAAAAATAGAAAAAGACCCAAAAAATGTTTTTCTCCAAAACGCATGGAAAACCCCTCGAACATCCAAAAGCCTCAAGGTTTAAACAAGATTAGGTGCGAAAGGGCATTAGTGATTAACTAGTGTAATCAAGTCCCCGATCCTAATTTCTCTAGTTGCGCAGGAGTGAGTATTTCTCCCGATACTTCACTTGGGTTTCTAATCAACCCACCCCAAATCGATTAGTGGCGACTCTATCTTAAAAAATTGATTTACAGATTAAAATTTAAGATTATTAAAGTCGTGAATTGGTGGACTTAGGAGAGTTCGGGCATATTTAATTTCAGCCGAGCCATTAGCCTCCTTAGGCGCCCGTACCCGATCGCGGGCGCCGAAAAACAAGAGGTCGCGACATTAATTAAGTTCGTGAGCCTTAACCGAGGGGCTAAATGGCAGGCTTGTCAAATGAGTGGGCTGAATTGAAAATAGTCAGATCTCAATTGATCCATTTTAATGCAACACAACTTTCGCAATCCTAACCTGACTTGACCCAACCCGACATACTAAACCGCAACCGTATTTTACTCATCTATGCTAACATATATTACTCATTTAATCCGCACTTCATGTGACTTATCTAACTTCAAAAAATTTATATCAAATAAATATAAAAAGTAAATTGACAAAATAAAAAGTTACTTGCCCCTACCCAACTCAATTGACATAGTTCCATCTTCGCTCGAGCCCTGAGACACCTCGGTCGAGCTCCCAAAACTATTCGTTGCTCTCTCTCTGCCCCCGCTGGTTCATACATGAGATCGCAAGCTTAGATCTAACTTCCTCGGTTGCTTTGATTGCGGCGTCACCGTGACCCTGGTGAATCTAGAAGCTTGAATTTTCAATGCATAAACAAAGTGACCAATGCTGCTGCTCAGCCATCATCATCGCCACCATTAGCACAGTCACATTAATGTTGTTGGAAATTGTTTTAAAATTAGAAACAGAAAAATCTACAAAATAAAAGATTAAATCAATTTTAACACACATGAATAAAAAGTGTCCTTATCTCGAATGGACGATGAAGATGAGAGGAACAGGATTTTAAGAGGAAATCAAAAGACGTGGCATATCATTGGCTACTGATACAAACAAAGGGGCTTCGCGATTAGTTGGATCGACAGAAATTAAAAGCGAGTAAGGGTTATAGTAACCACGAGGTGGGCTGGTGATTTGGATTTTGGCCTATATTTTGAAGTGTCCAAAGCTGCTTTAGTCTTAGAATGCCAAATGAGTTAAAAATTGAATTATTTAAGCAATTCATCATGACCTAATTTACCAAGAGTATTTGTTTCCCCGACAAGGAATGATTAAAGATGATTATTTTTGTTACTTACAAAAAAAAAATGAATAAAAAATATATTTATCAACCACGATAACGTTTACCCATAAGTTATTGTCAATAATAAAAATATTTTCTATTGACTAATTCTTTCAGGCTGTATATAAGCAAAATTGTCCATTTGAACTCTACTGAAGCGCGTTTCAAATAGTTCATTTTTAACTATGCGTGTTTGAGATGTGTTTGGAGTCAATTCAAAGCTAGCTCAACTTGCCTCCAACTCAAAAAATGGCTGGAGACGAGTGAAAGCGGGGGCCAAACACATTACTCCGAATCTGGCTTCAGCAGTGAGCAACAAAAACAATTTCCAGTTTGAAAGGTCAGGAAAAATTATGTTCAATTAATTGCATTTACTCAAAAGAATAAGGGTTAGACCATATAATTTACTTCTATTTATGGGGGAAAAAGCTCTCTTTATCTTTTTGCAACACAAATAGAGTGAACATCGTCCTCCACCGCCGGGATGGATAAATTGAATACATATGGAGTGTCTAAAGGTAATCTTGAAATTATAGGAGTTGGAGGATTATTCCGAAATGAAGGGAGACTAGCTTGGCAATTTTATCTAATATCTTGGAATATGGTCATCTTTACAAGCAGGATTATGGGCATTATGGATGGGATTTACCATCGCAAAACAACAAATTTTCCACAAAATTATCATGAATTTATTAAACAAGAGAGAATAGCGGATAACACTAAGCCAATACTACTTAAGGATATCATAAAGCTATTGAGCTCTCATTTTGAGCTCAAAATTCATCACATTTTTCAAGAAGATAATCGACCTGCTGATATGCTTGATCGTGGAGAATTATCTCATGTTTTGCTTAGTGATAAAATTGAGGTTGTAGATTTTAGATATTAATATTTATTAGTTTTTTTTACCTTATATTTACCCGATAAGTCAACATAGTCCAAGTTTCGAAGTAGTTGAACTCCAGTCAAACAGCAAGAAAGGACAAGAAAAAAAAAAATTGGGGTTCGGATTGATTTTGAAGCTTGACATGACGGTACAATTTCATTAAATTGTGACAAAGGAATGAGCAGGCTCAGCAATGTCATTATTTATCAAAGAGAATGAATGATACAATGTGTAATATAATTCATGCACTTTAACTCAATATTCAATATCATTTCGGAACTTTCAATTTATTTAATACGGTCCTTATACTTTTGATATATGTTCAATAATTTTCATAACTTAAACATGTATTAAAAATTTAAGGATTATATTGACCAAATTAAAAATTCAAGAACTGTATTGCGGATTGGACCAACGTTTCAGGACCATATTAAATAAATTAGAAATTCATAGAGTAGGGACTATTTGTGTCATTACCCCTATAAATTATAGGTCTTAGCATTTGTTGCTGAACATTTTTTGAGAGTGATTTATAAGATTTCCTTAAGACTGTTTTGGCATCCCAAAACAGATCGAAAGCCTCTATTAAGTGTTGAGGTAAGGATAGGTGTCGCGACCAATTTTTCGAATGTGAACCACCTAGGGTTTGGCTAATGGATTGTTAAGCCTAGACTTAACTCAGGCTCTCAAAAGCCCATACCAATTCGCGACTTAGGTTTGAATTGTTAACATGCAATTGATTTTTAACTAGGAGTCGCCACTAATCTAATTTTTGGTGGGTCAATTAGAAATCCAAGTAAAGTAACGGGAGATTTACTTTACTCCTACGAACCAGAGACTAAGGGTATGGGGATTTGGTTACGATAGATTTCTCTAATACCCTTTCGGTACCTTTCTTTTTATTTTGAAAAATGCTTGGCAAGCAATTTGGATTTATTTTAAATCTATTTCTCTAGCATGTGAGGTTATCATACAGGTGCACAAACCACCAATTTAACACCCAAGAAAGCAATTAAATGATGCAAAACTTACCTCAAAGCAACGAAAGCACCTGCAGTGTTAAATTAAAATCTACATCAACAATCCTAGATATGGTTTCTAAGTAACACGCAATTTCTTTCTTTTTGTTTTCACTTATTAAACGAGACTATAGTCCATATGCAATGCAATACTTTTAATCTATTATGAAATGATATGGCATGGCAACATGTCCTAAACATATGAATAAAATTTTTATGATCTCTTAATGAACATGCAATTGTTAAATATGCAATCTAAATCAACCAAAATAACTTAATTCTAATGACGTACAATGCAATGCAATGACGTACAAAATTATTTCAACTAAAATGACATGCGACATATAATTTAATATGCGAGCTATATGTCACGCGACATTTATTAAATGACCTAATATAATGACGGACAATTTCTAATTAGAAATGAACCTAACAATAATCACTAAATGACGTGCATTTCATAAACCTAAATCTATATGACATGCAAATGACATTTTTTACTTAAAAAATGCAATCTATCCTAAAAATTGCAACTAATTTAGCCTAAGACAAATTTTATGAAATTTGAAATGATCTAGCTAGATTAAGATTCTATCTAATTTAAGCTAGGGATTAAGTCATATTAAATCCTAATTTAAACTAAGACATTATCTAAATCTAAAATGCAATTTATCTAAAAAAAGATGATCTAAATTTAAAATGAAACATGCAATTCTAATCTAATATGCACAATGATCTTTTTTTGTGTTTTTCTTTAAGAAATTCGTAATTAAACAAATTAAAACTAACAACATAATTAAACATGCAATTCAAATAAAAGACTAACAACCTAAATGAATGCACTTTCTTTTTGATTTTTTCATTTAAAAATTCGAAATCAGATTGCGATTTTAACCCTAAGAATAAGAATATTCTAAAACATACTTAACCCTAATTTGAATTTTTTTGATTTTTTCTCTTATGAAAAATAAAATTGATCCAAACACACGACATCAAATTAAGCAAGATAATATTGATATCCAAAAATTGGTGAACCATATCTCACGCATGAGATCGGGTTGACCAATTTTAAAATTAAATCGCGAATCAAATCTCGGGCTTGAGACTGGATTGTCGATTTTTATAAGGGATTGCGAGTCGGATTTCGGGCGCGAAAATCGGACTATCAATCCCTCGCTTGAGGGGCACTTTCATGTTTGAACATCAATCATATATTTAGGAATAATCCTACTAAAGAAAAAAAGTAAATAAGTGAGAATAAAATTAAAAAAATAAAATAAAGTAAATTAAAAAAGAACTACCTAAATGATTTTTTTTCTTCTTTTTTCTTCCCAAGTCCGTGCTTGTGCCCGTGTGGTGAGGGGCAGTCGGTCCGGCAAGGGCGTCGCAGTGGTGGGCTCGGTGAAGGACTCGGAGCAAGGTTGGCAATTGGATTGCGGGGTCACCATGGGTGTTGATCGCGGTGGTCGGGTTGCGGCGTCGCGGGAAGGGGGCGGCGTAGCTGCTGGGGGTCACCATGGGTGTTGATCGCGGGTCGTTGGGTTGCAGCATCGACTGACGGGGGGCAACAACGTTGCAGGGGTCGCGGCGTTGACTAACGGAGCTCCGGATGGAGCACGATGGGTTGCCGGTAGAAGTGCGGGCGGCGGCGTGAGCTCGTGTGGATCGGGCGAATGGCGTCGGAGCGGCGTCGGTGGTCGTCGTGATGGCGAGGCGAAGCGACGGTCGGTGGCGAGGTGCGCGCGGCGGTGCGATGGTGGAGGCGTGACTGCTGGTGCGATGGCGCAAGGTGACAAGCGGGGGCGGGCAATTGGTGGCCGGCGCAATGGTGGCGTCTCTTCTCTCTCTCTCTCTCTCTCTCTCTCTCTTTCTCTCGCGTCACACTCTGCAACTTTCCTTTCACTTTTTCCTTCTTTTGCTTTTTTTTTCACCAAAGGAAAGAGCCCCCTCGGCAGCTTTTCTTCACCAATTTCTCTCTCACTTTTTCAACTTTTTTTTTTTTTTCTTCAAAAGAAAAACCCCCTTAGTGTCCTCGTACACTTTGTTGCTTTTATAGGGGCAGGAGATAAGCTTTCGATTTCCCCTTCAAATCTACATCCGCGATACCTTTTCACCAACTGATCACTATTGATAAAAATTCGAGATTACGATAAATATTTTCTCGAAATCCAAATCTCGCAAAGATAAATCGCAATATTTTTTTACACATGTGCTCTATCCAAAATATTCATATCCTGGAAAAATTTCAAAATTTTTATTTTTCACGAGATAATTAAAAAAAAATGGGCTTGGGCCAACCAGCTCGCTTCGTGGGCTTAGTCCAACTAATTTGAACCCATTCGCACTGGTCCAATAAATAAAATGCCAATAACATAATAAATGCAAATATAAATCTATATGCTATAAAATTAACCCCTAATTTCCTATGCAATAAATAAATAAACTAAATCGTCAAAATTTAGGTGTCAACAGCTGCCCCTCTTTGAAGGTGAGCTTGAAGAGGTTGCATTCAAAGACAAATTGAGACCTAAATTTTGACTATGCACACGCATTGAATGATTTTTTGTTGGGAAATGTATCCCATTTTTTTTAAAATGCAACTCATATGATGCATGTAAATGCTAATGCAAATGCATGATGTGATAGGAAAGAGCATATCTACAATTACTTATCAGTCAGTGCGGTAGAGCATCTTGAAGTACATGATAAGTCCCTGTCTACTCTACAAGTACCCAACTCTCACTCAGGTTCCTTGAAAAGCGTAACAGGTAAGAACATTCATATCCAAAGTGAAATGTTCAACAGAAAAAAATTGAGACATCCAGATCCAGACTGAGATGTCAAGAATTTTGAAAAACTCAAAATACCTAGATCCAGACTAAGGTAAAATGAGAAGGATTGACAAACATTCATATCTAGAGTGAAATGTTTGAATGAAAATAATCAAGACATCCAGGTCCAATTGAGATGTCAAGAGTTTGGGATGCAATTTGTATGCAAATGGTAAAGGAACCTACCTGGAATATCTTACCTTCAAGGAGGGTAGAGTGATTCAAGATAGTTGCTGTTACATGTTAAGGACCCGTACCTTTCTACGGTCGCCTAAAATAGTAACGAAGAGACTACTTTCCTAGGACCCGTACCTTTCTACGGTCGCCTAAACGGGGATTCACTTTCCAAGACCCGTACCTATCTACGGTCGCCTGAATAAGGAATCATTTTCTAGGACCCGTATCTTTCTACGGTCGCCTGAACTGAGGTAATTGCTTTTCACAGGACCCGTACATTTCTACGGTCGCCTGTTAGAGCAATAAGGTTGTCTAGGACCCGTACCTTTCTACGGTCACCTAAACAGGTTTTGCTTTACTAGGACCCGAACCTTTCTTCCGTCACCCTAATTTGTAGCATAGATTATCTGACCAGGACCCGAACCTTTCTTCGGTCGCCTTAATCAGACTGAATTTGGAGAAAAATCTTTAGGGGACAGCTCGATTGAGTGTTGGTGATTTCAAAATGGAATACCTACACAATGACAAGTATTTAAGGTATGGATAGAGATATACTTACCTGGTATTATCTCTGTTCCTGGGGGAAATGTCTTTTGCAAAACATGGTCATAGGAGAAGCAATATGCATTTGTGATCACAAACATGCATTAATTTAAGGGAGGTTTATACACTATGATTTGTATCAAGCCTGCATCACCTAATTTCCATTGGGAATGATTTCATAAAAAATGTTCCAATTTGAACACATGAGTGTCATGAATGTGCCAAATGGGGGACCTCTTGGTCTGAAAGGACTTTTTCACTCATCCTCATTAAAATGGGTTGTTTTATCCTGACCTTTAATGCAGGATTTTTAACAATCACTCTATCTTTCCATCATCATGCCAAACAAGGGTTCGAGTAATCTCGCAAGTGGTACGAACTTACCAATCTAAGAGGTCTTTAATAGGGACTGCAAAGCCGGCTTGGTCAATGGCTTAGCAAAGGAGACTCTTTGAGTCAAGGTTAAAAAATGAATGATATTTCACCATCATCCTGGGGTTCACAAGCCAAGAAATAGCAGAAATTATCTTACTCACACTTCTTCAAGTGATGCTTCCAAACATATGAACTTTTACGTTAATTCAAGTGCCCTAATCTGAAGAGACTTTGTAAGGGACGTAACGTAGGTTGGGTTCATAGGTGGAGAAACGAAAGGATCATTTGGCTCAAAAAGTGTTAATGGGGTCAAAGTTGGTGATCATCTTGACATTTCCAACAATTTTCCTCCCTATTGTCAAAGATTTTCTTCACTTCACAACTCCATTGATTGCAACATCTCAACATTTGAGATTTTTTTTTTATTTTTTTATTGAGTACCACCTTGTTGGAGATACGACTCACTTCATCACGTGTTTGATTTTTTCTTTGGGCATTGGCCTTGCTTTTACTAGGCACATTGCTTTTTCATGCCCCATTTTTGCACTTTTTTGGACAAAGTCTTCATTTTTATCAGCATTGTAAATCATGTTACTTGAGTGGTTTGATCTTTCTTGCCTTTCCCCAGTGTGGGGGATGATCACCAACTGGGTTTAATGTGAAATGAATTAATAGGCTCAAGGGGGCTATGCAATGGATAAAGTGTATATGATAGAGAAAGAACTGCTCTTCATCGTCCTAAGTCACTTTAAATTATCGTACAAGTCACACTGTAAAAGCAATACTCGAAGATTGATGCAAGTACGAGTAAGAAAATTCATTTCAAATCTTGTCCTAGTATGAGACGATTCTTGACAGGGATAATTTAAAAAGCTCTTCATGTGTGTGGGCTTAAAGGGCTGAACAATAGATATATCTGTAGTGTTTTGGATAGCAGAAGAAACTGCCTCTCATCACCTTGGTTGACGTACCCTTTGCGAGATCACCCTTTTCCTCATGGGCATGGAATTTTTCACACAACTCACTGGGGGTCAGCGTATGGAATGGGGTTTGCCTTTCATCATTCCAAAGTATCCCATTTCGCACATTCTATCCATCTCACATAATTCATCAAGGAAGAAAAATGCAATATTTGCGACAAATTTGAACAATTCAATTCACTGAGGCAATTTATTCATCATAAAATGTTTGCAATTCAACACATGACATGGCAAATTCTATCATGGGTAATATTTCTTGACAGCATCTGAATTAACTGGAATGGAAAACACACGACCATCCATTTCTGCCAAGATCAAAACACCGCCATGAAGTACCTTCTTTACCACATATGGGCCACTGTAGTTTGGAGCAAACTTCCCCCCAGGATATGGAAAAATTGGCAACAGCTTCCTTAGAACAAGATCATTTACCTCAAAACGTCTCGGCCGCACCTTTCGGTTGAAAGATCGGCTACTCTGTTGATATGCTTGGCCATGGCGAGAGGGCCTTCGAGTCTTTTCTCATCGATCAAGTTTAACTGTTCAAGTCTTTGTTGCGACCATTCTGCCTCAGATAACTCCACTTGTGATAATACTCTCAGGGAAGGAATCTCCACTTTCACAGGCAAAACTGCCTCCATACCGTATACCAGAGCAAAAGGAGTTGCCCCGGTAGAAGTACGAATTGACGTCCGATACGCCATCAGTGCGAAGGGTAGTCTGTCATGCCAGTCTCGATAATTCTCAGCTGTCTTAGCCTAGATCTTCCTAATATTCTTATTGGCCGCTTCAACAGCCCCATTTATTTGAGGGGGATAAGGGGATGAATTCAGATGCTTGATCTTGAGCTCGCTGAAAAACTCATCAATGAGCTTGTTGTTCAAATTTGTCCCGTTGTCAGTGATAATCGTTTCAGGGACATCATAGCGAGCAATTATGTCACATTTGATGAACTTCATGACATTGTGAGCAATGACACTTGCAAATGACATAGCTTCAATCCATTTGGAAAAATAATCTATCGCCACCAAAATGAAATGATGTCCATTTGAAGCCTTAGGATTTATCAGGCCGATCACATCAATGCCCCACATTGAGAAGGGCCATGGCTCAGAAAATTGGTGCAGCTTTGTTGGAGGAACATTTATTTTGTCACCATGAACCTGGCAACGATGACAACTTCAAACATGCTGAATACAGTCACCTTCTAACGTGAGCTAATAATAACCTAATCTCATAATCTTTTTAGCCAACATGTGCCCATTCATATGAGGGCCACACACTCCTTCATGAACTTCTTGCATAATTTGAGTGGCTTCAGCTGCATCCACATATCGCAACAAGATTGAATCATAGGATCTCTTATACAAATTCTCACCACTGACGAAAAACTTTGAGGCCATCTTCATAATGTACTTCCTATCAGCTGGAGTACTTTTCTCGGGGAATCCTTGTTTTTGGATGTAGTTCATGATATCGTAATACCATGGTTTTTCGTCAAATTCTTCAGTCACTACCATACAATAAGCTGGCCTTGGCAAAACCTCCATTTTCAATGGCTCGACTTCTAATCCGTCAGTGACTTGCAACATGGATGATAAAGTTGCGAGTGCATCTGCAAATTGATTGTGAGACCTCGGTAAGTATTCAAATGAAACTTCATCGAATTCCTTGATCAAATCTTCTAGGTACTTGTGATATGGGAGCAATTTAGCATCCTTAGTCTTCCATTCACCTACGGTCTGCAGTATGATTAACGCGGAATCCCCGAACACTTTTAATTTGGCTACACCCATCTCGATTGTAGCTTGAAGCCCGAGGATGCAAGCTTCATACTCGGCTGTATTGTTAGTGCATGGGAATATCAGTTTCGCAGCCTTTTGGATGATCTTTGTCATGCAGGGATATCAAAACTGCCCCAGCACCAGAACCGGACAAGTTCACGGCTCCATCAAAGAACATTGTCCATGAGTCTTCATTTACAATCAAGATACGGTCATCTAGGGAACAATCATCATTATTTGAGGCTTCTGGATTCTCAGCCAATAAATCGGCGATCACTCAACCCTTAACCGAATTGCACATCAAATTCTGATATCAAAATTTGCCATTTAGCCAACCTACCCACCAAAGCTGGCGATCAAGTAGGTACTTGATAGGATCGTTCTTAGTTACAAGGAATGTCTGGAAATGCAGTGTGTACTGTCTCAATCTATGCAACACCCACACTAGTGCAACACAAGTCTTTTCCACATCAGAAAATTTCAGCTCTGACATGGTGAATTTTTTACTTAGGTAATAAATGGCTGTTCTTTTTTGTCGATAGGACTTCCCTGCGCCAACATCGCACCCAATGACTCACTATGAATGGTGAGGTAGAGAATCAAAGGATGCCCCAACGAGGGCGGGACAAGGACTGGTGGATTCATCAAGTACTGTTTCAACTTGTCGAACGCTTCTCGACATTCATCGTCCCAGTTGACTTGTGCATTCTTTTTCAAGAGCTTGAAGAATGGCTTGGCAGTTTTAGAAAGTTGGGAAATAAATCGAGCAATGTAATTCAATCTGCCCAAAAGACTTCGGACTTCTTTCACCGTTGATGGAGGTTGCAACTCACATATGGCTTTAGCTTTAGCCGGGTCGATCTCAATCCCTTTACTGTTCATAATGAATCCAAGTAATTTACCAGATGTCACTCCAAACACGCACTTGGTGGGGTTTAGACGGAGCTTGAATTCACGGAGTCGATCGAACAACTTTTTCAAGGTTTCGATGTGGCTTTTCCCAGGTCGAGTCTTTGCAATCATATCATCAACATAGACCTCGATCTCTTGATGCATGATATCGTGGAATAATGCTACCATGGCTCGCTGGTAAGTTGCCCCTGCGTTCTTGAGCCCGAACGGCATAACCTTGTAATGAAAGGTCCCCCACGGGGTGATAAATGTAGTTTTCTCCTTGTCTTCCTCCTTCATCCTTATCTGATTGTATCCAGAAAAACCATCCATAAATGAGAATAGTTCAAATCCGGCGGTACTATCAATAAGGACATCTATGTGAGGTAGAGGGAAGTCATCTTTTGGGCTAGCCTTGTTCAAATCCTGATAATCGACACAAACTCAAACTCGACCATCCTTCTTCATCACCGGCACGATGTTTGCTACCCATTCAGGGTATTGCGAGACTTCAATAAATCCGACCTTTAAAAGCTTCATCATCTCTTCCTCTATCTTCTTCGAGAGCTCAAGCTTAGTTCTCCGCAGCCTTTGCTTCTTAGGAGGCATGTCTAGGTTAGTAGGCAAACAATGCTCCACGATTGACGGGTCTAACCCAGGCATGTCGGCATAGGTCCATGCGAAGATGTCCTTATATTCCTTCAGTAACTAAACTAGGCACTTAGCCTAGTCTTTGGGGAGATACGCCCCTATTTTCACCTCCTTGGCTTCTTCAGTGTCACTTAAATTAATAGTGACGGTCTGCTCGAATGTGAGAACCTTGGCCTTTTCATATTGTTCCCAGCTTCGCTGCACCTCAATGGAATCTTCAATAGAATCCTCGATCGAATCTTCTGGATTATCATTATCAACACTTGTTGCATTGGATTGGACCTTTTCCACACATTTGCATGTTATATGATCGTCCCTGAAACATGAAATAGAAAGGTCAAAAAGACAAACAGGGTAAATCATATTTTATTTTATTTGTGAATTTTTTTGAAACTCTATTGCAAAAGCATTTTTCGAAACATTTTGACATGAGGAAACATGATGAAGCCTAGGCCTCAGAGTTCTCCTTGGATTTTGATTTTGTTTTATCGGCTGGATATTATCACCGGGCTGGTTTGGTGTACCTCATCATGCCCTCAAAATAAAACTTGCAATTTCATTGAAATTCATCAATCAATTACAATTTATTGAATGGAAAATGCAATTCAAGTCCTAAGAAGAAAGTGAAAAAGAAGAAATTGAAAACAATTCCTAGAAAGCAATAAAAATTCCCGCACAGGAGAATGTGCAAAAGTGATAAATGGGTTACTCTTGTAGGCGAGGGCCCGTTTCCTCCAGAGGTTCTCCATCAATGGCTCCAATGAAAAGGTCATCGAACAAACTTGAAATTCCTTCCAGGGTGTCGTCAAAGTTTTCCGTCTTTGAAGGCATCGGATCATCCATGCCATCCCATCCACTAGGAACTATATTGCGGGCATCAAAGTAAAAGCTGGGAGGAGTTGAATACTTCACCATATAGTCGAACTTCCCACTTGGCTGTCCAAGAGTATCCATCACTTCAACTTCATCTTGCATCATAATTAGAGGACCAGGGAACGTCTCATGAATGTTTGGAGGTGGTAAATTTTGCCTCTCTCGCCCTTGCTCAGGTGACAAGTTATGCCTTCCCTGTCTTTACCACTCATTTGAACTTCCTCCACCTCTTCAATAGGGCTTTGAATACCCTGACCATTTCTTCCTAAACCATTGCCAGGGACAAAAGCATTCCCAACCATTACTCTTCCCACCATAAGGGATCATCGAAACCTCGGGGGTGGGCGGCGATGAACCTCGAGAAGAATGTATGGTAGATACTAATTCACATGAGTGGTAGCTTGATTCAAACTCAGAATCCGGTTCTACATAGGGGATAGCCGTCTTGTGATAAATCTGGTGGTCTTGCTCACCATACACAATGACCAGCTTCCTTTCGATCACAAATTTCACAGCTTGATGTAGACTTGAAGGGACTGCTCCAGCAGTGTGTATCGATGGACGACCTAGCAAAAAATTGAATGCGGTAGGGATACCCAGCACTTGTAAGGGAATGTTAAAGACGACCGGCCCTATTTGCATGTCAAGATGGATTTCCCTGATTACCTCCTTTTTCGTTCCATGAAAAGCTCTCACAGAAGTCTTTGCAGCATGTATCTTGGACGGGTCTACTTTGAGGCGGTGAAGAGTGGCCAATGGACATATGTTTAGGGCAGACCCATTATCAATGAGCACTCAGGATACATGAGAAACCTTTTGCTTGACAGATATGTAGAGTGCTTTATTATGCCCCCTACCCTCAAAGGGGAATTCCTCATCAGAAAAAGCAATCATGTCCTTGAGAAGGACTGTTCCCACAAAATCCTCCAGCTTATCTGCTTCAACTATTTCGGGTACACAAATTTCGCTTAGCACCTTCATCAATGACTTTTGATGCACAGGGGAGGTTTGGATGAGCTCGAGCAAAGAGATCTGGGCAGGCATTTTTCGCAATTGATTGACGATATTATACTCACTTGCTTTAATCACAGCCATAAATTCCTTAGCCTCTTCGTCAGTGACGGGCTTTGCAGGTTGAGCATTATTTTGAGCATAAGTTCGACCAAACCTTGTAATGAGGTCAACATCTAGGTCATAAGACCAAGGCACTGCTTTATTATGGACATACTCATACGGCTGAGGTATTTCAATTACAATCTCCTCATCAGTTGCATCTTCTAGCGGGGGCATATCTGCGAGTGACGGATCTACTTCTTCTTTACCATCATCGAGAGCAGCCTGCTCCTCCTCCCAATCAATGATGATGTGGGAAATAGTGGAAACTATGCAGTTATGGTCAGCATACACGATGATGCCGTCATCCACCATTTTGGCAATTCTTTCCTTCATCAGTGATAGGGGAACATCTTCTTGATTTGGATAATATCCAGCTCTCACTAGTCCATTGTAGGCATCTACCACACGCACCTTCGAGTTCTTGATCCGTCTAACTTCAGGTTCTAGGATAGCATTCACTGTACCCTCATGCTTCGGTAGCGGATTTTTCTGGACATTTGGCTGAGCAGTTTGAAATGAAAAGACTTTTGTGTCCAAGAGGCTCTGGATCCGGTGCTTGAGGGTGAAACACTCATCAGTTGAATGTCCCAATTCACCGTTATGATAGTCACACTTCTTTGTTGGGTCGTAACCACGAAGGTTTTCGCGGTTGGGACGCTTTGGTTTATTAGTGAGCAAACCTTTCTTTTGGAGAATTGTTAGCACTTGGGATGGAGACCCAGGGAGAGGAGTGAATTGTCTTCTATTATTTACTTGGGCGAATGATTAACGGCCAACGGTTTGTGATTGTCTTGGATTCATTTGGATGGCCGGGGCACGTTTGACATTTTCTTGGCCATAAGCCACATTCACATCCACAGCCATTTCCTTCTCCTTCTTGGCAGTGAATCTTCTACTAGATGGCTCAGTAAACCATCCTTCCCTTATCCCCATCTCGATTTGTTCTCCCACAGGAATAAGCTAATTGAACCTTTCAACGTACGTACTGGCCATTTGGTTACGAAACTCAGATGGGAGGGTCTTCACAAACAACTTCATCAGCTCCTTGTTGGTAGGCTCAGGAGTGATTTGAGATGCCAGGTTTCTCCATCTTACAGCATATTCTTTAAATGATTCGCTCCTTTTCTTTTCCTTCCGCTCCAGGTCTTCTCGGGAAGGTGCGATGTCCATGTTGAACTTGTATTGTTTGAGGAACACGTCAGCCACTTCGTTCCAGGTGTCGAGCAGGTTCACATTCTTCATCACGTACCAGTTTAGTGCGGGTCTAGTCAAACTCACATGGAATGATTGGATCATGAGGGGCTCATTTTTGACATGCTAGGCCATGCGCACGTGGTACATCTGCAGATGAGATTTTGGGCAAGATGTGCCATCATACTTCTCAAACTCTGGCATTTTGAACTTGCTCGGCATTTTGACCTTCTCATAGACCGAGAGGTCAAACGGGAGGGACCTTTGTGACTCTTGTAGCTGTCTCATTTTCTCTTCCAGCTTTGCAACACGCTCATCCTGATCTGTCTTGGGAACGCCGTCAAGCTTGGCCTTTCCAACAATGACTGGGTCATCTTCCAGCCAGGGCATGTCGTTGTCAGTTGTTTGAACCTTGTTTGCTTGCTTTGGGATAACTACTTCAGGAAGAGCAGGTGCAGCTGTTGGATTCGTTTGGAGGAATTGGAGTTGATCCGTCATAAGTTGTAAAGAGGCAAGTACTTGTTAAAGTTGAGTCTCCACAGTGGAGACACGATCACGCATTTCGGTTTGTTCGGCCATTCTAGCTCTTAATCGCGTGATGATGGGCGAACGTGACGGATCCGTTATAACCTAATATAAGAAATGAACAAAAATAAGCATTCTCATATGAAGATACATCAATCCATGGCAATATTCTAGAACTTTATTCATCAAT
The DNA here is from genome assembly GCA_017140325.1 of Eucalyptus leucophloia subsp. euroa. Classification (NCBI taxonomy): domain Eukaryota; kingdom Viridiplantae; phylum Streptophyta; class Magnoliopsida; order Myrtales; family Myrtaceae; genus Eucalyptus; species Eucalyptus leucophloia. The sequence continues at coordinate 8,903,590 of CM029468.1, read as the reverse complement.
GGAGCTTTTGATAGACCTATCAAAGTAGAAATTCAAAATGTCCTAAACAAAATGAACTAGGAAAGTAAATGACTCAAACTTCCTAAAACTGAAAATAGCAAGATTGATTCAAGCATTTCATTTGGCTTGATCAATATACTCGGGACACCATTCGGCGCAATCGTTTATTCTCCTCTCGAGCTTTTTCAGCAACTCTTTTGAGGCGTTTATTCTCAGCTTGATTGGTGATCTTCAATGGCGCCTCTGGTATCTTTGGAAGCATCTCTTCGGGAATTTTGTGTTGTTGGATATACTTAATCGAGGCATAGTACTTCATTTCCTTGCCTTTCAATTCCTCCTCGGGCCATTTGAGCTTTTGTGGGCGGCACATGTCCCACATCGATTTGATGGTGAGAATGGAATCTTCATGGCCTTGGCTTCCATCAACGAAGCTAACTTGGAGCGGATCCGCTTGTAACGCCGGGGGAAGCTCTTGTATGACTTGATGCGACGAGTCACTCTAGTCGGATAGTACTCCAATGCTCCAGTGAATCCCAATAGAGGGATTGGGCCAACTCCTCCACACGAGAGTCTCGCTACCCGAACTTAGAACCATTTAGCATGCCATAGGAAACTCTTGGGAGTTGGTTTTTTCATGAAAGCTAGCCACCTAGGATAATGGTAATCTGGTGCATGTTTTTGTTTGTTCTCAAATCTCATAATAGGGTGATTAGAATTACTAACATGATGTATAGTCATTAAACCACCAAATTCCTTTATATGGGAAACGAACCAGATTTGTAAAAGTTCAGGAGAGGAATGGAGAGTCTTATTGCCACCTCCTTTGAAACGAGTGAGAGAAAGAAAAGTTTCAGCCAAGACAGTGTTTACAAAATTTTTTCCTTCCAACACTTGCCTAACTAATTGAGCAATCAAAGGGTTAATAGCATTCTTGCAGTAAGGAAATACTATAAACCCAAAAAAAGCTAAGAGGAAAATCCTACACATTTGAAATGAGGTGCCTTTTTCAAAACATTCTTTCAAAAAAGATAAAGGACATGCATTACGGTGTGCCTTTAAAACCTTTCTTATATCATCCTCTTTAATTCTCAGAAAATCAGATAAGGCCATAACATGATCTATTCCAATAGGCGGACTAATCAATTCAGCTTTTAAGGACTTCACTATGGCGATGCTATATTCTTCCAAGGTGGGAGTGAGTTCATGCTTACCGCCGAAGATGAAGGTAGAAGTCTCGGGGCACCAACAGTGGGCGAGTGCTTGGACAAGGCCGCCATGGATGTTGATATGCAACAGTGGAAGCAATCGACCAATATGTGACTCTACGAATTGACGGCTATTTTGATCTAACTTGTCCCACCAAGTGCTAAGCTCTTCCTTTGGAGGGAGAATAATCCGAATTTCGGTGTCCCCATTGTATATTAATCAAGGCTCGGGACAATCCTAATGCCATGGATCGACAAAATAAGGTGACAAAGTAAGTAAATTGCAAAGGCAAAAATTAGAGAAATTACTTTACCAATGATTGACAATCACATAGACATGCGCATGGTAAGTGGCTCAATTTCTAATCTATAAGGCTTATCAAGGTGGAGCCACAAGGATGATCAGACTAGCCACGGGCTTGTAGACTATATAGGGCCCTCATGACTCCGGCTTGGTCAAAGAGCCGACCCGGGTCGCGGGCATGCAGACCGAGGTGGGTACTCTTGACACCATGAAAGAAATTTTGGGATTGAGATGGGCGACTCGTACCACGAGCATGCGGTCGGAGTGGTATCCATCCCAACACCATCCTAAATGATCCTATGCGGCCCGGGTCCGGCGGCGGGTTGTGTGTGCAAAGTGTAGTGTTAGATGCAAGGCATGCACATCAATTTAATCAAATAACACTTCGTTTATAAAAATAAACCATACATTCCTACACCTCCCTGCAAAACAAAGGTTAGCAATCAGTTCCCCTTATACCTCCCAATTTGCAAAAACATTTAACACCTAAATGTTAGGGACGTACCTGGGATCCTCGTTGCCAAACAAAAATATTTTTCAAAAAAAAGAAAATTGGCTTAAGTCCACTAAGTGTTTTAACTCAAGTCTCCAGCGGAGTCGCCAAGCTGTCGCGACCAATTTTTCGGGTGTGAACCACCTATGGTTTGGCTAATGGATTGTTAAGCTTAGACTTAACTCGGGCTCTCCTAAGCCCTTACCAATTCGCGACTTAGGTTTGAATTGTTAACATGCAATTGATTTTTAACTAGGAGTCGCCACTAATCTAATTTTTCGTGGGTCGATTAGAAACCCAAGTAAAGTAATTGGAGATTTACTTTACTCCTATGAACCAGAGATTAGGGGTACGAGGACTTGGTTATGTTAGATTTCTCTAACGCCCTTTCGGTACCTTTCTTTTTATTTTGAAAAATGTTTGGCAAGCAATTTGGATTTATTTTAAATCTATTTCCCTAGCATGTGAGGTTATCATACGGGTGCACAAACCACCAATTTAACACCCAAGAAAGTAATTAAATGATGCAGAACTTACCTCAAAGCAACAAAAGCACCTGCAATGTTAAATTAAAATCTATATCAACAATCCTAGATATGGTTTCTAATTAACACGCAATTTCTTTCTTTTTGTTTTCACTTATTAAACGAGAATATAGTCCATATGCAATGCAATGCTTTTAATCTAATATGAAATGATATGGCATGGCAACATGTCCTAAACATATGAATAAAATTTTTATGATCTCTTAATGAACATGCAATTGTTAAATATGCAATCTAAATTAACCAAAATGACTTAATTCTAATGGCGTACAATGCAATGCAATGACGTACAAAATTATTTCAACTAAAATGACATGCGACATATAATTTAATATGCGAGCTATATGTCACGCGACATTTATTAAATGACCTAATATAATGACGGACAATTTCTAATTAGAAATGAACCTAACAATAATCACTAAAATGACGTGCATTTCATGAACCTAAATCTATATGACATGCAAATGACATTTTTATTTTAAAAATGCAATCTATCCTAAAAATTGCAACTAATTTATCCTAAGACAAATTTTATGAAATTTGAAATGATCTAGCTAGATTAAGATTCTATCTAATTTAACTAGGGATTAAGTCATATTAAATCCTAATTTAAACTAAGACATTATCTAAATCTAAAATGCCATTTATCTTAAAAAGATGATCTAAATTTAAAATGAAACGTGCAATCCTAATCTAATATGCACAATGATCTTTTTTGTGTTTTTCTTTAAGAAATTCGAAATTAAAACTAACACATAATTAAACATGCAATTCAAATAAAAAACTAACAACCTAAATGAATGCACTTTCTTTTTTGGATTTTTTTATTTAAAAATTCATAATAAGATTGCAATCCTAACATGCAAGATAACAAAAACAAACCTAATTCTTATTCGGATTTTTCTTTTTGATTTTTTTATTTAAAAATTCGAAATCAAATTGCGATTTTAACCCTAAGACTAAGAATATTCTAAAACATACTTAACCCTAATTTGAATTTTTTGATTTTTTCTCTTATGAAAATAAAATTGATCCAAACACACGACATCAAATCAAGCAAGATAATATTGATATCCAAAAATTGGCGAACCATATCTTGCGCATGAGATCGGGTTGACCAATTTTAAAATTAAATCGCGAATCAAATCTCGGGCTTGAGACTGGATTGTCGATTTTTATAAGGGATTGCGAGTCGGATTTCGGGCGCGAAAATCGGACTATCAATCCCTTACTTGAGGGGCACTTTCATGTTGGAACATCAATCATATATTTAGGAATAATGCTACTAAAGAAAAAAAAAGTAAATAAGTGAGAATAACATTAAAAAAATAAAATAAAGTAAATAAAAAAGGAACTACCTAAATGATTTTTTTTTTTTTTTTTTCTTCCCAAGCTGTGCCCGTGCCCGTGTGGTGGTCACCGTCGGTCCGGCAAGGGTGTCGCGGTCGGGAGCTCCGGCGAAGGGCGAAACTTTGGCGGCATTGCGGGGGTCACCGTGGGTGTTGATTGTGGTGGTCGGGTTGCGGCGTCGGCGGCGGGGGGCAATAGCATTGTAGGGGTCACCGTGGGTGTTGATCACGGGTCGTCGGGTTGCGGCGTCGATTGGCGGGGGCAGCGGTGTTGTAGGGGTCGCGGTGCTAACGGGGGATGCGGGAGGAATGGGTTGCCGACGAAGTGCGGAGTAGCGGCGCGAGCTCGTGTGGATCGGGCAGATCTGTTGGGTGTCGGAGAGCGCCACGGTGGTCGTTGAGGGCGAGGCGGAGCGCGATACCGGTGGCGCGATGGTTGGGGTCTGGTGCGGGCGCAAGGTCGGACGAAACGGGCAGCGGCGGGAGGAAGAAGACTTCTCTCTCTTCTTTCTCTCTCTCTTTCCTCTCTCTTCTCTCTCGTTTCTGCAACTTTCAGCTTTTCTTCACCTGGTTTCTCTCTCTCACTTTTTCAACTTTTTTTTTCTTTTCTTCCAAGAACCCCCCTTAGTGTCCTTGTACACTGTTGCTTTTATAGGGGGTAAGAGATAAGCTTTCGATTTCCCCTTCAAATCTACATCCACGATACCTTTTCACCAACTGATCACTATTGATAAAAATTCGAGATTACGATAAATATTTTCTCGAAATCCAAATCTGGCAAAGATAAATCGCAAGATTTTTTTACACATGTGCTCTATCCAAAATATTCATATCTCGGAAAAATTTCATAATTTTTATTTTTCACGAGATAATTAAAAAACATGGGCTTGGGCCAACCAGCTCACTTTGTGGGCTTAGTCCAACTAATTTGAACCCATTCGCACTGGTCCAATAAATAAAATGCCAAAATAAATGCAAATATAAATCTATATGCTATAAAATTAACCCCTAATTTCCTATGCAATAAATAAATAAACTAAATCGTCAAAATTTAGGTGTCAACAATAGGTGATGCATAACGGAAGCATATAACGTAGATGATGATTGAGAACCGTAGCAAGAAAAGGACACTTTGAAACTTCTTTGAAAAGTATCAGTTCTACAGCAGAATAAGTATTTCACCAACAATGTGACAAGAAAAGGACAAAAGAAAATAGTGAGAAAATTACCAAAAAAGTCATAAATCTATTACAATTAGGCCAATTTAGTTCTAAACTTTTTTTTGATCAATTGAGTTCTAAACCTTTTGTAATTGCATCAATTCAATCCATCTGGCTAAATTTGGCCGACCGGTGCTGACATGAATGTCAACCGGTGGCAATAGAGAATTTTTTAATTTAATTTATTTTTTCAAATGTTTTTGTTTATTTTTAATCTTTTCTCTCTCTTCTTTCCCTTTTTTCTCTCTGTTTTTTTCTCTCCTCCATCCTTCTTCCAGCAATCAACTAGGTCGGACTGAGGGTGAGCTAACCCCGCCGTCGTTGGGCGAGAGAGAGAGAGAGAGAGAGAGAGAGAGAGAGAGAGAAGAAGAAGAAGAAGAAGAAGAAGAGATTAAAAATTAATTTAAAAATTGAAAAAAATAAATAATATTAAAAAATTGTCCACCGGCACCGGCCGGCATCCACTTCAATGCCGGCTAGCCAAATTTGGCTCGATGGAATGAATTGACACAATTACAAAATGTTTAAAACTCAACTTCAGTACAATTGCAATAAGTTTATGATTTTTTTGATAATTTTCCCAAAAATAGTTGCATCCACACACCAATGCAACCAAACAATGGCCTATTTTGATATGTAATTTCAATTCATGTGAAACATTATTACGTGACTCAATTCATTGCTAGATAGATTTTACAAAAGACTTGTCAAATTGAATGTTCTAAATGAATCAGTCCGTGACGTATTTATCTAGATAAATATTTCAGATTTTCAGTCCATTCATGTACTATGATTAATTCTATTCATAGGGTCGTTCATAAAGCAAATATATGGTAAATTATTTTATATCTCAGACGTTTGTTCTAGAAGGAGGCCCGGTTTCTTCAAGAGACAAAATTGACATTCTTAAACATTCGAAGTGTGCAAGTTTTTAGAACTAAACATCAGAGGATATACCGCTAGCGTTAGCAAAACTTTATACAAATCGGTGTGTTCCACAATAGATATGAGGATTTTGTGGCAGATCTCTCACTAACCATCAAATTAAAAGCGGGTCACACCGCTGGTGGAAAAGTATTTTCATGTTGACGTTGTACGTTAGATTTACACTTTCAAAATTCTACCAAACCCATATTTTGGGAAAATTTCTTTTATGTTGTGGAACATCCATCCAAAATTTGCACATTATACTGACTTGGTGAGTACAAACTGATCTGGTACAATGCAAGCAACCATTTTTTATTCAACATGCTTACAGCAGAAAGACTAACCTAAATCAAAGGCATATTATTCAAGGTGTCATCAATCAAACGACCCAAAGAAAAATGAGAAGAGCCACCCTCAATCAACGCCTTTCGGCTCCTTTCGCTCATCTCCTTCACCTTCTTCCACCTCTCGCTACCTGCCTCCTCCATTAACTTCCTTATTCCGCCCTCTATTTCATCGGCTGTTAGGATGTCGCTTTCCATCCTAAAATCCCTCCTATAATCCATCTTGATCTCTGTCGCAAGGCCAAGCTCCACCACCAGCTCAAATGCATTGAATTGTTGTTCCCCCCTTAGGGGCCACGTAGCCACTACAACACCGAACCATAGGCTCTCCAGGGTAGAGTTCCATCCACAGTGCGACACAAACCCTCCAATTGCCCGGTGGGCCAAGACCGCAGCTTGCGGAGCCCACCCAATCACTTTCCCGACGCTAGCTGTCCGGTGCAGGAACCCCTCGGGCAAGACCACTGCAGGGTCGGCATAGTCACTTGGGGTCCCAACTTGGCCTTTCGACGGTGGCGGCCGTCGTAGGGACCACAAGAAGCGGTGCCCACTCCGCTCTAGCGCCCAAGCCATCTGCTTCACCTGGTCCTCGCCAAAGCATGCCCTGCTCCCAAAGCACAGGAAAACTACTGATGAAGGCGGTTGCTTGTCGAGCCACTCCATGATATCATCGCCTCTGTGGCCATCAATAGCCTCCTTTTTAGTCTTACCATTCAGACTAAGTATAGGCCCCACGGGGTACACCGCAGGCGCCCCAAGGCCCGCCAAGGATCTCACTGCGTGCGGTTCGAGCTCGTCGAACGTATTTACGATGATTCCCTTGGTCGCTCTCATCCTCTTGGCGTGCTCCAGGAACGGTCGGACGCTCTCCTTCGTCAGAACCGCAGAGGGTAAGACCTTGGCTGGCAACAGGTTCGTGAAACTCGGGAAGTTCAGCTCGCCAGCTGAGTCCTTGAATTCGGTTATGTTCACGTGGTGCTCGTCTTGGAGCAACTGGAGGTGCAGCATCATGCCAAGGAACGCGGCGCTCGACGTGAAGAAGACGTAGGATGGGACTCCAAACTCGTCAGCCAGGTCGATCATGGTGGTGCAGATCATGTCAAGGACAAAACCCGCAAGCTGCTGGGTCGAGCTGGCCGAGTCGACGAGCTCGGCGACAGCCCGCTTCACGTGGGGCTTGTTGCTTTCAATGAAGTTGGTGAGGAAGCTACCCGAGGAGATCTCGGTGCCGATGTTCTCACACGGGAGGTGGACGAAGCGGATGCGGGCAGCAGCCACAGAAGTGGCAAGGGAGTTTGTGTACGAGTCGACGTCGGCATCGAACGGAAGCTTCAGGATGAGGACAGTAACACAGAGGCGGGGATCGTGGTCAACGAGGAGCTTGGCCATCTCGACCATCGATATGAGATGGCCTATGGCAGGGATTGGGACGAACACAAGCTCGGCATGGGTCATCTCGATGTAGCCGATCCTTTTCCGGCCTCAAGTTTTGGGGTTGGAAAAGACGGTGATGAGTTTCGAGGCTTTGTTTGTTGATTATTACTGATGCTTGTGTTGGGAGGTGGGGAAGACTTGCACGGAACTTCAGAGAAGAGAGAGCAGGGAGATGCTTGGACAAGAAGAAGGGAAATGACGTCATTGCTTTGCTGGTGTAGTTTGACTCCAGACAGTACATAACCCAAGAAGAGAACAGTCGACCTTTCAACGTTCATCACACTATCCATGTATAAATTTCTCATCAATCTAACGGGATCACATTTGGTTTAGGAATTTAATTTATAAATACTAGTGATTAAGGATGAGAATTCTCATACAGTAGATTGAATTACGTTCCATTTATGCTTATATCATCTTAGAACTTGTCATGTCACCAAATCAACTTTATAAAAATTAATCTATATACACCTAATACCTAATGCTATTTGTGACTTTTTGTCAAGACAAGGAGAATATAAAATTGGTTACGTCTGAGATTTTTCCTTCATTTCTTTGTAATGCTTTTCTCATCCCTTGAAAAATGACTGTTGTACATCATGAGCTAGATATTAAGAACATGAAAAATCTATTTGAAGTAATTTATTAAGCGATGCAAATGGTCAGAGTTAACAAATAGAATGATTCGAAGTGTGTTCTTTATTGTAAATAATAAATGGCCCACAATAGAAATAAATCACTCTATGGAAAAAAGACACATGTTTCAAAGAACCGTGATGGAAAGTATGATATCTTTTTGAACAAATGGACTCAAAACACTAGTAATAGTGACGACGACAGGAACAAGTGCACAAAGACAAAGGTTGTATGGCATGTAGTGTCAATCTCTTTCTATTGTCCATCATTTGGATGACACAATGAGACGAATGATTGCTAATTGACAAATCTCAATCATTATATGACAAAACAAATGATGCATTTTTCTATCTTAGGACTTTTCCGCGTTGCAAAAGAGGCAACAGTAATCAATTGATTTGAACTTCCATGTAACAGTCACAAAATCGGTGTCAATCAAGAGGTTCGCGAACCTTAAACGAGGAACTAGAGGGTGCACTAAGTTTGTCCATTCGGACTCTTTGATGCTTGAGCAAGTAAACAAGGTAACGGAGACAGATATAGGTTGATTCTCTATATTCCGAAGCGCCTACTGATGTTTATTCATTCATTAACTAAATGCCAATGTACTTTCTAAAACTTCACTTCCTAACATTGAAATAAAATTTTACCATTGTAGACTATCCATATATATGATCGGTGTTTTTAAAATCCATCCCAAATATATGCACAACTCTTTTAGGTTATACGAAAATCCAACTTCCAAAAAATCCCCATCGGTGCATCTCTCATCTCATTAGTTGGTAGGTGTAGAATCTGGGAATTTTTTTTCTTTTTGAAATGAATGGTATTAGCTTACCATGGCTCAATATGTAGTACAAATATCTTTTAAGTAGTATCAATCTCTTTTAAGCAAATTAAGAATGCACTATACACATGTATAAACGATATCAAAATCACATTTATCCAAATCTAGTATGTAATATGTACAAGATCAGATATGAAGGTCAACCAATTGTCAGAGAGACAGAGATAAAGAGAGAGAAATCTTCAATTGCACTGCCTTAAGTTAATAGCTAGAGTTTATCCATTCAACCTAATTTGTTGACCAATCGATATCCTAGAAGCAAGTTGTCGGATAAGAGTAGATAATGGGGTTCGCGAGATAGAATCTAGTCTAATTTGACTTTGAAATGGATGATTGCGAGGGATACCTATTTGATTTAAATCGATCAATTCCTTTTTCATTGATGGCAACAAAGTGCTCCTGGTAAACTTCATGGTCTAAATAATCATAATATCAACGTCGTCCCATCCTCTTTTCTTTTTAAAGTTTTTTCTCGATTTCTTTGACGGATCTATAATAAAACCTCAGGGCTTTTCAAATAACCATACCATCAAAATTATAAGATGCTAAACTTACTAAATGAGTAATTTAAATTGATCTACTTAATGATGCGGCAGATCTCTTTTTGCTAGTGCTTAAATGACCCCCCTTACTTTAAGGACCATTTTTTTTTTTTTTGTGAAAGGTAAGAATATATTGAGCTTTAACCAAAATACAAAAGATCCGACACCACAAAACTTACACTCAACAAGACAACAAGTCAGGATGAGTGGAAGGGAGCCGAATGCAAAAGAGGACCGCAAGAGCGGGCCTAAGTAAGCAAGATAGCCACTTAAGGCAAAAGGCAACAGAAGGCCATGAAAGGCCAAAAGAGCCACAATCTACGCATACATCCGGCAGCGACAAAAGTGAAGAACCGTCAACGAAGCAGCCGTGTAGATGAAGAGTATCCAAACATCAAACACCAGGCTAGGGCCCTATAGAAGTAGAATAGTCCCTAGCTGAAAAAATGATTGGATTAATACCCCAGCTACGTTGCAACCTCCGGTTTCTATAAGTATCATCCACACTCCTGTAGGTGGTGGCCTTGTCTTTGACGACCTTGATGAGTTGATTCTTCACCACTGGGATGGATAAGCTTTGCTCTCGAAATAGGATGCTATTTCTGTGCTTCCATATGTAGTAACAAAGAGCACCAAAAGAGAAGCGAGCAATGCACTTATAAAAGTCTTTACCCATAAGGAAAGTGGTGGCCCAATTGAGATTCTCGACCCACGAATTGTTTCGCCACGGAAGATTGCACACGGAGGCCCAAAGAAGGCGATGCTAGCGGAGATGTGGCAGCCAAAAAATAGGTGGTCTATAGAATCCGGTACCTCATTGCATAAGGGAGACAAGGCACTATCTATCCTACCATAAGATAATAATAGAGCTTGGGTAGGAAGCCTACGTTTGGCAATAAGCCAAAGGTTAAATTGGTACCTTGGAGTGATGGAGTTGTTCCAAATAAATGTGTGCCAGGAGACCCGAGTCTTCCTCCTCCTAATCAAATCCCATGCCAAAGCCACCGTAAAGAGATGGGAGGTATTTCCCTTCCAGCCGAAACGATCAGAAGAGTGGGAGAGGGTGGGAAGGGGATCCGCCCAAGAGTCCAAGACCCCCTTAATCATAGCTCCACAATTCGTGAATAGGTCCGCCACTGTCGCTTGCCTAGGAAGGCCAGATGCATATATGGCTGAGTCCTTTAAGGACCATTTTTTAACAACATTATTTAGTAAACTCATCAATATGAATTTTAGTATCTCTAGCATTATGCAAATGCTAATAGGCAACTAACAAGTAATCATTTTTATCCTTGGTATCTCAGCCATTCAAATCTTGAAATCTTGAAATGACTTCTTAGCACGAAATCGAGACATTTCCACTTGTAGGTATAGTATCATTTGAATTGGGATAACAATCTTTGCTCAAGCTCAAACTTGGAATAAAGTACCAAAAAAGTTTTGAACCTATTGTGTTAGCACCAATTTAGTTTTTAGATCTTTCAATTGGATTAATTTAATCATAAATATTTTTACATTGATATCAATTCAGTCCCCTCAGCTAATTTAGGTTGGAAATTGTTGACGCAGGTGACCGTCATCTTACATGGCATGACCCGCTGACATGGACAATTTTTAGTAATATATATTTTTATTTTTATAATTTATTTTCTTTTCTTTTTCAAATTTGGGTGAGGGCCGCCTCGTTCGCAAGGGCTTGTTGACCCTCGCTTGCCAAAATGACAAAATTGCTCTCCGTCCACACAAAACGGTGCCCGCTTCGCTCCAATGCGTGGGCCGTCTCCTCCACCTGGTCCTCACTGAAGCTACCCATGCTCGCAAAGCACAGGAAAATCACCGATGATGGTGGTTGCTCATCGAGCCACTCCATGATGCAATCGCCTTGGCGGCTACCGTAAGCCTTGGTTTTAGTCTCACCCTTCAGATTCAGTATAGGCCCCATGGGGTCCACAGCCGGCGCCCCGAGGCTCACCAAGGATCTCACCCCATGTGGTTCGAGCTCATCAAACATGTTTATAATAAATCCCTTGGTCGCTCGCATCCTCTTGGCGTGCTCAAGGAACGGTCGGACCTCCTTCACTAGAACCACGGGGGTAAGACCTTGGCGGCAACGGAGTTCGTGTGATATAGCTAGTACGAGTACCTAGAGGGGGGTGAATAGGTATATAAAAGATTTTTCTTAATGATTGCACAATACTAAACAGTTGAAGGATTTGCAACAAATAATAATCAACGTAAGACTGAGTAAAGGAAAGAGAGAATTGAACACGCGATTTATAGTGGTTCGGCTTGATTCAAGCCTATATCCACTCTTCTGCACTGACAGCCTATTGGCTGGATTCCACTATGAACAAAGAGATGTTACAGCGTTGATCTTCCTTGATTTCTCGGAGTAGATGATCTACCACACTCGCTCAAGGTATCACCAAGTATAGACACTCTCTGTGTATACAATTTCGCTCAAAATGTATCGACTAATAATCAAGGTGCTTCAGACTCTGGAATTTCTCTATCGATCACGTACTAAAACAACTAGAACGTCTTCCTTTTATACTCCTTTATGCCATCATGCCCATTGGCACTTACCAAAGGAATTCCTCCAATCTACCCGTTGGATGGAATCAATTAAGAAGATCATTCGAGCTATTAAAGGAACCTGACGATAGCCCATCAATCCTGTTCGCCCATACAATCAAGATATTGGTTTCCAAGAATAGAACATTCTAAGAATATTTGGTCGATCATCGGATCTTCAATCGATCTAGATACGAATAAAAGAATCCGTTGTATTTATCCAGCCAAGAGATCTTCTCCGGAGGATAGGATTAAATCCTCAACCAAATACTTGACTCTGGATTTCCTTCGTCTTTGCATTAGAAAGATTGTCAATGAGAATAGTCTTGAGTCTTGAGTCTTGAGATGCGGTGATCGAAAGTCTTGGACTCTAAACGAAAGTCTCTGCGAATATCCAAACTAGACGATAGAAACGTTTTGTTAGCTTCAAAATATTCTGGAAAGATTTCTTCAACAATCTCCCCTTTTTGATGGTGACAAAACTTTCTGTAGATTTGAACAACTTTGACCTGCAAAAACATTTCTCAAGCAATATGGCTATCTCATAAAGATTAATAAATCAACCAGACTCTGCATCCATAGAAAATTAGTTAGTCTTTCATGAGTAATACCATACGGCAACACTTGATATGAATGCGAACAGTCAAGCATCAAAATCTACTTCAGTCTAATTCAAGTTCAAGTTCACACCCAAGTTCACTCAAGTCATACTCAAAAACAACCATCAAAATAAACATATTCAACCACAAATTTAAAGTCAAAGTTTAAAGTTCAGTTTAAAGTCCGTTCAAATTGCAATTCTCCCCCTTTTTGTCATCATTAAAAAGGTGAGAAAAAAGTCAGGTCTGCTTGGGAATGCGCACAATCTGGAAATCTCCCATCAAATGGACTATGCCTTCTAGCCTCTTCAAGTCTTCCCTTAGTTGAGCTACCTCCTCTCCTTTGGCATTGGCTTGAATTTGTAGAGCGAGGTCTTTCATTTTGTCCTCCAGGGTAACCGAAGATGCTTGTCCAGCATTCTTCATGACTTGAATTTCACAGTCCAGAGCATAGATTTGGCCTCGCATTTCCAGAAGAACATCAAGAATACGACGAAAATCTGCTAAATTGTCCGTCTGTGTACTTGCATATGCTTTCTTTGATGGAGTGAATGTAGACGATGGAGCTTTTGTATAATCTTGCAGATTTGGTGTTGACGTATCATGTCCTTCTTCAAGCATTTGAGAAGCTTGAAACTCTTCTGGATCTGCTGGTGATCGTCTTAGACCTTCACTGTTGGCAGCAAGTGGTGTGGACCTTGCTTGCTCGCCATCTACCCCTGTCTCTAGGATCTCAAATGGGGAAGAGTGATGATCATGCTCTTCTGCATCTTGATTCCAACTGCAGACTTTTCTTTATCTTCTTCTCCTTCTTCTTCAGCTTCTTTCTCCTTCTCTCGCTGCTCTTCTTCTTCTCTGTTCTTGGCTTGCTCCTCTTCTTCTCTCTGTTCTTCTGCTTCTTTCCCTTTCTTCTGATGTTCTGTTGATTGAGGTACAGAACGTCTTGTCCTTATCAAGGCAGAGATTGTGAGATCTTCCTCTTCATCTTCATCCTCCAAGATAAGAGTTCTTCTCTTTGAGGATGGGGCACCAATGGCCTCCTTCCCTTTTCTCTTTGAAGCAGAAAGGTACTGGAGTCTTCACTCTGAACTTCTCCATTGCCTTGGAAAGCTCTTTCAGACGCATCTTCGTCAGCATCTTCAAACCTACCACCATTTTATCGCATGGTCGAACACAAAGAGTGTGTGGAGGTTCAATATTTAAGTGTCTGAAGATCTTGGTCACAAGACCAGGGTAAGGCAATTGGCATTTGTCCTTCGCTATTGCTCTGTACATGTGAAAGAGAATGATGTGAGGGAGAGAGAACTTCATCCCTGAGTTAATCGCATACATCAATTTTGCCTCGGAATTGGACACGTCAGTCTTGGATGTAGACTTGGGCCTGATGCAATTGATCACAATTTTGTGAAGCACGATATTGATGGCACGCATCCTTGAATAGATGATTCTTCCCTATGTATCTCTATCTTTGACAAGCTCCAATGAGACATGAGCAATTGAAACTTTAATCGGTTGATAACGTCCTCGTTCAACTCCAATTATGTCAGCCAACATGTCCACATCAACCACCTAGTCTTGGTCTCGAACACTGAATGGTATTCTATTCGCATCTAAAAAGCTAAGATTCGAATAGAAGTATGCTGTCAATTGCGCATAACCGTCTGTGGTATCGGTGCAAAATTGCTCAAGTTGAAGCAAATTGAACTTCTCCCTTAAGTTCACATTAATGGCATCTAAGAAATCGAAATCAACACTCCTAGGGTTTATCACCCCTCGTTTCAACAGTCTGAAGAACAGATTCTCCTGTTTCTTTGATTTAAACAACTCCATTCTTTTTCCCTTCACCCTCATAGCAACATCCATTCTAGGTTGAAACTCACTAAACATTTTATCATCATCGTTCCCGTCAGTCGGATTCGGTCCCAATATATGAGGGTCACTTGGAATGTTCGCAAGTGCTTCCTCAGCCTTTCCTTTGGGAGCAATTCCCAAATCCTCCATCCGTCGTAGAAAGATATACTCATTCCCATAATTCTTATCTTTAAGAAAATCATCCACGTAGTTCAACAGAGTCCCAATGCTCTTCATCGCACAGTAGAGTTTGTAAATAAAAGAGGGTTTTTGGATTCTTACAGGGTTTGCTTCCTCGATTATTTCTTCCTCTGGATGATGACCCGCACCTTGTGGGGTAGATGGTGTTGAGTGACGTGGTGGAGAGTGAATCGGACTCTGTTGCTGACTCGATAAGTCTTATTCTTCGGTGAGATCGAAATGGGTAGGTCCCTCCCTCATTCTCTGTGGTTCCCTGTTCGCGATTCTTGAAGACTTCCTCGAAGAAGACATCCTTCCTTGTCGTTGAAAGATTCCTTTACTTGCTTTCCCAAGAAAAGATGACAACTTTCTCGAAGATGAACACGAAGTAGAGACAGGATTGGGAGGAGAATGCCTTTTAGGGTTTTGAAGATTGGGCGAAAAAGAAAACTATATATATATAACTCAGTTTAAAAAGGAAGGTTCAATCGGCACAAGGAAAGTGAATGGTCACCTTCTTTTTTAAAATCATTAACTGCCAAATAGAAGTTAATTCTTTTGAAAAGACACGATTCCGTTTTTCACGGAAACTATAAATTAACTGAACTAGAGATTGTACCTTTTCGAGTTTTAATATAATAACAACTTACAGTCTATAGCCATGAATATCTGAGTCTGAGGGTTGGAGCGTCTCTAGACTTTAACTTCTTCAAGCTTCAAAATGTTGAGTCTGGAACGGATAAAATCGAATTGATTTTTCTCCAAAGGCTTTGTGAATATATCCGCTAGTTGACTTTTTGAATCAACAAATTGAATCGAGATTTCTCCATTTTGAACATGATCTCTAATGAAGTGATGTCGAATCTCTATATGCTTTGCTCTTGAATGAAGGATTGGATTATTGGTGAGATTGATTGTGCTAGTGTTATCACATCTGATCTCTATTCATGAGTCTTCAATCCCAAAGTCTTGTAGCTGTTGTTTTATCCATAGAATTTCCGAACAGTAGCTTCCAAGAGCTACATACTCTGCTTTTGTTGTTGAGAAAGCCATAGTGCTTTGTTTCCTTGAAAACCAAGACACTGTCCTGCTTCCAAGCAACTGGCAAGTTCCTGAAGTACTCTTTCTATCGACTACGCAACCGGCCGGATCGCGTGCGAATATCCCAGAAGATTAAAGTCTCCCTTCTTAGAATACCAAAGACCAATGCTTGAAGATGAAGCAACGTATTTAATAATACGTTTCGCAGCACTGAGATGGGATTCTCTAGGATCTGATTGAAACCAAGCATAGATGCAAACATCAACAAAATGTCAGGTCTAGAAGCAGTAAGATAAAGAAGTGAACCAATGATGCTCCTGTACAGCTTTTGATCAACTTTCTTTCCTTCTTCACCTTTGTCTATCTTCAAAGAACATGACATCGGTATGTCGATCTTTTTGCACTTTTCCAGTCCAAACCTTTTGACAAGATCATTTGCATATTTTTCTTGATGAATGAAAGTTCATTTCTCTAGTTGTTTCACTTGAAGCCCAAGAAAGAATGTTAACTCTCCCATCATACTCATTTCAAACTCATCCTGCATAGACTTTGAAAATTTCTTACATAGACTTTCATTAGGGGATCCAAAAATAATATCATCCACATATATTTGAACAAGTAAAAAGTTTTTGTTTTCCTTTTTGATAAATAAAGTAGTATCTACTTTACCTTTGACAAAACCATTCTGTATTAAGAACTTACTTAGTCTGTCATACCAAGCTCGAGGTGCTTGCTTTAAACCATACAAGGCCTTTTTCAGTCTAAAGAATGAGTCTGACCTCTTTGGGTCTTCAAACCCTGGTGGTTGTTCCACGTAAACTTCTTTATGGATAACTCCATTTAGGAAGGCACTTTTAACGTCCATTTGGAATAACCTGAAATTTTTATAACAAGCAAACGCAAGTAATAGTCGAATAGCTTCTAACCTTGCTACTGGTGCGTAAGTCTCATCATAATATATTCCTTCTTCTTGCGTGTATCCTTTAGCCACGAGTCTTGCTTTGTTTCGTACGACTTTTCCTTTCTCATTCATCTTGTTTCTGAACACCCACTTAGCTCCAATAACAGTTTTACCTTTTGGTTTGGATGTCAATTCCCAGACATCATTAATGTTAAAGCATCGAGCTCTTCTTGCATAACTTCAATCCAGCTTTCATCAGATAAAGCTTCTTCTACGCTCTTTGGCTCAATTTCGGAAATAAGAGCTACAGCACTAGACTCTTCACGCCTTTTAGATCTGGTGCGAATTCCTTCATTAATTTCGCCGATAATGAGATCTTTGGGATGACTGGATTTATGCTTCCAGTTACTGGTTGATTTGTTTGGTTGATGATCTGTTTCTTTGTTTGAATCTTCATGAACAGTTTGGTGCTGATCTTCCAGAGTCTGAGATGCTTCTTGAGTTGTAAGCTTTGGAGGGTCTGGAGTAGGTTCAGACTCTTCATGATGAGTCAGACTGGATTAATCTTGGGTAGAGTCTTGAAATTTGACATTCATTAATTCCTCTACAGACTGACTCTTCTTGTTATAGACTCTGTAGGCTTTGCTTGATGTAAAATATCCAAAGAAGATGCCTTCATTTGATCTTTCTTCAAGCTTACCAACTCGATCTTTTGCATTTTTCAAAATAAAGCATTTGCAACGGAACACATGAAAGTATGAAACAATAGGCTTCTTACCTTTGAATAACTCATAAGGGGTTTTCTCTAGAATAGGTCTTAAGAAGACTCTATTAATGATATAGCACGCTGTTGAAACAGCTTTAGCCCAAAATCGTGAAGAAATCTTACTTTCAATTAAAAGAGTTCTAGCCATTTCTTGAAGAGATCTATTCTTTCTTTCTACAACTCTATTTTGCTTTGGAGTATATGGAGAAGAGAACATATGCTTAAAGCCAGATTCATCACAAAATTTTGTAAAATCTTGATTTTCAAATTCACCTCCATGATCTGTTCTTATACTTGAGATAACACATCCTTTTTCATTTTGAACCTTTTTAGCAAATTTTTTAAAATACGAGAAGGTTTCAGATTTACTTGCAAGGAAATATACCCAAGTAAAGCGAGAGTAGTCGTCCACAATTACTAAACAATATTTCTTACCTCCAATGCTCTGGGTTCTGGTTGGTCCAAAGAGATCCATATGCAGCAACTGTAGTACATGATTAGTAGAGATATGATTTATTGGCTTAAATGAATTTCTTACCTGCTTTCCCAGAGTACATGGTGTGCATGGATCGGATTTTTGGTATGGTAATTTGGGTAGACCTCGAACAAGCTGCTTTGATGAGATTTTGGCTAACTGCTTCATGTTGACATGACCAAGCTTTCTGTGCCATAAGCTTGCTTCATCTTGAATTGAGATTAGGCATTGTGATTCATTTGGTTTCACGTCTAAGAGGTAGATGTTTCCATGTCTTCGACCCATGAAAAACTGAGTAGAGTCTTTACTGATTCCAGAACATATTCCTTCTTAAAAGGAGATCTTGAAACCCGTATCACACAATTGGCTAATGCTGAGAAGGTTATAATTGAGTCCTCCCACTAGAGAAACATTGCTTATTGTGAGATTTCCAATTTTCACAGTTCCAAATCCCACAATACTTCATTTGCCGTTTCCTCCAAATGAAACTTTTCCACCATTTACTTGAATAAGCTTTATGAAGCAATTTGAGTCTCCTATCATGTGTCTTGAACATCCGCTGTCAAGATACCACTTTACCTTTTTCTTGACGGAGACCTACATTTAAAAGAGAGTCTCAAGCTTTCTTTGGTACCCAAATTTTCTTGGGTCCTTTGGTGTTAGTAAAATAAACATTATTAGCCCATACTTTCTTAACAGGTTTCCAAACCATAGGACATTCTTTTTCAAGGTGATCCTGATGTTACACTTTGAACACCTGAGGGCATTTCGACCTACAAACTTTACAAAAACTTTCTTGAAATGATTTCTGTAAGCCTCTTTCGACGGTCTTTTCTTAATTCTTTCTTTTATTTTAGGAAAATCAATCAAGGGAATTGTTTCTGCTGTCATACCTAGACCGGACTTATTGAAATAAGGTCTTTGAGCTGAAAGAATTTTTTCAAGTTTTTCAGACCCTATTGAAAATTTCTTTGAAATATTTGATAAGTCAGTTTTTAAAAGAGCATTTTCTTTCAAAAGATTATCTTCCTTTTCGTTAAGAGTAGAAACATTCAAATCTAGATTTTTAATTCTTTCTTCTAAGACATTTTCCTTTTGTTTTAGAGCTGAGTTTTCCTTTTTAAGTTCGGAAATTCTTTTGAGAGAAGTCTTAAGACTAAAATACAGTTAATCAATGTATTTAGAAACTTTGACAGGAATTTTAAAATTACTTGCCTCAAATTCACCGTCGAGTCGATCCGATGCGAGTCGATTGTGCCATCAGACATAGGTTGGCATATTCTTCATCACTTTCTTCACACTTTGTATCACTCCATGTTTCAGCTTTGAGAGCTTTACGAAACTTTTCAACTTTTCCTTTTTTCTTCTTTAGAAGAGGACAGTTGGGTCTGATGTGTCCCTTTTTCTTACATTCGAAGCAAACTACATCTTTGTTTGGTTCCTTATCATCTACAGACTTGGTCTGCTGTCTTTGGAAACTTTGTTTCTTTGAGTTGAACCTTCTTCCTTTTCTATTCAGCTTTCTGAATCTTCTTATCATAAAAGCAAGCTCCTCATCGTTCAGATCATCTTCCGAATCTGTATCATCAGAATCATCATTTGATTTTAATGCAATGGATATCTTACCTTTTGGATCTTCGTCTTCATTAACTTGTTCCACTTCATAAGGCTGAAGAGTTCCAATCAGCTCGCCGACAGATAGTGGCATAATTATTTGTGTCTCTCTTATTGAAGTCTTTATATGATTCCAATCCTTGGAGAGTCCATGTAATAGCTTGTTTACCTTCATGGGATCAGAAATTTTTTGTCCTTGGTTCTCAAGACCATTGACAATATCTGTAAAACGACTAAACATGTCAGTTATAGATTCTCCTGGTTTCATTTTGAAGGCTTCATATTGACCGAGGAGAATGTTAATTCTGGTCTCCTTCACTCGACTGTTCCTTCATAGGTGATATGTAATCTGTCCCATACTTCTTTTGCTGTAACACAAGAAGATATTTTGTTATATTCAGTTGGTGACAAAGCACAATATAAAGAGTAAATTGCTTTTGCATTGAGTGCTTATCTCTTGATTATCTCTTCCTGAGTCATTCCGCTGGTCTCAACAGTTTCTTTCCCACTTTCAGAGACTGATGCAGCTGTAGGAGTAATTCCTCTTTCCACAACGTCCCATTCCACAGGATCCTTTGATCGTAGAAAAGCTTTCATCTTGTTCTTCCAGATGTTGTAATCCTTTCCATCAGAGTAGGGTGGTCTGGTATTGCTTTGCCCTTCCACCAGCCCTGGTGCTAGCATACTAGCCATGGATCTTTTACTCTGAAGTAAAACACTTCAAATAAAGTAAGTACACGAGCTCTGATACCAATTGATATAGCTAGTACGAATACCTAGAGGGGGGTGAATAGGTATATAAAAGATTTTTCATAATGATTGCACAATACTAAACAGTTGAGGATTTGCAACAAATAATAATCAACGTAAGACTGAGTAAAGGAAAGAGAGAACTGAACACGCGGTTTATAGTGGTTCGGCTTGATTCAAGCCTACGTCCACTCTTCTGCACTGACAGCCTATTGGCTGGATTCCACTATGAACAAAGAGATGTTACAGCGTTGATCTTCCTTGATTTCTCGAAGTAGATGATCTACCACACTCGCTCAAGGTATCACTAAGTATAGACACTCTCTGTGTATACAATTTTGCTCAAAATGTATCGACTAATAATCAAGGTGCTTCAGACTCTGGAATTTCTCTATCGATCACATACTAAAACAACTAGAATGTCTTCCTTTTATACTCCTTTATGCCATCATACCCGTTGGCACTTACCAAATGAATTCCTCTAATCTACCCGTTGGACGGAATCAATTAAGAAGATCATTCGAGCTATTAAAGGAACCTGACGATAGCCCATCAATCCTGTTCGCCCATATAATCAAGATCTTGGTTTCCAAGAATAGAACATTCCAAGAATATTTCATCGATCATCGGATCTTCAATCGATCTAGATACGAATAAAAGAATCCGTTGTATTTATCCAGCCAAGAGATCTTCTCTAGAGGATAGGATTAAATCCTCAACCAAATACTTCGGCTCTAGATTTCCTTCGTCACTGGATTAGAAAGACTGTCAATGAGAATAGTCTTGAGTCTTGAGTCTTGAGTCTTGAGTACTGAGTCTGGTGATCAGAAAGTCTTCAGACTCTAAACTGAAGGTCTGCGAATATCCAGACTAGACTGATAGAAACGTTTTGTCATCTTCAACATATTCTGGAAAGATTTCTCCAACATCGTGAAGCTCGAGAAGTCCAGCTCGCCAGCAAAGTCCCTGAATTTGGTTATTTTCACGTGTTGCTCGTCTTGGAGCTACTGGAAGGGGAGCATCATGCCAAGGAACGCAGCACCTGACATGAAGAAGACATAAGACGGGACTCCAAACTCGTCCGCCAGGTCAATCATGGTGGCGCAGAACATGTCGAGAAGGAACCCTGCGAGGCGCCCAGTCCAGCCAGCCAAGTCAGCGAGCTCGGCAACAACCCACTTAACACGGGGCTTGATGCTTTCCGCGAAGTTGGTAAGGAAGCTACCCGAGGAGAATTCGGTGTCGGCGTTCTCATGAGGGAGGTGGACAAAGCGGAGGAGGAGGGCGGCCATGGAGGTGGCGAGTGAGTTTGTGTACGAGTCGACGTCGAAGTAAAACGGAAACTTCATGACGAGGATGGTGACAGAGAGGCGGGGGTTGCGGCCGACGACAAGCTTGGCCATCTCGACCATCGCTACGAGATGGCCCATGCCAAGGGGATGGGATGAGCATGAGCTCGGCATGTATCATCGCGATTATGTCCTGCGCTCAAGTGAGGGTTTTGGAGTTTTGGGAGTGTTTTTGAGGTTCAGGCGATGAGGCTCGAGGCCTTTTCTTTTGATTATTACGGACGTTTTCTCTTGGCGTTTTGCATTTCTTTGGTAGGCATTGGCAATTCTTTATTTGTACGGAACTAAAAAAAGGGAAAGTGGACAGATGACTGAACAGACAGAAGGAAAATAACGTCTTGGCTTTGCTGGTTGCAATCGACTCGAGGCGTAGTGTAAATTCCATTCATGCTTATGTCATCTTAGGATTTATCATGTCACTAGATCGGTCTTATATATAGACTCCATATACACCCAATGCTGCTTGCAACTTTTTGTCAAGGCAAAAAGAATATAAAATATCGGTTAAGTCTGGCGGTTTGTTCCTTCCTTTCTCTGCAATGCTTTTCTTGTCCCTGGACGAATAACCGTTTATTAAGCGACACAATAAGTTATAGTTAATTAATAGAACGATCCGAAGTGATTTTACCATCATTTAATTCATGAGTTATATCGGAAAGTTTTCTTTCCACATCAACTTTTTCGTCTTTCTCTCATCTTTCTTCTCGTCTTTCTCTCGTCTTTCTCTCAATCTTTTGTCTTTATAAATCCTTATGTACAAGTTATTTGCCCGTGCAATGCACCCAACTTTGTTTCATTCGCGTAGTTTAACTTTAAAAATTAATTGCGTGACTTTTATATGATTATACTTGTACGTAGAAATTGTTTCCACCGAGGCATATGCAAGATCATTCTGTTAACGGGAAGCCTAAAGTGTGCAAATTATATATTTAATGTGAACTTCATCGAAAGTATGGGTCACTTTTCTTCTGCATCACAAAGAATTTAATGAATAACAAAAGCCCACCGATTGAAGAAATCACTCCACAGAATTAAAAAAAAAAAAAAAAGTGCACATTTTAAAGAGCGTGACGGAAACTATCTTGTTTTTTGAACTAATGAGCTCTGAAGAGTTATTATTGAGAAAACTCCAAAGTTTGTTTTGAAGATTGACAAATCTTCTCATAAGTATTTAATACCTTCCTTGAAGAGTTCAAGTTTGAAAGAAAAAACGAACACTTTGGTCGATTTCGCAAAATTGTAGTCTTGTAATTGTCTCTTTGAGTTCTTTCATTATGAAATTATTTGAAAATGTTTCGCTTTGTTTCTATTTTGCTTTATACTGGTACCACTCACTTTGATCATTATGTAGTTATGCGTTTTTCCTCATTGTGATTGCTTGTCTTGTGACTATCTCCATCTTGTGAAATCTAATGACCTTGGACCAAGGTCTTGCGCCTCTCCCATGGCATATTGCCAGTGCTCTGAAAGAATCTCCTCATTGATATTGTCTTTGTGCAGACAATAGCCTAGAAGGAAGCGCAGGATGAAATCAAAATCTTCATGTGTAGACTTTCAGACTTTGAGATTATAAGAAGCTTACATTGAAGTTTGATATGAGAGCTATGTGAAGATAAAATGTAAAATCGGTGGGAAGAAAGGAAAATGCATGCCGTCTATATTAGTGTCTAGATAAGTTGAGTGATGTCTTACTATTGCCAGTTCGGCTCAATAGGTGCATCTTTTAGATAGATATTGATATTTTAGTTTCGTGGTTTGCAGCTAATTGGTTTATTATAGTCACGTAACTACTTTTTTTATGTGTTCTCTTATGCAGCCATTTGGTCAAGACTCAAGATCAATGTTATTGTCAAGATTTTTTGACAGAGCACTTTTGGATGCTGTTATAACATAATCTTCTGCCAGGACCGCTGTTGCTCTACATCTGCCACGAGACAAAACCCTCTCGAGGCATTCTCTGAGGTAGATAGAAACTCAGAGAACGACACTCTCGTTGTCTACGCACATTGGTGGTTTTACCTATTCGGTTTAGCATTGCAAGTTACCTACTTTTATTTTTGTTGCCATTGCTTCTGTAGAGCTGGATTCTTAGGATATCTATTGTATAGTATGGATCTGCAATTTCTAGAAACGTGAATGCCATGTCTGTATTTTTTTCTCCATAAATTGGTCTCTTCGTGGAACCTTTTTAATAAGTTTTGTCAAAAATTTCCAAAGTATGCCGATGATGGGTTGGCTAATTTTAGAGTGTGCCTTGTTATTATTTCACAGAAATGCTTTGAACTTGAGGTTAGTGTTTTTAATGCCAAATTTTTGTTAGTGCTTTTTCTGGGCATTGTTGTTTTGCCATCGCTTTTTGGCCGTTGACAACGCTAGTGCTGTTTAGACTTTGATGATGAGCAGCCCACATGTCGACAAGCCTCCATGGAAAAGAGTCACATGTGTCAATGACGTTGCTGCTATTCACTTTTGTTCATTTTGTATTCTCTTCGATGAATGACAAGCTTGTTCATTATTGTTGTGTTCATTTTCGTTTTTTTAACTTTAAAAAAAAAAAAAAAAACTTGTTGGACCCTGGAACCTGTGATAGGTAGGTTCTAGGTTCTAGGTTTTGACGGGTAGGCTCCAAGTTCCAAAAAATGAGGAATATATTGATATAGCTAGTACGAGTACCTAGAAAGGGGGGTGAATAGATATATAAAAATTTTCTTGAAGATTGCACAATACTTAGACAGTTGAAGGATTTGCAATAATTAAAAATCAATCGTAAGACTGAGTAAAGAAAAGAGAGAATTGAACACGCGGTTTATAGTG
This sequence comes from Eucalyptus leucophloia subsp. euroa, assembly GCA_017140325.1. Taxonomy (NCBI): domain Eukaryota; kingdom Viridiplantae; phylum Streptophyta; class Magnoliopsida; order Myrtales; family Myrtaceae; genus Eucalyptus; species Eucalyptus leucophloia. The sequence goes on along the minus strand of CM029468.1, from coordinate 8,878,827 downwards.
GTTCGGCTTGATTTAAGCCTACATCCACTCTTCTGCACTGACAGCCAATTGGCTGGATTCCACTATGAACAAAGAGATGTTACAGTGTTGATCTTCCTTGATTTCTAGGTGTAGATGATCTCCCACACTCGCTCAAGGTGTCACCAAGTATAAACACTCTCTGTGTATACAATTTCGCTCGAACTGTATCGACTAACAATCAAGGTTCTTCAGATTCTGGAATTTTTCTATCGATCACACTCTTAAAACAACTAGAACGTCTTCCTTTTATACTCCTTTATGCCATCATAGCTGTTGGCACTTACCAAAGGAATTCCTCCAATCTACCCGTTGGACGGAATCAATTAAGAAGATCATCCGAGCTATTTAAGGAACCTGATGATAGCCCATCAATCTTGTTCGCCCATACAATCAGGATATTGGTTTCCAAGAATAGAACATTCCAAGAATATTTCGTCGACCATCGGATCTTCATTCGATCTAGATAACAATAAAAGAATCCGAAATATTTATCCAACCAAGGGATCTTTTCCGAGAGGATAGGATCGAATCCTCAACCATATACTTTGGCTTTGGATTTCCTTCGTCACGGATTAGAAAGACGTCGGTGAGAATAGTCTTGAGTCTTGAGTCTTGAGTCTTGAGTCTTGAGTTTGGTGAATACAAAGTCTTCGAGACTTTAAAGCTGTCGGTATCCGAGACTAGATCGATAGAAATGTTTTGTCGGCTTCAAAATATTATGGAAAGATTTCTCCAACAATCTCCCCCTTTTTGATGGTGACAAAACTTTCTTGTAGATTTGAACAACTTTGACTGCAAAGACATTTCTCAAGCAATATGGCTAACTCAAAAAGGTTAATAAAGCAACCGGACTCTGCATCCACAGAAAATTGGTTAGTCTTTCATGAGTAATACCATATAACAACACTTGATATAAATGCAACCAGTCAAGCATCAAAATCCACAGCCAATTCAGTCAAATTTAAATTCACACCCAAGTTCTCAAGTCATACTAAAAAATAAACATAACCACAAAAGTCAAAGTTTTTAAAAGAGGTTAAAAGTTGTTGGTTCAAATTGGTTCTCCCCCTTTTTGTCATCATTAAAAAGGGTGAGAAAGGAGTCATGTCTGCTTGGGAATGCACACGATCTGGAAATCTCCCATTGACTGGACTATGCCTTCTAGCCTCTTCAAGTCTTCCCTTAGTTGAGCTACCTCCTCTCCTTTGGCATTAGCTTGAAGTTGCAGAGCGAGGTCTTTCATTTTGTCCTCAAGGGTAACCGAAGATGCTTGTCTAGCATTCTTGATGGTTTGAACCTCACAGTCCAGAGCATATATTTGTCCCCGCATTTCCATAAGAATGTCAAGAATACGACGAAAATCTGCTGAGTTGTCCGTCTGTGTACTCGCATGAGCTTTCTCAGATGGAGTAAATGCGGACGATGGAGCTTCTGTATAATCCTGCAGATTTGGAGTCGATGTATCATGACCTTCTTCAAGCAATTGAGACACCTGAACTTCTTCTGGATCTGCTGGAGATTGTCTTGGACCTTCACTATTGGCAGCATGAGGTGTGGACCTTTCTTGCTCGCCAACTCCCCCTATCTCTAGGACATCGAAAGGGGAAGAGTGATGATCATGCTCTTGATTTCCCTTCTCTCCAGATTCAGCTGCAGACTTTTCTTTCTCTCCTTCTATCTCTTCTTCAGCTTCTTTCTCCTTCTCTCTCTGCTCTTCTTCTTCTCTGCTCTTGGTTTGCTCTTCTTCTTCTCTGTTTCTCCGAAGTTCGTCGGTTGAGGCACGTAACGTCTGGTTCTTGTTAAAGCATAGATAGTAGGATCTTCATCCTCTTCATCTTCATCCTCCAGGATGAGAGTTCTTTTCTTCTTTTTCGATGGGGCACCAATGGCCTCCTTTCCTTTTCTCTTTGAAGTAGACAGAACTGGAGATTTCACTCTGAATTTCTCCATTGCCTTGGAAAGTTCTTGTAGACGCATCTTCGTTAACATCTTCAAACCTACCACCATCTTATCACACGGTCGAACACAAAGTGTTTGTGGCGATTCAATATTCATGTGTCTAAAGATCTTGGTCACAGACCAGGATAAGGCAATTGTCCTTTGTCTTTCGACATTGCTCTGTACATATGGAAGAGAATAGTGTGCGGGAGAGAGAACTTCCGTCCGAGTTGATCGCGTACATCAACTTTGCTTCGAAAGAGACACGGAAGTCTTTGACGTAGACTTCGATCCGAGACGAGTTGATCACAATCTTATGAAGCACAATGTTGATGGCATTCATCCTGGAATAGGTAATTTTCTTCTCGTGTCCCTATCTTTGACAAGTTCCGAGTAGTACGAGCGGGTGAGACTTTGATTGGTAGATAATGTCCTCGTTCAACTCCAACTATGTCCGCCAACATATTCACATCTACCACGTAGACTTGGTCTCGTACATCGAATGAAATTCTATTCGCATCCAAAAAGCTAAGATTTGAATAGAAATAAGCGGTCGTTGAGCATACCCGTCCGTAGAGTCAGAGCAAAAATTCTCAAGTTGAAGCAAATTCAACTTCTCTCTTAAGTTCATGTTGATGGCGTCCAGGAAGTCAAAATCGACACTTCTAGGGTTTATCACCCCTCTTTTCAACAGCCTGAAATACACATTTTCCGATCCTTGGATTTGAACAAATCCATCCGATTTCCTTTCACCTTTGCTGCCACTCCCATTCTCGGTTGGAATTCAAGGAACATTCTGTCATCATCGTTCCCTTCAATTAAATTTTGTCTGGCATACGAGGATCACTTGGAATGTTCGCAAGTGCGTCCTCTGCTTTTCCTTTCGGAGCAACTCCCAATTCCTCCATTTTCCGCAGAAAAAGATACTCATTCCCATAATTTTTGTCCTTAAGGAAGTCATCTATATATTTCAATGGAGTACCGGTGCTTTTCAACGCACGATAAAGCTTATAGATAAAGGAGGGTTTTTGGACTCTTACTGGGTCGGCATTCTCGATTATCTCTTCTTCCAGATGTTGACTTGCACCTTGTGGGGCAGGAGGCGTTGAATGACGTGGATGAGAACGAATCGGACTTTGTCGCTGACTTGATAAGTCTTCTTCCTCAGTGAGATCGAAGTGAGTCGGTCCCTTCTCCATTCTTTGTGGTCCCCTGCTTGCGATTCTTGATGATTTCCTTGAAGAAGACATCTTTCTTTGTCGTTTGGAAGGTTCCTTCACTTGCTTTCCCAAGAAAAGATGACCACTTTCTCGAAGATGAACAAGAAATAGAAACAGGATCGGGAGGAGAGTGCCTTTTAGGGTTTTGAAGATTGGGCAAAGAAAAACTGTATATTTATAACTTAGTTTTGAAAAGGGAAGTTCAATCGGCACAAGGAAAGTGTACGAACACTTCTTTTCAAAATCATTAATAGCCAAAATTAATACTTTTAAAAAGACAAGATTTCGAATTTCACATGGATTATAGAATAACCGAACGAAAGATCGTACCTTTTCGAGTTTAGATAAAATAACTAAATGAGAATTCGTACCTTTTAGATAAAATAGCAACTTACAGTCTATAGCCATGAATGTCTGAGTCTGAGGATTTAAAGTCTGAGAGATTAGAGTCTTAGAGTTGGTGAGTCTCTAGACTTTAACTTCTTCAAGCTTCAAAATGTTGAGTCTTGAACGGATAAAGTCGAATTGATTTTTCTCCAAAGGCTTTGTGAATATATCCGCTAGTTGACTCTTTGAATCAACAAATTGAATCGAGATTTCTCCATTTTGAATATGATCTCTAATGAAGTGATGTCGAATCTCAATATGCTTTGCTCTTGAATGAAGGATTGGATTTTTGGTGAGATTGATCGCACTGGTGTTGTCACATCTAATTTCTGTGCATGAGTCTTCAATCCCAAAGTCTTGTAGCTGTTGTTTTATCCATAGAATTTGTGAACAGCAGCTTCCAAGAGCTACATACTCTGCTTCTGTCGTTGAGAGAGCTACAGTGCTTTGCTTCCTCGAAAACCAAGACACTGTCCTGTTTCCAAGCAGTTGACAAGTTCCAGAAGTGCTCTTTCTATCGACTCTGCAACCGGCCAAATCTACATCTAAGTATCCTATAAGATTAAAGTCTCCCCTCTTTGGATACTAAAGACCGATGCTTGAAGATGAGGCAATGTATTTGATAATACGTTTCACGGCACTGAGATGTGATTCTCTAGGATCTGATTGAAACCTAGCACAGATGCAAACACTTAACAAAATATCAGGTCTAGAAGCGGTAAGATAAAGAAGTGAACCGATCATGCTCTGTACAGCTTTTGATCTACTTTCTTCCCTTCTTCATCCTTGTCTATCTTTCGAGAACATGACATTGGTATGTCGGTCTTTTTGCACTTTTCCAATCCAAACCTTTTGACAAGATCATTTGCATATTTTTCTTGATGAATAAAAGTTCCTTCCTTCATTTGTTTCACTTGGAGTCCAAGAAAGAATGTTAACTCTCCCATCATACTCATTTCAAACTCATCCTGCATAGACTTAGAAAATTTCTTGCATAGACTTTCATTAGGTGATCCAAAAATAATATCGTCCACATATATTTGAACAAGTAAAAAGCTTTTGTTTTCCTTTTTGATAAACAAAGTAGTATCTACTTTACCTTTGACAAAACCATTCTGTAATAAAAACTTACTTAGTCTGTCGTACCAAGCTCGAGGTGCTTGCTTTAAACCATACAAGGCCTTTTTCAATCTGAAGACTGAGTCTGGCTTCTTTGGGTCTTCAAACCCAGGTGGTTGTTCCACATAAACTTCCTCATGGATAAATCCATTTAGGAACGCACTTTTGACGTCCATTTGGAATAACCTGAAATTTTTATAACAAGCAAACGCAAGTAATAGTCGAATAGCTTCTAACCTTGCTACTGGTGCGTAAGTCTCGTCATAGTCTATTCCTTCTTCTTGCGTATATCCTTTGGCCACGAGTCTTGCTTTGTTTCGTACAACTTTTCCTTCTTCATTCATCTTGTTCCTGAATACCCATTTGGCTCCAATAACAGTTTTACCTTTTGGTTTAGATGTCAATTCCCAGACATCATTGATGTTGAACTATCTAAGTTCTTCTTGCATAGCTTCGATCCAACTTTCATCAGATAAAGCTTCTTCTATGCTTTTTGGTTCAATTTTAGAAATGAGAGCCACAGCACTAGATTCTTCACGCCTTTTTGATCTAGTGCGGATTCCTTCATTGATTTCGCCAATAATGAGATCTTTGGGATGACTGGATTTATGCTTCCAGTTACTGGTTGATTTGCCTGGTTGATGATCTCTTTCTTTATTTGAATCTTCATGAGCATCTTGATGTTGGACTTCCAGAGTCTGAGATGCTTCTTGAGTTGTAAACGTTGAAAGGTCTGGAGTAGGTTCAGACTCCTCATATTGAGTCTGATTAGATTCAACTTGCGTTGAGTCTTGGAATTTGACATTCATTGATTCCTCCTCCGACTGGCTTTTCTTGTTATAGACTCTGTAGGCTTTGCTTGATGTAGAGTATCCAAGGAAGATGCCTTCATCTGATCTTTCTTCAAACTTACCAACTCGATCATTTGCATTTTTCAAAATAAAGCATTTGCAACCAAACACATGAAAGTATGAAACAATAGGCTTCTTACCTTTGAACAATTCATAGGGGGTTTTCTCTAAAATAGGTCTTAGAAAGACTATTTATAATATAGCATGCTGTTGAAACAGCTTCAGCCCAAAATCGTGAAGAAATTTTACTTTCAATTAAAAGTGTTCTAGCCATTTCTTGAAGAGATCTATTCTTTCTTTCCATAACTCCATTTTGCTCTGGAGTATATGGAGAGGAAAACATATGATTAAAACCAGATTTATCACAAAATTTCGTAAAATCTTGATTTTCAAATTCACTTCCATGATCTGTTCTTATACTTGAGATTGCACATCCTTTTTCATTTTGAACCTTTTTAGCAAACTTCTCAAAGTACGAAAAGGTTTCGACTTACTTGCAAGAAAATATACCCAGGTAAAGCGAGAGTAATCGTCCACAATTACTAGACAATATTTCTTACCTCCAATGCTCGGGTTTTGTTGGTCCGAAGAGATCCATATGAAGCAATGTAGTACATGATTAGTAGAGACATGATTTATTGGCTTAAATGAATTTCTTACCTGCTTTCCCGAGAATGCATGGAGTGCATGAATCGGACTTTTGGTATGGCAATTTAGGTAGACCTCGAACAAGCTTCTTTGATGAGATTTTGGCTAATTGCTTCATGTTGACATGGCCAAGCTTTTTGTGCCATAAGACTGCTTCATCTTGAATTGAGATTAGGCATTGTGCTTCATTTGGTTTTACATCAAGGAGGTAGATATTTCCATGCCTTCGACCCATGAAAGACTGAGTTGAGTCTTTACTAATTCCAGAACATATGCCTTCTTGAAAGGAGATCTTGAAACCAGTATCACACAATTGGCTAATGCTGAGAAGATTGTAGTTGAGTCCTTCCACTAGAGAGACATTGCTTATTGTGAGATTTCCAATTTTCACAGTTCCAAATCCCACAATGCTTCCTTTGCTGTTTCCTCCAAATGAAACTTTTCCACCATTTACTTGAATAAGCTTTATGAAGCAATTTGAGTCTCTGTCATGTGTCTTGAGCATCCGCTATCAAGATACCACTTTACCTTCTTTTTGACAGAGACCTGTATTCAAAAGAGAGTCTCAAGCTTTCTTTGGTACCCAAATTTTCTTGGGTCCTTTGGCGTTAGTAGAATGAGCATTATTAAGCCATACTTTCTTAATAGGCTTCCAAACCATAGGACACTCTTTTTCAAAATGATCCTGACTGTTACACTTTGAACACCTTAGAGCATTTTGACCTACAGACTTTACAAAAACTTTCTTGAAATGATTTTTGTAAGCCTCTCTCGACGGTCTTTTCTTAATTCTTTCTTTTACTTTCGGAAAATCAATCAAGGGGATCGTTTCTGCTGTCATACCTAGACCAGACTTATTGAAGTAAGGTCTTGGATTTGAAAGAACTTTTTCAAGTTTTTCAGACCCTATTGAAAATTTCTTTGAAATATTTGATAAGTAAATTTTTAAGAAAGCATTTTCTTTTGAAAGTTTATCTTCATTCTCTTTAAGAGTAGAAACATTCAAGTCTAAACTTTTCACTTTTTCTTCTAAAATATTTTCCTTTTGTTTTAAAACTGAGTTTTCCTTTTTAAGTTCGGAAATTTTTTTGAGAGAAGTCTTAAGACTAAAACATAGTTCATCAATGTATTTAGAGACTTTGACAAGGATTTTATAATCACTTACCTCAAATTTACTGTCTGAGTTTGATCCAGTCCGAGTCGATTGTGCCATCGGACAGTTGATTGGCATATTCCTCGTCACTTTCTTCACACTCTGTATCGCTCCAGGTTTCGGCTTTGAGAGCTTTTCGAGACTTTTCAGCTTTTCCTCTCTTCTTCTTCAGGAGAGGACAATTGGGTCTGATGTGTCCCTTTTTCTTACATTCGAAGCAAACTACATCTTTGTTTGGTTCCTCATTATCAACAAACTTGGTTTGCTGTTTCTGAAGACTTTGTTTCCTTGAGTTGAACCTTCTTCCTTTTCTATTCAGCTTTCTAAACCTTCTAATCATTAGAGCAAGCTCCTCATCGTCCAGATCTTCTTCAGAGTCTGTATCATCAGAATCATCATTAGATTTTAATGCAATGGATTTCTTACCTCTTGGATCTTCGTCTTCATTAATTCGTTCCACTTCGTAAGACTGAAGAGTTCCAATCAGCTCGTCTACAAATAATGGCATAATTCTTTGCGTCTCTCTTATTGAAGTCTTTATATGATTCCAATCCTTGGAGAGTCCACGCAATAGCTTGTTCACCTTCATAGGATCGGAAATTTTCTGTCCTTGATTTTCAAGGCCATTGACAATATCTGTAAAACGGCTAAACATGTCAGTTATAGATTCTCTTGGTTTCATTTTGAAAGCTTCATATTGACCAAGGAGAATGTTAGTTCTGGTCTCCTTCACTCGGTCTGTCCCTTCATAAGTGATATATAATCTGTCCCAGACTTCTTTTGCTGTAACACAAGAAGATATTCTGTTATATTCAGTTGGTGACAAAACACAATATAAAGAGTAAATTGCTTTTGCATCGAGTGCTTGTCTCTTGTTTATCTCTTCTTGAGGCATTCCGTTGGTATCAACAGTTTCTTTCCCTCTTTTCAGATACTGATGCAGCAGTATGAGTAATTCCTCTTTCCACAACGTCCCATTCCAGAGGATCCTTTGACCGTAGAAAAGCTTTCATCTTGTTTTTCCAGATGTTGTAATCCTTTCCATCAAAGTAGGGTGATCTGGTATTGCTTTGCCCTTCCACCAGCCCTGGTGCTAGCATACTAGCCATGGATCTTTTACTCTGAAGTAAAACACTTCAAATAAAGTAAGAACACGAGCTCTGATACCAATTGATATAGCTAGTACGAGTACCTAGAAGGGGGGTGAATAGGTATATAAAAATTTTCTTGAAGATTGCACAATACTTAGACAGTTGAAGGATTTGCAATAATTAAAAATCAATCGTAAGACCGAGTAAAGGAAAGAGAGAATTGAACACGCGGTTTATAGTGGTTCGGCTTGATTCAAGCCTACGTCCACTCTTCGCACCGACAGCCAATTGGCTGGATTCCACTATGAACAAAGAGATGTTACAGTGTTGATCTTCCTTGATTTCTAGGTGTAGATGATCTACCACACTCGCTCAAGGTGTCACCAAGTATAAACACTCTCTATGTATACAATTTCGCTCGAACTGTATCGACTAACAATCAAGGTTCTTCAGACTCTGGAATTTTTCTATCGATCACACTCTTAAAACAACTAGAACGTCTTCCTTTTATACTCCTTTATGCCATCATAGCCGTTGGCACTTACCAAAGGAATTCCTCCAATCTACCCATTGGACGGAATCAATTAAGAAGATCATCCGAGCTATTTAAGGAACTACGATGATAGCCCATCAATCTGTTCGCCCATACAATCAAGATCTTGGTTTCAAGAATAGAACATTCCAAGAATATTTCGTCGACCATCGGATCTTCAATTGATCTAGATAACAATAAAAGAATCCAAAATATTTATCCAACTAAGGGATCTTTTCAGAGGATAGGATCGAATCCTCAACCATATACTTCAGCTTTGGATTTCCTTCGTCTTTGGATTAGAAAGAGCGTCGGTGAGAATAGTCTTGAGTCTTGAGTCTTGAGTCTTGAGTCTGGTGAATACAAAGTCTTCAGACTTTAAACTGTCGGTATCCAGACTAAACTGATGGAAATGTTTTGTCAGCTTCAAAATATTTTGGAAAGATTTCTCCAACACATATACCTGATGGTAGGTTCCAAGTCACAAGCGGAACCTTTAAGAAACCCAAAACCACTTACCCCTAGAGTGACCTATACAAAAATGGGTTTTGGACTGTATACTTACAACGTCGATCATCAACTGTTTGATGAAACATTGAGAGTAAATGGTCTATTTATTGATAAATCTAAATCATTGGATAACACAAGAGACAGTCCATTGTTCCACCTTAGAAATTTCCCAACTACCAAAAAAGTAATGGTGATCTATTGATTTGATTGTCCATGTAATAGTCACAAAATCAGTCTTCAATCAATAAATTCGCGAGCCTTAAATGAGGAACTAAAAGGTACTCTAGGTTTGTCCATCGTGATTCTCCAATGATTGAGCAAGCAAACAAGGTAAGAGAGAGACACACGGGTCGATTCTCTAGCCTACAAAGCTCCTTCATTGTGTCACGGCCCGAAAGAAAACATGTCCAAGAGGTTTCCATGGCACGGGCGTGACACATTGATGACCCTCGGCTTATGTCCCAAGATGTAGAATATTCTCCTAGGGGCGGGCATTACTATATTTGTATGCATACGATATAAATGCGAGTAGCTAGTAGTTGGCAATAAATGCCAGTAGTTGGTAGATGGGGAGGTGCAATCTCCACCGTTAGATCTAAGGGAGATATATGGATACGGTTTTCCTTATACTTGTATATAAAGGGGTCTCCCCCCTCATTGTAATTTATTCACAAGTAATACAAAAATCAGAGCTTCTCTCTCTAAGAGTTTCTCTCTCTACATACGAGTCTTGTGAGTCGAGTGTTGAAAGGTTGCTTAGGGGTAAAACCTTAAGGCCACACGGGCCAGCCTACGTGTGATCGAGAGTTGATCGATCGGCTCATGACAAGTGGTATCATAGCTTATTTTTGATCCAAGTGCAAGTGCAATAGCTGATCCATGATTTGATGAGGCGCTCACCATGGGTGGTGATGGTGCTAATTATGGGCGGAACGCCGAGAAGGGCGCTGCCAAGGGGAAGAAGAGCCGTGGTGATTTGAGGGATCCAACGAGGGATCTTGCACAACGGATGGCGAAGCTAGAGTTGTTCGTCTCTGATGTCCAAGGATCGGTCAGTGACCTAACCCAGACCGTGGACGGAGTTGATGCCGGAAGGGAGGAGCTGGTTGCGGAAGTGCAAGAGCTCAAGACCGACATAGGAGAACTCCGTCACGAGTTGCTGGGGACCCTACAGGAGGAACTCACGCAACGATGCGAACCCTTGGAGGCCATGATGGCGGCCATGCACGCGGAGATAGCGGAGCTTACGGGTAAGCTTGCTGAAGCACAAGCTGCACGCGTGAACGGAGTGATGACGGTGCAAGATCCATGAGTGGACATGCCAAAACCAAAGGAGTTCTGGGGCTCATGGGTGGCCAAGGATGTGGACAACTTTCTGCGGTACATGGAGTGGTACTTCCAGGCCATGGGAATCAACAATAACCAAACACGGGTAAACACTGCATCGATGTATTTAGCTAATAGTGCATTGTTGTGTTGGCATCGTTGGTCGAATGATAGGTGTGGGAATCCTATCGTGACCTGGGGTGGTTTTGTCGAGGAGTTCCAACGGAACTACTTCCCTGCTTACGTGGAGGAGGAAGCTCGTGATGAGCTGAAGCGTCTCGAGCAAAAAGGTGGTGTGCACGAGTACATCAAGTGATTTTTGGGGTTGCTGCTCCAAATCCCCTCGATGAATGAAGTTGAGGCGTTTCACCAGTTCATGGGTGGTCTCAAACCATAGACAAAGCAAGAGTTGAAGTGGTACAACGTGGGAGACCTCACTATGGCCATGACTGTAGCTGAGTCGCTTGTGGAGTACAAGGCGTCGCCTTCCACATCCCAACCGGACACTCGTCCAAGGGACAAGGCCACTGGTGGGGGAGATCGGGGAAGATATAACCGCCCGACCGGAGGTAGACCACCGGCTAATCATCACAAGGCTCATGCGGGGCCAAGCAGTGGAGGACAAAGGAAGGTATGTTCGTATAGCTGTTTCTTTTGCGACGGTCCGCACATGGCGCGAGATTGCCTGAACAAGGACAAGTTGGCCGCTCTTTGCAAAGAGAATGAGCCTAGGGAGGAAGCGCGGTTGAGATCGTTGCAACTCCTTAGCATGATCAAGTCCAAGAAGGTGAAGGAGCCCAAAGGCTTGATGTTCGCAGACGTGAAGATTAGAGTGACCACGATGAGTGCGCTCGTGGACACGAGAGCATCCGACATCTTCACCTCGGAGGAAGCCGCGAATAAGCTTAACCTACGGGTTGAGAAGGGAGCCGGTTGGCTCAAGATCGTGAATTCGAAAGAAGTCCCTGTGATCAGGGTTACAAGAGACGTGGAGCTACAACTCGGGTCATGGAAAGGCAAAGAAACTCTAGAGGTAATTTCATTTGACGACTACGATATTGTCATTGAAATCAAATTCCTAGATAGGATCCATGCGGTTGTAGTTCCCTTTGCCAAATGCATATGTGTGTTGGACAAGAATAGTCAATGCGTGATTCTGGTCTATCGTGAGTTGGATCATGATCGAAAGATGATCTCGGCCATACGACTCACCAAAGGAACAATGAAGGGCGAGATGACCTTCCTGGCAAGCTTGAAGATCGGAGAAGACAAGGGTGAAGGGAAGGAAGTCCCAATGCAAGCAACCCAAGTCCTCAACTCGTTCAAGGATGTCATGCTTTTGGAGCGCAAAGAAGCGCCACCCAAGAGAGAGGTGGATCACTGGATCGAGCTAGTGCCTGGCGCTGGACCGCCTGCCATGGCGCCTTACCATATGGCACTACCCGAGTTGGAGGAGTTAAGGAGGCAACTTAAGGAGCTACTCAACACGGGTTACATACGGCCATCAAAAGCACCGTTTGGTGTGACGGTCCTGTTCCAAAAGAAGCATGATGGGTCACTCCGGATGTGCATCGACTACCGAGCGTTGAACAAGCTAACTATGAAGAACAAGTACCCAATCCCGCTCATCGTGGATCTCTTTGATCAACTTGGTGGAGCTTAGTGGTTTACCAAGCTGGTTCTTTGATTGGGCTACTATCAAGTTCGGATCGCTGAAAGGGACGAGCCGAAGACTGCTTACGTGACATGGTATGGATCCTACAAGTTCCTCATGATGCCGTCCGGCCTGACCAATGCTCCAGCCACTTTCTACACAATGATGAACAAGGTACTCCACCCTTTCCTAGATAGGTTTGTAGTGATTTACCTAGATGATATTGTGGTCTATAGTCGGACGTTGGAGGAGCATGTTGAACACCTAAGGCAAGTCTTTCAAGTCTTGCGCGAGAACGAGCTGTACGTTAAGCGCGAGAAGTGTGCCTTCGCCCAAGAAAAAGTTCCGTTCTTGAGGCACATTGTCAGGGGTGGACGAGTGCGAATGGACAAGGCCAAGATTCAATCGATCGTGGAATGTGAGTCGCCGACAAAGGTGCCAGGGTTGAGGTCGTTCTTGGGGCTCACCAATTATTACCGACGGTTCATCCGAAGTTACTCAAGCATCACCATGCCACTCACGGACCGACTGAAGAAAGAGAAGGCGTGGGAGTAGACAGATCGATGCCAAAAAGCCTTCGATGGATTGAAGCAAGCCATGACCAAGGAGCCAGTGCTGGTGTTGCCCGACCACACCAATCCTTATGAGGTAGAGACTAACGCTTCGGACTTTGCCATTGGTGGTGTACTTATGGAGGATGGCCATCCGGTGGCGTATGAGTCACGAAAGTTGAACAATACTGAGCGTCAGTATACCGTTCAAGAGAAGGAGATGACCGCGGTGGTCCATTGCCTTTGAATGTCGAGGCATTATCTCTTGGGGTCAAAGTTCGTTGTGAGGACGGACAATGTGGCCACGAGTTACTTTTAGACGCAAAAGAAGTTGAGTCCGAAGCAAGCTCGATGGCAAGATTTTCTTGCAGAGTTCGACTACGCGTTGGAGTACAAGCCAGGGAAGGCCAACTCCGTGGCAGACGCACTGAGTCAGAGGACGGAGCTTATGAGCCACACGGTGAGTCGACCAAGCTGTCCGTGGGTTGACCACATCAAGGAGGGGTTGACGCATGATCCAAGAGCTCAAGCCCTCATCAGGTATGCCAAGGAGGGCAAGACCCGACAATTTTGGTGTGAGGACGAGCTCCTCTACACCAAGGGAAGGCGGTTGTACGTGCCTTTCCATGGGAAGCTGAGGAGAGAGATCTTGCGCGAGTGCCATGACTCGAAGTGGGCAGGTCATCTAGGGATCCACCGCATGTTGGCCCTCGTCGAAGATCGGTACTACTGGCCTCAAATGCGGGACGACATTGAAGCCTATGTGAAGACTTGTTTGGTGTGCCAACAAGACAAACTGGAACAACGCTCATCGCCGGGTCTTTTGGAGCCACTTCCCGTTTCGACTCGCCCATGGGAAAGCATTTCCATGGACTTCATCGTCAATCTGCTGAAGTCCGAAGGGTGCCGGACGCTAATGGCGGTTGTTGACAGGTTTTCAAAATATGCAACCTTTGTGCCTGTGACAAAAGATTGCCCAGCCGAGGAGGTGGCCAAACTATTCATGAAGCATGTAATAAAGTATTGGGGAGTGCCGCAGACGATCGTGAGCGATCGGGATCCCCGCTTCACGGGATGGTTCTAGTCCGAGTTATTCAAACTGTTGGGGTCGGAGTTAAACATGTCAACAAGTTTGCATCCCCAAACCGACGGTCAGACGGAGTGGGTCAATGCTCTCTTGGAGATCTACCTCCGACACTATGTGAGCACGACGCAAGCGAATTGGGTGAAGTTGATCGATGTAGCCCAGTTCTCCTATAACTTGCAACGGAGCAAGTCGACCGGCCAGAGTCCGTTTGAGGTTGCGACTGGGCAGCAACCGAACACCCTGAGCACTATCGCTTTGGGTTACCAAGGGAGTAATCCGTCCGCGTACAAGTTCACCAAGAATATGCAAGAATAGGCGGACTTGGCACAGGCGTGTCTACACAAAGCCTCCAAGCACATGAAGAAATGGGCGGATAAGAAGCGGCGGCACGTGGAGTTCCAAGTTGGAGACCAAGTGTTGGCCAAGCTGCACGTGGTTCTTCGATATAAGGACGTGCACAAGGGATTGATCCGTCGCTATGAAGGGCCATTTCGAGTGCTACAACGGGTTGGAAAGGTCGTATACAAGCTGGAGCTACCACCAAAGCTAAAGGTGCATTCGGTTTTTCATGTAAGTATGCTTAAACCCTTCCAAGTTGATGAGGAAGACCCGGATTGAGGGGAGTCACAACGAGTGCTACTCAAGGCAAAGACCTCGTATGATCGAGAAGTCGAGAGTATCTTGGCGGATCGAATCATACGAAAGAGGTATTGCGCGGCCAAGCGTGAGTATTTGATCTGATGGAAGGGTCTTCTGGAGAGTGAAGCCAGTTGGGAGACCGAGGAGAGTCTTTGGCAGTTCAAGAAAGAGATCGAAGCCTTTCATGCCAAAGACACGACGAGGGCATCGCGAGGGCATCGCCTGATTAGGTGGGGGAGAATGTCACGGCCCGAAAGAAAGCATGTCCAAGAGGTTTCCATGGCACGGGCGTGACACATTGATGACCCTTGCGTATGTCCTCGAGACGTAGAGTATTCTCCTAGGGGCAGGCGATATTGTATTTGTACGCATACGATATAAATGCGAGTAGCTAGTAGTTGGCAATAAATGCTGGTAGTTGGTAGATGGGGAGGTGCAATCTCCACCGTTAGATCTAAGGGAGATCTATGGATACAGTTTGCCTTATACTTATATATAAAGTGGTCTCCTTCCTCATTGTAATTCATTCATAAGCAATACAAAAACTAGAGCTTCTCTCTCTAAGAGTTTCTCTCTCTACATACGAGTCTTGTGAGTCGAGTATTGAAAGGCTGCTTAGGGGTAAAACCTTAAGGCCGCATGGATCAGCCTACGTGTGATCGAGAGTTGATCGATCGGCCCGTGACACTTGTCTGATAATAATCCCAGCCATGATTATTCTTTTATTAACAAAATGTCGATATGCTTTTTTAAACTTCTCTTCCTAATGTTGGAATTACAGTCTTCCATTGCAGGCTTATCCGCAATTACAAGATCAGTGTATTAAATCCATCTCAAATATATATGCAGCCATCTCAACTTATACCAAATTCAAATTATAAAAATACCCCGTCGATACATCTTCTATCTCATTTGTTGGTACCTAAAGAACCTAGAAAAGGATTGAGATGAATGATATTAGCAAAACACCACCAGTAAGTAATACAGATTTCTTATGAGCAAATTGAGTAAGTAATACAGATTTGTAAATGGTACCAAAAACTTATTTTTTGCCAATTTAGTATATAAATATATATACAAGATCAAACATGGAGGTCAACTGATTGTCAGAGAGGGGGTTTGTTTGCAAGATGTGAATTTTATCCAATCGCCATAATTCGTTGACTAATCGATTTTCTAGTAGAAAGTTGTTGGAGCAGAATGATACGTTTTTTTTTTTTTTTTGGTCAGAAAAACAAGTAATATTAATTAGAAAGAGTTAATATTACACTTAGCCGCCAGAGCATCGGCATAAAGTATATCCATCAAAGCAGAAGGAGGCAATGAAGCCCAGTTAGAGGGAAGAGAGCCGGTTTTATGAGCCTTGGTAGCCCAATCCACCCCAAAATTCGCCCCTTTTTTACAAAACCTAATTCGCACATTTGAGAACTGGCGAAGAAGAGCCGCAGCTTCAGCAGATAGAGAACGAACCTCCCATGGCAGATTCGTCAAGCTCATCACCGAATCAACTAAGATTTTGGAGTCTAATTCGATTTCAAGCAGATCTGAAGCCCTATTCTTCTCCATCAGGTAGTGAAGGGTGATCGTGAATGCCTGGAACTCGGCTTGTAAAGCAGACGAGGCTGGAAAACGCCAGGTAAGTCCATCGATAAACTTCCCATTATGATCCCTCCAGGTGTAGGCCATCGTCCCTTCAGTACCACTCGGTTGAAACGCCTCATCAATATTCACTTTCAGGACTCCAAGTTCTGGGGGTCGCCATAGTTCTTTTGGACTGATGTGGGTAGGAAGCTTGACACTGCTTGCTATGGAAGACAAACGCGCTGCCCGAACAGTTGCGAGAGAAAGATCAACGACCCGAAGTGGATCTGGAAGGTGATGCCGGAAGATGAAATTGTTTCTGGTTTTCCAGATATTCCACAAGAGTGCAGCCACCACTTCTAAACCTGGTGAGTTCTGATTATTTAACATCATATTACCAAGCCAATCTCGAAGATGTTGTATGTGTAGTGTAGGAATCTGAATATTGACTTGGGAATGAGACCAGATAGCTGCTGTCCATTGACAATATAAACAAGTATGTGCTGTTGTTTCTGGTGTACCTGTAGAACAGAGAGGGCAAATACTATCCAGAATGATGTGGTGATGAAATAGATTATTCTTGGTCGGTAGAGCCTCATGGCTAATGGACCACAGAAATAGACGAATTTTTGGAGGTAACTGTAGCTTCCAGATCTGTTTCCATAGCAACTCCCGAGCAAAAGTTGATTCAGTGGCTATATTGAGATTAACACCACTTAGGGCTGACTGGCTCTGTCTGAGGGATTGGTACCCCTTTTTGACACTATATTTACCATCAGTAGATGCAGACTAGATAAGTTGATCCGAAATATAGTTAGGTTTGACTGGTATGGTAAGAATTTCCTCCACAATGGAATCATCAAAAAATCTGTGCAATAGAGAGATATTCCACGTATTAAGACTGAAATCCATGTAATCTGCTAACAACAGGAGTTCATCTCTTTGAGCTGGACCACCTAATATTCCTCTTGTTAACCAAGGATCAGTCCTCGGATTGATTGTGTGGCCATCCCCTACTACCCATCAGAGGTTTGGTAGAATAACAACTCGTCCTGCTAACAGGCTTTGCCAACCCCAGGACGGTCGACGGCCTGTCTCAGCTTGTGCAAATGCACAGAAAGGAAAATAGAGACCTTTAAAAAGCCTACTCCACAGGGACGAAGGTCCCTGAGTTAAACGCCATGCCTGCTTTCCAAGTAAAGCCCTATTAAAATCCAAAAGATCCCTAAAGCCAAGGCCCCCATTTGGTTTGCTCTTCTTAAGCTCGGTCCAATTTGTCCAGTGAATGCCAGGTTTAGTACTATTATTTTGCCACCAGAAGCGTGCAATTTTCCTTTCAATAGATTTGCAAATAGAAATCGGGATTTTAAATATAGCCATAGCATACTGAGGAATTGCTTGGACAACAGCCTTTATCAGAACTTCCTTACCGCCCTTTGAGATAAGCTTTTCTTTCCAACCATTTAACTTAGAATCTACTTTAGCCAATATCCAGGCAAACATTTCTCTTTTTGATCTACCCCAATCTGAAGGTATACCTAAGTATTTGCCTGTTCTAAGCATCAGAGGCACTCGAAATTCATTGGCCAAATTTTCCTGAAGGCTCATGGGGCAATCTCTACTAAAAAATATTCCAGATTTGTTTCTATTTACTTCCTGCCCAGTGGCCAGACAATATTGGTTGATAATATTGGATAAATTTTGACATTCCATCAGCTTGGCATCTAAGAAAAAGATAGCATCATCCGCAAAAAATAAGTGAGAAAGAGTAGGGCAGAACCTGTTGAATTTTATGCCTTTAAGATGCTCCATATTAACTGCCTGGTGAATCAAAAGGGACAATACATTCACCATTAGAATAAATAAATAGGGCGAAAGAGGATCCCCCTGTCTGAGACCTCGAGTTGGTCAGAAATAGCTCAAAAGCTCCCCATTAAACTTGATACTGAAAGAGACTGTTGTTACACATTCCATTACCCAATTCACCCAAATGGAATGAAATCCAATCTGGAGAAGATAAGCTTTAAGAAAATCCCATTCGACGCGATCGTATGCTTTTTTCATATCCATTTTCAAAATGGCCTTGAAATCCCGTCTTTGCTTCCGTGTTCTTAACTGGTGAAGTACTTCCTGGACAATAAGAATGTTATCTTGGATTTGACGACCACTGACGAAGGCACTTTGCTCAATGGAAATTAAGGTCCCAAGCCAGGGTTTAAGCCTATTAGCAAGGATCTTTGAGATGATCTTATAGGCAAAATTACACAAGCTGATAGGGCGATAGTGATCTAACCGTTCTGGATGTGGAATCTTAGGAATGAGAGTGATGATCGTTTTATTAAGCTGTGTTGGCATGATTCCTCTCAAGAAGAAATCCTGAACCACAATAAAAAGTTCATCCTTTAAAATATCCCAGTGGTTTGGTAAAAAAGTCCATTCAATCCATCTGGTCCAGGGGCCTTAGTTGATCCCAATTGGAATACTGCACATTGAACTTCTTCTTGTGTGAGTTCCGCTGTTAAATGCTCATTCATTTCGGCTGTTACCGTGGGCAAGCATTGATAAAGAATAGCCTCATAGTTTCGAGGGCCAATTGATTGATATATATTGGAATAGTAGGTGACCAGCATGTGCTTTAAATCATTCTCATCACGAACCCAGATGTTGTCATCAGACTGTAGCATCGTTATTCTGTTTCTTTGGCGACGTTGGAGTGTAGTTGCATGAAAGAATTTAGTATTTTTGTTGCCCCATTTGAGCCAATTGATGCGAGATCTCATAGCCCAGAATCTTTCCTCTTGCTCCCATAACTTCTGAATTTCTGCCTTCAGGTGCTGAATTTGTTGCATAACATTGCTGCAATTAGGTCTATTAATTAGAGACTGGAGCTGGTGCTGTAGATATCTAATTTGTTGTTGGGGGGCTGAAAAGTGAGATTTACTCCAATTCGAGAGTGCTGTAGAAACCTTAAGTAGTCGTTGTGGAAGCTTGTGCCTTGGTAGATGTGTTGAAGTCCAGGCCTTAGAAATGACATCACGGCATTCTGAGTCCTGCAACCAGAACGCCTCAAAATGAAAGGATTTATGACGACGTTTGGAAGGGCCATCCGTAAATAAGAATAATGGACTGTGATCAGAGCCTACTGCAGGAAGGGCTACAAGCTCAGTGTCAGGATAAATCTGTTGCCATTCCAAATTACATAAGGCTCGATCTAACCTTTCCTTCATCAATTCCTCACCCTCCCTGTGATTCATCCAAGTATATGCACAACCCTTACTAATTATATCCACTAGAGAACAATCATAAAGTACCTCTCGAAATGCTTGCATTCTGTTCGGATCAGCTAGTCACTTGCCATCTTTCTCCCAGGGGTATAGAACTTCATTAAAGTCCCCGATGCAAAGCCAGGGTAGAGTATTAGATAGAGCTAGCTGTCTAAGCTTATTCCAAAACAGAAAACGGGGTTGATAAACTGAAGGGGCATGGATACATGTAACATGCATAGACCGTCCCGAATGAGCATCGAAACAAAGGAAATCAAACAGATGCTGATCTGTACGAAGAAAAGTAATACTAAGATGAGAGTGCCAAAAAAGAGCTTGACCTACTGCAAGGCCAAGAGGATCAAGCACAAAAGATTTCTGGAAATGAAGACGCTTCTGGACTCACTGGAGAACATCTGTCTTATTCTTAGTCTCCATCAAAAAGATAAGGTCAGGCTCTTCTTTAGCCACTAAGGCCTTAAGGGCACGAACTGTCAGGGCTAAGCCCAAGCCCTGGCAGTTCCAACTCAGAAGCTTCATTTGTCTACTGGTGGCTGTTGAGGGCCAGCCACCAAAGCCCGTTGCTGTAACTCATCATCTAGCATAACAGGCGTGTCCATCAACTGTTGTTCATCCAAATTCTGCACTATAGAAGACATTTGATAGTGAGTATGGCGTTTTTGTTTCTTAGAGATAGTTGCCTTGGTCGATAGCTGGATATGTTTTTTCTTTTTCTACTTGATATCAACTCCTGATAATGGTATAAGTGGTTGCTGCGGTGCACATTCAGATCTAAGATTGCCCTGTATGATGGGTGGTAGAGTAGAACAAGATGAAATAGTTTCTGTATGGTGCTGAATACATGCCCCGTGCTCTGTATACTGGGTTGCCTGGAGCTGAATATCCTTCTTTATTAAAAAGGACTTATCCTGTGCAGATTCTGAGCTGGTTGCGGTTGGTGTAGTGGGGATAGGAGGCTGTTGTTCCATTGTGGATGTACCCTCACAAGGTGGAAGGGCAGGAAGGACCGGAGAAGAGATGGTGTCTCAAGAACAACCTCATCATGCTGACTACCCCAAAAGTTTCATAAAAGGTAACCCAATAGGGACTAGGAACTTTAACCTCTGCTCGCAACCAATGTCCATACGCCATTTTCTCCTTACCTTCCATTTTTGCTTATGTAAAAGGAACATCTTTGCAGTAGGTTGCATAGTGGCCAATTTTACCACGGGAAAACAGAAATGGGATAATCGTTCATACCGAAAGTCTAACCAAAGAAGTTTTCCTGCTATCCGTAGTAGTTGTCTTGATTTCAATGGCTCACTTAAGCTGAATTCCACACGGACCCTGCCTATTTTGAATGTGGAATTTTCTTTAAAGTCTAATTTCACCTCCAACACCTTTCCAACGTGCTTAACAGCCTTACATAGCATTTCCTCAGAACACTATTCCATTGGCAGCCCATGAACTTGCACCCACAAATTACAAGTGGTAAATTCATAACAATGTAGGGGTGTATTTGGTTTCCAAGGCCTAAAAAGAAATAAATGACTAGAAAACACCCATGGTCCGCCTTCTAAGATTCTATTTTTGTCACCCTCCGACTTAAACTTCACCACATAGAAGCCATTATCCCATTGACTAATCTCTACATCCTCTGTTCTCCATACTTGCTTCAAAAATTTCTGTAGAGCCTGAAAATTGACAGATGGATTGGATACTATTTTACCTATCAGCATGAGTCGGAACTCTTTCACTCTGTGCAGGGGCGGTGGTTCATGCCAATCTTCAATTTCATGGTCAGTCCAAAGGCGGCCCATTCGATTGCATAGGGCAGCAAGTCGGGATGTGTCGGCGTCGTCATGGGCATCCATTGACACTAAATGTGCAGGAATTGAAGCAATCAGATGAGGGAGTGCAACAGTAGTGATGCCATGCAAGGTTCGAAATGGAAGGTAGCGACAGTAGAATGAACTGAAAGCATGTGCATGTCAAGAAGGGTTTAGCAAGCAAAACGAAGAAGGTTGGGGTCTGTTGGGTGTTTGGTTTGAAATATGAACAATGAATGTGAAGATTGGAAAAGGAGTTCGATAAAACCAAAAAAAAAAAAAAACGGAAGAAGCGGAATGGAATTGTAGAGGGCGGAGAATGATTTCGAAGAAATTGCAAATGATCGGTGGTAGAGGGATGACGATGAAGGAAATCTGAGTCTTTAATGTCGATAATTCAGTGGAGATATACAATTAGGGTTGAAAAAGATTAACGACCATGAAGGTCGGAAGGAAACTCTACATTTCGAGAGAAAAGGCTTATTCCTTCACGACGTCCGCCGAGCATGAATGATACGGGGTT
The DNA here is from genome assembly GCA_017140325.1 of Eucalyptus leucophloia subsp. euroa. Lineage (NCBI taxonomy): Eukaryota > Viridiplantae > Streptophyta > Magnoliopsida > Myrtales > Myrtaceae > Eucalyptus > Eucalyptus leucophloia. The sequence goes on along the minus strand of CM029468.1, from coordinate 8,856,904 downwards.
TGCAAGATGGGAATTTGCAAGATAAAATTTAATCTAATTCAACTTTGAAATGGATGATAGGGAGTGAAACCAGAGAGAGTGTAGAGAAGCAAGATGTTACACAAGCGAGAATTTAAATAAATAGGTTGCTCGCCACCCACAGTTAATTTACCCAAGGGACAAGAGCAAAACAAGAAAAAAAGAAGCTTTTTTGTTCTCAAGTCAAAGGCTCGAAATAAGAGATGAGTCAAATAAGATTTGCCTTTTCATTTATCATAACATGCTTATATGAATTAGCAGGGAACAACTTCCAAGCATAAGTAATTACCAATACTCATAGGAAAGACAAACTAGTTTTACCAGAAAACAACTCCAATTAAAGAGGACTCTAGAAACTTAAACAACAACTACTAAACCTTGAAAATTTGAGAAATAACTGTAGTTGGTTATAGGTCTCCAAATTTTACTAGTTCCAACGTAACTGAATTAATGGCTTTCAAGGAATTCTCCACATCAGGTGATACTTGGGTCAATTTTTTTTTTTCATTGATGGCAATAAGTGCTCCATAAATATGAACAAAATTCTAGCTTTTTTGGAAGCCTTTTCTCAATTTCTTTGAGGGATTTATAAAAGAAGCTATGGACTTTTCAAATAATTATACCATGAAATTTATAAGATTTAAAACATACTAATATGAGCATACTAAACAGATTTACTTAATGATGCAGATTTCTGCTTGCCAATGTTTAGATGATCCCACTAACTTAAATAACTACTTAGCATTAGTCACATTATCTAGTAAACCCATTCATATGTGAGTTTTAGTATCTTTAGCATTACGCGAATGCTAGCAAGTATTAATTTAATCCTTTTTATCTGATGTGTACACAAGCACAAAATCAAGACATCACCACTAGAGGTTTTAATTCCATTTGGCTTGGGATACCAAGCTTCGCTAGAGGCTCAAACTATGTTGACACCCCAGTCATGTAGTTCACTAGAAACACTCGATCAAATAGTTAGGAAAATTGTCCAAAAAGTTTAAAATCTTTTGTATAATAGCCAATTCAATTATAAATCTTTAAATTTGGTTAATATAGTGCTAAACATTTTGTTGACTTGTCAATTTAGTCCTTTCGATGATGTAGTAGCCGACACGATGTGGACAATTTTTTCTTTCCTTTTTCTTCTTTGATTTCTTTTCTTATTTCCCTACACCAAATGTCAAGCCTCAACAATGGCCAACATCAACAAGTAATGACCAAGATGCCATCATCGGATCTAGGTGAGGACTATGACGTGAGCCCTCACAAGGGTCCTCACTTGATCTAATAAGGGCCACGATTCTATCACCAAATCTAGGCTAGTGACGTAAAGAAAAATGCTAGACCGCCAAGTTAGTGAATTCTAGCAAAAATTAGTTGGGAGGACTAAATTGGCAAATCATTAAAATATTTAAGACTAAATTGTCTAAATTAAAATAATTGGAACAACACTTTTTGGACTCTCATCCTTAATAGTTTAGATAAACATTGGACTCATTTTCAGTCCTTCTTAGATCCGTGGTCATTGCATTAGTTCGTAATGTATTGCCGGGTAAGTTTGAAGGAGAATCAACCCTAGCATGCTTGACACGTGGATGGTGAGAGTAAGGACAATGCTTATAATTAAGGCAACTTTCAGAATGCTACATTTGTACCAAATCGCAAGTTGTCTTCGTTCGCAAACATAAATTATCGAATTGGCACAAAGGCTGGATAACCATCAATCCGGTTCACTGAAATTGTTCTTATTTCCATAGGATAGCCTAGCACGCTGAAATTTTACAAAATAATTCAAATTTCATATTTATTTTTTGCTCGGCTAGATAAGTTGAATATAATTAAAATTATCAAATAATCAAGTTTAACGTATGTGGAGTTATATATCTCACATGAAATCAAGAACAAAGTATACCCGACGACAAACCAATTTAGATATAAAAAAAAAAAAAAATCAAAAGAGAGATAGAGAGAGAGAGAGGGGAAATTTTCAGTTAAGGGTAACGCAGATGTCAAAACTTTTAATTTTTTCAGATCTAAAGAAAATTATAGTAATTGAGTGATTTTCAGACACTTTAAGAGGGAAACTTATTTAAGCGTAGTAGTTGAGGGTGTAGATGACAAACAGTGCAAGAAGACAAAGAACAAAACAAATAGTGGCACCCACACACACCAATACATTAAAATAAGAATTGTGATTGATTACGTTCAATGCATTGTTGGCAAATTAAGTCTAAATTAATTTTTTCAATCGTCCTAGAAAATATGCAATTGGCATTCTAAACCATTCAAAAATGGACACATATTTTAAAATAAATCATTAGAGCATATCACGCTAGAGTAAATAAAATTTTATACGAGCGGGGCTTATTCCCTTTTGATTTGTTGGCAGATAAAAAAAAATTATATTATATTGCATGCTAGAAGATTCGCTTCATGTAGCAGCAGATTTATTAGAAATTTCCCTAGTAAGCCAAGTTCAACAAGGACAGATTGATCTAGTACAATGAAAGCAACTTCTTTTATTCAACAGGCATAGATCAGAACTGCTAAACCATTGCGGTCACCTAAATTAAGGCATATTATTCAAGATGTCCTCAATCAAACAACCCAAAGACAAGTAAGAAGAGCCACCCTCAATCAACACCATCTTACTCTTCTCACTCGCCTCATTCACCTTCTTCCTCCTCTCACTGTCGACCTCCTCCATTAACTTTTTTATTCCACCCTCTATTACGTCTGCTGTCACCACGAAATCACTCTCCATCCGGGGATCCCTCCGATAGTCCATCTTGATCTCCACTGCAAGGCCCAACTCCACCACCAATTCAAATGCATTAAATTGTTGCTCCCCGTAGAGGGGCAATGTGGCCATCGCCACACCAAACCATATGCTTTCTAGGGTGGAGTTCCATCCGCAATGCGACACGAATCCCCCAATTGCTGGATGGGCCAGGACAGCAACTTGTGGAGCCCATCCAATCACTTTCCCGATAGTGGCCGTCCGGTCCAAGAACCCCTCGGGCAAGACCTCAGTAGGGTCCATTAACTCACTTGGGAACCAAACCTTGCCCTTCGGCGGTGGCCGTCGTAGGGACCATAGAAAGCGATGCCCACTTCGCTCCAACGCGCAGGCCATCTCCTTCACCTGCTCCTCGCCTAAGCTCCCCATGCTCCCGAAGCACAGGAAAACCACCGATGAAGGCGGTTGCTTGTCGAGCCACTCCATGATGTCATTGCCTTGGTGGCCACCGCGGCCCTTTGTTTTAGTCTCACCCTTCAGATTCAGGATGGGCCCCAAGGGGTACACCGCGGGCGCACCAAGGTTCGAGCTCCGCCAACGTATTTACAATAATTCCCTTGGCCGCTCTCATCCTCTTGGCGTGCCCCAGGAACGGTCGGACGGTCTCCTTCGTCAGAACCAGGGGAGGTAAGACCTTGGCTGGCAAGGGGTTCGTCAAACTCGGGCAGTCCAGCTCAGCGGCGGAGTCCTTGTATTCGGTTATCTCCACATGGTACTCGTCTTGCAGCGACTGGAGGTGCAGCATCATGCCGAGGAATGCAGCGCTCGATGTAAACAAGACATAGGACGGGACTCCAAGCTCGTCCGCCAGGTCAATCATGGTGGTGCAGAACATGTCGAGGACGAACCCAGCTAGGCGCCCGGTCGAGCCGGCTGAGTCAGCGAGCTCGGCAATGGCCCGCTTAACACGGGGCTTGTTGCTTTCCACGAAGTTGGTGATGAATTGGCCTGAGGAGAAATCCGGGTTGGCATTCTCGCGCGGGAGGTGGATGAAGCGGAGGTGAGAGGCAGCCATGGAGGTGGCGAGGGAATTTGTGTACGAGTCGACGTCAGAGTCGAAGGGAAACTTCATGACGAGGACGGTGACAGAGAGGCGGGGGTCACGGTCAACGATGAGCTTGGCCATCTCGACCATTGCTACGAGATGGCCCATGCCGGGGGTTGGGATGAACAGGAGCTCGGCATCGGCCATCGCGATTATCTCCCGTGCTCAAGTGAGGATTTTGAAAGTTCTGCGAGTGTTTTGAAGTTCAGTCGATGAGGATGGGGGCCTCTTCTATTGATTATTGAGTACGGTGTTTTGAGGAGCGGACGATTCGTCGTTGTATAAGGCTGGGGCCCTCTTCTGTTGATTATTATGTGCGTCGTGTTGTGAGAAGCGGAAGATTCTTGGTTGTATACGTCTACTGTCGGCATCTTTTGCCATTTTTTGCTCGGAATTTTGTCCTCTTCATTTGCCCGGAACTTGAATATAAGAGAAGGCAGAGATATGGTTGCAAGACACGATCCATCTTAGACGCAATCAATGCCCATCGTCCACGTTGCATGCCGTGCGCGAATCCCACTCCGTCCAGTATCTTAATGAGATTTTATACCTTATTTTTTATGGGAATTGTCGACTGAGGACAAAAATTTATCTTAAGGTGCTTGAATATAAATTACATTTAAGACTCGATCCAGGTTAGGATTTGTCACATCGATTTTATAAAATAAATCCACGTACACCTAATGCTACTTGTCCCTTCTTGTCAAGACAAGAAGAATACAAAAAATTGGCTATGTCCGACCATTACTACGAGATGGCCAATGCCAGGGGTTGGGATGAACAGGAGCTCGGCATCGGCCATCGCGATTATCTCCCGTGCTCAAGTGAGGATTTTGAAATTTCTGCGAGTGTTTTGAAGTTCAGTCGATGAGGATGGGGGCCTCTTCTATTGATTATTATGTACGGTGCTTTGAGGAGCGGACGATTCGGAGTTGTATAAGGCTGGGGCCCTCTTCTGTTGATTATTATGCGCGTCGTGTTGTGAGAAGCGGAAGATTCTTGGTTGTATACGTCTTCTGTCGGCATCTTTTGCCATTTTTTGCTTGGAATTTTGTCTTTCTTCATTTGCACGGAACTTGAATATAAGAGAAGGCAGAGAGATGGTTGCAAGACGCGATCCATCTTAGACGCAATCAATGCCCATCGTCCAAAATGCATGCCGTGCGCGAATCCCACTTCGTCCAATATCTTAATGAGTTTTTATACCTAATTTTCTTTTTATGGGAATTGTCGACTAAGGACAAAAATTTATCTTAAGGTGCTTTAATATAAATTCCACTCAAGACTCGATCCAGCTTAGGATTTGTCACGTTGCTAAATTGGTTTTATGAAATAAATCCATGTACACCTAATGCTACTTGTACCTTTTTGTCAAGACGAAAAGAATATAAAATCGGTTATGTCTAGCGATTCATTCCTTCCTTTCTCAACAATGCCTTTCTCATCCCTTGACAACTAACTGTTGTTCATCAATAAGCAATATTTTAAGGCTACGTTTGGTTGTCCGGATTTCTAATCGGGATAGGACTGGATAGGATAGGATATGAAATCCTTGAATTTTTTTATATCTTGTATGAAATCCTTGAATTTTTTTATATCTTGTCCATTGTTTGGTGAATCACAGTATTAAAGTTGGATATGTTTTCATCATATCATGTACATTTTTTTTTTTTTATATAAACGGCATATCATTATAAATGAACTTAAATGTTCATAAATGGAGATGGTGAAAATCTCTCGTAACACTATTCCTTAATTTATTTTTATTTTATTTTTTCCTCTTTTTTATATTATTTTATTTATTATTTATTTTTCCCCTTTCATCATTATTTAATAAAATTTTGTCAAATAATAAACTGTACTAACATACCTAAAATACAAAAATACCTAAAATATATAATAAATATAAATATTTAATTTATAGATTGAATGTTTATTATAAGATAGAATTAAAATTGAATATATAAATTAAAATAGGATTAATTAAAAATGAATTTTTTTATTTTTAATTTCTTAAATTATAATTCAAATATTATTTATATTGAAATATAATTTCAATTTTATTAATTTAATAAGTTTGTTATTCGAGAGAAATAACTTTTCTAGTGTGAACATTAGAAATCCTATCCACCTTTATCCCACATCCCCCATGGGATAATTTTATCATGTCTATATCCCATTTATATCCGACTTTAATCTATCCTATGCGAGCACCAAATATAGGATAGAATAAATCATATCCTATCCCGCATTTTATCTTGACTGCCAAACGCAGCCTAAGAACATTAAGAGTCAATTAAAATCAGTTTGTTAAGCGACACAATAAGTTATAGTTAATTAATAGAACGATTCAAAGTGATTTTACCATTATTTAATTCACAAGTCCTATAAAAAATGTTTATAAAAACATTAACTCTTTCGTCCTTTTTCTCAATTCCCTTATTTTTGTCTTGATAAATCCTTATGTACTAGTCATAAGTAAAGCAACAAATGATGGCATTTATTTCATAGCAAAAATATTCTAATGATATTTTCAAGCGATATGGCTTCATAGGATGATGTGTGCATTAAAATATGAACAAACGGGTCTTGTCAAAATAATGTGTGAAAATAAGTTGGCTAGCCAAGAATCTAGTTTTTCATGGTAAGAGCAAATATATCGACATCAAGTATCACTATATCCGTGAGCGAGTCAAAGATAGTAGCATTGAACTTAATTTCTAGATTAGAAGATCAAATTACAGATATTTTGATGAAACCATTGAAGGCGAATTTGTTCAAAAAATTAAAGATGATGCTCGATGTTGTTGATTTCAAAAATCGATTTTAAGGGATGCTATTAGAGTAATATAAAATTGATGAAGATTAGCTTGTTGATTATTGAGCTATGGATTTGTTTGTTAGTATTCTTTGAAGGATGTCTTGACTTAAGATGGGTGTCCAAAGAAGATTGAAGACAAAAGGAAATCAACATGATTTATGGTGGACTATGTTTAGGTAGACCCTCTACTATTCAACAAGGAGTAAATGCTATCATAAGGAAAAGAGAAGCTCTTATTTGGTTTTTTGATCGTAGAGCTTGAAATTTTAACGTTGTTAGAAGGAGTGAAGACTTCATGAAATTTGGCTCATTTAATGGTTGTGTTTTCTTGTTGTTGACATTTTGTCCTTGGGATAATAAGTGTGGGATATTTGTCTTCATCTTTATTGTAATTTAGGTGTTCTGCTATTATATTGGATGTGAGGGTGCGTCATACACAAGAAGCCACTAGAAAAGTATTCTAAGAACAATTTCTTCCTCCAACTTGTACTCATTCTAAATTTTCAAAATTGTCATTATTTTTTTGGTTCCAACAATAAAAACCTTTTGGCAACAAAAGTCTTAACTTGTCGCCAAAGCAATAACAACCCAATGTATTCGAAGAGAAAAATATTTCTTCATTAGTTGATGAGAGGTGAATAATTAGCACATAGCTGAAGTGCCCCAAAAAAGAAACATCCTGGACATCAGTAAGGGGGAAAAAAGCACACGCAACAAGTGCTTGGAAATTCAAGTCAAACAATGATCGCGCGAGCCAAATCAAGGCAAATTATTCAAGATGAGGAGAGTTTAAAGTTCTCAAGATCATGATGATGATGATGATGTCTGGGGAATTTTTTAATCCTTGTTGATTCAACTCGTTTGAATTAGGCTGAGGATTATTGTGGCACCCCTCGACGGCCCCCAATCCGATTAGGGTTGCCACAGTTCACTTACCATTCACTTTTCCTAATAACATGTCACTCTGATGCCATTTCAATTGCAGCGGGTCCATACAACATGAGGGTTTACATCTTTTAGATCGGTCCCTTGCGCAATTTATATACGGAAGCACATCCAACAACTCCCTTCCCTATATTCAGAAAACGAAGCGCACCTACTAAACATCTTATATAAGTTAAGGCCGAACACATTTATTTACATAAAGTAGATGGACATCTTTAGTCGATACATCGAAATGCCGTAGTCTTCTATACTCGGCTACACTCTAAAAGATGACCGACATCTCCTCCAACAGTCATATACTTAAAGTCCATCGATCAGTGTTGGCGTCCAAAAGTTTCTCCTTTGCTATCCTCCTCCTCGCAATCATATCCAACCACTTGATTCATCTACTGGTAGCAATGGCAACAGAGGTATCTTGTCTAGTCTGAAATGTTGGTCCCCGAAGGGGTGAGTACAGCCACTCAGCAAGTAAAGGACTAATAAACCACTCAATACATCATGCCATGCAATCATCACAATCATAGCATCACATGTCATACAAACATCCATGCATAACATACCATGGCATCATGCACATGTCATCATACCTCATGTACCATCATCATCATATAGACATCACCATCATATCATACACTTACCATCATCATGTCACATATGGCATCATCCTTACCATGCATCATTGCGTATAACATCATCATCATATCACCATATCACATGTACCATCATCATTACCATGCATTCATGCATGTAACATCATCATCATATCATCATATCACATGTACCATCATAATTACCATGCATCCATGCACATCTCATCATAACATGCATATATCATCATGCATAATTCAATTTCAATTTCATTTTGGATCGCCACATTTCTCTTTCTCGGGATCAATGTTTGCATCCCACATTCATCACTCGTGCCTAATCCTAGCATTGCGAGAAACCTCCGGGCATGTATCCAAGATACAACCGGGCATTCGGCACCCCCACATTACGGGCATCTCGTATCTCAACTGGCATCACGAGGCATCCCCCTGGGCACAAACCTCCAGGGCTTCCGGCATTTACACTCCCTGGTCGGGCATCTCACATCCCAACTAGCATAACAAGGCATCCCCCCCAGGCACAAACCTCCGGGGCTTCCAGAATTATGTACCGACATACCACCAGGATTCCCTCCTCCTCTGGAATTACGTACCGTATACCATCGGGCATCTCAAAACTCTCGAGAAAATCTCCAGGGCTCGCCATGAAAATGGTTTCCCCTACTCTCCAGAATTACATACCGACATACCACCAGGCCTCCCCTGGAATTACGTACCGTATACCACCGGGCATCCCGATACTCCCGCGGTATCGTCGGCTCACACCTCCGATGGTCTTCTCATCACCACGATGCATGTTCTTATACATCTCATTTTCAATTTCACATTCACAATTATTGCTCAGTTTCAACATGGCATGCGATGTGATGGCAACCAAGATCATATTCATCATTGAATTCATACATGCATCTCAAATCATTATCGTACATTCAGCAAGACACCATCATCCATAACAATACAATTCATGGAGTCCATGCAATTTAAAATGGTCCATATTTCATGCCTTTTCGAATTTTACAAAATTCCAGCATACACTATTTTAGAAAATATTTAAATTAAATACCATATGCTTCTCAAAAATCATGAAATCAAGGCATGTGATAGGCAAGACAATAAAATAATAATTTCATGAAAAAGACATGCCCAATAGAGTTCCACACAAAAGATATGATTTACACCAACACAGCATGCAATTTCGGATAGAAACAGAATGTGCAGTTCTCGAAATAATTTGATTAAAATACCCGAACGACCTCCGAAAGGCATGAAATATGGACCAGGTTATATTTAAGACACTAAAGAAGATTTTTCATGAAGACATCTAGGCCAGATTCGCTCTAGATAATTTTCTATAAACGTACGAAGCTTCTGATTCTAGCACCGAAACGTCCAGTATAGTCATCTCCGAAATACCGAGTTTTCACCCACTTATTCCTCTTTGTTTCCTCTGAAATTTGGATATGTTTTACTTAAAGAGGTCCCCTAAAACTTTCATTAAGGGATCTAAGTCAAATTTCCAAAGAATAGTCACCACATGGGTCCATGAAGTCTCGGGTGTCCTGTACCGTGTCTCCAGATTTACCATCTTCAAGAGTAAATCGATTCACTAGGCTACACTTGCTCATTTTACTTCAAATTTGAGTATGTTAACCTTCAGGATATTCTATACAAGTTTCGTGAAGAAGTCGAAGAGATATTCTTAGTGAAAATCAACATGCAACCACAAATCTACCAAAAGGTCAGCGAAATCGTTCCAGATCTAGTATCTTCGTAGGATGAGGGTTTGACCCCCTAAATCTCCATAATTTTGTCCCAAATTTTAGTATGTTTTATTTTAAGATGTTGGATACAACTTTCATGAAGGAATCAAAGTCAAAATCCAACTCGAAACATGCATGCAAGCCTTCACAAGATTCTGGGTCGGGCGGTTCACACGAAATCAGCAAGCATTCTCAAGAACAAGTCACATTCTAGCTTCGGTTTTGCCTTCCCTATGATCCGAAACCTACCACCAACAAATCACACATGCAAGGCACACATGCAAGAGTGGAAATCAGTCCCAACTTGCCTCCAAAACCAAGCAAACGAGGCACACCGGCGACGGACGGATGGCGTGTGGGCGGCGACGGCTCCTCCTCCTCGGTTCCTCTCCTCTCGGCCTCACTCTCTCTCACAACTCACTCTCTCTCTCTTTCTCACTTGGCCGAATACCACCAACCGGCCACCCTCTCTCTCTCCTCTTCCTTTTGTTTCCCCCCTAAACTTAATCATTGCAGCTGCATGTGGCCGCCCAAGATGGCCAATGGGGGCAGCCACACCTTGCGCAACCTCCATGCCACTTGGCAGCTTGGAGGAAACACATGGCCTCCTTCATGCAAGATGGGCCTCCACCTTCGGTTGGGCTTTGGGCCAGCAAATGGGCCGGTCGACAGCCCCTCCTTGGCTCCAATGGGCCAGCCATTTGGCCCTCCAAAATCCATACATCTTGGGCCAAGGCCCAACCTAATTAAACCCACAATTTCACTTTCAATTATTCATCTTTAATTCTTTCTTTTATAGATCTCAACTTTTAAATTCCACATGGCCAAGAATAAATCATCCTCATTAATTTGTCCTATAATACTAATTTAAAAACTCATGAACACAAGCCTATATCACTTAGTCTTAAGAGGAGACTAATGGCTAAAGCATAAATCATTGGTAATTTCATTATTTAATTATGGGCTTTAATACACCTTAGAGCTTGTCTCGAATTTTTGGAATGCCACAATTATGCTCGTCACGGTGTGATTTCTTTACTCAATTGTGCTGTCTGGTCACTTACATGATCTCCAGCTGGTGAAAGGAATACTCGAAGCACGCAAAGGATTTCAACCACTGTAGCCATTGTAGTCATCTTAAGTCATGGCGTATTGTTCAAGATGTCCTCCATTAACCGACCCGAGAGGCAAGTAAGAGGAGTCACCCTCGACCAACGCCTTCTGACTCTTCTTGCTGACCTCCTTCGCCTTCTTCTGCCTCTCGCCACCTGCCTCCTTCATTAACTTCCTAATTCCGGCCTCTATTTTGTCTGCCATCACGATGTCACTCTCCATCCTGAGATCTCTCCCGTAGTCCATCTTGATTTCCGTTGCGAGGTCCAGCTCTGCCACTAGCTCAAAAGCATTAAACTGTTGCTCCTCGTACAGAGGCCACATGACCCGCGCCACATCAAACCATATGCTCTCGAGGTTGGAGTTCCATCTGCAGTGCGACACGAAACCCCCCCGTTCGCCGGTTAGGCCAAGACTGCAGCTTGCGGGGCCCAGCCAATCACTTTCCCGATGCCGGACATTCAGTCTAGGAACCCCTCAGGCAAGACCTCTGTGAAGTCCTCGTAATCACAGAGCTACCAATTTTTGCCGTTTGGCGACGGCAGCCGTAGGGACCACAGGAAGCAGTGCCCACCCCGCTCCAGTGCGCAGGCCATCTCCTTCACCCGATCGTCACCGAAGCTACCCCTGCTCCCTAAACGTAGGAAAACCACTGATGAAGGTGGTTGCTCACCAAGCCACTCAACGATGCCATCACTGCCGCGGCCACCATTAGCCTTCTCTTTAGTCTCACCATCCATATGTAGTATGGGCCCTGCGGGATACACTGTGGGCGCCCCGAGGACCTCGCCACATGCCAATCGAGCTTGTCGAACGTATTTACGACAATGCTATTGGTTGCTCTAATCCTCTCGGCGTGCTCTAGGAACATTCGGACTGCGTCCTTCATCAGAAGCAGGGTGGGTAAGACCTTGGCCGGCAATGGATTCGTGAAACTTGGAAGTCCAGCTCACTGGCCAAGATAAGCTTGGCCGGCAATCCATGATATGGTCAAGATAAGGTTTGTGCAAAGTCGTTTCTAATCCTTTACATTACATCGACGGTCACTGTAGTTTACTAAGAACACTATGAAATAGTCAAGATAAGCATTAAGCAAAGTCAACTTTCAATCCTTAGGGTTAGATCCCTGGTTACTCGTGGTGATTCGTAGCGTAAGTTCGCCCAGTATTTTCAAAGGAAAATCAACCCAACATGCCTCACGAGTTGATGATGCAAGTGAGGACTGATGCTCAGGAATAAGGTGAATTTCATGATACTATATTCATACAAAATACCAAATAGTCTTTGTTCACAAGTTCAGGTCATCGATCCGGCAAAAAGCTAGATAACCATCAATTTGATTCGCTAAAATTGTTTGAATTCCCGACAAAATAACTTTGCTTGCTGACATTTCACAAAATAAATTCAAACTCTCTCGACAGTGGATATATTTAAATTCGGTTAAATTATCAAATTTTCAAGTTTAACGCATGTTAAATTATGCATTGGATAGAAAATCATGAATGAACTGTGGGACCGACCGACCAAAGTAGGCCGAGGATCTAGAATATAAGGTTATTCGGAGACATCAAGGAGATGTGCTCCACATGTGAGGAAGACTTGTCAACGAGGGACAGACAGACAGACAGACAGACAGACAGACAGACTTTCCCAAGCAATGCACAAAATGGGAGAAGAAAAGGACAAACGGAATAGTTGCATTCACACACCAATGCAACCAGACAATGGGATGGGACCATTCTAGTCAAAAATTTCGATTAACAAATGGTATTTAAGCGACTTAAGTCATCACTGAGATCTCCCAAAAAAACTCAGACAAATTCAACGGTCCACGATGCACTTGTTAGGCAAATCTTTCACGCAAGAACTTTCGCACCATTCATGCACTCTGAGGCTTGTCTGAGAGATGCAATAAAAATCTCAACCACTCAAAGTGACCGTGTATTTAAATTGAAATATTAGAGCATCCACCGTTAAAGTAAATAAAACTTTGTGCAAACATTCTTAACAAACCTCAATTTCAGGATTTTAACTAACAAATCTCTTATTAATTATCAGATCAAGAGTGGATAAGACTGCTCATGAAAATTACTTTTACATTGACCGCGTATGCTAGATTTTCACGACAAGCTCACTTTTATGAGTACAAATTGATCTAGTACTATGAGAGTCACCTTTTTATATTCAACGTGGATACACCTAAAATGCTAAAGATTCCAACAATTGGAGTCACCTTAATCAAGGCATATTATTCAAGATGTCCTCAACCAAACGACCCAAAGCCACATGAGAAGAGCCACCCTCCATCAACGCCTTCCTACTCTTCTCACTCACCTCTTTCACCTTCTTCCACCTCTTGCTGCTAGCGTCCTCCATTAATTTCTTTATTCCGCCCTCTATTTCGTCTGCTCTCACAACAAAGTCGCTCTCCATCCTAAAATCCCTCCTGTAGTCCATCTTGATCTCCACCGCAAGGCCTAGCTCCGCCACCAGCTCGAATGCGTTGAACTGTTGCTCTGCATATAGTGGCCACGTGGCCACTGCCACGCCGAACCAAATGCTCTCAAGGGTGGAGTTCCATCCGCAGTGCGACACGAACCCCCCGACTGCCGGGTGGGCCAGGACCGCATTTTGCGGGGCCCACCCAATCACTTTTCCAACACCGGCCGTCCGTTCAAGGAACCCCTCCGGCAAGACCTCCGCGGGGTCCGTGTAGTCACGTGGTAAATCAAACTTGCCCTTTGGTGGCGGCCGCCGTAGGGACCATAGGAAGCGGTGCCCACTCCGTTCCAGCGCGTAGGCAATTTCCTTCACCTGGTCCTCGCCAAAGCTCCCCCCACTCCCAAAGCACAAGAAAACCACCGACGACGGCGGCTGCTCGTTGAGCCACTCCATGATATCGTCGCCTCGGCCGCCACCATCAGCCTTCGTTTTAGTCTCTCCCTTCAAATTCAATATGGGCCCCACGGGATACACCGTGGGCGCCCCGAGGCTGGCCAAGGACCCCACTGCGTGTGGTTCGAGCTCATCGAACGTGTTAATGATTATTCCCTTGATCGCTCTTATCCTCTTGGCATGCTCCAGGAATGGTTGGACATCCTCCTTTATCAGAGCCACGGACGGCAAGACCTTGGCCGGCAACAGGTTCGCGAAACTCGGGAAGTCCAGCTCAGTGTCTGAGTCCTTGAATTTGGTTATGTCCATGTGCTGCTCGTCTTGGAGCGACTGGAGGTGTAACATTAGCCCAAGGAATGCTGCGCTCGACGTGAAGAAGACGTAGGACGGGACTCTAAACTCGTCCGCCAGCTCGATCATGGTGGTGCAAAACATGTCGATAATGAACCCCGCGAGCCGCCGGATTGAGCCAGCTGAGTGGACGAGGTCGGCGACAGCCTGCTTGACGTGGGGCTTGTTGCTTTCCATAAAGTGGGCGAAGAAAGTGCCCGAGGAGATCTCGGGGTCTGAGTTCACACGCGGGAGGTGGACGAAGCGGATGCGGGTGGCATCCATGGAGGTGGCAAGTGAGCTCGTGTAAGAGTCGACTTCGGAGTCGATCGGAAGTTTCATGATGAGGACGGTGATGGATAGGCAGGGGTCGCGGTCGACGAGGAGCTTGGCCATCTCAACCATTGATACAAGATGGCCCATGCCGGGGGTTGGGACGAGCACAAGCTCAGCGTAGGCCATCGCGACGTAGTTGATTATCTCCGGAGCACAAGCGAGTGCTTCGAAGGTTTTGCGGTTGGAAGAGGCGGTGATGAAGCTTGAGGCTGCTTATGTTGATTATCACTGGTGTTGGGATGTGTCTGTGAGGTGGGAAGATTCCCGTTTAAATACGACTTCTCGCGGCATTTTGGTCTTTCTTTAATTTTTTTTTTGAGCAAATGGTCTTTCTTTAATTTGCATTATTTGCTTTTGTTTATTCTATTTCGCGATGCATTGTCGTCCTTTGAACGGATGGAACTCGGAAAGAAGAGAAAGTAGAGAGATGCTTGGGCATCAAGAAGGGAAATGACGTCATGGCTTTGCTGGTTGCGAGTCAACACGAGGACTAGTCTGACACCAGTCCAGAGAGAATAATACTCTGGAAAGAGCTGCAAGATTCGATCCTCTGCGTGATTTCCGCTCGAGCATCATCTATTGTATAAATTTCTCATCCGCAAGGCTGACTACGTTCGGTTTAGGAAATTAATTTGTAAAATGTCCCATTTTTTTTTCACTTTCTATTAGAATATATCACGAGTTCGAACCTGTTGAACGAAACCCGATCGTATAAAAATGTGTAGAGCCCGACCACGGTAATGTGAAAAGACAACAGAATCAGAAAAAAAGAAGAAGAAAAGTCCCGATTGGACTTTGTTTTCCGTTCCCACTTGGCGTGGCCTTCATGAGAGATCCAAATTTTAAGTTTCTCTGGGCGGTGGATGAATATACATATCCCCTAGAATTCGTTACGCATGTCTTCTTGGTTGAGAAGAGGGCACAAATCCAAGCCATTCTTGACGGGTACCGCGAATTTTTTTTTTCAAGCGGCCAGATATTCGAGTATCTGATTTGGAGATTGCGGCTTGGTGTATTCAAGAATCGCATTCAAGAGATTGTACGTTTAAGCAAATAAATCTCGTGAAGATTTGTGGATTTTATTTTATTTTATCTTATGAAATTGAGATATTGTTTTCTTGAGGAAGTGTGTGAAACTAAACATTCTGTGAATTATTTGGTGTAATTAGTAAGTGAAAAATATCAAGAATATTTGAGTAACTTGTCTATGATAATAATCTCCGTTACATGGCTTGATCGGAATCCTTTACTATTCTTTACTGTGGAGTAGGTCTCGCCTTCTAAACCACATAAATTTGGTGGCTGAATCATTCCCTCATTCTATTTATTTTCTTTAATCATTTCCTTTTCCAGCACTTATATCAGAGGTTGTAGATTGAGGACAGAAAATTCTTTAATGCTGCTTACATAGAAGTTCCACGCATGTTTATATCATCTTAGAATTTGTCACGTCATTTTATACAGTGAAATTATGAATGCCTAATGCTACTGGAGACTTGATGTCACGATGAGAAGGATATAAAATTGGTTATGTCCAGTCTGACATTTGATCCCCCTTCTCTGAAATGCTTCCTTATCATTTGACAAATGACAGCTATATATATATATATATATAGCATGAGCAATATTTTAAGAATATTATAAGTCTGTTGGGATTTATTTATTAGAAAAAATGATTCATAAACTTTAATTCAATATGTAATGAGATTTCTAAATTTTTAATTTATTAAATATGATTCATGAATTATGACACAGTATGCAATGTGATTCTTAAATTTTCAATTTATTTAATGTGGTTTCCGGACTTTTGTTATATTTTAAAAATGTCCAGTGTTGTTCTTAAAGACAACATTGAATATTTTTATATAATTCAAGGATTAAGTTGATATATCTAAAAATTTATAAGAAATATTGGGATAAAATTCATGAACCATATTAAATAAATTAAAAATTTAAGAACCACATAAGGACTATTAGTGTCATTATCCCACTAAAGGAAAAATAACACAAATGTTGTCATGGAATGTTATTAAACTATGCTATAAGCTATAGTTAATTAACAAAATGATTTAGTCCTACCATATCTTAATTCATGGGTTCCATCAAAATAGGACCCCAACACCATGGTCCCCCACTTACAACGCTAACAAGCGGCAAGATTCGAAGCTGAAAAGTCTTTTCCTCTCTTCTATTTTGTTTGTCTTCTTTCACCTTCAACCATGGGGAGGGTTTGAGCTAGTCTCACCTCCCCTCCATTTGTTTTGATTTTCTTTTAGCTTTTTTTGTACTTTTCCTCTTTTTTCTCTCTCAATCTAGATCTGGGAGCTATGCTCTCCTGGTCTACTTCTAGATTTAAGAGTTGGAACTCTTCAAATTTAGTTCTAAACTTAGAAGTTTTTCTCTCCCGAATTAGATCTAGGAGTTTAATAATATTTTTGAGAATTCGATACCCCCATACTCTATCAATGTACAAGTTCTCTGCCTCCAATTTTAATGATGAGAGGGTCCTCCCTCTCATGGATGTCAATTTTCAATATACTATGTTCAAACAATATTCCAAATTGCCTTCATTCACAAGTTTAAGTTATTGATCAGAAAAAGGCTGGATAACCATCAAATTCGTTTGCTAAAATTTTTGGTATTCCCATAAAATAGTTTAGTCTATTGACATTTCACAAAAACAATTTAAACTAATTTTTCTTATTTTATATTGGATGGAAGATTATGAATGAAGTGTCGGACCACCAATCAATTTGGACCTAGGATCAAAGAATGTTAGGTTATTCATAGATTAAGGTGATGTGCTCCATACATGAGGACGATTTGTTGGGGGGGGGGAGAGAGAGAGAGAGAGAGAGAGAGAGAGAGAGAGAGCTGGTAGAAAGATTTTGTACAATTTAAGATTATTCTAGTCTAGAGAGAGAGAGAGAGAGAGAGAGAGAGAGAGAGAGAGAGTTTTGGTAGCATGATTTTCGCACAAGTTGAGACTATTCTAGTCTAGAGAGTACACTGAGTACAATTTGAGAGAGAGAGAGAGAGTTGGTACACTGATTTTTGTACAATTTGAGACACTTCTAGTCCACAAAGAGAGAGAGAGAGAGAGACAGACAGGCAGACAGAGAGAGAGAGAGACAGAGAGAGAGAGAGAGAGTTTTGGTAGAGTGATTTTCATACAAGTTGAGACTATTCTAGAGAGAGAGAGTTGGTAAAATGATTTTTGTACAATTTGAGACTCTTCTAGTCCACAAAGAGAGAGAGAGAGAGAGAGAGAGAGAGAGAGAGAGAGAGAGAGTTGATAGAATGATTTTGGTACAATTTGAGACTATTCTAGTCCACAATTTCGATTGAAACTTCTTTGAAAAGTATTTCACGGGCAATGGCACAAACTGCAAGAAGAAAGGGACAAAGGGACTATTCTAGTCCACGATTTTGATTAGCAAATGACTTTTAAGTGACTTCTTAAGTCATCACTGAAAGACTCACAAAAGACTCAAACAAATTCATTGGTCCACAATGTACTTATTAGGCAAATCTTTCACACCCAAATGTTGGCACTATTCATACAATGATTGATTTTAACAACCTAATTGCTCAAAAATCAAGCCTATCCTAAAATTATTCTTCATATAGTTCTAGAATGAGGCCTATCTAAGAGATGTGATTGATATTCTCAAACATTAAATGTGAACACATATTTTGAAATAAATGAAATATTAGATCATGCACTTCTAGAGTAAATAAAACTTTATACAAATAGTCTAACCTTGATTTGTGAGGATTTTAAATTGCAAATATCTTACTAGCCATTAGATTAGGAGTGGATAAGGCTGTTTGTGAAATTATATATATATATATATATATATATATATATATCATACTATGCTAGATGTCTACAATAAGCTGACCTTTTATTCAACGTGTGTATACTAGAAATGCCAAAGATTCCAACCATTATTGTAACAGCCTCGATTTCGACCTTTATTTTAGTCCAAACTAGGAGGCCAAGCTGGATAAGCCTTGGATTAGTCAAACATTCCTAGAAAATAAGTGTGAACAAATGTGAAAAGCATTAAATGAGGATGATGAGTGTGGAGGCTTATATGTCCAAAGTAATTAATGAAGGGAGGGTGACTCATGACCTAAGGAAATGATAGCAAGTGATCTTGTAAGCCAAGTAGAGCGCCACCTCTCCTCCATAGACTTGCTACCTTGAGTTTCATAGGTTTTGATTTCCCAATTTTTCGAAACTGTTGGACCTTTTTTGCTTTTCAATTTTATAGAGCTCTTTGTACTTTGAATTTGGAGAAACTTACTTCATGAAAGTTGTTCAAAACATCTTAATATATAACATATGTAAATTTCGTATTTTTATTAGGTGAAATGATTGGGATGAAGGCCCAATCAATTACCATATAGAACCTGCTAAGTATAGTGAAAATGGTAATCATGTTGTTTTCTTGATTTTTTTATAAAATCTTCCCTTTCAAATTTGGATATGCTTCCTTTAAAAAAGTTTAAAATGACATCTATATCTACAATATATTAAAATTTCAAAGAGTTTGTAAAGATTTGGATTTTGAAATGAGTCTCTCTCTCTCAATGACCGTTGAATCTACTTGACAGATGAATTTTTGGGTTATGTTCATTGAATTACTGCTCTTTACACATCAAGAATTTGGCTAAGTTTCCTCCACAAAAAATGTCTTTTGATTTGCCTTGGTAAATAAGTTAGTGATTTATGGCATAAATGAACCATACCATGTAATGTTCTAGAATGCTCGGCTTAATAAGCAAGAAAAGCCATGAAAAAAAAATGTGCCAAAAATCCAAGAGTAATGATGGTCATATCTTAGGTATTAAATGAAGGGATGAATCATTAGCTTAGGTGGCCAATTGAGGATTTGAGCACCATTGTATAAGATTTTCCTTGGAGATTAAGTTAGGCCAAGTAATGATGAAATGGTGACTTATAAGCTTAGATGGACCAATTAAGAGTGGCTTGGAGAATAAGTAACACGTGTTCCTTGGAGAGTAGTCCTTAAATGAAGGTATGACTCACTAACTTAGGTGGCAAGGAGAAAATTTGATAATCATGATGATAGGATCTTCCTTGAAAAATAAGTCAAAGCCATTAATGAAGCTTGACCTATAAATAGGAGAACCATCCCTATCCATTCTCTCCAACCTTTGGCCCACTTCTTCTCCTCCTCCTTTCTTGCTTGTCCTCTCCCTCTCTCGGCCTTGCTTGCCCACCACCTCACAAGAAGACCATCTTTTGGTAAAATCACCTATAGTTTATTGAGATTTATCGAAGGTAAGTAGAATCTCTAACTCTTGGCTAAAGCGATAGCCTATATCATCAAGTTTAGTGGTGTGCTCACCCATGCAAACCGTGTGTATGTTGTAATGTTCTTTTGTATGTTTGCTTATGTTTGCATGCTTGCTATGACAATTATAGTCTCCTAAATCAAGGCATGTTACTTAAGATGTCTTCAATCAAATGACCAAAAGTCAAGTAAGAAGAGCCAACCTTAGCCAATGCCTTCCTACTCTTCTCACTCACCTCCTACACTTTCTATCGCCTTTTGCTACCAACTTCCCCATTAACTTTCATAACCCATGTCTTATTTCATCTGCCGTCATGATGATGTCACTCTCCATTTGGAAATTCACCCTATAATCCATCTTGAGCTCTACCATGAGGCCCAACTCCACCAACTTGAACGTGTTGAACTATTGTTTCACATGTACGAGCCATGTGGCCACCGCTACATCAGACCATATGCTTTCTAGGATAGAGTTCCATTTGCAGTGAGACACAAAACCCCCCAGTCACTAGTTGTGCCAAGACCACAACCTACAAGGCCCACTCAATCACTTTCTCAACACGGGCCGTTTGATCCAAGAACCCCTCAAGCAAGACCTCTAAATGGTCCGTGTAGTCATGTGGTAACTTGATCTTGCCGTTCAATGCTGGCCGCCTTAGGGATCATAGAAATGGGTGCCCGCTATGTTAGACATAAAAATTATATGTGGAAAAACAAGATTAGATTTAATTTGAATTTGTGTTCATCAGAAATTTATGGAGATTCAATGAAATTACAAGCACACTCTACTAACTCAATTCTCTTGCATAATGATAGTGTATTTCTAAAATGAGAAGGTTTACATTATACCTTGTGATTATTCTTACAAAATGAACGTTTATCCTTTTACAAACCATCTCCTATCATGTTAATAACCACTATATGAAAATAGTAAAAACGTGGGTCCCAAAATGTGGGATCACATTATATATATAACATTCTCCCACTTAATCCCAACATTTTCGTCATATGGATTATCCAACCAAATCCACTAAAACTTCATGCTTAGAGAAAAGAAACAAAACACATGAATCATGATGACATATCTTCTAAGAGCGAGTAATATCTTTAATGTACCATAATGCATCTTATTTCTTTAATATCAACCTATATGAGACAATACATCTTAATGAATAAATCCTATGTTTATTTCAAAAGCAATGATAAATGTTATTCTCATAAATAATAGTATGTATATACCAAAAATTGAGAATCGACATTATAATAGAATAAGAGTTTCATACAACAAAAATCGTCCATATGACAACAAATCACATGATGAGACCTATCCTCATACTAGTTACATGATTTTTATAGTCCATTGTGGCATGCCTTTAGTTAAAGGATTAGTTGTCATCAATTTAGTGCTTACATGTTTTATGACCTCTTTATTCTCTTTAATATGTTCTTATGGCTATATAGTTGATGTTAATATGTTTACTTCAATTGTCACTTTTGGCATTTTTAGCCATAAAAACTATAACTTAATTGTCACAATATATTTTTAATGACCTAGAAATAGAATCAATAATTCTAAGCTCAAAGATAAAACTCTTCAATCATACACCATGCAAGATAGCCTCAAAACAAGAAATGAACTAAGCTTCCATAGTGGAAGTAGTAGTCAAAGTCTATTTCGCACTCCTCTATGACATGACTACCAACTAACATAAAAATATATCCAATTTTGATTTTCGAGAATCAATGCAACCTTTGTAAAGTTCGCATCGAATAACTAACTACTTCTAGGTTGTTAGTCTGTCTATACATAAGCATGTAACCTTTGGTACCTTGAAGATATCTTATCACTTTTTTTTGTAACTTTCTAGTAGTTCATATCTAGATTACTCTAATATTTTCCTAATGTTCCTACAACAAAAGCAATGTCAAGTGAACTACAAACTTGAGCATACATTAAGCTTCCGATAGTAAAAGCATATGGAATATTATTCATTTATTCCATTTCTAGATTGTTCTTCAAGCATTGGTTCAAATTGAACCTGTCACCCTTCATAATAGGTGCTATACTTAGCAAACAATTTTTCATTCAAAATTCTCTAAATATGTATTGATATAAGTTTGTTGAGATAGTCCTAAAATTTCTTGAGTCCACTCCTATGGATTTTAATGCCAATGACATCAGATACTTCATCCATATTTTTCATGTTATAATTCTTAGAGAGAAATTATTCTACCTCATGTGACAACCCTTTATCATTAGTTAAAATTAGAATGTTATTCACATATAACACAAGAAAATAAATTTTGCTCCCACTAACCTTCTGATATATACATTGATCTATAACATTCTTTATAAAATCGAATCAACATATGACATCATGGAACCTTAAATATCACTAGCGACATGCTTGTTTTAAGCCATATATAAATTTATTTAGCTTGCATATCAAATATTTACCTTTACTAGGAAAGAATCTTTCAAGTTGTTTTATATAAACCTCCTTCTCTAGTTCCCTATTTAGGAATGTTGTTTTCACATCTATTTTATATAATTTCATATCAAAAAGGGTAATCAATGCCAAAATAATACGAAGATAATCTTTCTTAAATACAAGAGAAAATGTCTCTGTGTAATTGATCCATTCCTTTTAAGTGAACCATTTGACAACAAGTCTAGTTTTATATTTCTCAATATTGTCAAATGAATCCATCTCAATTTTGAAGCCCATTTACAACCAATGGCCTTTATCAAGCAATCAACCAAATTTCAAACTTGATTAAATGCCACAAAACTCATCTTTTCATTCATGGCATTGTACCATAAATTGGATTTATCATTATTCATGACTTATGAAAACATTTCAAAATCATTCTCAGCTCCAATATTATGGTTAGAATCTTGAAAATACACAATATAATCATTAGGAATTGCTGATTTCCTCATTTTAGTAGATTTTCTTAATGTTGCATCAACATTCTCTTAAGAAGCGTGTTGATCAATTATTTGTTCAACAAATTATGATAATTGCTTAACTAGTAGATCTATTAGATCAATATCAACAGGTTATGGAATATCAGCAAGTTGTTCACTAGTCGATTGAACTAAATGGGCGTTATGAACAACAATCGACCTTATATTTGAGGTGAAAGCTTAAGTGTCAAAATAATCTTTCTTAAGAAAAAAGAAAGTCATTCGATTGATTGCTTCCACTAATTAAGTCATTTTCAAGAAATTTAATGTTTCTTGATTCAATAATCCTAGTGGTGTGAGATGTATAGTAAAACCTATATCACTTGGACCTCTTGCAATATCCAATGAAATACTCATTTATGGTCATTGGGTTTAATTTCTTTTCTTGTGGATTGTAGAATCTCACTTCAAACGATCATCCCCTAATGTTACATGTTGTAAACTCAATTTCCAACATTTAAACAACTCAAAAGGTATTTTTAGACAAGCATTGATCGAAACACAATTTAATATATATACTAATGTCTTAAATGCTTCGGTCCACAATGACTTAGGAAAATTGGAGGCACTAAGCATACTTCGCACCATATCCAATAAAGTTTGGTTTCTTCTTTCTATTACACCATTTTGAGTTGGAAACTAAGCATAGTATATTGAGCAACAATCCCATGCTCTTAAAGAAATTTCACAAATGGACCAAGTGTTTGTCTATCTTTAGTGTATCTACCATAGAATCCTCCACCTCTATATGATCTCATGATCTTAATTTTCTTACCGCATTATCTACTTCCACCTTAAATATCTTCAAAGTATCTAATGTTTCATGTAGATACATGTAACGTGAGTAATCATCTATGAAAGAGATGGAATAGTCTAACCATACGAGTCCATATCTAGACTATAAAAATCTGTATATATGATTTCTAATATTTTTATACTCCTCTTGGCACATTTCTTTGTCTTGTTAGTATGCTTTTCATTTATGTAGTTCACACAAATATCACAATTACTAAAATCTAAAGTACCTAGTACTCTATCATTTATCAAAGGCTTAATTCTATCTATGGAGATATGTCTCAATATTTGGTGCCACAATATAAATGAATCTTCATTCATAACACATCATTTTATACCAACGTTATCAGAAACACGCATCGTATTATAATAAGCATTGTCTTGTAAATTGATTTGAAAAAAAAAGACCATCAAACAAAATACCACTCCCAATAATTTCATATTTAAATAATAAATAGAAGTTTGAATATGAAAAAGTTAAAAGAGTAACATAAAGGTACAATTCTTGAAAGTGAAATTAAGTTTATAGAGAAATTATGAATATAAAAAGTCCTTTATAAATTCAAAACAAATTCACTATTGAGAACTAGTTTACATTTTCCAATAACTTCTACATGCGAACGCATTTTGTCTCCTGAATGGATACTTTACTCACTTCCCATAGCTTCTTATGATTTTGAAAGCCCTACAAGGAATTCAAAATGTGAATTGTAGATCCATAGTCAATCCATCAAGTGTTGTGGCATCCCAAAAATTTAGAGCCAAGCCATAAGGTGTGTTAAAGTCTCTAATTAGGTGATAAAATTTTCCATGGCTTATGCTTTAGCCATTAGTCTTTTTAATTAGATGATTTGTGCATATGATTGTGAGAATTTAAATTTGATAGATTATGATAATAATCTATGCTTGGCCATGTACTTATTAAATTAAATTTCAATAAATAAGATGTCCCAAGACTTTGGTCAAGATGAAAAATTGAAATTTGAAAATATTTATAGAAAGGAATTTCAAAAAAAAAGGGGGGGGGAGGTCAATTTTTAGGATGGGCCTTAGGCCCATTGGCCTAAGATTTTAATGGGCCAAGTTGGCCGGCCCAATAGAGGCCCAAGAGGGAGTGGTCGACCGGCCATAAAGGAGCCCAAGCCCAAGCCCAACTCCAAGGCCCATGATGCATGTAATAGGACAAGTGGCACAAAGGAGAAAGCCATGCATTGGCTAGTTTGAAGGCATGTAATGATTAGCAATGATGAGAGTTTGGGGGTATAAAAGGGAAGAGAGAGAGAGAGAGAGTGGACGGATTCCCTCATTCGGCCAAGAGAGTGAGAGAGAGAGAGATTTTGAGAGAGAGGAGGAGAAACCGCCGTCCGTCCGTCGTGTGCCGCCGTGTTCGCCGCCCTACGCCGTCGACCGACCGGTCTAGAGGCAAGTGGTAGTCCTCTAGCTTCTCTTGCATGCTTGTATGTTGTTTGCATGTCGAATTTTTGGGTGTTTAAGTGAGAAAAACCGAGGTATGGTTGGCTTATTCTTGAATCCCGTGACTGTTCTTGCTCGGATTATGTGAGTCAGAAAGTTATTTGAGCTTGAATGTGTGTTTAGAGTCCAATTTTGGCTTCAATTTCTTCATGAAAGTTGTAGCTAACATCTTTTACTACAACATACTAAACTTTCGTGGAAAATGACGGAGATTTGAGGGGTTAAAGTCTCATCCTACGGAGATCTCAGATCTGGAGAGTTTTTACTGACCTTTTGCTGGATTCGTGATTGCATGTTGGTTTGTGATGAGAATCTCACTTCTATTTCTTCATGAAAGTTGTATGGTATATCTTAAAATACAACATACTCAAATTTGAAGTGAAATGAACAAGTATAGCCTAGTAAATCAACTAGATCTTGAAGACGATGATTCTGGTGATGTATTCCGAGACACCCGAGATTTCAAGGACCTAAATGATGACTATATTCTGGTTATTTGACCCAGATCTCTTCATGAAACTTGTAAATAATATCTTGATATATAACATATCCAAATTTCAGAGAAAACGAAAGAGAACAGGTAGGTGAAATCTCAATATTTCGGAGATGTGTACACTGGACGATGTGGTAATGAATCCAGAAGTTTCGTGAGACTGTATAAAATAATATAAAAACAATATGGCTTTGACTTCTTCATAAAAGTTGTATGAAAATGTCTTGGCTATAACTCAGTAAAATTTCATAATTTTTGGCAGCCGTATGGATATTTTAATTGAATTTATTCAGAAACCGTGCATTCTGGTTTCATCCGAGAAATATAGGATGTTTTGTGAAAATTGTGAGATTTTGTAAAATTCAATTTGGCCATGAATTTTGCATTTAATTATCATCTTATTGGTTTGTTTAATGATTTCTTGAATTTTTATAATCTTGGGAATTTATAGATATTAAAAAATAATAATAATAAATAAATAAATAAATAAAATAAGATAAAATAAAATAGATTATTTTGGCCATAGATTTCTTTTAATTAATTTATGTTGCATGTGTGATAAAGTCTTGGTATATGTATGACATTGAATCGAGATGCATGTGTGATAAAGTCTTGGTATATACATGACATTGAATCGAGATGCATGTGTGATAAAGTCTTGGTATGTGTATGACATTGAATCAAAATGCATGTGTGAATTTCATGCCAAGTATGACTTGTTTGATGTCACGCCATGTGCCATGTTAAATTGAGATCAAAATAATGGTAAAACATGGATAATGATAAGTGAGGAGGTGGTTGTGGTGGAGGATGATGCCCGGAATGTATAGAGATGCATTGCCGGTTTACCCTGGGAGATTCAGGATGCCCAGAATGTGGGGGGCTGAAAGCCCTGTCGGAGGTTTCTCCCCGAAGGGAATGCCTCGCGATGCCAAGATTTGGGGTGCTGGATGCCCGGCCAGGGAGTGTAAATGCCGGAAGCCCTGTCAGAGGTTTCTGCCCGAAGGGAATGCCTCGTGATGCCAGTTAGGATGCGAGATGCCCGGAATGTGGGGGCCCAGATGCCCGGTGGCCTAGGAGGCTGAATGCCGGAAGCCTCGGAGGTCTTTGCCCGAGGGGATGATGAAATTGATGATTTGAGAAATGAGTGATGTGGTGATCAAATTGAAAGCAAAAAATGGAAATTAAACCATGGCATGATATGCATGATGATATGCATGATATGCATGATGATGATGGTGACGATGATGATATATGATGTGAGATAATGATGATCACCCACAGCATGATATGCATGATGATATGCATGATGATGATGGTGACGATGATGATATGTGAGATAATGATGATCACCCATGGCATGATATGCATGATGATATGCATGATGATGATAATGATGATGATATATGATATGACATGATGACATGTGTAATGTGATGATGTCATGATGATGATGAAATATATGATATAATGATGCCATGATGATGATGACATATATGATATGATGGTGCATGATAGTATGCGCATGGCTTCAAGGTAAGTAACACTTGCATTGCATGTATAATTTGTATGATGCATTGAGTTGTTATTAGATTCCTTATCTGCTGAGTGGTTGTACTCACCCCTTTTGGGGACCAACATTTCAGATTAGCAGTATGCCGCTTCCTGCCATCGCACGGGGTGCATTTTACGGGTTACCGTCCAACGTCGAGGTAGAGTGTGAGGAGTTCAGCTGTCCTTCTGTGCCTAGACTTACCTACATACGTGTGCGCTGTTTTGTTACATACGACATAGGCTTGGCTAGGGGTCCAATCGTCCAGGAGTTTGTAGCCATCCATGTTCGCCGTGATGGGGTGATGGGAGGGATGCTACCATCGCCGCCGCCTGACGCACCAGACTGGGTGTGAGACCTATGTGCGACGAGTAGGGGCTGTGTTTTTGGGAGTTAGTTAGCCGACACATATGATGGGAGTTGAGCACATATGATGTAGAGGGTCGAGGATCCTTTTTGAGGTTTTAGGCTGGACATGGCAGAGTCCTAGCTTTTCCTTTTTGATGTACCGACCCAAAAGAAGTCCCATCTTGAAAATATATGTAAATAAAGTGTCGTGGCTTGTCTATAAAAATCATGGTGATTAGTGGTGTGTATTGGTATCATGGATTAGTAGGGGGATAGTTGGTGATGCTTTATTTTGCTTCTGCTAATGAGTCGCGCTGGGACCGCTTTTTAAAAAAAAAAAATGCCTGTGAATAACGACGCTTCTTCTAAGTACAAGACGGTATTAAGGTGTAACGTTGGTGCTTGTGGCGACCGCCAAAGGGTTCGGGGTGCTACAAGTTATGATTCATATCGGTCATATTAGATTCATAACAAATATAAGAGATTTGATTATTTTTCTTCTTGAGCCAAGCATTAAATTAGACACAATCATTTCTTATATGCCCCTTCTTTTTATAGAAGAAACATTTGATTTCTTTCATACTATAGCTTGGGGAGGTATTTTATCTTTTCCTTTCTACTTGTCATGACCGTTATTCTTTTCTTGTGTTGCTAAATGAGCACTTTCTCCCAATTCTATAATCAATCTTTTTTCCTCTTAAACAAACATGGTCATGAGTTCATTAATTGACCATTTATTATTATGTGTGTTATAACAAATCTTAAAAGGTGTATACTGTTATGAGAGAGTGTTCAGAATATATACACACAAAAAAAGATTTGGATAACTTAATCTCAAAGTTCTTAAGCTGAGCTGCAATGTCCCTCATTTTAATAATGTGCTCACGCACATCTCTAACACTAGTGAGCTTCAATGATGAAAGCTTTATAATTAGGGTCATAGCATGTGCCTTTTTGAAGTCTCAAACTACGCATCAATAACCTCCAATAAAGCCTTAGCATCGCTATGTTGCACAATCAAATTACAAATATGAGGAGATATTTTAGTCCTTATGAACATAGCACTAAAAGTGGTTGGACTATTCTCATTGTTCACAAAGGGTTATCTCAATTGCAATGCTCAAATTAGTAGAAGGAAGTGGTTTCCTCTTTCCTTATAGCATAGTCAGTGTTCATATACCCCAATTAATGAAGAATTAACTCCTTCTAAGCTTTATAGTTTTCACCATTCCGTATAGGAATATCACTCTTAAATTCAGAAAAAGTCACAAATTGCAAAATTGCATATCAAACAATCATGCTTGTGTCATAAAATTTGAAGCAAAATATACATAAATCATGTTTTACTAATGTAAACATGTTAAAAATATTAATCACATAACATAAAAACTGTATGTGGGCTAAGTTTCTAATTTAAATATATTCATGATCACATCATGAAAAAACTCCTATATTATATTCATTTCCTTAATCCCTATTGGTAAATTAAGAAAAATAATATGATATTTCATCATAATTAATCTTATTAATATAATGAAAATTCATATGAGATAAAATTCATCATATTAATATGATTAATGACAATCAATGTACATTTCTAAATATGATCCAAAGACTCTTAATATATAATTTATTTAATTAAATATGTTGTAGTTACTCTCTAATTTATTAAAATATATGGATCATTGGATATTTAATTTCATGCATAAAATATTCATAAAAATGCATGGATGGTTAAAATAGTAAATAAATTCAGCCTAGGGCATAAGAGCATATTCAAATGGCCAATGGGCAAAATAGTGAAAAGATTCGTCGATGGTTGAATCGTGAAATCGTCGAAAAGGGTGGGCAAAACTGTAAATGTGAAGCTAGTCCATGGGTCCACGAGCATGTGCATGGCACATGCCTGCCTTTTGCAAGGGCCATGGCATGCACACGCACCTATCCGCCATGCAAGCACGTGTGGTGCATGCTCCCGGCAACTGTCGCATACCCAAGTATGGCACATGCGCTTGCAATTGCCCATAGCAGTTCTACTCATGTGGCCCCACTAGCTTCTTCCTCCATGCGAACAGAAGGCTTTTTCTTGCCTTTTTCATCATTCCATCACAATTCCACCATCCGTCACTTCTTTGGCAACCCATCTCAAACCAAAATAAATTATGGGCTTTGAAGACCATATCAACACAACCACATAGGTCCAAGTTTCAGTGAAAATGACCAAGAAATTGGTCCCAAATCAAACAAAAAGATTGTCAAATGCAAACCCTTAACCATCACGACTTCCACCATTGAATTAGCCTTCGGCGACCACCATTGATATGCCGAATTATCTTATGACTATTCTTCCCCATGGTGGTGCAACCATATCGGTCCGAAGTCGAGTGGTGGGTCGCCGAACTTCGGCCAAAATCTGCAATTTTCCTCTTAACTCCAAAATGGTTGATTCATTTAAAAACCTCGAAAAATACACAAAAAAAATTTGTCAGAAACAAGGCAAAGGCACTAAACATACTTTGATACCAAATGTTAGACATAAAAATGATATGTGGGAAAACATGATCAAATGTAAAATAGATCTCTAGCTATTGTTCTTTGAAATTCATGAAGATACGATAAAATTACAGGCATACTCTACTAATCCAATATTCTCACATACTGATGGTGTATTTTCAAATGAGAGGGTTTGAGCTAAATCTTGAGATTACCCTTACGAAATGAACATTCATCCTTTTATAAACTATCTCCCATCAAGGTAGTTATCAACAAGAGATACAAAACGTGAAAAAAATGTATGTAGAATAATCGCTACTTGGAAAGAGAAAAAACGTGAATCCCAAAATATGGGATTTTGTGTGTGTGTGTGTGTGTGTGTGTGTGTGTGTGTGTGTGTGCGTGTGTGTGTGTGTGTTCTAACATGCTACACTTGAGCGCACGAGCAATTTCCTTCACTAGGTCCTTTGTGGAAGTTGCCTGCACTCCCAAAGCATAGAAAAACCATCGATGAATTTCCTTCATGGGGTCATTGTGGAAGAAAAACCATCGATGAATTTCCTTCACTACACTCCCAAAGCATAGAAAAACCATCGATGAAGGTGGTTGCTCATCAAGCCACTCCATTTGGTCATCACCTTGGCAACATACATCAACCTTCTTTTTAGTAATGTTAGAAGCAAAAATCAAATGTGGAAAACAAGAGCAATTATAAAACAAACCTCCAACCATTGTTCATATTAACATTCGTTGGAAAATCCCAGAGATTTAGTAAAATATCGAACACAATCTCTTAACCCAATCTCCTCGCATACTGATAATGTATTCCAAAATGAGAAGGTTTGCATTAGCCCTTGTGATTATCCCTTAAGAAATAAACGATCTTTCCTTTTATATACTGTCTCATATCAAGACGATTACCAAATGAGTAGTTATCACAAAGAGGTATGAGGCATGGAAAAACTACATGTGGAATAACCGTCACTTTAAAGAGAAAATGTCGGTCCAAAAAGGTGGGATCACATTATATAAATAACATTCTCCCACTTAATCCCAACATTTTTATCATACGGATTATCCAACCAAATCCACGAAAAACTTTATGCTTAAAGAAAAGAAACAAAACACATGGATCATGCCGACGTGTCCTCTAAAAATGAGTAATATCTTCCACGTATCATAATGCATTTTATTTCTTTAATGTCAGCCTATATTTTTTTTATGTTGGTGTCAACCTATATGTTACAACACATCTTAATGAGTAAACCTTATTTTTATTCCAAAACTAAGGATAAATGTTATTTTTATAAACAACAAAATGTGTACATCAAAATGTAGAATCAACATTATAACAGAATAAGAGTTTCATACAACAAAAATCGTCCATATGACAACAAATTAAATGATGGGACCTATTCACATACTAGTTACATGATCCTTATATTTCATTGGTGGCATGCCTTTAGTTAAATGATCATCTATCATCAATTCATTGCTAATGTGTACCATGACCACTTTATTTTCTTTAATATGTTCTCTTGTGATTAAATACTAGATATCGATATGCTTACTTCGACTACCACTTTTAGCATTTTTAACAATAAAAATTGCAGCTGAATTGTCACAATATATTCTTAATAGCCTAGATATAGAATCAATAATTTTAAGCCCAAAAATGAAACTCTTTAACTATACACCATGCAAAGTAGTCTCAAAATAAGATAAGAACTTAGCTTCCAGTAGAAGTAGCAATCAAAGTTTACTTCGCACTTTTTCATGATATGGCTTCACCAGCAAACATAAAAATATATCCAAATGTTGATTTTCAAAAATTAACGCAACCAGCAAAGTCCACATCCCAATAATCTATTACTTCCAGGTTGTCAATCAGTCTATATATAAGCATGTAGCCTTTGGTAACTTGAAGGAATCTCATCACTTTTTTTATATCTCTAGTGGTCCATACATGGATTACTCTGATATATTCCCAACGTTTTATAACAAAAGCGATGTCAAGTCAAGTGCAAACTTAAACATACATCAAGCTTCCGACAACAAGCATATGAAATATTATTCATTTGTTCCATTTCTAGATCTTTATTCGGGCATTGGTTTAAATTGAACCTATCATCTTTCACATAGGTGTTATACTTGTAAACAATTTTTCATCCAAAATCTCTCTAGAACCTTATTGATATGGGTTTCTTGAGATAAACCTAAAATTTCTTAAGGTCTATCTCTACAGATCTTAATGCTAATGACATAGAATGCCTCACACATATCCTTCATTTCAAACTTTTAGAGAGAAATTGTTTCACCTCATGTAGCAACCCATTTATCATTAGTTGCAAGTAGAATATTATCCACATATAGTATAAGAAAACAAATTTTGGTCCCACTAACCTTCTGGTATATACATTGATTCATGACATTCTCTACAAAATTGAATGAAGAGATGACATTATGGAACTTTAAGTACCATTGGCGGGATGGTTGTTTCAAGGCATATAGAGATTTGTTAAGTTTGCACACCAAATACTCACCTTTACTAGAGGAGAATCATTCAGGTTGTTTCATGTAAACCTCTTTCTCTAGTTTTCCATTGAGGAACGTCGTTTTCACGTCCAAATGTAATTCCATATCAAAATGGGTAACCAATACTAAAATAATATGAAGAAAATCTTTCTTAGATATAGGATAAAAAGTTTTCATGTAATCAATTCATTCCTTTTAAGTGAATCATTTGGTAACGAGTCTAGTTTTATATCTTTCAATGTTACCCAATGAATCATTCTTTGTTTTGAAGTCTCATTTACAACCAATGGTTTTCGGACCATCAAACAACTCAACCAAATCCCAGACTTTGTTAGATGTCATAAAACTCATTTCTTCCTTCATGGCATTGTACCACAAATTAGATTTATCACTATCCATGGCTTGTGAAAACGTTTCAGGATTATTCTCAGCTCTAATATTGTAGTTAGAATCTTGTAAATACATAATATAATCACTAAGAATTTCTAGTAATTGCTAAACAACTTATTCTAGCGAGATATTCTTAATGTTAAATGCCATAAAACTCATCTCTTTCTTAATGTTGCATTAACATTATCTTATGAGTGTATTGTTCAACCGGTTGTTCAACAATTTCTAGTAATTGTTAAACAAATAGATCTATTATATCAATATTAACAAGTTATGAAATTTCAGCAATTGCTTGTTCAACGGCTGATTGAACTATGGAGGCATTATGAACAATAATCAACCTTATACTTGAGGTGAAAGATTGAGTTTTTGAATGATCTTTCTTAAGAATAAAGTCCTTCAATCAATCACTCCCACTAATCAAGTCATTTTTAAGAAATTTAGCGTTTCTTAATTCCACAATTCTAGTTATGTGAGATGGATAATAAAACATGTATCCTTTGAACCTTTGGGCATATCCAATGAAATACCCACTTATGGTCCTTGGGTCCAACTTTTTTCTTGTGGATTGTAAACTATTACTTCAGACGAGCATCCCCAAACACGTACATGTTGCAAACTTGGTTTCCAACCTTTAAATAACTCAAAAGGTGTCTTTGAGATAGCATTGATCATAACTTGGTTTAATATGTACACTATCATCTTAAGTGCTTCAAATCCACAAGGACTTAGAAAGTTTGGAGCCGCTAAGCATACTTCAAACCATATCCAATAAAGTTTAGTTTCTTCTTTACACTACACCATTTTGGTCCGAAGAACCAAGTATAGTAAATTGGACAACTATTCTATGCTATTGAAAAAACTTTGCAAATGGACTAGGTGCTTATTCATTTCAGTGTATCTACCATAGAATTCTCCACATGTATCTGATCTCACAATCTTAATTTTCTTACCACATTATTTCTCTACTTTGGTCTTAAATACCTTAAAGGTATCTAACGCTTCATGTTTATTATGAAGCAAATAGAGATACATGTAACATGAATGAACATCTATGAAATGGATGAAGTATTTCTAACCACACGAGTCCATATCCGGATTACAAATATCTGTATGTATGATTTTTAATATTTTTGTATTCCTCTTGATACATTTCTCCGTCTTGTTGGTCCGATTTCCCTTTATGCAATCCACACAACTATCACAATCAATAAAATCTAAAATAATGAGTAGTCTATCATTTACCAATCGCTTAATTCTATCTAAGGATATATATCACAATCTTTGGTGTCACAACATAAAGGAAATATTCTTTTACAACACATCATTTTATACAAGCGTTATCATGAACATGCATTGCATTATAATAGACATTTTCTTATAAATTAATTCGAAAAATACCAACAGATAAAGTATCACCCCCAACAATTTCAAATTTAAATGTTAAATAGAAGTTTGAATATGAAAAGTTAAAAAAGTAATCCAAAGATATAAATCATGAAACTGAAATTAAGTTTATAGAGAAACTAGAAACATAAAAGGTCTTTTCCAAGTTAAAAACAAAGCCACCATTGAGAATTAATTTACATGTCCCAATAGCTTTCACATATGAATACATCTTGTTTCATAAATAGATGTTTTGTTCACTTTCCACTAGCTTCTTGTGATTTTGAAAACCCTACAAGGAATTCAAAATGTGGATTGTACATCCAAAATCAAACCACCAAATGTTGTGACTCATATTAGCCATATTAGATTCATTACAAACACAAGAGATTAAATTATCTTTCTTCTTGGCTAGGCCTTAGATCTAACACCATCCTTCCTTACATGCTCATTGTTTTTACAAAAGAAAATTTTGGATTCTTTCTTAATGTCAGTTTGGGGAGATATCTTACATTTTCCCTCATTCTTTCCTTGTGTTGCCATAGCCTTTATTCTTTCATTATGTTGCCAAATGAGCACTTTCTTCCAATTCCATAATCAATATTTCTCCCTCTTGAACACGCATGATCATGAGTTCATTAATTGACGATTCATTCTTATATGTGTTGTAAGAGATCTTGAAAGGTTTATATTGTTGTAGAAGAGTGTTCATAATATAGTACACAAGAAATGATTTGGATATCTCAATGTCAAGGTTCTTAAGCTGAGTCGCAATGTCTCTCATTTGTATGATGTGCTCACGCACACCTCTAAAACTGGTGAGCTTTAATGATGAAAACTCCATAATCAATGTCATGGCATGCGCATTCTTTAAAATCTCAAACTGTGCATCAATGGCCTCTAATAAATCCTTAGTATTGCCATGCTAAGCAACCGAACCACAGATAATATGAGATATTTTAGCCCTTATAAACATCACACTAATACGATTGGACACGCTCCCATTGATTATAAAAGGCTATCTCAATTGTAGTGCTCAAATAAGTAGGAGCAAGTGATTCCTCTTTCCTTATAGTATAGTCAATGTCCATCCACCCCAATTGAAAAAGAACTAACTCCTTTCAAACTTTATAATTTTTATCATTCAATATGGGAACATCACACTTAAATTAGAGAAATTCATAAGTTGCAAGACTACATATCAAATAATCATGCTTATGTCACAAAATTTGAGGTAAAAACATGACAAATATGAATCACATAACATAAAAACCATCTATGAGCTATGTATTTAATGTAAATAAATTCATAATTACATTATAAAGAAACTACCATATTATATACATTTTCTTAATCCATGTGAATAAATCAATAAAAATAGTATGATATTTCATCCTAATTAATCATATTAATATAATAAAAATTCATGTGGGATAAAATTCATCATATTAATATTAAAAAAATAAATCAATGTCCATTTCTAAATATGATATGGAAGCTCTTTATATATAATTTAACTAATTAAAGATGTTGTGGCCACTCTCTAATTAATCAAATATATGGATCATTAGACATTTAATTTCATGCATAAAATATTCATAAAAATGCAAGAAATGGCAAAATAGTAAATAAATGCACTATGGGGCAGAATAGCAAATAGATTGGCCAAGTGTAGGATTGTAAAATTGTAGGAAGGGCAAAATGGGAATTTTAGAAATGGCCTAGGGGCAAAAGAGTAAATTTAGCCATCAAGGATAGAACCGTGAAATCGCCACAAAAGTTGCCAAAGCGTGTCAAGTGTGTGCCATGCATGCATCAGGCATATGCCATCCACCCGCTCGCAGGCGAGGGGCGCAGGCGCGTGGCCCGCATGCACCTAGTAGTTGTCACACACGTGGCCCCATGTGCTTCTTCCTCCACGCTAACAAAAGCCCTCTTGCTTTTTTTCGCCATTTTCCGTTGCGTTTTCTTCTCCAATAGCCCATTTAAGACCAAAATAAATAATGGATTTTGGAGACCATGCCAACATGACCACATAGGTCCAAGTTTCAGCGAAAATGACCAAGAAATTCACCCCAAATCAAATGAAATTTTCCCAAAATGCAAACCCTTAATCATCGCAACTTCCACCTCTTGATTAGCCTCTGGCGAACACCAATATGCCGAAATAACTTATGGCTATTCTGTCACGCCCCGATCCTCGGGCAGGCATCCATCCCTCATCTTGGCCGATTAAATAGCAACATCCTAGGACGCATCGCCGACCTTTTCATTTTAATACACATGCAGAAGCATATAATAATAATTCCCAGACAATAAAGCAATGTGATAGAAAAGTAGGATTAAATTCCGAACTTTCAAAAACAACCACACTTATATACATTGCAAACCAGTGACATATATATAAAGTGGACTACTAAGGGCGCGTTTGGTAACGATCTGTTCCGGGGGAACCGATTCGACCGAGAAATGATTATTTCGATTTTGTTCCGGGAAGCGATTACGAGTAAAAAAACGCGTTTGGTAACAAATAAAATTTCTGATTACGGAATAGAAAAAGAATAGAAACGCGTTTGGTAACTATATAAAATTTCTATTCCAATTCTTTTTTAATTACCTTTTTAGATTAAAATAAAGTTGATATTGAATTTTCATAAACCATTCACTGATTAATTATATTTTTATACTAAGTAATAAAAATATTAACTAATCAATTTTTATTATATAGTAAATAATAAACCATAGTATAAACTATACTAATATCCCTACAATATGTAATAAATAAAAATACTAAATTATAACATAAAATTAAATATATATTCTATATACAACAAATATATATTTCATACTAGGAAGAAATAAAAATAAACTATAGAAATAATTTTTTTTTTTTTTTGATTCGGCACTTTTGATTCTCTTTTTTGATTCTCGGATGGAGAATCATATTTTTTCTGATTCTGAATTCTTGTCCAAAAGCGATTTCGGGAACAAAAAATCGGGAATCGAGGCATTGTTTGGATGGTTGCCAAAACGGGGCCTAAGTCGATTCAACTTAAACAAGTTCAGAATCGAGGTTTGTAAGCAAGGGTGGGGGTTCCACAATTTACGGGTCCTCGTCCTCCTCTTCATCATCCTCCACACTCCAATTGAAACCTTCAGCAGATTGCACCGGACTTCCAAGATCTTCAAAATCCAAGTCTGTTGTATCTAGGGACCTCAAATGTTGTCCCATAATTGGGATGAGACTATGTCTCATCAAGTTCTACCCCTAAGACTCGATTAGGAAGAAAATATGCCTTAGGGCTACCTAAGCACAATCACGAGTCAGAGGGCTTACTTTAGCCTTAGTTTCCTTCCTGCAAGTCAGTTCAAATAACAGATACTGACAATCATATCATCCAATCATTCCGATCGAGTCATCGATCAAAGTTGATTACATATCAACAAGACCACTCCCGGTCATTTCAATTATTTATTCTTGATTTTGAATCACGGCCCTATAGGCATAATTTTTAATTAGTGGAATCACGGCTCCACTCAACAAGTTTAGACTTTAATGGCATCACGACCTCACTTGGCAATTTTAAACTTAGTGGCATCATGGCCCCACCTAGCGATTTTCTTGACTTGGTGGCATCATGGCCCCACCTAGCAATTTTCTTGACTTGGTGACATCATGGCCCCACCTAGCAATTATCTATCCAACTCACAACCTCATGATTATTTTCCCTTCAAATAATGACATTTTCCACCAATCACACTCAATTTTCACAAATCAGTACTCAATTAAATAAAGAGAGAGCACCACAGTAATCAGCACAAAATTCTAGCTGTCGGCTATCTTAACCTAATTTCCTGAAAATAAATAAATAAATAAATAAATACGAAACATAATAAATAAATGCAATAAATCCAACTTAGACCCGTTATAGTCTAATTGGAAGCCAAGACGAGCCCAAAAAATTATCAAGACTCGTTCAATAAATAATAGAATATGTCTACTTGCTAATTATGCTAACCATTTGCCTAAGGAGTTGCGATTGGCGTTGGAGATGTGAGACTGAGGAGTTGCTTTGATCAACAATCTGGCTGGAGAAGACCACGCAGGGAGAAGACATGGACGTGGCAACTTGAACGGTGCTTCGATGGGCTGAGGGCAGCTGTTTCGATTGCAGAGGGAATTCGATGAAGATGCTGGGCTGTTCGGTCGGGGATGGTGCAGATGGAGGATGAAGCGGATGAAAATTAAAGATGAAAGCAGAAGCAGGAACCGGTGAAAGAGAGTTGAGACGTGCGAAGGAAGAGGTCGGCAGCCGATGGTGTGCTTAGCAAGTTTGGAGGCTTGAAGTCAAAGATATTATTTCTTGCATTGATTAGTTGGTCTCCTAATACTTTCCCCAACATTTAAATACCTCAAAGACTTCAAATTGACACCAAAATTCCAACTCTAGGCCTAGATCCGAATTTCACCACTTTTGATCTTCAATTTCTTCAACAAAATCCCAAAATTGAAGTCCAATTTTGATGTAGAAAAATCCCATACAATTTCGTAAGTCCCTGACACTCAAAGGCTCGGCTTGGAAGTCCAAATTTCCATCGAATTAGCCCATCTAACTTTCCATTAATTTTTCACGACATCCAAATCAATTTTTCGTAAAAACCTCGGAATCTCTGAAAAAATTTTGGAGGATGAGTCAACATTCCTAAAATAGATCGTGACACTACAGAACTTTCAATTTTTGAAAGCGGACTCGAATTCATGGTTAATTTCCATTCGACACGTTTTTAGTGTGACCTAGGCTACCAAGTAACTTTCAGAAATTTTTAATACAAATGACTCGTGGTTGATTTCTTCGAGCCATAATGAATCCACTCAACACATTGGCGACTCTCAGTTATCATGAAAATTTCGATGATTCAAATATGAACACATGGTACCAAAGCAATGAGAAAATCAATCCGGTGTTAGCCGACGAGAATTTTCCAATTTAGTGGTGTCATCCACGATTAGCCACACATCTTAGTCGAACTAACCTATCTCTAATCTCTAATCAATTTATATATGTGCCGTAATGATCTCGACATATGAGCATGGTCGAACGGTCGATTCTTGGTCGAATTCTCAAGTCTATTGCATTAAAATTCCTTAATGACTTTCCCAAACAGTCTAGTTATCTCGAGAGTGATCAGCTCTAAGAATAGCCCTATAAGCATGTCAATAAAATGCTCGATTTATTCAATAGAAAACGGGACTGAAAATATGGGATGTCACATATTCTTCCTCATGGCGATGCGACTGTACCGATTCAAAGTCGAGCAGTGAGTCCTCGGAATTTGGCTAGAATCGGCGATTTTCCTCTTGGCCCCAAAATGGTTGAATCACTGTTCACATCCAAAAGGCTTGAAAAGTACACCAAAAATTCGACAAAAACAAGGCAGAGGCATTAAATATGCTCAAGTATCAAATGTTAGAAGTAAAAATCAAATGCGGAAAACATGATCAATTATAAACAAACCTCCAACCATTGTTCGTATTCACGTTCATTAGAAAATCCTGGAGATTTAGCGAAATATCGGGCACACTCTATTAACCCAAACCCCTCGCGTACTAATGTTGTATTCCAAAATTAAGGGGTTTGTGTTAGACCTTGTGATTACCCATTAAGAAATGAGCAATCGTTCCTTTTATATATCGTCACCCATTAAGACGGTTACCAAATGGGTAGTTGTCACGAAGAGGTACGAGGCGTGGAAAAACTACATGTGGAATAATTGCCACTTTAAAGAGAAAATGTCGATCTAAAAATGTGGGATCACATTATATAAATGACAAGTAACACCCTTGAGATTCAATATGGGCCCCATAGGATATACCACTGGTGGCGCAAGGCCTACGAAGGATGCCATTGCATGTGGTTCAAGCTCATCGAACGTATTTATGACATTTCCCCTAGTTCCTCTCATCATCTTGGCGTGCTCCAAGAATGCTTGGACCGACTCCTTCATCAAAACTATGGAGCATAAGACCTTGGCTTGCAATGATTTCTCAAAACTTGGAAAGTCCAACTCAGTGGTCGAGTCCTTGAATTCGGTTATATCCAACGTTGCTCGTCTTAGAGCAACTAGAGGTGCATAATCAGGCCAAGGAACGCTGTGCTTGATGTGAAGAATACATAAGGACTCCGAACTCGTCAGCCAGTTCATTCATGGTGGTGCAGAACATGTCGAGAAGGAACCCCACCAACCGCCTGTTTGAGTTGGCCGAGTTAGCAAGTTCCATAATAGCCCGCTTGGCGTGAGACTTGTTGCTTTCCATAAAGAAAGTGGGCAAGTTGCCCGCGAAGATCTGTGTCTATGTTCACACACGGGAGGTGGACAAAGCAGATGCGGGCAGTGTCCACTAGAGGTGATGAGCGAGTTCATGTATGAGTTAAAGTCGGAGTCGAGGAGAAACCTTATGATGAGGATTGTTACGGAGATTTTGGGGTTGTGGTGGATGAGTAGCTTGGCCATCTCAACCATTGATACGAGATGGCCCATGCCAAGGGTCGAGATGAACACGAGCTCGCCATAGGCCATCATGATGTTGCTGATTATTTCCCAGGCTTGAGCGAGTGCTTCAAAGGTTTTGTGGTTGGAAGACGTAGTGATGAAGCTCAAGGCTTCTTATGTTAATTATGACTTCTTAAAATGCTTCCGTCTAGCGGCTTTTTTGTAGTTCTTATATTCGTGTTGTTTGATTTTTATTAATTCTATTTCATGAGACATGTGTCGTCCTTTAAACGGTTGGACAACAAGATGGGAAATGACTTCGTCACGGCTTTATTGGTTGGGGTCAACTTGAGGTGTTATTCGACTCCAAACGGTACTTAGCAAAAGATGGGCCAAGCGACCAAACGATCATCATGTTATTGGCAAGACGTGATCTATTATAGACTGGATTGAGCTCGATCGATTATGACTCCAATATTTATGTATAATTTCTCATCAATCTAACATGACGATATTTGATTTAGGAAATAAATTTGAAAGTACCTTAGTCATTGTTGATGTGCGCCGTGACTGTCCAAGTGGCGTGACATCTAGACATCCAATTTGGAGTATGTAGCTAGGTGGTGTCACTGAGTTGCATGCAAGAGACAAGTGTTCAGGTCAACAAATCTTGTGGTAAGAGTTACAAAGTACTCTGGAAGATCGAGAGATATTCCGCGAGGAAGTATGCGAGGCTAAACATTGTATAAATTATTTAGTACAATATGTAGTTGAAAAATACTAATAGTGTTTGAGTGACTTGGCTACGGTTGTTATCTCCTTTGTTTACTTGAAATGTGTGACATCCTGAATTTCAGGTTCTGATTTCGATTGAATAAGTTGGGTTTTTCATCAACGCGATCATAGTGTTTTTTTCTCTAAGATGGCCACTCATGAGATAACTGGCCTATCAAGTGAAGCTGTTAAGGAATATAAACGCAATAGACTTAAGAATTCGACTAGGAATCGATTGCTCAACCATGCTAGTCTGCAAGGGTTATTATGGCACGGTCGAAAACCTATCAAAGATCGGAGATAGGTCGGTTCGATTGAGATGTGTGGCTAAACATGAATGATTCCACTACTTTGCAAAATTCTCGTTGATCAACACTAAACAGATTTTTTTGTCGTTTCGGCACCCTGTATCCGTATTTAAAACCTTGAAATTTTCACGACAACCGAGAGTCACCAATGTGTCGAAGAGGTACATGTGACTCAAAAAAAATCGACCAGGGGTCAATTATACTAAAAAAATCCTAAAAACTACCTAGTAAGTTAGATCACGCTAAAATCGCGTTTAGTTGAAATTAACCGCAAATCTGAACTCGATTTCAAAAATTGAATGTTCTCTCATATCACAAGTTATTTTAGAAATGTCGACTCATCTTTTGAAAATTTTTTGGCAAGTTCAGGATTTTTATGGAAAATCGATTGGGATAATTCGGAAAACGAACGGAAATTCGGATTAGCCAAATTGAAGGGATTTTTGGCCTCCGGTGTGAGCTACTTGATTAAAGGAAATTGTGTGGGTTTTTTCTTCAACAAAATTGGATGTCAAGCGGAGAGATTTGTTAAGAAATCGAATTCCGGAAAAAATGAAATAGAATTCGGAATTGAGAGAGATTTGTAGGTTTGAGGGACTGTCTTATTTTGGTCTTTAATTGGACTTCAAATTGTGCAATTGGTGAAGAAATGGGCCCTAGGATGACCAATTGTTAGTATTGTTTGAAGTTGAGCAAAA
Organism: Eucalyptus leucophloia subsp. euroa; assembly: GCA_017140325.1. Taxonomy (NCBI): domain Eukaryota; kingdom Viridiplantae; phylum Streptophyta; class Magnoliopsida; order Myrtales; family Myrtaceae; genus Eucalyptus; species Eucalyptus leucophloia. The sequence goes on along the minus strand of CM029468.1, from coordinate 8,814,192 downwards.
AAATATTTTGATTATAATTATCTTTTTCCTCCCCTCACCGGACTCTCTCTCCTCTCCATCTCACACTTGATTCTCTCTCTCTCGCGTGTCCTTCGCCATCTGACAAACCCCCTTGTAATTTGCTTCTCTTCTTCCTTTTTCTTTTGACTTTTTGAGTCAATTCTTATCTTCTTCTTCTCTCTTTCTCTCGTACATCCCTCCCCTTTGACCGACCATTCTCTCTCTCTCCCTCATCCCTCCCCTCTTTCTGCCTTTTCTTTTGTTCCCCTATTGGTCGAAGACCCCAACACCCCCCACCCATGATCTCTTCTCCTCTGCCATGCCTGAAAACATGTCTGCCCACTCCCCTCTGCCAGCAAATTCCCAATGCCAACACCACCCTTTGACTTTCTATTTTGTTGATCGAAGATTTCCACGATAGCTACCCCTCAGCTGCCACGTCTGTCTCCCTTGTTCGCTGCTCCACCCGCGCCGTCGAAGCCCCCGTCCACAACTATGTCTCAACCGAAGCAGCTCTCTCCTTCGTGCAACCCATCAACCACCGAAGCTACCCCAAGACCATCTTCTTCCTCCGTCATTGCCGCGCTAGCAAGGTCAACTCAGCCGCAAGCCATAGCACCCCCGTCAAGCCGAAGACCAGCAGCTCAGCCCCCTTCAAGTCTGGACTAAGTAGCCTTGCCGTGGGCTTTGTGGCCATTTTCGAGCCCGTCCCAGCCCCGCTTGGCACCGTCGTTTTGGAATTTATCGACCATCATCACGTCATCATCGTCATGGTCCAGTTGGATCGTTAATCAAAAAGTGAGTTTAACTCATTAATCCTTACTTATTAAGTTAATGACGTTTAAGGGTTGTTTAGTTTAGACTAAGTACGTATTAGGTAGATAGTTAGAGTAGATTCGTAATTTAATTAATCGTTATTACATGTTAGGTGGTCAGAGTAGTGTAATTAGAGCTTAGACAAGCTCTAGTATTTATCTAGAGTTGTTCGGAAATTTTTCAGGCCCGTCTCGGCTTTTAATTAGGCTTTTTCGGCCTAACTTACTATTTTTAGTATTTATTAATTAATTTCCGTAATTATTTAATTATTTATTTATTTTTCTGAAATTAGATCAAGATGGTCGATGACCAGAATTTTATGCTGATTACAGTGGTGTGATCTATTTATTTGATTGACTGTTATTTTGTGCAAATTGAGTGTGATTTGTGATTTTGGGTATTTATCCCAAAATTTGTTATTTTCTATAATTAATTAGAAAATCACCAGGCGTTGGTTTACAGCGCCAAAAATTGAATTGTTGACTATTGAAATTAGTGGGATTTTAAAAGGTGAAAATATTATATTTTGGTTAATGCCGACCGTATACCCACACACAATTATTTTTATCAAGTATGATAAAAATGGTGAATTTGTTAGATGATTAGGATGATATACTATATCAACCTACGAGCTCTGATATGTCAGTTTAGCGAGAGCAATATACGAATATGTTATATCAACATACAAGCTCTAATATGTTAGCTTAGCGCAAGTAGTATACTTTATCAGCTTAGAACAAGCTATATTATTTATCAGCTTAGAGCGAGCTATATTATTTATCAGCTTAGAGTGAGCATTGGCAATATACTATATCAACCTACGGGCTCTGATATGTCAGCTTAGAGCGAGTAGTATACTTTATCAGCTTAGAGTGAATTATAATATCTATTTGTCAGCTTAGAGTGAGCAGTCATGATATTATCAGACTTTATAAATAGTATTGAATGGACTAACCGAGAGAAGATCGTGATGACGTGGAATCAACTAAGTCGATTGATCGATGACTCGATATGATTTAATGATCTGATTTGATTAGTTGAGTTTATAAATTAAACTGACTTTCAGGAAGGAGTGGAGGCAAAGGTAAGTCCTTTGTCTTATGTTGGTGCTTAGGTAGCCCTTACAACGTATTTTCTTCCTAGTTGGGGCTTAAGGGTGAACTTGTTAATATGTCATCTCACCCCATTGTGGGATAACATTTTTAGGTCCTTAAATGGCAATTGAGGAGGATTCAAAGCTCTAGAGTTTGATGAGGAAGAGATCAAAGAATCGGTGAATGTGTCTGACTAGTGGGTTATAGGACAGTTCCTATTTTGTTGAGCCGATCTTTTGTAAATAGCCTAGCATTGTGTATAAACCTTGAGCGTTTATAAAAGGCTTATTTTGGTTGTGATTTGTTATCCTGCTTTTCTATCCCATCTTGTTGTTGTTTGGGGAATCATTAATCGCTTCCGCATGTGTATTAAAATGAATGAGTTGGTGACGCGTCCTGGGACGTCGCTCTTTAATCGACCGCTAAGGGATAGGCACGTGTTCAGAGGATCGGGGCGTGACAAAAGGAATCCTATGTTGTTATCTCTATGAAGTAGATCTCACAAACTGAACCACATTAATCTGACATCCAATTTATTTACTTGTTTTACATATTTTATTATTTGGTCTTTTTTTTTTCAAACACTTTCTATGGAGATTGTTGATTGAAGCGAAAATTGTCCAAATGATCCTAAACATATTGCACTTTTGTCATTTCAATCTTAAAACATTTAGATCTAAGCTTGGAAATGTTAACACGCTCAGACACGCGTTGACCACGTGTCGGATTTTTTGACACGTGGTCAACTTTTATCGACATGTTTCAACACACGTGTCCAAAAGAGTATAGAGGGTGAGGGCGAGGGTGAGGGAGCAAAGATGAGGCCGCGAGCGAAGGCGAGCCTGCAATGGCGAGAGATGGTCAAAGATAGAGAAGAGACTAAGGCGAGGGCCATGAGGAGGAACTTCACGAGGGAGGCACGCGTGGGGGAGGGCGGCGTCGTCGAGTGGGGTGGCAACGGCGGCAGCAAGGGGGAGGAGGAGGAGGAGGAGTTCACGGCGGTGTGTAGCCTCTCGGTGCACAGGGACCACGCGTTCCATCCCTGGCAAGTAGAGATCGAGAGGAAGAGGAAGAGGAGAGGAAAGGCATCCTGCGGCAAGGAGGAGGAGAAGAAGGCGTTGCTAGGATTAGGGTTTCGAGAAGAAAAATAAAAGAATAAAACAGGGCAGGGGAAGTGACAAGAGGGAGGGACAAGTGACGAGCTGAGTGACGGGCTACAGCCCGTCATGTGGAGGGAAAAGAAAGTGAAAAAAAGTGGGAGAGGGAAAAGAAAGTCAAAAAAAAAAAAAAAATTGAGGGTGGTGAAAGAGACGAGGGAGGGGGACTTTTTATTCGATTTATTAAATGAAATTAAAAAGGGAGGGGGAAGTGAACGTTGGGGGAGGGAAAAGAAAGTGAAAAAAAGTTGGTTCCAGGGGGACTTTTTATTTGATTTATTAAATGAAATTAAAAAGCAATTTCAAAAAATAAAAGTATTGTATGTATGTTGAGTGATTAGTGTAAATCCATTGTAGGTTTTTTTAATTAATTTATTATTTATAAATTTGAATCAAATTAATTAAAAATAAAAATATGTATTTAATATATAACGTGTCCCGGCGTGTCGAAATTTTTTATTTTTGAGAAATGACGTGTCATGTTGTGTCGCGTCGCGTCGTGTGTCCATATCGCGTGTCAATACAACCTAGCCGTGACCCTGGTCAATCTAGAAACTTGTATTTTCAATGCATAAACAAAGTGACCAATGCTATTGCTCAGTAGGGGTGAGCGGTTCTAGGTTCCGGTTCGGTTCCATCTGGAACCTGGAACCTACCCTCGGGTACAGGTTCCTCATTTTTTGGAACCTGGAACCTACCCGTCAAAACCGAGAACCTGGAACCTACCCTGTCACAGGTTCTAGGGTCGGTTCCAGGTTCCAACAGGTTCCTTTTTTTTTTTGTTATTTTTATATTTGAACTATAACGTACGCACATACTCTACGGTAACTTCCCACATCTTAGCAAACATACCAATGCCAACTGTCGAGAATTTGGACATACATAATCAAAACTAATAAGAAGTTTCCAAAGAGGAAATGAGATGCTTGATTAACTATAATTATTGTGCCCACATATGTCAATATATGTGCACTAAAGCTTAAATTATGCACAATTATTCTGTGAGGATAACAGCATCTGCACTAGTCTATAACAAATCATGTATCAGTTTCTACCATCACCCACATCATAAAAAAGAGGAATCTACTCATGAAGTGCTTAACCTATGTGAGATAGGCAGTAAGGCAACAAACCATATGATGGGTAGCAAACTCCAATTTAATAATATTCGATTAGTAAACTCTGGGCATGATCAGATTAATTCAACTAGCCCACTTGGGTAGATAAAGAAACTGGATTCTAGGGAGTTAAAGCCAAGGCAGATGTTACGCCTACAGGTTTTAATAAGATAATGAGCAATCATCCGGATCGCATAATCAATTGTGTGTAACAATGAAGATGCAATTGTTTGAAGCTAATTCTCTGAACCTGTTCAAAAAACAAGAATTTGAATTCAGAATGAACTAACCTGATATATAATTTGCATAACCTATCCCTAAAATCCAGCTCTTTGCAAAATCTCCTCTTCTGTGTAGCGGCTTCTCAATTTACTAACCCTAATTTCCACTACTTTTACCCGTAATTGCGGTGGCTGATATTCGATTATCTTCTAAATCTCTCTCCAAAAGCTGATCCGTCAACCCATTTCCAGTGGAAGGTTGTCTTTAATACACCCAACATCCATAGGCGGAAACCACGGTACCCGGCTACATCAAAAGGTCTTTGCATTAGCGGGAGCTGCTTCAAATAAGCAATTCAATAGACTCAATACACATGCTAGACGCCCGACATGTTATTTTGGTTTTCTAATTCTGCGGTTGCGTATTTACTTGGAAGTTGCTCATTATAACTACATTTACTCCCTTAACAAAAACTTCTCAAGGGGAATTTTATCAAAAAGTGAAGAAACAAGGATTTGGAAGATTATATACATACTGCAAAGTAGACCATAACATGTGCGAAAGTCCACCTGCACAATTCCAGTGGAGATTGGTGAGTGATTTCTGATTGCTGCTACAGTTGCATTCAAAGTCTGAGAAAACATGAAAATTCCTAACACTTATAAGCGAAAGGTGTCAAATTCTAGTAAAGTCTGCAGTTAGTTCATCACATCACAAGCGGGCTCGCATCTTGGACAATTTGACAACTTTTTTTCAGTTGCCGTCCAAGACAATGCAAAAGCTGATTGAAATGAAAACTTACTGACAGAGAAGACATTGCCAAGGAAGGCACTCTCGTACGCTAGAGAAGCTTTTCATGATCACCGTCGATTCGGCTGGGATTTAAAGAATTACTGTTTTACATTGGCCCTATGTTTACTAATGCCAAAATGGCTGGATGAAGACACATAAGAGCTGCTCTACATGTGTCAACCACAAAATCTTTTTAAGTAATACGAAGGAAGCCGCGCAGGATCATATCAAGATAGGCAAGATAAAGAAAATCAAATAGCTGGAAGGCTAGCGTCGAGGAGAGTTCAGCACGTGACATTGGAACAAAAGACCACATAAGACAGAGATTTACCCATAATTCGACAGACATATCTTGACAGATGCAAGATCAAGCAAACATATCCAGATAATCCATTCTAAGCAAAAGCCTGCCGTCAATGAAGCTATGGGTTTGAAGAGCCACAAAGAGGGGTGGATATGAGACGATGAGAAGCTATACGCAGGGGTGGATATGAGACGATGAGAAGCTATACGCGAACAAAAAGTAAAGCTTAATTGTGCCCACATATTATTATTCTCACAAATGTTGCGTCGTCGGGGCTTCTGGCGCGAGCAGCGGCGATGGGTCATGAGCGGGATATCGAATTGGCGTTGTCGGGGCTTCCGGCGCGAGCGCAGGCGGTGGGTCACGAGCGGAGATAGCAGAATCAGCGTCGTCGGGCCTTCGGCGCGAGCAACAGCGGTGGGTCGCGAGCGAAGACAGCAGAATCGGCGTCGTCGGGGCTTCTGGCGCGAGCAGCGGCGATGGGTCGCGAGCGAAGACAGCAGAATCGGCGTTGTCGGGGCTTCTGGCGCGAGCAAAGGCGGTGGGTCGAGAGCGGAGACGAGCTCAGCTCAGATCTACCTACGTCGGGTTGTTGGCCACGGGCGTCGAGCAGCGAGGGTTCGCGCGGCGGACGTCGGCGACCGGCGTCCAGCGCGCGTCCGGGGCGGCGGTGGCCTTGAGGGAGAGCGGCGTCCGGCGAGACTCTGAAACTGAAAGTGAAAGGTCGGAAGTCTCGGGAGTCTCGGGGAGGGGGTTCCTCTTGGAACCCTAACCAGTTCCGAGACCGATTCTGCGACAAGTTCCGGTTCCGGTTCCGGTTCCGATTCCGCTTGGAACCGGAACCGGAACCGGGATTGCCGGTTCCCGGAAAAATGGAACCGGGAAATGGAACCGGTCCTTTAAGAACCGGGAACCGTGCTCACCCCTATTGCTCAGCCATCATCATCGCCACCATTAGCAGAGTCACATTAATGTTGTTGGAAATTGTTTTAAAATTAGAAACAGATAAATCTACAAAATGAAAGATTAAATCAATTTTAACTCACTTGAATAAAAAGTGTCCTTATATCGAATGGACGATGAAGATGAGAGGAACAGGATTTTAAGAGGAAATCAAAAGACGTGGCATATCATTGGCTACCGATACAAACAAAGGGCTTCGCGATCAGTTGGATCGACAGAAATCAAAAGCGAGTAGGCTTACCGTAATCATGAGGTTGGCTGGTGATTCGGATTTTGGCCCATATTTTGAAGTGTCCAAATCTGCTTTAGTCTTAGAATGCCAAATAAGTTAAAAATTGAATTGTTTAAGCAATTCATCATGACCCAATTTACCAAGACTCTATTTGTTTCCCCGACAAGGAATGATTAAAGATGATTATTTTTGTTATTTACAAAAATGAATGAATAAAAAATATATTAATCAACCATAATAATGCTTAATCATAAATTATTGTCAATAATAAATATATTTTCTATTGATTAATTCTTTCAAGCTATATATAAGCGAAATGGTCCATTTGAACTCTTCTAAAGCGTGTTTCAAATATTTTTAACTGTGCGCGTTTAAAATGGGTTTGGAGTCAATTCAAAGCTAGCTCAACTTACTTGAAAGGTGAACTCACCTCCAACTCAAAAAATGGCTGGCAACGAGTAAAAACAGTTGCCAAACACATTAATCTGAATCTGGCTTCAGCAGTAAGCAACAAAAACAATTTCAAGTTTAAAAGGTCAGGAAAAATTATGTCCAATTAATTGCATTTACTCAAAATAATAAGGGGTAAACTATATAATTTACTTCTTTTGATGAATGGGATGGATAAATTGATATATATGGAGCATCTAAAGTTAATCCTAAACATACGGGAGCCGGAGGATTATTCCGAAATGAAAAGAGACTAGTTTGGCGGTTTTCTTTCATTTCTTAGAATATGTTTGTCTCTACAAGTAGGATTATGAGCGTTATGGATGGGATTTACCATCGCAAAGTAACAAGGTTTGCACGAACTCATCATTGATATGGGCTCCAAAATTATTATGAACTTATTAACCAAGTGAGAATAGTAGATAACACTAAACCAGCACTACTTAAGAGAATAGTAGATAACACTAAACCAGCACTACTTAAGGAGATCATAAGGCTATTAAGCTCTCAGTTTGAGCTCAAAATTCATCACATTTTTCAAGAAGACAATCAACATACTGATATGCTTGATCGTAGAGAATTATCTCATGTTTTGCTTAGTGATAAAATTGAGATTGTAGATTTTAGATGTTAATAGTTTTTAGTTTTTGACCTTATCTTTACCCAATAAGAAAAAAAGTGAACATAGTCTAAGTTCCGAAGTAGTTGAACTCCAGTCAAATAGCAGGAAAGAAAAAGGAAAAAAAAAATGGGGTTCGGATTGATTTTGAAGCCTAACGTGACGTTACAATTTCATTGAAATGTGACAAAGAAATGGCCAGGCTCAGCAATGCGATTAAATATCAAGCAAAATGATACAATGTGCAATATGATCCATGTACTTTTCTATATCATTTCAGAAATTTTAATTTATTAAATACGGTTCTTATGCTTTTGATACATATTCAATAATTTTCATATAATCACTGAATTAAATTTAATATGTATTAAAGGTTTAAGGATTATATTGAACAAATTAAAATTTGAAGAACCACATTGCGGATTGAATCAAAGTTTCAGAGTCATATTAAACAAATTAAAAATTCATAGAATAGAGATTATTTGTGTCATTATCCTTATAAATTATTGGTCTTAGCGTTTGTTGCTAAACATCTTTTGAGAGTGATTTCTAAGATTTCCTTAAGACTGTTTTGGCATCCCAAAACTGATCGAAAGAGGGTAACTTTGCAGCCGACTGGGCTGCAAAAGCCCATAGGAATGGCACCCTTCCTGCTAATTGGGCCGTGAAGCCCCCTTCTTTTTTGCTTGATCTTCTCTGTTCGGACGCATTGGCTGCGAGTTGTATTTTAGCTAGTTCTTGAATGAAATTTCATTTACGACCAATAAAAAAAAAAAAAAAAAAACTATTAAAGGGAGGATAGGTGATGGATGACGGAAGCATACGACGAAGATGATGACTGAGAACCGTATCAAGAGAAGGACACTTCAGAACTTCTTTAAAAAGTATCAGTTCTGCTGCAGAACAAGTCTTTCACCAACAATGTGACAAGACAAAGACAAAAGAAAATAGTGAGAAAATTACCAAAAAATTTATAAATTTATCGTAATTGTACCAATTTAGTCTCAATTTTTTTTTTTTGTCAATTGAGTTGTAAACATTTTATAATTGTGTCAATTCAATCCATCCGATTAAATTTAGTTGACCAGTGTTGATGTGGACGTCAACCGGTGCCAACGGATAATTTTTTTCTTTTAATTTTATTTTTTCAATTGTTTTTTTTAATCTTTTCTTTTTTTCCTTTGTTTTTCCTCTCTATTTTCTTTTTCACTCCTCCATCCTTCTACCCATGATTGGCTAAGCCAAACTAAAGGGAGGGCCGATCATCGAACTAAGGGCGAGCTCACCCCACCATTGCTAGGCAAAGGCTGCCTAGCCACCGACAAGGCAAGGCTTCGCTGGATCTAGCAAGGGTTGGCCTCGCCGATGGCTTGGCGGGCCTCGCTTGGTGAGCTCGCCCTCAATTCGGCGACTAGCCCTCCCCTCTAGCCAATCATTGGAATAAGGAGGAGGAGAGAGAGAGAGAGAGTAAAAAATTAATAAAAATTTTGAAAAAAAAAATAATCAAATTTGGCTTGATGGGATAAATTGGCATAATTACAAAAGGTTTAGGATTCAATTGACCAAAAAAATAAATCTATGACTAAATTGATATAATTGCAACAGGTTTATAACTTTTTTTATAATTTTTTCAAAAATAGTTGCATTACACACCAATGCAAACAAACAATGGCCTATTTTGATATGTAGTTTCGATTCATGTGAAACATTATTATGTGACTCAATTCATTGCTCAATAAATTTTACAAAAGACTTGTCAAATTGAACGTTCTAAATGAATCAATCCATGACGTGTTTATCTAGATAAATATTTCAGATTTTCACTTCATTCATGTACTATGATTAATTATATTCTTAGGGTCATTCATAAAGCAAATATATGCTAAATTCTTTTATATCTCAGACATTTGTTCTAGAAGGAGGCCCCGTTTGTTCAAGAGACAAAATTGACATTCTTAAACATTCGAAGTGTGCAAGTTTTTAGAACTAAACATCAGAGGATATACCGCTAGCGTTAGCAAAAGTTTATACAAGTCGGTGCGTTCCACAATAGATATGAGGATTTTGTGGCAGATCTCTCACTAACCATCAAATTAAAAGCGGGTCACACCGCTGGTGGGAAAGTATTTTTATGTTGACGTTGTACGTTAGATTCACACTTTCAAAATTCTACCAAACCCATATTTTGGGAAAATTTCTTTTATGTTGTGGAACATCCATCCAAAATTTACACATTAAACTGACTTGGTGAGCACAAACTGATCAGGTACAATGCAAGCGACCGTTTTTTATTCAACATGCTTACGGCAGAAAGACTAAATATTCCAACCATTGGAATCACCTAAATCGAAGGCATATTATTCAAGATGTCATCAATCAAACGACCCAAAGATAAATAAGAAGAGCCACCCTCAGTCAACGCCTTTCGGCTCTTTTCTCTCAACTCCTTCACCTTCTTCCACCTCTCGCTACCTGCCTCCTCCATTAACTTCCTTATTCCGCCCTCTATTTCATCGGCTGTTAGGATGCCGCTTTCCATCCTAAAATCCCTCCTATAATCCATCTTGATCTCTGTCGCAAGGCCAAGCTCCACCACCAGCTCAAATGCATTGAATTGTTGTTCCCCCCTTAGGGGCCACGTGGCCACTACAACACCGAACCATAGGCTCTCCAGGGTAGAGTTCCATCCACAGTGCGACAGAAACCCTCCAATTGCCCGGTGGGCCAAGACCGCAGCTTGCGGGGCCCACCCAATCACTTTCCCGACGCTAGCTGTCCGGTGCAGGAACCCCTCGGGCAAGACCTCCGCAGGGTCGGCATAGTCACTTGGGATCTCAACTTGGGCTTTCGACGGTGGCGGCCGTCGTAGGGACCACAAGAATCGGTGCCCACTCCTCTCTAGCGCGCAAGCCATCTGCTTCACCTGGTCCTCGCCGAAGCATCCCATGCTCCCAAAGCACAGGAAAACTACTGATGAAGGCGGTTGCTTGTCGAGCCACTCCATGATATCATCGCCTCTGTGGCCATCAATAGCCTTCTTTTTAGTCTCGCCATTCAGACTAAGTATAGGCCCCACAGGGTACACCGCAGGCGCCCCAAGGCCCGCCAAGGATCTCACTGCATGCGGTTCGAGCTCGTCGAACGTATTTACGATGATTCCCTTGGTCGCTCTCATCCTCTTGGCGTGCTCCAGGAACGGTCGGACGCTCTCCTTCGTCAGAACCGCAGAGGGTAAGACCTTGGCTGGCAACGGGTTCGTGAAACTCGGGAAGTCCAGCTCGCTAGCTGAGTCCTTGAATTCGGTTATGTTCACGTGGTGCTCGTCTTGGAGCAACTGGAGGTGCAGCATCATGCCAAGGAACGCGGCGCTCGACGTGAAGAAGACGTAGGACGGGACTCCAAACTCGTCAGCCAGGTCGATCATGGTGGTGCAGATCATGTCGAGGACAAAACCCGCAAGCTGCTGGGTCGAGCTGGCCGAGTCGACGAGCTCGGCGACAGCCCGCTTCACGTGGGGCTTGTTGCTTTCAAAGAAGTCGGTGAGGAAGCTACCTGAGGAGATCTCGGTGCCGATGTTCTCACACGGGAGGTGGACGAAGCGGATGCGGGCAGAAGCCACAGAAGTGGCAAGGGAGTTTGTGTACGAGTCGACGTCGGCATCGAACGGAAGCTTCATGATGAGGACAGTGACAGAGAGGCGGGGATTGCGGTCAACGAGGAGCTTGGCCATCTCGACCATCGATAGGAGATGGCCTATGGCAGGGATTGGGACGAACACGAGCTCGGCATGAGTCATCTCGATGTAGCCGATCCTTTTCCGGACTCAAGTTTTGAGGTTGGAAAAAACGGTGATGAGTTTCGAGGCTTTGTATGTTGATTATTATTGATGCTTGTGTCGTGTTGTGAGGTGGGAAGACTTGCACGGAACTTCAGAGAAGAGAGAGCATGGAGATGCTTGGACAGGAAGAGGGGAAATGACGTCATTGCTTTGCTGGTGTAGTTTGACTCCAGACAGTACATAATACAAGAAGAGAACAGTCGACTTTTCAACGTTCATCACACTATCCACGTATAAATTTCTCATCAATCTAACGGGATCACATTTGGTTTAGAAATTTAACTTATAAATACTAGTGATTAAGGATGAGAATTCTTGAACGGTAGATTGAATTACGTTCCATTTATGCTTATATCATCTTAGAACTTATTACGTTACCAAATCGACTTTATAAAAATTAATCTATATACACCTAATACCTAATGCTATTTGTGACTTTTTGTCAAGACAAGGAGAATATAAAATTGGTTACGTCTGAGATTTTTCCTTCATTTTTTTGTAATGCTTTTCTCATCCCGTGAAAAATGAGTGTTGTACATCATGAGCAGGATATTAAGAACATGAAAAATCTATTTGAAGTAATTTATTAAGCGACGCAAATGGTCAGAGTTAACAAATAGAATGATTCGAAGCGTTTATTGTAAATAACAAATGGCCCACAATAAAAATAAATCACTCTATGGAAAAAAGACACACGTTTCAAAGAATCGTGATGGAAAATATGATATCTTTTCGAACAAATGGACTCAAAACATTAGTAATAGTGACGACGACAGGAACAAGTGCACAAAGACAAAGGTTGTATGGCATGTCGTGTCAATCTTTTTCTATTGTCCATCATTTGGATGACACAATGAGACGAATGATTGCTAATTGACAAATCTCAATCATTATATGACAAAACAAATGATGCATTTTTCTATCTTAGGACTTTTCCGTGTTGCAAAAGATTCTACAGTAATCAATTGATTTGAACTTCCATGTAACAGTCACAAAATCGGTCGTCAATCAACAGGTTCGCGAACCTTAAACGAGGAACTAAAGGGTGCTCTAAGTTTGTCCATTCGGACTCTTTGATGCTTGAGCAAGTAAACAAGGTAACGGAGAGAGATATAGGTCGATTCTCTATATTCCAAAGCGCCTACTGATGTTTATTCATTCATTAACTAAATGCCAATGTACTTTTTAAAACTTCACTTCCTAACATTGAAATAAAATTTTACCATTGCAGACTATCCATTTATATGATCAGTGTTTTTAAAATCCATCCCAAATATATGCACAACTCTTTTAGGTTATACCAAAATCCAACTTCCAAAAATTCTCCATCAGTGCATCTCTCATCTCATTAGTTTTTTTTTTTAGTCGGTCATCTCATTAGTTGGTAGGTGTAGAATCTGGGAATTTTTTTTTTATTTTTGAAATGAATGGTATTAGCTTACCATGGCTCAATATGTAGTACAAATATCTTTAAAGTAGTATCAATCTCTTTTAAGCAAATTAAGAATGCACTATGCACATGTATAAACGATATCAAATTCACATTTATCCAAATCTAGTATGTAATATGTACAAGATCAAATATGGAGGTCAACCAATTGTCAGAGAAACAGCGATAAAGAGAGAGAGAGAATTCTTCAATTGCACTGCCTTAAGTTAATAGCTAGAGTTTATCCATTCAACCTAATTTGTTGACCAATCGATATCCTAGAAGCAAGTTGTCGGATAAGAGTAGATAGTGGGGTTCGCGAGATGGAATCTAGTCTAACTGACTTTGAAATGGATGATTGCGAGGGATACCTAATTGATTTAAATCGATCAATTCCTTTTTCATTGATGGCAACAAGTGCTCCTGGTAAACTTCAAGGTCTAAATAATCATAATATCAACATCGTTCCAGCCTCTTTTCTTTTTAAAGCTTTTTCTCGATTTCTTTGACGGATCTATAATAAAACCTCAGGGCTTTTCAAATAACCATACCATCAAAATTCTAATTTGCTAAACTTACTAAATGAGTAATTTAAATGAATCTACTTAATGATGCGGCATAACTCTTTTTGCTAGTGCTTAAATGACCCCCCTTACTTTAAGGACCATTTTTTAACCACATTATTTAGTAAACTCATCAAGATGAATTTTAGTATCTCTAGCATTATGCAAAGGCTAATAGGCAACTAACAAGTAATCATTTTTGTCCCTGGTATCTTAGCCATTCAAATCTTGAAATCTTGAAATGACTTCTTAGCATGAAATCAAGACATTTCCACTGGTAGGTACAATATTAGTTGTCTTGGGATATCAATCTTTGCTCAAGGCCCAAACTTGGAGAAAAGTACCAAAAAAGTTTTAAACCTTTTGTATTAGCATCAATTTAGTTCTTAGATCTTTTAATCGAACTAATTTAATCTTAAATCTTTTTACATTGATACCAATTCAATCCTCTCGGCTAATTTAGGCTAGAAATTGCTAACGTAGATACCAGTTGTCTTACGTGACATAACCAATTGTGACGTGAACATTTTTTAATATATTTTTTTATTTTTATAATTGTTTGTTCTTTTCTTTTTCAAATTTGGGTGAGAGCCGCCTCATTGGCGAGGGCTTGTTGACCCTCGCTTGCCAAAATGACAAAATTGCTCTCCATCCAGATTCCCCCCCGTAGTCCATCCTAATCTCCATGGCAAGGCCCAGCTCTACCAAAGCTCCTTCCTTGTCTGATAATCATCCCGCCCATGATTATTCTTTTATTAACAAAATGTCGATACACTATTTTAAACTTCTCTTCCTAATGTTGGAATTACAGTCTTCCATTGCAGGCTTATCGGCATTTACAAGATCAGTGTTTTAAATCCATCTCAAATATATATAGATGGATAGATAGATAGATACAGCTATCTCAACTTATACCAAATTCAAATTCCAATCATACCCCGTCGATACTTCTCCTATCTCATTTGTTGGTACCTATAGAATCTAGAAAGGGATTGAGATGAATGGTATTAGCAAAACACCACCCAATAAGAAATACAAATTTCTAATGAGCAAATTGAGCATTCACTATGGACATTTGTAAATGGTACCAAAAAGCTTATTTTTTGCCAATTCAATATACAAACATATTTACAAGATCAAACATGGAGGTCAACCGATTGTCAGATAGGGGGGTTGTTTGCAAGATGTGAATTTTATCCAATCGCCATAATTCGTTGACTAATCGATTTACTAGTAGAAAGTTGTTGGAATAGAATAGATACGGGGTTTGCAAGATAAAATTTAATCTAATTCAACTTTGAAATGGATGATAGGGAGTGACACCATAGAGAGTGTAGAGAAGCAAGATGTTACACAAACAAGAATTTAGATATAGAGGTTGCTCGCCACCTACAATTAATTTACCTGAAGGACGAGCAAAACAAGAAAATAAGAAGCTTTCTTGTTCTCAAGTCAAAGGCTCAAAATAAGACATGAATCAAATAAGATTTGCCTTTTCATTTATCATAGCATGTTTATATGAATTAGCAGGAACAGCCTCCAAGGATAAGTAATTACCAATACTCATAGGAAAGACAAACTAGTTTTACTAGAAAACAACTCCAATTAAAAAGGACTCTAGAAACTTAAACAACAACTACTAAACCTTGAAAATTTGAGAAATAAATATAGTTGGTTATAGGTTTACGAATTTTACTAGTTCCAACGTAATTGAATTAATGGCTTTCAAGGAATGGCTTGGCATCAAGTGATACTCGGGTCAATTCTTTTTTCATTGATGGCAATAAGTGCTCCACGTATACTTCATGGCATAAATATGAACAAAGGTCCAGCCGTTTTGGAAGCCTTTTCTCAATTTCTTTGAGGGATCTATAAAAGAAGCTCTGGATTTTTCAAATAATTATACCATGAAATTTATAAGATTTAAAACATACTAATATGAGCATACTAAATGGATTTACTTAATGATGCAGAGTTCTATTTGCCAGTGTTTAGATGATCCTACTAACGTAAATAACCACTTGCCATGAGTCACATTATCTAGCAAACCCATTCATATGTGAGTTTTAGTATCTTTAGCATTACGCGAATGCTAACAAGTGTTCATTTAATCCTTTTTATCTAATGTGTACGCAAGCACAAAATCAAGACATCTCCACTAGAGGTTTCAATTCCATTCGAGTGGGATTTTTTATGTGATTATATGCTGAAATTGGGGTTTAATGCTAAATGGGTAGGCTAGATAAAGTATTGCATCTCATCAGTGTCTTTTAGCATTCTGGTTAATGGAGAACCCTCTGCTGTCTTTCGACCTACCCGAGGAATTCGACAAGGTGATCCTCTTTCCCCTTATCTATTTATTATCATGGCCAATGTCCTATCAACCCTTATGGGAAAAGCAGTTTCAGTTGGAAGCATTAGGGGTATCCGCTTGAACCACACATGCCCAACTCTCTCACATCTTCTCTTTGCTGATGATGCAATTTTTTTCCTAAATGGAACGACTGGAGAAGCTCAGAATGTGGCTAATGTGCTAAATCAGTATTGCTATGTGTCGGGACAAGCAATAAATCTAAACAAATCAGGGCTGTTCACAGGAAGAGATTGCCCACAGAGATTAAAGCAGAACCTAGCAGCTTAATTGAGAGTTCCACTTACAGATAAAACAGGAAAATACTTGGGTATTCCATCTGAATGGGGTCAAACCAAAAAGCAAAGGTTTGCATGGATCCTCACTAAAGTTGAACGGAAACTCGAAGGATGGAAAGAGAGGCTGATTTCAAAAGCAGGGAAGGATGTTCTTATCAAGACAGTTATTCAAGCCCTACCTCAATATGCTATGTCTATATTCAAAATTCCAGCATCTATTTGCAGGACTATTGAGCAAAGAATAGCTTCCTTTTGGTGGAAACATAATGCAGCTAGAAGAGGTATATACTGGAAAAAGTGGGAAGATCTGAAAAGAAGGAAAGATTGTGGAGGCCTCGGTTTTAAAGATTTAATGGCCTTTAACAAAGCAATGCTGGGGAAGCAAGCTTGGAGATTTGTTCAAACACCGGATGCATTATGGTGCAAAGTGCTCAAAAGCATTTATTTCCCTAGAGGAGATTTCTGGTCAGCAAACAAAGGCTATCGACCTTCGTGGGGGTGGCAAAGTCTATTGATGGGAAGAGAGGCGATTGAACCTGATTCTAGATGGGAAGTGGGGGATGGGCAACACATAAGAATACGACAGGATACCTGGCTACCATCCGGAAAACTATATGGCCCTGCAAATCGAAATGAACCAAGGGTGGTGGCTGATTTAATTGATCAGGAGGCACGTGAATGGGATGTCCAAAAAGTTAACAACCTATTTGGGGAAGAGATTGCCACAGAGATCCTAACCATTCCTATCAGCATAACACCTTCTTCAGACAAGTTAGTATGGATTGCAAACAGCGCGGGAACCTACACTGTGAAAAGTGGCTATAACAGAATACACAACAAGGCTGCCACCACCAATCCAAATATCCCATCATCTTCCTACCAAATACCCAAGGTGCTATGGCATGAGATATGGCACATTCAGACATTTCCCAAAATTCGCTTCTTCCTTTGGAATTTATGCACCAATACACTTCCTACGAAGGAAAATTTGTATAGAAGGCAAATGCTAAACGACCCTACCTGTCAGGTGTGCAGACAAGCCCCGGAATCAGCAGAGCACCTCTTCACTCTCTGCGCCTGGACCAAGAATATATGGTCAGATCCTTCTCTCCATGTCGACACATCCCCAGAGCGAATCACTCGTATAGACAAGTGGATTGTCGAAAACCTTACCTCACGAGCCGATCAACACTCAAAAGCCCTGTTCGCGGGAGCGCTCTGGCAGATCTGGAAGTGCCGAAACAGAGCGATCTTCCAAGGACGCCGACCAAACCCTACGGAAATCAAAGCTGAAATGAGCCTTACAGCAGATCTCTTCCTGAAATGGAACAAACCGGGGAAGGAAAATGGAAGAAACTCACCGAATACCCACAATCCAGCGCTCAAATGGCAACCACCTGCAGCAAAGGAGATGAAAATCAACGTCGACTGCTCCTGGTGTGAGTCGACCAAGGCGGGTTCGATCGCGGGAGTCTGCAGAAACCACGCCGAAACCCTCACCCATGGATTCGCGAAGCCGATTCTTGCTCCGTCCGTGTGGGTCGCCGAAGCCCTAGCCTTGAGAGAAGCGGTACTTTGGGTGAGAAACAGAAGACTCGCACGAACTGGGGAAGACTTGCAACTTCAAGGAACTGATCTGCACGTGATTATTTCATCAGACAACTTATCTCTCACAAACAGCTTATCAGGCCTAGAAGAACCACCATGGCTGGGCCGGCCCATTGTAACAGACTGCAGAGGAATTTTGGGCCAACTAAATGGAGTATCCATCACCTATGAGCCACGAGACACCAACAAAGCCGCAGACTGGGTTGCTAAGGCCCACCGAACCAACTCACTTCCTAGTAATTGGACGGCTAATCCTCTTCTCTCTTTATGTTTGATCTTATGTTTAGACATGCCTACTTATGGTACCCCTTTAGCGGGTTAGTAATGAAATTATCATCTATCGACCAAAAAAAAAAAAAAAATTCCATTTGGCTTGGGATACCAAGCTTCGCTAGAGACTCAAATTATGTTGACGCCCCGGTCATGTAGTTCACTGGGAACACTTGATAAAATAGTTAGGAAAAATTGTCCAAAAAAATTAAAATCTATTGTATGGCAGCAAATTCAGTCATAAATCTTTAAATTTGGCCAATTTAGTCCAAAGTATTTTGTTGGTTTGTCAATTTAGTCCTTTTGATGGTGTAGTAGCCAATGCTGATGCGGATAATTTTTTTGTTTCCATTTTCTTCTTTCTTTCTTTTCTTATTTCCCTCCCCCAAATGTCAAGCTTCAACAATGGCCAACATCAATAGGCAATGGCCAAGATGCCACCGTCAGATCTAGGTGAGGGCTATAACTTGAGCCCTCGCGAGGGTCGTCACTTGATCTAATAAGGGCCATGATTCCATCACCAAATCTAGGCTAGTGACGTAAAGAAAAACACTAGACCATCAAGTTAGTGAATTCTAATAAAAATTATATGGGGGAACTAAATTGGCAAATTGTTAAAAAAGTTAAGGACTAAATTGACTAAATTAAAACAATTGGGACAACACTTTTTGGACTTTCATCCTTAATAGTTTAGATAAACACTGGGCTCATTTTCAGTCCTCAGATCCGTGGTCATTCGCATTAGTTCGTAATGTTTTGCTGGGTAAGTTTGAAGGAGAATCAACCCTAGCATGCTTCACATGTAGATGGTGAGAGCAAGGACAATGCTTATAATTAAGGCAACTTTCAGAATGCTACATTTGTACCAAATCGCAAGTTGTCTTCATTCGCAAACATAAATCATCAAATTGGCAGAAAGCCTAGCTAACCATCAATCTGGTTCACATAGCATGCATCGAATTGGCACAAATAGCACAAAGCCTAGCTACAGTTGAGGGAAACACAGATGTTGAAACTTTTTAATTTGTTTAGATTGAGTGATTTTCAAACGATTTAAGAAGGAAACTTATTTAAGAGTGTTGAGGGTGTAGATGACAAACAACATGAGAAGACAAAGAACAAAACATATAGTGGCACCCACACACACTAATACATTAAAATAAAAATCACACACTTTAAGAAGGAAACTTATTTAAGAGTAGTAGTTGAGGGTGTAGATGACAAACAGCGTGAGAAGACAAAGAACAAAACAAATAGTGGCACCCACACACACACTAATACATTAAAATAAGTACTGTGATTGATTACATTCAATGCATTGCTGGTAAATTAATTCTAAATTAATTTTTTTTATATCTGAGACGTATTGTACTGAAAAATATACAATTGACATTCTAAACCATTCACCGTCGGATTTAGGTGAGGGCTACGACGTGAGCCCTCGCGAGGGTCGTCACTTGATCTAATAAGGGCCACAATTCCATCACCAAATTAGGGCCAGTGATGTAAAGAAAAACACTAGACCGCCAAGTTAGCGAATTCCGACAGAAATTAGTTGGGAGAACTAAATTGACAAATTGTTAAAAAGTTTAGGATTAAATTGACTAAATTACAACAATTGGGACAACACTTTTTGGACTATCATCCTTAATAGTTTAGATAAACATTGGGCTCCTTTTCAATCCTTCTCATATCCGTGGTCATTCGCATTAGTTCGTAATGTATTGCCAAGTAAGTTTGAAGGAGAATCAACCCTAACATGCTTCACACGTGGATGGTGAGAGCGAGGACAATGCTTATGATTAAGGCAACTTTCAGAATGCTACATTTGTACCAAATCGGAAGTATAAATCATCGAATTGGCACAAAGCCTGGCTAACCATCAATCTTGTTCACTGAAATTGTTCGGATTCCCATAGGATAGCCTAGCATGCTAAAATTTTATAAAAATAATTCAAATTCCTTCAGAGCGTGAACAATTTCATATATTATTTTTTGCTTAGCTGGATAAGTTGAATATATTTAAAATTATCAAATTATCAAGTTTAACGTATGTGGAATTATATATCTCATATGAAATCAGGAAGGAAGTATACCTAATGACAAACCAATTTAGATGAGAAAAATCGAAACACGTTAGATTATTCAGAGATTGAGGTGGTGTTCCCCATCTGAGGAAGGATGTCAACAAGAGAGAGAGAGAGAGAGAGAGAGAGAGGACAATTTTCAGTTGAGGGTCATGGCAGATGTCGAAACTTTTTAATTTGTTTAGATCTAAAGGAAATTATATTGATTTAGTGATTTTCAGACACTTTTAGAATGAAACTTATTTAAGAGTAGTAGTTGAGGGTGCAGATGACAAACAGCGCGAGAAGACAAAGAACAAAACAAATAGTGGCACCCACACACACCAATACATCAAAATAAGTACTGTGATTGATTACATTCAATGCATTGCTAGTAAATTAAGTTTAAATTAATTTTTTTATATCTGAGACGTGTTGTACTGGAAAATATACAATTGACATTCTAAACCATTCACCGTCGGATTTAGGTGAGGGCTACGACGTGAGCCCTCGCGAGGGTCGTCACTTGATCTAATAAGGGCCACAATTCCATCACCAAATTAGGGCCAGTGATGTAAAGAAAAACACTAGACCGCCATGTTAGCGAATTCCGACAGAAATTAGTTGGGAGAACTAAATTGACAAATTGTTAAAAAGTTTAGGATTAAATTGACTAAATTACAACAATTGGGACAACACTTTTTGGACTATCATCCTTAATAGTTTAGATAAACATTGGGCTCCTTTTCAGTCCTTCTCATATCCGTGGTCATTCGCATTAGTTCGTAATGTATTACCAGGCAAGTTTGAAGGAGAATTAACCCTAACATGCTTCACACGTGGATGGTGAGAGCGAGGACAATGCTTATGATTAAGGCAACTTTCAGAATGCTACATTTGTACCAAATCGCAAGTTGTCTTTGTTCGCAAACATAAATCATCGAATTGGCACAAAGCCTGGCTAACCATCAATCTGGTTTACTGAAATTGTTCGGATTCCCATAGGATAGCCAAGCATGCTGAAATTTTATAAAAATAATTCAAATTCCTTCGGAACGTGAACAATTTCATATTTTATTTTTTGCTCAGCTGGATAGGTTGAATATATTTAAAATTATCAAATTATCAAGTTTAACGTATGTGGAGTTATATATCTCCTATGAAATCAGGAACGAAGTATACCTGACCACAAACCATATCAAAGCACGTTAGATTATTCGGAGATTGTTCTTCCCCATCCGAGGAAGAGAGAGAGAGAGAGGACGATTTTCAGTTGAGGGTAACACAGGTGTCAAAATTTTTTAATTTTTTAAGATCTAAAGAAAATTATGTTGATTGAGTGATTTTCAGACACTTTTAGAATGAAACTTATTTAAGAGTAGTAGTTGAGGGTGTAGATGACAAAAGCTCAAGAAGACAAAGAACAAAACAAATAGTGGCACCCACACCCACCAATACATCAAAGTAAGTACCGTGATTGATTAAATTCAATGCATTGCTAGTAAATTAAGTTTAAATTAAATTTTTTATATCCCAGACGTGTTGTGCTAGAAAATATGCAATTGACATTCTAAATCATTTAAAAATGGACACGTATTTTAAAATAAATCATTGGAACATATTACGCTAGAGTAAATAAATTTTATACGGACGGGGCTTATTCCCTTTTGATTTAGTGGCAGATAAAAAAAATTATATTATACTGCATGCTAGAAGATTCCCTTCATGTAGCGGTAGATTTATCAGAAATTTCCCTGGTAAGCCGACTTTAACGAGGACCAATTGATCTAGTACAACGAAAGCAACTTCTTTTATTCAACAGGCATAGACCAGAACTGCTAAACCATTGTGGTCACCTAAATTAAGGCATATTATTCAAGATGTCCTCAATCAAACAAGCCAAAGACAAGTAAGAAGAGCCACCCTCAGTCACCGCCATCCTACTCTTCTCACTCGCCTCATTCACCTTCTTCCTCCTGTCACTGTCGACCTCCTCCATTAACTTCTTTATTCCACCCTCTATTACGTCTGCTGTCACCACGAATTCGCTCTCCAAGCGGGGATCCTTTCGGGGATGCCTTTGATAGTCCATCTTGATCTCCACTGCAAGGCCCAGCTCCACGACCAATTCAAACGCATTAAATTGTTGCGCCCCGTAGAGGGGCAATGTGGCCATCGGCACACCAAACCATATGCTTTCTCGTGTGGAGTTCCATCCGCAATGCGACACAAACCCCCCAATTGCTGGGTGGGCCAAGACAGCAACTTGTGGAGCCCATCCAATCACTTTCCCGATAGTGGCCGTCCGGTCCAAGAACCCCTCGGGCAAGGCCTCAGTAGGGTCCACTAAGTCACTTGGGAACCAAACCTGTCCTTCGGCGGTGCCTGTCGTAGGGACCACAGAAAGCGATGCCCGCTTCGCTCCAACGCGCAGGCCATCTCCTTCACCTGGTCCTCGCCTAAGCTCCCCATGCTCCCAAAGCACAGGAAAACCACCGATGAAGGCGGTTGCTTGTCGAGCCACTCCATGATGTCATTGCCTTGGTGGTCCCCGTAGGCCTTTGTTTTAGTCTCGCCCTTCAGATTCAGGATGGGCCCCAAGGGGTACACAGCGGGCGCCCCAAGGCCTGCCAAGGACCTCAGCGCATGCGGTTCGAGCTAGTCGAACGTATTTACAATAATTCCCTTGGCCGCTCTCATCCTCTTGGCGTGCCCCAGGAACGGTCGGACGGTCTCCTTCAACAGAACCAGGCCAGGTAAGAGCTTGGCTGACAAGGGGTTCGTAAGACTCGGGAAGTCCAGCTCGGCGGCCGGGTCCTTGTATTCGGTTATGTCCACATGGTGCTCGTCTTGCAGCGACTGAAGGTGCAGTATCATGCCGAGGAACGCAGCGCTCGATGTAAATAAGACATAGGACGGGACTCCAAACTCGTCCGCCAGGTCAATCATGGTGGTGCAGAACATGTCGAGGACGAACCCTGCTAGGGGCCCAGTTGAGCAGGCCGAGTCAGCGAGCTCGGCAGCGGCTCTCTTAACACGGGGCTTGTTGCTTTCCACGAAGTTGGTGAGGAAATGGGCCGAGGAGGATTGAGAGTCGTCATTATCACGCGGGAGGTGGACAAAGCAGAGGCGAGGGGAAGCCCCGGAGGTGGCGAGGGAATTTGTGTATGAGTCGACGTCGGAGTCAAAGGGATACTTCATGAGGAGGACGGTGACGGAGAGGCGGGGGTCGCGGTCAACGATGAGCTTGGCCATCTCGACCATTGCTACGAGATGGCCCAGGCCAGGGGTCGGGATGAACAGGAGCTTGGCATCGGCCATCGCGATTATCTCCTGTGCTCAAGTGAGGATTTTGAGAGTTCTGCGGGCGTTTTGAAGTTCAGTCGATGAGGCTGGGGGCTTCTTCTGTTGATAATTATGTACGTCGTGTTTTGTAGAGCGGACGATTCGTGGTTGCATAAGGATGGGGCCCTCTTCTGTTGATTATTATGTGCGTCGTGTTGTGAGAAGCGGAAAGATTCTTGGTTGTACACGTCTTCCATCGGCATCTTTTGGCATTCTTACCACAGCGTTCTGTCGTTCTTTCATTTGCAGGGAACTAGAATAGAAGAGAAAGCAGAGAGATGACTGAAGAGCGGGACGGGAAACGACGTCGTGGATTCGCTGGTCGCACGACACGATCCATCTTTAGACGCAATCAATGCCCATCGTCCACGTTGCATGCCGTGCGCGAATCCCGCAGTCAATGTCCATCGTCCACGTCGCATGCTGTTCTCGAATCCCACCCCGTCCAGTATCTCAATGAGATTTTATACCTTGTTTTTTATGGGAATTGTCGACTGAGGACAAAAATTTATCTTAAGGTGCTTGAATATTAATTCGGGATATGTTCAATAGAAGTCCTAAAATTTGTCCAGAAAGTGCGATTAGTCAAAAACTTACAAAAAGTTCAATCAAGTCTAAAACTGTTTCTGGCATCAGTTGGTTCGATTAGTCAAAATTAACACCGTCAAGAAAGTTAACTAAAATTACTAACGCATTGGTGGCTGACGTCATATTTTAAATGATTTTTTTATTTTTCAAATGGCTTTTTTAAATTATTTTTTATTCAAAATCTTTAAAAATTAGATTAAAAACTAAAAAGGAAAATCTAAATTTATTTAAAAAAGGAAAATCTAAATTTATTTTTAAAAAAAAACTGTTCAAAAAAAAAAAAGGGCACCGGTAGACTTCCGCCGCCACCCATCGTCGTCGGAGGGGCCGGCCTACGATCGCCGGCCCGGGCGAGGTGGCCGACCCTCGCCGGGCAAGGCCTCGCCGGCCCTCACGGGGCGGGCGACCGTCGCCGCCCGGGCGAGGCCTCGTCGGCCCTCGCTCGGGGCCGGCAAGGCTCAGATCCGGGCAAGGCTCGCCCGGAGATCGGCGAGCCTTGCCGGCCCCGAGCGAGGGCCGACGAGGCCTCGCCCAAGGCGGGCGATGGTCGCTCGGCCCTGTGTGAGGGGCTTAAGAACCGTCATCCGCCCAGGCGTGGCTCGCCTAAGGCCGACGACCGTCGCTCGGCCCCTCCGGCGATGGGCGGCGGCGGACAGCGCGGCGACGACAAAGCGGGGAGAAGAGCCCCGATTTTTTTTAAAACAATTTAAAAAATAACTTTTATAACTTTTCTTTTTAATTTTTGATGAAAATGAGATAAAATAAATAAATCTAATTTTTTAGTTTTTAATTTTTTTAAATGAATAAAAAATCATTAAAAAATCCATGTGGAAAATAAAAAATAATTTAAAATGACACGTCAGCATTTTTAACGGAAAAAGCTAACGGTGTTAACTTTAGGACTCAATTGAACTAACTTGACAAGTTTTAGGACTTGATTGAACTTTTTGTAAGTTTTAGGACTCAATTGCACTTTCTAGACAAGTTTTAGAACTTCTACTGAACATATCCCTATTAATTCCATTTAAGACTCGATCCTACTTAGGATTTGTCGCATCGATTTTATAAAATAAATCCACGTATCACTTCTTGTAAAGACAAGAAAAATATAAAAAAATGGGTTATGTCCAGCGATTCGTTTCTCCTTTTGTATATCAATAAGCAATAGTTTAAGAATATAAAAAATCAGTTTATTAAACGACACAATGAGTTTCTGACCAAAAGAAAAAAAAAAAAAAAAAGAAACTACACAATGAGTTATTGTTAATTAATAGAACGGTTCCAAGTGATTTTACCATAATTTAATTCACAACTTCTATAGGAAAGGTTTATGTCAACGTCACCTATTTCATCCTTTTTCTCAATCCCTTACTTTTTGTCTTTATATGTACTAGTCATTTCCATGTGCAATGCATCCGTCTTTATTTTGGTCAGACAGTAAGTTTTCATTTCACATGAATGAGAGGTACATAACTTTGAGATAAAAATGCAAATCCCACAAAATAAGTAAATCTGAAAAATTAAATAACTTGGTACAATATGTAGAGACTCCTCATTCCACAAAAATTGATTTATCATAGCATCAAATCATAACCGATGACTAATCACTGAATCTCACATCATCATCAATAATGAGCACATGCTGAGATTTCCCTCTTCAGTAGCTACAACATTGTCAAAATATAGTGCACCTAGGTTCGGCATTCCTAGTAGTGTCTCCGTATAGAAACAACAACAACACCAAAAGGTTGAAAGAGTATAGAAAATGCCCTAATCCTAAATCTATATCTTGATCTAGAAAAAGCACCTAAATCTAGATTTAAGTCGAGATAAGAAGAGAAGAGCTGTAAATGAGATGCCAGTTGATCACAAATTGACTTTCAAATAAGCCGACTCGGCAGCAGTAGAGTAGCCTCAGAGACTTGCAAAGTGCTCAGCCATCTTAAGCAAGCACCAGAGTCGGGGCGAACGAGTAGATCCAGAAGAGTAGATTCTCCCAAGACACTTGCGCTTCGAACTTTTGAGTTCACGGGACAAAACTCTCCACTTCTGCGAAGGAAATCGATTGCGTCGTCCACAAAATTAACGAAGAAGTTTTGAAAATGAGGAGATGGAGAGATTGGCAAATAGAGAAGGAGAGTGAGAGGGGGCCCTCCCTCGGGGATGTCGCTATAGAAAGAGGCTAGGCGATGGCTCAGAAGAAGAGAGGAAACCTTAAATTTACACACTTGGCTCTTGGAACTATAGTCATCCGTCCTATATCATTCGCGTACTTTAACTTAATAGACATCAACTGCATGACTTTTATATGACTATACTTCGTATGTAGAAATTGTTCCTATCACCATTTGAGAGAGCTTCTTATTTTTTTTATCCCTCGTTCTTCCACCATGTCAAGGTGTCGAAGTCGTCCACGTAGTCTACGCATTGCTACTCAAGATACAGATCTAACTTGGTTTTTTCAGGCATTTTAAGCTCCACTTTCATATATATTGCCACCTGACTTCAGTGCCCAGTAAGAATCGATGAGCGAACAGGCGTAAAAGTAAGGTTTAGAGGTGGTCAACCACGAGAGTGTCCTCACGGTACATAATTCTAAGGACGCTATCACCTCATCCTTTGGGATCGGCACCATGAGGACTCTCAGTCATGGTTATCAGTTCTCCCAAGTTCACATCTCGCATGACAACAGAGTTTGTTGTGACTTGACCTCAGCACCACTTTTTTTATTATTATAAAAAAGGCATAAAGGTAAAGTTTACAAATATTTAACTATGAAAATTTGCTCAAAGTACTTCCCCTCAACAAGATGTCATCACTTCATCTTTTTGCTGGTCACAACCACTTGAGCTTACAATCATAACCACGAGCTTTTCCAAAGCTCATACCTCACGTGACAAGTAAGTTTATTTTGAAGTTGTATTAAATGACCTAAATGGTATCTAAGAGTCACCACTAGCCTCATTTTTGGGGCTGGCCAGAATGCCCAATCGAAGGTTGGGAGTAATTCCTCAATACTTACGCAATTAGAGATTTAGAGTTTGGGAACTTGGGCCACACTAATGTTGCTATGAGCATTATTTCGATATCTAATAGTCAATGTATTATCTAACGTGATCATACGTATCTTTGTATTTTTTCATGCAAGTTTATGAGGTAAAGGTGATCATGCATGGATGGTTCATTCATGCCATTATGCTCTATTACTAAAAAAGTGAAAAGGCAAATCAATCAAGAAATTGAAATTTTGGTGCAAGTAAACACCCAAGGATGATAACAAGAGAGTATGATGAAAAGAGTTTACACAGTTCTTAAAAAGAAACAAAAAGGAAACCGGCAACTCATCGGGTATTTATACAACACCAAACAACCCGAGAGATTTGTCAGGAGCAAATAGTACAATTGAGAGGTTGGATTGGACATCGATCATTCATCATCTTTGAGTCTTTGGGATCGCCATCTCCATTGACCTATCCTAATTCTAGTCTATAACTAGGACCGACATACTAATGATGCAAATAAAGAGAATGCAAATGTACCAAACAAACAAGAACACTCACAATCACAATCAAGAAACTAATCGAGGTATTAGCTAATCAAACATGGCCTTGGGATTGGCCTTTGAGGTCCATGAAACAACCCACCTAAGACACCTACCGAATTCATTTTAGTGTGACTTATAACTATTAGCCATCATTTGTGTTCTCACGTGGTGGCTAACGCTAGAAGTCCTTAATGCGAGTTCTAGTGTCATCCCAAATTGACCCCACATCAACATGCATCACACCTAAGTCATTCATCTAAAAATCACAAACAAAGCATGTAAGTAAGCATGCACGCAAGCCATTTGATCTTATTTCTTAATTAATCAACCAATTAAGTGAGCCAACAATGGATCACTTATTCAGTCCTCATGAGTCAAACACAACCACATACATTTCGCGGTAAGAAAGACAGTCAATATATGACTCATGTGATGCCCAAAAACCTTTTTGTGGACAACTGGCAAGAAAAGATGTTGTTTCAAAAGAATTTGATAAAAAGGGGACATAATTTCATCAATGCTGTGGAGCAAATTTGGCCATCAAAGCTAGCTTGAGTGCATCATGGGCACAACTAATCAAGCATCACAAATGTTCTAAATATAATCTAGATTTTGACAAATGTTATGTCAAATCAAAATTTTTAAAGAAAGTATCGAGTAAGGACATGATCCTATCGAATCAAGAATTATTTCTAGTCGTTAAAATGAGTTCGGGTGCATCGAGGGCACACTAAGTGAATATGTTCTTCAACAGCGTAGAACCTTGTCCTTTCACTAATATTGATGGCAAGATCTTCTTTTTTTTCTTTTTTCTTTCCGCGGTATTTACAATAGATGTATACCCTCAAATTGGAAACCACTTGATTACAACCTATTCTTTTTTGGTCAATAATTAAACACTTAATAATGGGTGATGTACCGAATTACCACACTAAAAATAGCTGAAATCGTACATCTTAAAACCTCATTCCATTACATTGCATTCATGATCAGACCAAGGAACAACAAAGTGATTTCATCAGTACTCTATAAAATGATTGAATGGTAAGAATTCAGGTAGCGTAGCGTGCCCTTCTGAGCAGACATTGCATTCACAATCAGACCAAGGAACAACACCAGGGGAAAGACAACGTCCGGGGTTCCTGAATTTCCCAGTCCCAAAGTTCTTATACGGCTACTTTGTCGAACAAACCAATCTGGCTTTTTAGATTCCAAACATCGCCAGACACATCGCAAAACCAAAGTCAAAAACTGCATTTAGATAAAGGATGAATTCTCAGAGATTAATGGCGGGCAAAAGATGTTTATTCAAAGTACTCTTGATCAGTTGTGTCTTGGTTTTCAAGCTCAGTTACCTCCCGAGCGTCTCAGGTATCAAAACTTGGCTACCATACTAAAACCATTGGAAAGAGACATGGCAAATGGCAATAGAAATTCCTTCAATCAGCATTGCCACTCCGTCGGTTCAGGTAAACTGAGCAATCACTATAACCAACGTCAATCAATCCGGGGACTAAAGCTCCACAGACAATATGAGTAAGAGACATATTAAAGGATGAAGTTCTAAGGGATAAATGAAAAACAAAAAGAGCTTCGAGCGGCAACAATAGAATTTAAAAAAGACTCTGTTCTTGAATGGTCACCAGCGAAAAAGACTTCCATAACAGGATAAAAGCTATACAGGAAACAAGAGAAATCCGTCAGGGCACCATCACAGCTTCTTTAGGACTGTGCCGACTAAAATAAAAGTTTCATTCAAGAAACCGGCACTGTACAAAAGCTGAAAATCTGTCAGCATACTTCTAAGAACATCTATCCTATAAATTCTTGAACTTTTCAGTCGCCTTGGAACCTCAATACTGCCTGCCTCAAAATGTCACGGGCACATCATCCTCTTTGTATCTTTTCATTGTCAACTTTTATAGTTGAAAAATAGTCATTAGAATATATTTTCAGCTGCACAAGTATAGAAAAATCTAATGCAATGCAATTTACCAAAAAAAAAAAAAATCTAATGCAATGCAGTCCACTAGAAAGTCACTAAACCTAGATATCCCAAATTATTAAAACTATGGAAGAGTAAGCAATGAAAATGCCGCACAAATGGCCAAGGTCTTCAAAAATGAAGCACAAAAGAAGGACATCCTTGAACTCATATCTCTTTCTCTCGCAGCACTTCAAGCTTTAAATCTGCAAAAATAAAAGACAACAAATGAGATCCTGATCAGTTCAACTTCACTAATTCATAAGCACGTTACTAGAAAGTTACTCTGGCCTTTAAAAATTCATTCTGCCAGGATTTCATGTTCAGTGATGAAAGTTACCTCTATAAAAACCAAAAAGCATAGAAGTAAAAGACAATGAATACGTTAAAATTCATAACAAGGAGACAAGAGTAACGAAGAAGAACTATGAAACAACAAACGGCATTAACTAAACATAAAAGGGGGTAGAAACCTGATTCATATCTCTGAGCATTCTCCAGGCTCTCTTCAACGTAATTATGGGTGGGACTTGATCTCGACCAATCTGTGCAAAAACAAGAGAGTCGAGGACCTTTGGAGTCAAAGAACAATGAAACTGATCAAACACACATCTCGGCTCACCAAAAGCTGCACCGAAAGCAACCATAGATGCTGGAATAGCCAAAATATCTCTTGCCATGGAGGAAAGAACCTTAAATGATTCCCATCATTATTCCACCGAGACAAGATGTCAAAAACATCTTCATCAAATGAGAGTTGCTCATTAAGATACCACTCCAACTCGGTTTTGGCACATTTTTTTACCACTCCAACTCGGTTTTGGCACATTTTTTTTCTTTCTTTCTTCTATATTTTCTCCAACTCTCATGGAACATCATGTAATGATCATCAAGAGCAGTCTTCGGGAGTTAGAAATTTGAGAAGATTGAGTTTCCTCTAATGACAATTGATACATATCATAATAATACTCAAAAAGTCGCCCTAATTCAACCTTCAAATTTTGCTAGCAACTCACCAACCTTTTCAGTTTCACTACCATAAATTCCTCCATAGCACCACTCAAACAATTTCAACTTGAATTGAGGATCTAGCACCACTGCAGTCAACATCAACAAGTTCATTTTATCAATGTCCCCATAGTACTTGTCAAGCATTTCTATCATTTTCTTTGACATAGATCTGTGGCATAAATCTGCATAATCTGTCCACTGGTATAAAGTCCCAAGTATCTCAGCGACCTCAGCGAAATACAAGTTAGAAATGACATTAGAGACAATTGACAACTCTTTTACAGCCCTGTAAACCATTTGCAAGAATTTAGCAGACACAAGGGCATTTTGCCTGTCATCACTTGTAGGTGTTTCATGATGAAGCTCTTCACTAAATGAGGGATCATCATTTTCCAATCTTTCAAAAGCTTTCCTGAACATGACTGCCCTCCTTAACATTAGGTAGGTAGAGTCCCACCTAGTAGAAGTATCGAGACAAATGGAAATCTTAGAGGATATCTTTTCTTTCTCAACCCAAGATTGAAATAGCTGAGCTCTAGCTGGAGAACTCTTCACATACGTAACTGCACACCTAAACCAAATAATAGAATCACGCATCCCTCAGATGAAAAGAACCCCCCGGCGCATCTGAGCCAAAAAACTTATCGCACCCATATTTATCTTTGAAATAGTTAACTTCAGTTTCATTCAAAACCCATTCCTGAATACAATTCTTTATTAAGTCGCTGACGCGTCCATCATCATGACTAGGCAACAAAACAAAATCCAACATTCTTCTGTGCAGCTTCCAGTGATTGTCTATGAAGTGCACATTGACGTGTAAATACCTCGCATTTTGCACGGAACTGCATATAACAATACTGAGGGCAACTCTAGATGGCGAGGTTCCTAACAAGGTTTCAAATTAAACTTCTCGATCAGATAAAGTTTCAAGCAATCCCTGGCGATAGTGAAGCGGGGAACATGCACCAATCGAGGTTGCGTTGTGCGAACAAAATCTCTAAAGCCTCGACTGTCTAATCAGAGCGAATGGTAGCCCGTCACTCACGATCATCCTGATGAGCATCTCTCTACAATGCGCCTGATCCAATCTCATCGCTATCACAACCTTCCTTCCCCCGGTACGCGGGGCATTCATCCAAATGTAGACATTTGGATGAATGCCCTGATGCGCGAGACCTCGTCGATGCGGCTCCGCCCGTGGACTCGCTAGCCGGGTTCCACTCGCCCGCATCGTGGGTCTTACCCATGTCCGACCCACATCTGCACCCCATTTCCTGCAACATTCAAACCGGCATCACCACATTCAACATGAAGTCCTACACGAAATTCAATAAAATGAAGATAAGAAATCGAAACCCCTCGAAAACCATCTACTCAAACGCCCTCGCGAAGTGAAGATGGTAAGCAAAGATCGCAGCTTTCGGCCAATGTTACGGACTTCAGTCACTCTTCACCGAGCAGAAGCAAGACACAGATAGAAGACGGAGAGAGAGGGCGGCACCAGAGAGGGCGCCAAGCGGGAGTTGTCTCTCCCGCTTCGTTTTCCATTTGCGTTTTGGCCCTTCTGCTTTTCTGGGTTTTCAATTTTGGCTCACCATAATTTCTTCTTGACGATTATATGATTTATTTAGACCACTTATTAAGTACTTTGACTTACATTATTGGTCAACGTCTGAAGGAAATTATTGAGTCATTGCTGCTAAAAAACTAATGCTTGACTGGCGCTTAAGCTCACAGTAAATCAAAAACCAATCCCCTTATTTTTAATGGCATCTTATTTTAGTCCTTGGACTTTTGCTTTATGACAAGTTAGTCCACATTTGACAATTGAAGTCCTCGATGCTGAGCCAACATCTACGTTGCTGCACATTATATATGGACGAAATAGCAATTAAAATTTCGTTTATTTCACAAAAAATATATTATTTAAAATAATAATAATTTTTATCCCTTTAAATAATTAGTCGAACAAAAAAAAATTTCATTATCAACAATAATATTTGTGTAAATATTTTTATAGACAATAAAATATTTTTTATTCACTTATTTTTGTAAGCAATAGAAATAATCAATTTTTAGAAAATACTTTTCAAATCCTTTATTTTCCACAAAACAAACATACCTTATATTCCTCACCTTTGAAAATCATGTCAACTACATTCCCAAGAGTAACTCTCTCCAAAAATTGTCTTTTAATTACCTTTGTAGAATTGCAGTCGATACTATTTTTTCAAAAGTACATAATCTTTCATTCATTCTTCTTACAAAAAGAAATTAGAAAATACTTGTATCAAATGAAAAATGGCTAATATAAAGCAAGATAAATATTTTTCCCTTGAAAAGTTGAGATACATTTTAAACAGTTTGAAATGGTGGATATTTTTTTATGGGATAAATAGATTATGAAAAAAGTGAAAATTCTTGATTTGGCTTGTCATCCGGCCTTATTTATGCGTACCTTACAAAAACTTTTGTCACTTGTGAAGATTCTTCCACGTAACCAAATGAACAAACATTTAATGTGGATCCGTCATATCGACGTGGTCACGGATTAAGTCATTTTACGTTCCAAAGTTCAAGATTGTTAAGTCTAGGTGAGCGATTTCTATAACTTTGCGTATGAATTTACAGTGTATTTGTTCCCAAGTGTTCTTTTGTTTTACAAATCTATGCAGCACTCCTTATTTCCTACGATCAGAAAACCAGATTCTTGTTTTCTATGAACTCTCAAACGATGGACGATGTTGACACTGCATTTCATTCTGGTGGACTAGGTGGACTTTTTAAGCAAGATCCCCATCCACATATGAAGGAGAGCAGCAAAGAATTTTGACCAATGATGCAAACAAACAATGGGGTCAGCAGAGGACGATGAATTCTCAGTGATTCTAATAACGCGGTCGCCTGGTGAGTACTCCGCCGAAGCTGTGCTGGTCCTGTTTTTTATTTTTTTCTTTTTTCAATGTTATGCAGTCTATGCAGATGAGAGAATAAATATATGAAATGAGAGAACCTCCATTAGAGATGCAGCCTTCTCCTGCAGCAGCAGTTCAAGCTTCCAATCTGCAAGAGTATACCAAAAATGAGATCCTAATCAATTCCGACTTCATCTTTCAAAAGCTTTCCACGAGTATGCTACTAGAAAAGTTGCTGCTTCTTTTAAACAACCCCCTGACAGGATTTCTTCTTCATTGAGGCGAACAATCTCTGCAAGAATTGACAAGCAAAGAAGACTGATATGCTGATTCATGTTTCTCAGCATTCTCAAGGCTCTCTTCGACACAAGCTGGGGCCGTTACTGGATCTCCACCAATCTCGTGCGCAAATTGAGAGAGCCTGCAACCTCTGAAATGAGAAACTAAGAAACCGATCAATGAAACAGCCTGGCGAGCTGAAAGCTGCACCAGAAGCAAGTGCAGATGCCGGAATTGCCAAGATTATGTCTCACTGTGGGGGAGAGTACCTTATATCTCGATTTATTATTCTTCCTCCATGTCAAGATGTCAAACTCATCTTCGTAAACTTCACATTGCTACTCAAGATACAGATCTAACTCGGTTTTAATCTCCTTTTTATGCCTCTCTCATCAACAAATGAAATGGGTGAATATCATCAGAAACATCGGGCTAAAAGGTTTGCGTTTGCAACACATCATCTTGATAAAACTCGAGAAGCCAACTCAACCCAAAATGCGTTCACAGCAGAACTTCGAAAACTTCAACTTGAGCAGAGGATCTAGTACTACTGCTGTCGACATCATCGAGTTTGTTTCATCGATGCTTCTATCAGAGGATCTAGTACTACTTGTCAAACATCTCCTTCATTTTCCATAGCCATCGAACTCCACACATAAATAGCTCGAATTTCCCACAGAACTCCACGCACATCAGTGCAAGGGCAACTCTAGATTTCAATGGTTCCCATCAAAGATTCCGACTTCACCTTCTCAATCAAATCAAGTTTCATGCAATCCTTAGTTGTAAAGCTTGAAACTCAGCCCGAATGCACGAATGCACGCCCCAACACGCTGACAAAGTCCTTGGGGTCGTATTTTCGAGCTTTGGGTTTAGGGTAATGCAATGACGGACTGAACAAATCTGAAGTGCAAGTAAATTTAACAATGTGACGACAACATAATTGAACAAAATGTACGCGCATGTGCAATGTTTAGGTCTCTTCAAGTCCTCTATGTTCATCATCAATCTTTCCTTCCAATTAGCAACGAGTAATTATAATGACAATAAAGAAATTTCACGTGTTTGCGAAAGGTTAGCTCTGACAAAAGAACAGAGATCTACATATAATCGGAGAACTATGTAACGCTACAAGAACTGTCTCCCTGGAAATTTCGCTAATGTCGCGAATTTCATTTCAAACGTAAGTTTCAGAATCATCGAATTCCGTGGTCATTCGAAGCCGAAAAGAACCGTTCTTGACGAATCAACAGCAGCAAAATCCTCCAAGAAAAATGAAGAACTTCTCAGTCTTTCAAGTAATTGGAGAGCTTCACATGAGCCGTGGGATCTCTCTTCTTCTTGAAATGCTTGGTTGCCGCCTTCAGCACCTTATCCCAACCCTAAAATCCCAATAAAATTCGATAAATCACGCGAAGAAATCGCATGATTCAAGCTTAGATTTTCATTAAACAGAACGAATTTCCGAAAAGAAATCGACAAGAACAGAGAGAGAATCGAGTAGCGGCAGTACCTTTCTGGTGAAGGGCGCGCAGGCGACATTGGTCGGAGTCATCGACGAATCAGAGACCTTCGCCCGCCTCTTCTTCTTCTTGCCGCTCACCGAGAGATCGATGATCTTCTTCTTCTTCTGCTTCTGCTTCTTCCTCCTCGCCGTCCCCGTCCTCTCGGGAGCGAACCCGAAGCAGAGCTTCCTCGGGGTGGCGAAGCAGCCGGAGTCGACGGGGAAGTGGGAGCGGGGGAGGAGCGGGGACCAGATGGAGCTCTGCGAGTAGTCGAAGCCCAGGGAGGAGCCGTCCGGGAACTTGTGGAGGAGGTCCCGCGACATCGCCGGCACCAGGTACTCCACCACCTTGCAGGCGTCGGGCAAGAGGCCGAGGGTCTCGTCTTCGTCGGCGTCGCCGCCGCCTCCGTTGCTCATGGCGTCGTGTCGTTCTTCCTCGGCGGCGAATTTGCGGATCGCTTGTTTTCCGGCCGTTGAGCGATCGGGGGACTTTGCTCTGGTTTTGTAGAGAGAGAAAGAGGGGGGAAAAGTTACCGTTGGATATTGGGTGAAGGAGGCACGAGAGTCGCAGCACGCACGTGAACGTCAAATCCCCACATTTTCTTTGTCTCTTTTTTTTTTTTTTTTTTGAAAATGACATTATGAAACCGTTGGCCTCAAGTACTGCCAAATCCAAACAGTTGAGACAGTTCAATTAAATTCTAAAGGGTTCATACTAAATTTTTTTTTTTACCCAAACTAATTTTTAGATCACTAAAGGCTTCAAATCAATACACTTTTAATTAATTTGTCCCAAATTGATATGAATTTCAAGCTCAGTAATATTACGGAAATTAATAGAGAGTAAATGTCGGTTTGGATTTTTGGTAATCTAAAAATTAGCTTGAATTAAATTTATCATAAATGCATCAATTTGATATCTTTGGCAATATTAATACTAAATGCTCTAAATCTAGTGCAATTTTAATTTTGCATTGAGTTTTTACAATTGCACTAGTAATAAGTTATTGAAGACTTGGTCGTACTTTTCGAACTTGTTAAGATTTAATTGTACTTTGGGCCAATGATTTAGGAATTTTGGTCCACGACCCCCCCCCCTTTTCGTGGGTTTTTAAGGGGAGTGCTCGTTACAAGTTAGCAATCGACTCGTTATGCAAGAGCCTTCTTTAGTCCCTTGGTTTTCAATGTGATCGTGGATTTTAAGCTGGCCTAACGAAGCACGTGGATGTTGATGGTGAGGAGTCGTCGTGAATCGTGATCAGTGTGCAGTCAACTTCTTTGGTCATTTCATGGGGGTCTCGTCCCATACCTTATGCAAAAATTCGATCCCAATTATATTCACTCTATCATCACAATTTCATCATTGTGCTAAGAATCAAGAATTTTTTCATATGAGGTAGCAAATGCTTAACATATAAGGTAGTCAAGATTCGCTAATGAAATGACTCGAACTTGTGGTTTTGTGAAAGACAAGTGACTCTTATGCCGGTAAGATCTTGCCATTTGTCGTAAATTATTGTTTCTTCTATTCTATCCTTCTATATAAAAAATTGACTGTTGACTATGATCCTACGGTTCGACAATATCAATAAAAAGATTTAGAAAAAGCAAATGTGCCTAAATACAAAATGGCATAAGTCTAATGTAATTAAACTCCCAATATTTTATTGAATCATTTTAAAAAAAATGAAATCAAATGATTCATATGCAGCAAAGTTGTCAAAATAAATAATTTCCAACTACACCTTGGAAAAAATTTTAGGACGTATTGCTCCCATTGTCGTGATGTGGTGGAACATACTTGTTTAGTATCTTACGTTGTACTTGATTGTTCGACTCCATGGTGGTAAATGACCAAATATACGTAAACCCTATGGAGAATTTGTTGTGCATGCCATGGGACTAAACTTTGGGTTGGTAGATATTTTGCCCTTGAACTCTCAACTGTTACACAAAGTCCCTAAAAATTTTCATCTTCTTTCGACTGTTACTATCCATTATCTCTCTAGTTAAAATATGTAAAACACGTGACTTTTAAGGAGTAATTTTCATCCCATTTTGAAGGAAATATCTTTTTTATCTTTAATTGTTGTAACAAAAAAAAATACAAAACGGGAGAAAAAAAAGTAACTAGAATTTTAATAATATAAAAAATAAGTTTCAGTAATAGTATTAAACAATAATTAGAGCCACTTTAATAGAACTAATTGAGATGTTTTTAGATAAAGAATAAACACAAATTAAGTAAAACAGCGAAAGGCCTCAATAACAAAAAAATTGTCAAATCACAAGAATTGGTTACTCATTATGTATATTAAACAAGTTTATTAATGTAAAAATGCTAGATTAAAAAATTTTAAAAATATTGTAGAAGGAAATTCTTTCATCATCTCTCGATTAACTGAAATTCAAGGTGATATTTTTAGATGTTAATATTTTCATCAATTGACCATTTAGATATATTAGATGAGTAACCAATTTTTATAATTTGACTTTCGTGTTATTGAAGCCTTTGTTTATTTTACTTAGTTGTGTTCCTTTTCCTAAAATATCTTATTAGCTCTATTGATATTTTGATCAAAATTTATTCTATTTTTTAATATTATCATTCATACTTAATTAAAAAAATTAAATTTTTAGTCAATTTATTTTCTACATTTTCTTTGTTCTTTTTTTTTTTTTTGATATTAAAGGTGAAGGATCAATTTCGTAAAAAAATGCCAGTTAATTTCTACTCCATAAAGTCATGTGCATTTCACATGTTGACAAAAAATATAGTGGAATGTTATCAATTGTAAAGAATTAGGGGTGAGCAGTGGTCTAGCGTTGACCCTAGACCGACCCTAGACTGGCCTAACCCTGTCGGTCCTGGTCCGGTTCCCAAGGGGACTGGGTCTGTCCTTGATCTTGAAATTCCAAGACCAACACTGTGCGTGTTGGTTCTCGGTCCTAAGAGTTTTGGGTCGGTCCAACCCTGGACCAACCCCGTATATTATATTATATTATATTATATTATATTATTTATAATTCTTTTATATATTCAAACCTACGTAAAATGTTTGTTATATTATATTATTTTGAGATGTTCTATCAATAGCACTAATAGTAATTTCAATTTAAAACTTTTATTGAGTATTAATTAAGTGTCGTTTGTTTTGTTTTCAGGTGTTTAGAAGTTCAAGTGAATTAACAAGATGTGAAATTATATATTCATGGTTTATATTAAGTATTTTGAATTTTTAATGGTTTAATTGCGTTCTACTAATGAATTTCAGCTGCATTTTGCTTTTCAATTTGTGTCAAATGGTAGAAGTTTTTGAAGAGTAGAGTAGTACTGTAGTTGCTATGGTGATTTGCTAGTCAAGTGGTGTGAAGCTCATTTTTTGGTTGAGTGAACTCTACATAATCAAATGCAGGAAAACGCTTTTGCATATGGTGTTATGAATATCAAAGATTGATGATTATAAGAACTTTCCATCTTATCCCATATCTCAATAAGTGGTTAGCAAGTACGAAATTAAATTTACTAAATATGTATTGGTATTTATAGTTTAGTTGCACAATACCGCATTGTCGATGGATGTATAATTTGAATTTGTAAGTTTGCTTTTTCAAGGAGTATACAAAATAAGAAGAAAAAAATTATTAATCGGTCCCGGGTTGATCCTGGAACCGAACCGAACCCATTGGGTTGGTCTGGTCATTGGTCCCAGGCTCAATAGAGTCGGTCCTCGACCCTAAAAATTAAGGACCGACACTGTACGGGTGGGTCCTAGGGTTGGACCATGCTCACCCCTATAAAGAATGAAAGTTCACGGAAGTAATGCGTAACATTAGAAAGTTTATGGCAAGTGCTTACCATCCCATAATTCGAGGTGTTTTGTGTAATTTCCTCCCTTTTTTAATAGTGAGAAGAGTGGAGAGGATAGATCAATGCTAGTGATCCCTTTCAGATATTAATATAAGGGTCTTGTACCTGTTACGAAATATTCAGTTTGAACCACAATTACTTAGCAGCAAATGTGATTCGAAAGTTCAAGGTCAGAGAATACGTCACTACAGCTCCATCAAGATATTAGTAGTCAAAAAATCTCTCTGTACGAGATATGCTGTAGTTAGGCAATGTTACATGATCTCTTCAAAAGATTGAAATTGAACTTATGACCTTGTGGAAGAACAATGAGCCCTTTACCACTAAGCTAATAACTTTTTTCATATACTGATTATGTGGCATCCGAGCCAATTTTAAAGAAGCTCAACTATTTCCCTTCTCGGGCAATCTCGAAGGTGCACTTCCCCATATCAATCTGATGTATTCAGGATACTCTTAACACCTGAACTCAAGATCATAAGGAGAAGAGCAAACTTCTTGCTATCCAAACCGATGCTTTTCTTTCTTTTAAGTTCAGGAGGAGAGAATGTTAACCCACGTCAAGGTCAGGGCGTACTAGAGGCCTAGAAGGTCTTAAAGTGGAATTACATATCACCGACCAAAAAGAACTGCCGGGCACGGTGTGCAGAGATTCGAATTTTACTAGCTAAGCCAACCAACTAAGTTAGTACTTCCTTTGTTAGGAACCACCTTGTTTTGCACTAGAAGCTAAGCCTAGAGTTCAGTTTTATCCTACGCAAATTACAAACAGAGAGAGAGAGAGAGAGAGAGAGAGGAGAGAGAGAGAGAGAGAGAGAGGGAGAGAGGAGTGAAAACCAAGCAAAATAAGAAAGTACATAGAAAACCGGTGTCCTGATTTCCTCGACCATCAAGCAAAGCACATATTCCATGTAGGAACAAAGAGGAAAAGGCAACAAAAACAACCCACGCTAGAACAATCCTAGAATCACTCCTTTTTCGCACTAAAAAGCTTATGTCTCCCCACCTGTAATGTGTCCCGGAATTCACGTGAAAAAGCAAGCGACAAAAAGAACGATACTGCTCCTCCTCCCGTTTAAAGTACTGTATTTATACACTTGCTTCATCGCATCTATTCACACGAGAAACCGACTAGAATCACAAGTAGCAACTCAGTCCTGGCTTTGAGTACACAGCTGCATTTTCACATAATGGCGTTCGGAGGCCTCCGGTCGAGCATCTTGGTCGCCTGCATCGTCATGATGGCCGGTACCGGCTTCACTTTATGCGGTAATTATGTCCGTGCCCTCCCCTCCCGCTAGTAGGGCTCATATGACGATTTTTTTCGCGTGTTCTTGCAGAAGCAAGATTGTTCGGTACGTCGACACTCCAAGGTGGCGAGATCCCTGAGGATTCGGAAATTCAACCAATGGAGGAGCTGGAAATATCATGTGAAACGGACGTCGGTGCTCCATCGAACTCTCCAAATTCCAATCCGTATATCACAGTGCCTCATTTTGCTCTACCGCCTCTGGATTCAATGGCACCAATTCCTACGCCACCTTACCGTATCACTACTCCTCCGTATGGTTCAATTACTCCACCGCCTAGCGTGCCTGCCAAAACGCCTAGCCCACCAAAGCATAAGCCTAGCCCAAGCCCAACAGAGTTCGGTTACAGCCCGCCAGGAAGTCGCGGACCCTGCCCACCCAAGCTCGCCCCCAACCCGCCCAAGCTTGCCCCCAGCCCGCCCAAGCTTGCCCTCAGCCCGCCCCTCTACTCGCCCCCTATCGGGCACCCGCCGGCGCCGCCGAAGGCTCATGTCTACGCCGTCTGGTGTGTGGCCAAGCCGACCGTGCCGAACTCAATAATCCAGGTGGCCATGGACTACGCGTGTGGGGCAGGGGCCAACTGCAAGCCCATCCAGCCCAATGGCGCATGTTACCAGCCGGATACGCTACTAGCACACGCTTCCTACGCCTTCAACAGCTACTGGCAGAAAAGGAAGGAGGCTGGAGGGACGTGCGACTTCGGGGGGACGGCAATGCTGGTCACTGTGGATCCGAGTAAGTGCATTATCATTACCATCTGCTATATTACTAACACAAACCTAAACACGAATATGAGATAATGTCCAAGGTCTGGGTCTTCTCTGTCTCATGCTTCATACGCAATGTTTTTGTGGCAGGTTACAATGGATGTCACTTTGATTATACCTGAAATCATTTCCTGCTGAAGGCTTGGGATATATAAAGCTCAGTCCTACTCTTCAATGTGCAATGCGCTCTTAAGTCTTGCCACAGAGTTTTGTAATTAGCTACATATGGCTTTGTTTGGAAATTACACATAGACATGGTTTACATGTAATTAGGAAACGGGGTTTATACGTAAGTTGGGACACGATATATCAGAAACTCTTTTAATAATGTAAGAAATTCTCATCTTTTGAAAATATACTTCATGGCGATCTCATTTTCATTTGTCACCAGTATAATATAAAGCCATCCTCATACATTGCACAATGAATTGCAACCTAATTCCTTCCTCATGCGCGCATCATTTCTCTTATTGTGAGTATAGGAGCTCTGAACCGAGTGATTCAAGAATCCATGAGTTTGAAGAGTTCCAAATGAATTAAGAAAAGTATTTTGTGTATTAAATATATCATTTAATTGTCAAACTAAAAAAATAAGTTATTAATAACTAAGAAAATCTTCAAAATTCAAATATGAAATTAGTCGAATGCCCGTCACTCGAGTAAAATAATCGATCGGCAATATCACATCAATGTACAAAATTTTATCTTTTGGGAGAAGGAAAAACCTAAAATAATTCAAGCAAGAATTTGGTCGAAATTTCAATAAGCGGGAGCCGGGAGGAGCAGGCGTGAATTTTCACCGGCACAACTCCCGCCTTTATCAATTCCTGCTTTTCGGCCTCCTACTTTCTTCTTCCTTAACTCCATTTCCGACGTCTCCAATGCCGTCGCGAACCGCCGCCGCCGTCGCCGCCGCCGCCGCAGCTTCACCGCAGTCCCTCCATCTTCTCCTTCGTCGCCGCCTTCTCCTCCTCCGGCTGCGCAGCTCGAACTGAGACGAACCCACGAACGGAAAAATGGAGATGCAGCAGCTCCTGAGCATGGGCTTCTCCAGCGAGCTGGCCGCCGAAGCCCTCGCCGCCACCGGCGGAAATTCCACCCTCCACGCCACCGAGTGGATCCTCGCGCGGCGGCCGCCATCTTCGTCCTCGCCGGCCGCCGCCAGCCCTAACCCTAGCGCTAGCGCCGCCGGCGGCCCCAATCCCGGCCCCAGCCCGCCCCCGTTTCAGCCCAAGCTCGACCGGTTCTTCCACTTCAACTCCAAGCCCTCCTCCAACAATCCTTCGCCCCCTTCTCCTCCGCCTCCTCCGCCGCCGCCTCGGGTCGAGGCGCGGCCGCGGGACGACGGCTCGCCGACCCCGACTCCCCCCGACTCCAAGCGTCCCAGGCTCCTTTTGCCGCAGCACCCGCAACCCGCTGTTCCCAGAGGGGCGCCGGAGAGGAAGGGCTCGCCGCCGCACGAGCCCTTGGCGGAGCGGATGCGGCCCCGGACCGTGGACGACGTCGTCGGGCAGGAGCATTTGCTGGGCGGGAGCTCGCTCCTGCGCTCGGCGATCGCGGCCGATCGCCTGCCCTCGATCGTGCTCTGGGGTCCTCCAGGTACGGGCAAGACCTCCATAGCTAAGGCCATTACGAGTTCCTCTCCGAGGGGGTCGGTGTATAGATTCATTTCTCTGTCTGCTGTGACCTGTGGGGTTAAGGAAGTGAGGGACGCGGTGGAGGAGGCGAGGAAGGCGAGGGTCAAGGGTAATAGGAGGACTGTGCTGTTTGTGGACGAGGTGCATAGGTTCAACAAGTCGCAGCAGGACTCGTTCTTGCCCGTGATCGAAGACGGGAGCATCGTGTTCATGGGGGCCACCACGGAGAACCCGTCTTTCCATTTGATCACGCCCTTGTTGTCGCGCTGCAGGGTCCTCACACTCAACCCTCTCAAGCCCCATCACATAGTGTCGCTCCTTGGGCGGGCGATCGGCTATTCGGAGAAGGGGTTAGCGAGGAGTGTCAATATGAATGTCGAGGCGAAGGAGGATGCAGTCGAGTTTCTGTCCACTAATTGTGATGGTGATGCCAGGGTGGCACTGAATGCCTTGGAGATTTCGGCCATAACTGCTGCTACACGGGTGTCCAAGCAGCAGCTGAAATTGAAGGGCAGGAGCGAAAGCTCTGATGGCAATTTGTTGGCAGATGTGGAAAATGGGATTGGTCCAACTGCGGCAATCGTTACGCTGGATGATGTGAAGGAGGCACTACAGTGTAAGCACCTAGCTTACGATAAAGCTGGAGATGAACATTACAATCTAATTAGTGCGCTCCACAAGTCTATGAGGGGAAGTGATGCGAATGCTGCCATCTACTGGTTGGCGAGAATGCTGGAAGGGGGCGAACAGCCTCTTTACATTGCCCGCCGACTGATCAGGTTTGCAAGCGAGGATGTTGGTTTGGCTGACCCATTGGCTCTTAATCAGGCCGTTTCTTGTTACCAAGCTTGCCATTTCATAGGGATGCCGGAATGTAACGTGGTTCTTGCACAGTGCGTCGCCTACTTGGCTTTGGCTCCGAAATCAATTGCTGTTTATCGAGCAATGGGAGCTGCACAGAAGGCAGTGAGAGAATCTGTGGGGCAAAATGAGGGAGTCCCGCTGCATCTGAGAAATGCGCCTACCAAGCTGATGAAGGAAATTGGATATGGGAAAGGCTACATATATAGTCCTGATGATCCTCAGGCAGCGCAAAGCTACTTGCCACCCTCACTTCAAGGGTACAAATTCCTGGACTGGCCAAAGTACTAATACCCATGAGAAATGAGGAGCTCTTAAGCTCCCGCTGAGCAGTCTTTGGAACTGTAAATTTTGCTCGTTAGTCACTTTTATCCATACCTAAAGTGTGTGGTCGAACAAGTTCATAGCCTCTTTCGCTGTCGCGTTTATAATTGCGTTGTTTATTTTGGAGTAGTTGATAAAAGCACTGTAAAGTATCTTAAGACTGTAATTAGAAATTTACGAAGTAGGATGCTGAATGTGCGGACTCTTTCCCAACTACAGTTTGTGC
Organism: Eucalyptus leucophloia subsp. euroa; assembly: GCA_017140325.1. NCBI lineage: Eukaryota > Viridiplantae > Streptophyta > Magnoliopsida > Myrtales > Myrtaceae > Eucalyptus > Eucalyptus leucophloia. Next base: position 8,769,833 of record CM029468.1, on the reverse strand, counting down.
TCATATACTAGTACTACCCTACTCCCTTTAAGACAGTTTGACAACTGAGACATTTATCTTCTCATGCTCTGGCACCAAGAGATTGTTTTGCACCTGATATTTATTGTTTGCCGAAACAAGACAGATGCATCCTCAGTGTTTGAGGTGACTATTGGCTTCAGATAATGTTGATGCTGAAACAAGAAGCAATTGAAGCATAGCATTGGAATTCTTGAGTTTTGAATCATGAGGGTCTCTGCACGCTTGATAGAACCTTCATCCATTCAAGCGGTGGATTTTTCTGCTGTTTGATTTCATCCTTAACCTCATAGTCTTCAGATCATTAGGTAACAATCAGCACAAGTCATGAAGAATTGCTGCATCTTGTCTTTCAGGTTATTTTCGTGATGGATTTGACCTTTTCTTTTAATAGTTGTTCTCATACGTTAGTAATTGTATTTGGCACAGTTAACCATATATATAGTCCAAGGTTCTCAGTCAGAAGGACAATTGCTCCGAGCTACCCTGCCTTTAAATTAATAAAATCGACAGTTCCATAAGGGAAGGGCATCGCTTGAAGTCACTTACTTCCATTAGAAGTCATGTACTACTCTCACTACCTACCTTTTTCAATTATAACATCCTTCAAATAGAAGTCTCTCCCAAAGACCCCTTTAAGAAACTTCTAGTTTTCCCACTTTGCACTCCCCCTAATAAGATTGATTAATTTGTTTGTCCTGCGCTATCATTTCTTGTTAAGCATATCAAAGCATGTTTGACTTACAAGCTGATTCGATTGTGATAACATGTTTGACAATAATTGTCCTTTGTTCCTAGTAATTTGACAGACCACAAAACCACAATCCATGTCTTGATGATGCAGCACCATAGAAAGACCAGCAAAATGATTTGTTTGTTGATGACATCAATTGTGGTTTGATCACCCTTTCCGAGGAATCAAGAAGAATCCCAGAATCATTCCTTTGTCATCCTTTCCATCCAGATCTTATGCAAGCCAACTCAAAAACATTGATGCATGTTCTGAAACTTGAATACGAACTGAACCAACATCTTAAAGGTCTTAAAGAAGAATGGCCGACCAGCCAAGAGCAAAGACAATTGCGCCATTTCATGGAATTCCGGAGTTTGAGCTACCAAACTGTTTGGTCAATAACAACAGAACTACTGAAAATTGTTATATCAAGAGTGCTGATTGAGGATCCTCTGGTGCCTTCGGTATAAGCTCCCGAACAAGTCAAGACAGTCAAAAAGGAAAATCGCAACTTGCAAGACAGGCGGTACAACTTGACAAAAGTATCTACTATCTACTTGTATCATCCAGAGCCTATCCTATTAAAACAATGCACAAACTAAAAATCCAACTATCATCCTAATCTTCATTACCTTGGAATATAACTAATTTTATGACCAATGCATCACAACCACCTAAATTTCCTACCAGCATCAAACAAAGAGACCCTAGAATGAAGCTGTTTCCCCATGCAATCTGTGAGACAAGGAGGTTTAATTATTTCTGCTTCTACGTAGTAGGGAAGACACCAAAGGCCAGTCAAATTCTCCATGCCTTCAAGCATAATGAGATCAAATGGCAACATGCAGGATGTAAACAATTGAACATTTCCAAGTATGACATCAGACCAACCAAAAGTAGATAGACAAGCATGGACGCACACATAAATGTAGATAATTCTGCAGCTGCACAGACAGAAAACATCATGATCATTTCAAATCAGTACCAGAGCCAACAGTAATGAGAATGACCGAATCAGACCCAGAGGATAGGAAAGTTAAAAAATAGGTGAAAACCTGCAGAACTGGTAACAATCATCCATTAAGAGAAAGAGATAGAAAGAGAGATTTCATTGAACTTGCAACTACATTTGGCAGTTAAAGAGGACACAGATACAACAGCAACCACAACCCCTAAACAACACACGGTGGAGACAGAAATATGCACATCCCAGAAAAATGGACAAACCATGCAATTGGCAACTACTCAACAACCTTCACACCCGAGAGGTAGACTTTACTCTGGATTACATCGCCACCAATCAAAAAACCCGGCATGACCATCAAACCAACCTTAGGCTTTTCGTCACCCTCAATCGTCACCCAATTCTTCACCACACTTTCCATATAAACCTCAGAGTACTCGCTCCCACTCTTGACCTGGAAAACTTTGATGCTAGGATCAAAAGAATAAGCCAGCCTATGCAAAAGCCATATCGACTTCGCCAGTTTTAGAAATACTTGATAGAATGGAGTCCGAGGATGCCCACCACCAGTTACAAAATTCCGCTGATCCAAGTTCCCAAAGAATGAAGCCTCCATCTTGGGGTGAACAACCAAAAGATACTTGCTCCGACAAAATTTCCCAAAGATTGAGTCTGGGTTCTGGCCTAACATGTCCAATGGATCCATCTCCTTCAAGGCCAAGAACTGATGGAAAAAGCTTTCTTTATTTACAGCAAGAGTATCCGACTCTACTCCAAAACTTTCCTCTTGAAAAGCACCGAACATTCTTTGACATATATGGGACTCAAATGCATACTTCTTGTGTGCACGCTTTGCATAAACAACGTCAGGTTCAATGGAAATAGCAGCAGCATCAAGGTCCCAACCAGCCGCTTTCATCATATTGATCAAGGGCTTTGAGAAGTCATGAATGGCTCGGTAAGTGGCTTCAACAGTTGAGATGAACAGATCAGGGGTAAGATCAACAGGGAAGAATCCATTCTCATGCCCTGAATCATCCGATTCTTTGCTTGACAAGCCCCTAAGCTTAAGATTCTTTTCGAGTTTTGCCTTCTTCACATCTGCTTCTTCAATTTGCTGCTGCAATAGATTAAGCTCTGAATCCTTATTATGAATTTCTGACTGGAACTTCTTGACCATTACCTCATACGTCTTCAGAAGGCTCTGCTGTTCTTGGATCTCAGCAGCTAAGCGAGAGTCCTGAGGCGAGATGCACACTGGTTTAGGGTTGTTCTCCCGGTAGGAATGCTTGAGTTCGGACAGGTTCTTCAGCTCCGAAACCACAAGTTTATCGGCGGCTTGGATCTTATCTGGATCATACGGAGTATGAGCAGCTTGGAGCTGTATGTAAGCAGACTTCAAGGAGGAGACATTGGTGAATATTTTAGAAATGATGGCTTCTATGGCTTCTGGGTTCGGACTCCTGGACTCGTCCATGGGTTGAGGATGAACCTTCTGGCTGTTGCTCTCACGGAGTTGATTATCTCGAGCTCCAGTGGGTAGCATAGCTACTTCCAGTGGAGTACTTCAGACAGCTTTTATTCAAAAAGAAGAAAAAAAGAAAAAACACCAATTTAACTAACGTATCAATATGTTCTTGCATCATCATCATCATCATCACCACAAGTAAGAAAAACACAATGACTGTGAATGAGTTGGCCTGTATCATGTCGTTTGCATAAAGTTTCCAAATTGGTCCTCATTAAGCACAGTTCTCTCAAAAAGTCTACACAGCTCTATTATGTAAACAAGCTTCTAGATTTGCAATCCATGTCAAGGTCGACAACTAGGTCAAAATCACAACTTGAAAATATCGTCGACCCACAAAAAAATTCAGCATCATGCGGCAAACAGAGCACAGCAACCGAGCTTACAAAAAACCCAGAAAAGGGCGAGTCCCAAAACATCATTAGACCAGAAATGTCAGACACACACTTGTCTTTTTTTCCCTTTAACTCTCCCTGATCTGAAAACGAAGCTACCACAACGAAATCAAGCCCAAACCAAGCAGAAAACGGCACAATCAGGCAGCACACGTCCACAACGAGCTCGTGCAGAGGCTCGAGGAACGTGGGGAAACAAGACCAAGCCGATCTGCGACATTGGAGGAGGGGCGGAGGAGGAGGGGAAGAGAGAGAAAGGGGGCGTACCTTGCTTGCCGAGAGGAAGACGCAGTGCAGAGAGACCATGAACGTCTATTACCCGGGGATAGTCCAAAAGGGCGTGCCCTTCTTTTCAGCCGCTTTTCAAAAAAAAGAGAGGCGATGAGGCTTGACTTTGAGCCCAATAAGCAGGTTGGGCTTTCATACTAACCCAAGAATTCTCCTCCAAATCTTCTTGATTGTTAGAGAGAGAAAGAGATGGATTTTTTAGGGAAACAAGAAGACAAAGTGGGTGACACAGAGAAAACAAATTTCGTGGCACTATAATAAGGGATTATAGAGTTCATCGTAACCAAAAATTCAAACTCTAGTAAAATTCGAAGCGTGAAATCTGATTTTTGAGTCATAAAAGTTTGAGATTCCATGGAAATGGTAAATTCTAGCGTTGTAGCGTTGTGGGTTTGATGGGAGTTGATTTGAAGCGCTGGTTTTGTTGAAGAGAGATTTTGGGGTTTTGTGTTCATGTGTGATTTTTGCGTCGTATTTAGGTTTGATTAATTGCTTTGAGTGAGCGATTTGTTAGTACGTAAACGTCATTTTGTTATCAAAATAAGTATGGATAGGCCCTAATCAACCTTTTGAGGCATGCAAGTTTTGAGATATATTTGTGATTACTTTGTCAAATTCATTTCTCTTAAGCTTGAACTTGCTTGGGCCATATTTTCCTCTAGCTATCCTTTTGATAGGTGGGTTACACTTATAAACCGTCACACCTCAAATCCTAGAAGAAAAGAGGGATGACATGGGCCATCCTTTCATTTGAAGGACTCGGCCTCAAACTAAAACCCAAAAGTCCAACTTCAAAAAGTCTCCATGGATAACGCTCTCGCTCCATCAACCGTTAACCGAAAACTTGAAAAGATTAGGAATATGAGGGGTAAGCAACTACAGCTTAGTGAGTGATACGTATCTCTTCAAAATAGATCAAGCAACCATATATATAGCAATACCATAAACTCATAATCCAACACTTAGGGTGAGCATCGATCCAGGGTCAACCCAGGACCAACCCTGGACTAGCTTAACCCTGTCGATCTTGGTTCAGTTCTCAAGGAAATTGGGTCGATCCTTGGTCCTAGAATTTCTAGACCAATAATGTACGAGTTAGTTCTCAGTTTTGAGAGTTCCAAGTCGGTCCAATCCGAATCAACCCTAACTATATGTATGTATATATATACATATGTATAATATTACTTATAATTTTTTATATAGATAAAATCTTAAAATAAACTGCATCAACAATATTAAACAGCTATTTATAGGAGTTCAAGTAATTTTACATTATTCTTTAATAACTTATATTTTTAATGTCTTTTACGGCATCAATAGTCATAATTTATGAAGGAGAAAATGTTTTCGTGAGGAATCCTAATGGCATCCAAAAAGGCATAAATAGGCCCTTATGGCATCATTCTCTAATATTCGTTCTCTTCTATCTTATTTATCCTCTTAATCTTCAATTTGCCAAAATCGAAAGAAACAACTTCTTTGCTCACCACTATACACTCACCTCATTCACTTTGAGTCACTTGTGCTACTCGCTGCTTGATGCTCACTTGGCTTATAGCTTATGTTCGACATTCGATGCTCATTCTGTTTGATGCTCACCTCACTTGTCCATCATCGCTTGCCTTTCCTAGTTGACCTCACTCATCATCGAGTCCATTGGGTCAGTATGGTCCTTGATTGCCCTTTTAAGGAGTACGAAAAATGAAATAAAAAATTATTGGTTGGTCTTGGGTTAACCCTGAAACCGAACTAAACCCATTAGGTCAATTCAGTCTTCAACCGCTTTTTAAAGGAGTACAAAAAATGAAATAAAAAATTATTGGTTAGTCCTAGGTTAACCCTGAAACTAGATTGAACTCATTGGATCAATTTGATCGTCAATTGTTTTTTTAAGAAGTACAAAAAATGAAATAAAAAATTATTGATTGGTTTTCAGTTGACCCTGGAACTGAATCGAATCCATTGGATTGGTCCTTGGTCCCAAGCTCAATAGGGTCATTTCTCGGTTCCAAAAATTAAGAACCAATACTATGCGGGTTGATCCTAGGGTTAGAAGGCGGACTGCCCCAACCCGGACCATGCTTACCCCTACCAACACTTTAATATACATATCAAGTCATGTACAAGTCGTTCCATTTCAATAAACTTTATATAATTTAGAAAATACTCATTTCAATCATTATAAATATTAATAATCAAGTTCAATAATCAATCTCATTAAAGTCACATGTCAATGGTTCATCCATCAACTAATCTTTTGCTCAATAGTCATGACATAAAGTTTGGTGATAAGGCCACTAAAAGTCCCCACATGGCAAGATCTCCACTTATAAAGTCGAGGGCTCGACCTAAAAAGATATCATAAACTTGGCATATATACCCATAAGTCCCTTAATAGACTCACATCGATATTAAGCACTAAATCCACATCTTCCAATACCAACAATCAAATCCATAATCAATATCAATAATTGATTTCAAAAAACATTACACACAATCTTTCTAAACTCCATTCATCAAAGAAAATACATTGCCAGATATTTCTAAAAACCATTTTAGAATTCTTTTCATAAACCACATCCACAACAAAATATCTTTCATAAAACTTTTTCAAATCATTCTAGAGTTCATTCCATAAACCAATTCACGAAGTGATACATATATATTATTTTCACAATACGTTATGTAAAACCATTCTCAAATATTAAAATGTAGTAATTACCTGATCTATACTTTTATGCAAAATATGCTTTAATAACCCGTGCAATACTCAAATTTTTATCACTTTCAAGACATAAGTTTATAAATTCATAGAAAAGATAGTACCACTCACCTTGGAATATCTACCACTAAACAATAAATATTACTTGAATCATCGAACTCGCGATTCTATCGAATAAGCGAGAAACAACATTAAAATTGTGTAACCTATTACCTCAACTATAAGATGGCTATGCTACGTCTGAATGTTAACAAAACAATTCTAACGTGAACAAATTACATACACAAAACGATTATTCAAGTCAGTCGTAATGTGAAACTTGAGTGCGAAACTTGATCACACCATGACTCTCTGCACTAAATCCTGTTGTTTTAAATGTACTTGCAGTAGATAGAAAGTCATTTCAACATACTACGAGAATTGCAAATCAATTGACCCAAAATGAAGTTGCAAATTGACGAAATATAGCCCCGAAGTTGCTGGATGAGCACCATTCGTCACATGTGGAAAATTTCAAAAATTGTTTCAAGCAAACCATAAACTTAAATCAAGTTTGGTAAACTTTTAAACTCCACAACATCCTAAACTATTATTTTCATATATATACGCAGCTTGATGACTCATTAATCGAACCTCGAAACTCAAAATCAATTAAACCTTGAATTTGTATCCTAACTTTGAAAACTAATCCGATTAGAAAAATAAGGGGCGCAAACACTTACCAGGAATTGTGATATGTAATAATTCCAGCTTGGTGAGGCGCATGTGTCGAGTACCCTTTTCTTCCTTCCTTCCATCTTCTTCATTCTTTCCTCCCTCTCTCTTTCTTTTCTCCCTTTTCTTTCTCCTCTGTTCTGCGCGAGCCCTCACTTTTAAAAATGAGCTGAGCATCCCTTGGTTGATTGGGTTAAATCTTCATTTTATTTTATATTTCTTTTTGCCTGATCCAAAAAAGTTCAAATATTACACAGATATTATCCACTCCCACTATTGCAGTTAGTTGATTTTGTGGGTGGGTGTTGCATAATCTATGTAGCACAGACACGCGATATGACACGAGTGTCTGACACGACACGACACGTCGACACGTCGACACGTCATTTTTAAAAATAGAGAATTCCGACACGTTATGACACGTTAAATATTAAATGAATATTTGTATTTTTAATTAATTTGATTCAAATTCATAAATAAATAAGTTAATTAAAAAAGATTATAATAAATTTACACCAATAATATTAATAAATCAATTCATTTGAAATTCGAAAGATATATTCATAATTAAGGTGAAACATGTTTTTAATTTTAACAAAAGTTATTGATAAAACTAATAATAAATTCATGATTTTTTAGAATGATCAAAATTTATGATTATTCAAAATTCAATACTTTTACTTTTCGAAATTATTTTTTAATTTTATTTATTTAATTTTTCTATAAAAAAATTCCTCAACCCACTCTTTCTTTCCTTTGTCCATTTCTCTCCACCCCAAACTTATTTTACTTTTTTCCCTCCCAAAACCACTGACAGGCATGCTGTCAACCTCACTTCCCCTCCCCCAAAACTCAAAAGACACGCCATCATCGTCTCCCTCTTTTTATTGTTTTTTATTCCTTATCACAATCCCTAGCGACTCTCTTTTTCCTCCTCCTTCCACTACTGGCACAAAAACCACTGGACCAAGACAAACACGCAGACAGCAGACCTCGCTCCCCTGTTTCGCACCTCGTATCGTTTCTCAGCTTCCGACGATGGAGCGGACGCAACGCTGAGGAGGAGGAGATGCTGTCGCCGCCGCCGCTCGCGGCCCCCTCGAGCCCCGATCCCTTCCTCTTCTCTTCCTCTCTCTAGCCGTCTCTCGCTGTCGCTCACGGCCTCTGCTCCCTCCCCCTCCCTCGCCTCCACCCGGAGTCTTCCGGACACGCATCGACACGTGTTGAGAAAAGTTGACCGCGTGTCGGAAAATTCGACACGTGTTGATCGCGTGTCCGAACGTGTCGACGTATCCGACGCGCTCTGACACACGTATCGGACGCGACACGGAAGCACGAGCAACGTGTCCGTGCTTCAAAGGTCATAACCCACAAATAACCCACAAATCATAAGGGTGTTCGGAGGGAAGAATAATTATTTTTCCTCAATTTTGTCTTTAAGAGGTTGCCCCAGTAAAGAAAACGAAAATTGTATATGAAATCCTACATTCCTATCGTTCATTTCACTCTTGTACAATACCTCCAACCACTTAGTCCAACAATCAATGACTCTTGTCGTTAGCGTTGACATAGAGCATCCCATCGAGTTGCGGTCAATTTCCGTTTGTCCTTATATAAAACCGAGTTTCTCCCCAGAAATTGACTGAGTCCGTTTTCATTAAATATAAACAACTTCTCAATTTTCCCTCTTCTGAAAATGAATCTGTTGATTTCATTAATCATCGCATAAATAAAGAGAAACGAGAACGAGAGCGCTTCACTTTGATCATTTGCAAGGTACGTTCCGTGTCATTTGATCTTCATTTACTCTATGTTTTCTTGCTTTGTCCGAATAGAAATCAAGCAATTTGGTTTTCATGGTGGAATTCTGATGCTTTATAATCTTTCATTGATAATAGAATTAAAGGATCTGCTTCTCTATAGCCTCATGCCGATTAAGGATGTTCTTCGTGCTGTGATGCCATGAAAGATCCAAAAAATTTTCATTGATGATTTGAGTATCGTCTCGAGTGGCAGTTCGTGAGTTTCATCTAGGATATTTCAAAGCAATTATCATTTGAACTTGAGCTTAGTTGCCTGATTTAGCTGTCTACTCACAACCATTCAACCGATTCTCTTGCAGATATCAAGATGACAAGCTATGCGATCAGGAGTTGGGTTTTCTTTGCTCTCTCTTCAATTTGGTATTCTTTGGGCGGAAGTTACATGCACACGTACACCTATAATGACTACATATCTGCCAAAGTTAATTCCTTGACCTCCATCGAGACTTTGCTTCCCTTCAGCTACTATAGTCTCCCATACTGCAAGCCCTTATGGGGGATCAAAAAAAGTGCCGGCAATGTTGGCACTGCTCTCATGGGAGAACAAATCGTCTCCTCACCATACCGGTTCCGAGGGTATGTCAACCAGTCTGTCTACCTCTGCACCACTGACCCCCTGAGCAAGCACAAGGCAAGGCTCTTGAAGCAACGGATTCGCGATTTGTACCAAGTAAACGTGATGCTCGATGAATTGCCAGTAATAAGGTATGTCTTCTATGATGGGACTAACATTCAATGGACCGGCTTCCCAATCGGGTATGAAGTACCAAACAGCGATGATGTTTACATCATTAATCATCTCAAGTTCACAGTCTTGGTGAATGAGCACCGAGACCGCAGTTACCAGGGCTACGGCATAATGGATTTTGATGTGCCATCCAATGGTCCGTTCGAGATTGTGGGCTTTAGGGTGGATCCTTGCAGTGTTAAGCACGACCTGGAAAACAAGAGAAGGCTCAAAATGTACGACAACATAGATTCAATGGAATGTCCCCTCGATCTCGAGACATCGCAGGTTGTGAGGGAGAACGAGAGTATATCCTTCACTTATGAGGTTCAGTTTGTGAAGAGCGATATCACGTGGCAATCACGTTGGGACACTTATTCGAAGGAGGGAGATTCCCAATTCCATTGGTTCTCGGTACTCATTTCTTTGATAACGATCCTTTTCTTAACTGGTATTGTGTTCGTGATATTCCTGAAGACAATATCTAGGGAACTCGCAAAACACCGGGGACTTGATAAGCAGGCTGAAGCACAGACCGATGAGGAGCCTTTGGGTTGGAAGCTTCTTGCTGGCGATGCATTCAGAGAGCCGGATCACTCTAAGCTTCTCAGTGTGATGGTTGGCACTGGGGTCCAAATCACACTGACCATATTCATGACTGCAACCATTGCTGCCTTCGGCTTAGTACCTCCCAGTGCTCGAGGAATGATACTGACGTTGATAATAAGGGTCTACACTTTTTCGGGAACGGTTGGTGGGTATGTTGGCACGCGTCTGTGGAGAACACTGAAAGGAAGTACCTATGGTTGGAAGTCAGTGTCATGGTTGATAGCGTTTCTCTTTCCTGGAATCATCGTAACCATACACGCAGTGCTCAACCTTGTAATGTGGGTCAACCAAAGCACCGCTGCTATCTCCATCTCCATGTACATCACCGTTTTATTGCTCTGGTTCTGCATTTCAGCACCAGTCACCCTCTTGGGAGGATTCCTAGCGACCTGGGCCGAGGCTATCCAATATCCTGTAAAAACCAATCATGTTCCTAGAGAAATCCCTGCTAGGACACTCCCCTCATGGCTCTTAGTTTTCGGTGCTGGGACAATCCCGTTTAGTACACTATTTGTTGAACTCTTCTTCTTTCTAAGTAGCTTATGGCTTGGTAGGTTCTACAGCGTGTCAGGGACCCTCTGCCTCTGTCTTCTGTCCCTTGTTGTCGTCTGTGCTGAAACTTCCTTGATCATTACTTATCGCAATCTACAAGCTGAGGACTGGAAATGGTGGTGGAAGTCTTTCTGTGCTTCCGGTTTGTTTTCCATCTATGTGTTCATGTACTGCATCAATTACTTGGTTATTAGCCTGGACGGGTTGAGTGGGACCCCATCAGTCATAGTTTATGTTGGTTACTCGCTCATCATGGCAATAGCGGCCCTGCTATCAACTGGTAGCATTGGTTTCCTTGCTTCGTTCTACTTTGTGAAAGCTCTCTTCTCATCAACGGAGATCTGAGGAGTCATCTTATTTAGATTTTTCATCTTCTGAATGAGCTCCTTGCAGTTGGAAACTGAAGTTGCCTCTATCAAGTACAGGAGTTTTCTATATTTTATCTTTTGCCTTGTCCTTGTCATGTTTCACTGATGAATAAAGCATGAGAACAGTTGTCAATACCTATTAATCTTTCCGAGTAATGTATTGCCATCTACTGCGCACATTTACACCATCATTTCTGTATCATGTGACAATCAAGTACGGAGCTTTAATGTTAACAGTCTTCTTCAAAGGTGACATTGAGTAGCTTTGCAGGAATGTCATACATCATATAACCTCTAGAAGTCATAGATTTAAACAAGCTATGAGATAAGTTGCAGGGTAACACTAGAAGGAGAGGCAGGTGATGATGGGCGCCATTGGCTATTTAGCAGATAGATAGCACGCATGAGCAATGCAGGATGGCCTGTACCTTCCTGATAATAAACCTATGAATGCCCAACCAAGTCTCTGGACTAACCTTACAAGTCAGTAAATCAGCAACTGAGCATTGTTAGATCCATGAAGCACCATTCATAAAAGGATCAGCACCGTTTTTAACAAGAGGGCCATTCTCTAGACATTATAGGAACAGCCATGGATTGCTCTTCTCAACCGTAGGACTCCTTGCATGGCCTTGAAAGACTTCTCTTCACTGATCTTCTTAACCTTTAGCTCGACAAGGACTGAGACTGAAACTTCATTCAGTTGTAGAATGGATGCTCTGTAGCTCACTGGGGATCCAGCATTCTTCATAGTTCGAGTCACACCATGATTGATCCCAAGAGCTTACAGGTCGTGATCAAAAGATGGTTCAAGTCAAGAAGACTGACAGGTCGTAAAATCTCTGGGGGCTGTTAGAAAACCATGACATATCCCGGCCCTTGCCTTTTATCCCACTCAGCTAATCTCTTGTCCCTTGCCCAAGTCCCTCATGCCAAGCAGATTGAGAATCTGCACCTAATGTCCCCCATTTCGTTTCATATTCATTCTTTCAACTCTGCCATTCATTGGATAAAAGAGCAATGAAAGATTCCGATGAACCACATAAATTTTGCTTCTTGTGCATCGATCGGCATCAATACCAACTGTGACAAAACTGGAGTCATATAACGTTGGCTTGGCATGTTTTTTTCTAATTGCCGGCAACTCCTATTTGTCCAGACATAAAACCAAGTCTTCCTAGAAAGCAATCCAATGAGTTTGATTCAGATCTTTTGTCGTTTCATCTCCTTCACGCCAAGCAACAAAGAGAGATAAAACGACAGTGTTACATTAATCATCACGAAGATAAATAGGAGGAAAAGAGGTTGCAATTCTATTTGCTCCGCATCGCCAGAGTATCACCATTGTAAATTAGGTATTTACCATTACTGTGCATACCTCTTCAATATTGTGGTTTGCCAATTTATTCATGGTGTCGTCTACCTCCGTTACGCATCTTCTTGTGCCTTATAATGTTCCCTTAATAGAAGTCCTAATCGAGACAATCTTATTTTTCGCTTTGACACTTGCATTCATGAAATTTCTGCAGCAAGTCAATTTCAGCTCGCAAAAAACATAAGCTCTATGAATATTATAAACACCAATCATTTTCTGCCAAAGAACAATCAAACTGGTCCATTTCTCTTCAATCTTCCCATTTTTGATTTCCACTTGTCGTAGCTTAATAGTGGGGCAGGACAAAGAGTTAGGCTGCCGACATGCGACCCTGACAATAAGAGGAACGAAATAGCTATGCCGAAGGTCATTTTCGTGATCAAAATTAATTGAAGCCAAAGGGTATCATACTGGTGAATGATGATAATGAAGGACTAGAAAAAGAGGTCATTCGTGTCCAGCCGTATGAGTAGCTTCATCCTCATGGTGCTTCTCATGCTCTATTACCGTGAAAAGGCTGAATTATTATTGATGATTTGCACAAATCTTCAGAATTTATACTAGAAAATCATGTTATCTGTAGGAACATCCAGAATACAGCATGCATGGCCTCTGAAGATACAAAATGACTGTCAGTCAAGTTCAATTGAGTCCTCTAGTTGATGCGATTTGTTGGAAGAAAGCTCTTTCAAAAGATGAAAAATATTTCTTTCAAATTTAAAAGTTTACTTAACAAAATGACAGAGAGAGATTATTTTAGCATTGTATAAATGAAGGAATACAACTTTGCAAATTTAAAGCACTTTTATCGGCAAAAGAAATACATTTTTTTTGTCAAAGTAGTATATTTATTATGAAATATTCCTTCGAAAAAATGCATATTAATTCACGCCATTTTTCATTGAAAATTCATCTTTATCACTATTAATTCTAGAATAATGCTAAAGAGTGCCCTGACGACCTCATCGGTTGCCCCTTGGAAACGTACTTGCCTCGACGTGAGGTAGGTGACTTTCATTAGTGTTCTTGCTCGACTTTCCAAAGGGTCGTGTTTTCCTCCATGGGCATCATCCACATTTGTATTTAATTAATTTTAGATGCTCGTGACATCCACGGCTTGCGACTTAACAATCAAAAGGGTGGTCCGAGGAAGATATGACCGCTTTCTCGGGGTATTTGTTAACTGAATTTCATGGAGATTGTCCATGATATAAACGACAAACGTACACAGCCTACTGTCGATATTTTTTCTGGTCGGTCCTAACGTCGATATTTACTATGGAAGAAAATGGAGTCGTTAACGTTGACTTGGAATGTCGTTACTTGTTGACGGCAACCCCTCTTGCCCATGTAATAAGACCAAGTTTCTTCCCAGAAAGTGACCGAATTGATTTTAATTAATATTAAATTAAGTTTTCAATTTTTACTCTTCATGGGAAGCAACGAAGCAGAAAGATGAAAATGACTCGTCAATCACGTTAATCATCAGATAAAAAACGAGAGCGCTTCCCTCCCGGAAGCAATTTCAGCTGCTTCCCATCACTAAGGCCAGCATTATTCATCACTTGTGAGGTAAGTTCTTCACAAATGTTTCCATGATATATTAGATTCTGATGCTTTATAGAGTTTCCATAGTGATAGACCAAAGGATCTCCGTGCTGCAATATTAAAAACCATGAAAGATCTGAAATTTTTCATCGATGATTTGCGTAATGTGTACGTGTGTTGTGTATACGTACAATTGGAGATTATATCTGGAGATTAATTATCATCTGAACTTGGAGTTGGTTGCCTAATTTGGTTCTCTACTAGCAGCCATTCAATCGATTCTCTTGCAGATATCAAGATGACAAGCTCTGCAATCAAGAATTTGGTTTTCTTTGCACTCTCTTCAATTTGGTTTTCTTTGGCAAGAAGCTACATGCACACATACGCCGGCAATGACCTCATATTTGCCCAAGTTAATTCCTTGACCTCCATCGAAACTTTGCTTCCCTTGAGCTACTATAGTCTCCCATACTGTATCCCCATGGGTGGGATCCGAGAATGCGTCAGCAACATCGGCGCCACTCTTGTGGGAGACCAAATCATCAACTCGCCATACCGGTTCCAAGGCTATGTCAATGAGTCTGTCTACCTCTGCACCACTGGTCCCCTGAGCGAGCACGAGGTAAGGCTTTTGAAGCAGCAGATTCGCAACATGTACCAAGTGAACATGATGCTCGACGGTTTGCCAGTGATAAATTATGCCTATGGTCGGTTTAACATTCAAGGGACCAGCTTCCCGATCGGGTATGCAGCGCGGAATAGCGATGATGTTTACATTATTAATCATCTCAAGTTCACAGTCTTGGTGAACGAGCACAGAAACTGCATTTTTGACATGATGGATTTTGATGTGCCATCAAATGGCACGGTTGCAAAGGGTTATGAACCGCCGCCGCTGTTTGAGATTGTGGGCTTCAGGGTGGTTCCTTGCAGTGTTAAACATGACCAGGAAAACATGAAAAAGCTCAAAATGTTCGACAACATAGATTCCATGGAATGTCCCCTTGAGCTCGAGACATTTCAGGTTGTGAGGGAGAACGAAAGGATATCCTTTACCTATGAGGTTCAGTTCCTGAAGAGCGATATCCAGTGGCAATCTCGTTGGGACACTTATTCGGAGCAGGGAGATTCCCGAGTCCATTGGTTCTCAGTACTGAATTCTCTGATAACCATCCTTCTCTTAACCAGCATTGTCATCGCAATACTCCTGAAGACGATATCTAGGGAACTTGCAAAATGCCAGGGAATGGGTAAGCAGGCCGAAGCAGAGACTGATGAGGAGCCTTCAGGTTGGAAGCTTCTTGCCAGCGATGCATTCAGAGAACCGAATCACTCTAAGCTTCTCAGTGTGTTGGTTGGAACTGGGGTCCAAATCACACTGACCGGTTTTGTGACTGCATCCATCGCAGCCTTTGGCTTCAAGCTGCCTGGAGCTCGAGGAATGATACTGACGTTGATGATGACTAACTACTGTTTTTCAGGAATCGTTGGTGGGTACATTGGCGTGCGTCTGTGGAGAACTCTGAAAGGAAGTACTGATGGTTGGAAGTCGGTTTCAGGGTCGATCACATTTCTCTTTCCAGGAATCGTCCTAAGCATACACACAGTGCTCAACCTCGTAGTGTGGGTCAGCCATAGCACCGCCGCTATTTCCATCTCCATTTACGTCACTGTTTTATCACTCTGGTTCTGCACTTCAGCGCCAGTCACCCTCCTGGGAGGATTCCTAGCGACCCAGGCTGAGTCTATCCAATATCCTGTGAAAACCAACCACATTCCTAGGGAAATCCCTGCTCGGACACTCCCTTCGTGGCTCTTAGTTTTCAGTGTTGGGATGATCCCATTCTGCACATTCTTTATAGAACTCTTCTTCTTTCTGAGTAGCATATGCCTTGGTAGGTTCTACAGCATGTCAGGGACCCTCTGCCTCTGTCTTCTGTCCCTTGTTTTTGTCTGTGCTGAAACTTCCTTGATCGTTCCTTTTCGCAATCTACAAGCCGAGGACTGGAAATGGTGGTGGAAGTCCTTCTGTGCTTCCGGTTCGGCTTCCATCTATGTGTTCATGTACTGCATCAACTACTTGGTTTTTGACCTGAACGGTTTGAGTGGGCCTCCATCTGTCACAGTTTATATTGGTTACTCACTCATCGTGGCTATAGGCACCCTGCTATCAACCGGCAGCATCGGCTTCCTCACTTCGTTCTACTTTGTGAATGTTCTCTTCTCATCAACAGAGATCTGAGTGAAGTCACTTTTTTCTGAAATTCATCCTCTGCTTGAACTCCTTATATTTGGAAAACTGAAGCCGCCTGGATCGAGCACAGGAATGTTTTACTTTGGTATCTATGGCCTTACCTTTTATCATGTTTTGCTGTTGAAAGAAGCACGGGAATATTTCTAAGTAGCCATTACTCAAAGTAATGTATTCCCATCTATTGCACACATTCCCACTGTCATTGCTGTATCATCTGATGATCAAGTAGAAAGCTTTATAGTTAACAGTCTTCTTCAGAATGAAGGTGCGGATTAGTAGTTTTGCAGGAACGGCATGCGTCTATATATCCATACAAGCTATGAGATGAACTGGAGGGTAATGCTAGAAGGAGAGGTGGATGATGATGGGCACCGTCGGATATTAGCAGATAGATAGCGCGTCCAAGCAACTTAGGACGGAGGATACCTTACTATTAACGGCCAATTAATGTTTAGATGAATAAGCAAAACATTGCTCGACAAAGTCTCTCCACAACTGACTATTTGTCCATGAAGCACCATGATTCATAAAAAGGCTTAGCATTTTAGCAAGAAGGCCATTCTCCAAAAACTACAGGAACAGCCCTGGAATGCCCTTCTCAACAGTAGGACTACTTTTGCATGGCCTTGAAAGACTTCACCGATCTTCTTAACATTCAGGTGGACGAGAACTGAGATAGCAAAACTCTGTTCAGTTGTAGAATCGATGCTCTGTCGCTCCATGGAGAGCCAGCATTCTTCATAATTCGAGTCGTTTCTCGTTGGGGGCAACTCCTGTTTGTCCAGACATGAGACCAGGTCTCCCCAGAAAGATATTGAATGAGTTCAATGCAGAACTTCGGTAATTTCGTCTCCTTCATGCGAAACAACAACAAGGGAAGATAAATATGACGGCGTTAGATTAATCGTCCCTAAGATTAATAGGAGAGGAAGAGGGAGAATCACCAAAAAAAGTCTTAAATTTATTGTATTTGTATTAATTTAATCTTAATCTTTTTTTTTTGCCCATTAAATCCTAAACCTTTTATATTTATGTTAATTTAGCAAATCTGGCTTATTTTAGCTGGAAATCGCTAATGTAAAGGCTGGCCATCTTACGTGACACGATAAGCATTTACATAGATAATTTTTTTTTTAAAAAAAAATCTTCATTCTTTTGTTTTACCAGTGGCCGACGAGGGCAGAGAAATATAAGGATAACCTATGCAAATGTGTATATCAATATTCAAAGGTAAAACTCATTAACTAGGTACGATTTGGTATTCTAAAAAGCAGAGGTATGTTTCCAGAAGTTTGCTCCACCACTGCTGGCCACCGGGGAAACAAAAGAAGGAAAGTAAAAAGAAAATTAATAAAAATATTTAAAAATATTTAAAAAAAATATGAAAAAATTTGTTTATGTCAATGTTGACTAAGTCACATAGAATAGCCAATACTCACATTAGCGATTTTCAACCAAAATTAAATAGATGGACTGAATTGATATAAATATAAAAAGTTTTAAACTTAATTGATAAAAAAATATATTATAATTAAATTGATACAAATGTACAGGTTGATGGCTTTTTTGATAATTTGCCGGAGTAAAATAAGCTTTACTTCGAGCCCAAGTTGGGCTTTCATACTTCTCCAAGATTCTCCATGCCTTCTCGATTGAGAGGGGGAGGATCTTTTAGGGAAACAAGAAACAAATTCAATAGTATCATCCCCAAATGACGCCTCATCAGCATTTCAAACTGTAATAAGGGATTATAGAGAGTTCATGTTAACTAAAAACCCCGTGCAATAGATAGATGAAAATAAATTTTAGAAACTCGATTGCAAAAAACATTAGAAAATTGATACACCCTAATCGAGTTTGGAAAAGAAAATCAAACGGGGCGCGGAAAATGTGAAGTTTCCGCCCAATGTAATGCGTCTTTTTATGTTAAAGAGACATGCATACGTATGAGTTTGTCTCAACGTCAGTGCTACATCAATTTTCCTTCAGGCATCTTTTAGTCGTAATCTCAACAAACTCGTGCCAGGGAAGACCTGTCTGTCCACCTTTCTATTTCTTGGGTCAACCGATTTGCCATTAACATTACGTGAATTATCCAATTTTCGAGGTCATTTTTTCATGTGATACGTATAAATTAAGGGATTTTATGATGGAAACAAGTGCCCTATACTCAAAACCTTTTCTTGTTAAGCATGCTTATGCCCCCGCCGCCGAATTCAGAAAAGCCGTCGTCAAGAGGAAAACAGCGATAAAAGGCAGAGCCAATTCCTTCCACTTATAAAAATGCGAAGTCTGAGTTGAGCAATGTAAATCAAAACCAGGTAAAACTATCGACCAGATTCTTAACTGGTGCCGCAAGTTACAAGAAAATTGCGTAGTGATTTCACGAAGATGTCACGTAAATTAGTGCAAGTAACCAGTGGCTTGCAAATAAATACTGTGCCATTAGCACAAGGACAAAAAAAAAATTCTCCAATGTCCGTACGTGAACTAGATTTTCGTCCAAACAACTGCTCCAGGAATCAACCCAGTTGTCATGTCCTTTAGTGACCAAGCGCCACATTACCGACTGACCCTGTATCCCTACATTGACAGTGGACAAAATCATACACCAATTTTGAAACTAGGTGCATGTTGATCGCAGATAAAGTATAAGGAGCTTCAAAATCTAAAACCAAATTGTTGCAGTAATTTGAATGAACAGTGGAAAGATGCATACCTTAACTCTCTTCAGCAGATCCTTCGCATTAGCGTCTTTGTTGAAATGATCACGTACAGGCTGCATAAGAAAAAAGAACTTATGGATATTGCCAAGAAGCTATAGATAGACATGTGTCCCCCCCAGAGAAGTTCACAACGATTAAGATTGCTGTAACTGCAAAATAAATGCGTAGTCCTAAATTTGTGTGTGGAAATGCTCATGCTGTCTTCCATACCTGTCTCCTCATATGTATGGAGACCAAATGGTCATTCAGGATTCTCAACCAATTGTGCCCGCATAAAAGATGCTCATTAGGATTGAAGGAGAGCTTACCTTAAGTATCTTATTCAAAGACTTTGAAAGGGCTGGTTTCAGATCACCAGGATGCAAATCTCCACTTTCATAGTCGACAACAAGTTCATCAAAGCTTTTAAAGGTCCTACACCGCAAGATAGCAAGAAAGAGAAACAAAGTAATCAAAACATGCTAGTATTCCATCAGCACGACAAAATTGCATGTGAAAAAGCAACAACATTTCAACATCATAGCAACTCACTTGTCACCACCATTATCTGCAGATCGCTCCACTTTGAATTCATTAAACCATGGCAATATGATGTATTTTATGTACTCCAAACATGGGTTGCCTTGAACAATCTTAGGTGGACAGTACGCTTTTTTTATCTTCACATTCACCTCAGCCTACAGATGCCATAAAGAATTTATTCTGCAGAATGTAAAATAAAAAAGGCAGCTCCTCAATGCTGCACAAATATATGCAGTCCAGCACAAAATTTTACCTCGGTATCTTCCATAAAGATGGATGATGACGGATCGCTTTTTGACATTTTTTCTTGGCCTTGCTGCAGACCAGGAAGCATATCTACATATCAAAACAATCAAGACCAAAATAACCATTCCAACCTTAGAGAAATGACTGACTTTATAAGAAGAAAGAGAGTTGAACCATACGATGAGACAAAATGATAGGCTTATTCTTTCTCTTTATGTCATCACAGTACTCCCTAGCAAGTACATTCACCTTCCGTTGATCCATTCCCAGTTGACAAATGTCAGCCTGTTCAAATAAAAGCATTTTGCATGGAGATTTTCGTAGTGACAAAAGATAGAGCACAACCTTTAAGATACAAAGAAAGCAAGGCTACCGGAATACCATCAGCTGTCTCAATCACAATTCTTCGCTGCACTATCAAGTACAACTCGGCATGCACAATTTGCAAACAGTCATCTACGGTACTAGAGATCACAAATAACATTTACAATTTGCATGCATCTGTGGGGAATGGTGGTACCAAAGGTTCGGATGCCCCATATTATCCAACAAAAAGACATGAACTCATGCGTGCAAGTTATAATTTCCTGCATGGTACTCATAGTGCTTGCAGTTTTTTAAAGAATTCATACAATCATAAGAATAAACTGCTCAACAAATTATCATGAGGGAAGATAAAAACCAAGCAGAGATTGTTTCTCTAGGAAGTCATAGACCAACGAACATAAGAATTGACAGAAAACAAGTATTTGAATAAAGTCTGATGACAAATACTATAAGAACCTTCAAGAAAAATATGTCAGCACATTGCATGCATGGGTAGAGAATTTGGGCTGCGCTGAGCTCATCCTGTTCACTACGACCCATTATCTGTGAGCACCTGCAAACAAGAAAATCAATGAGCCGCAATCTATTATATCAATCATGATCAACATAATAACTGCATGCCTTAGTTATATACCTGATTATCCTAGGGAGCTTATTTCGGCGGGCAATGTCCATAACCAGTGGCCAGTATTCATGTGCTCGGGAGTTAATTTCATCTGATGACCATAGAAATTCCACTTTATTATCGGCGAGATCCATGCCGACAGCTTTCCATATCTCAATCAAATAGCGTCCAACCGTTTGGATTTTCTTCAAGTCTCCATCCATTTTGTTGTTCAACTGTGCAAACCAATCGGCAATCCATATCTTCACTTTGCATCCAGCAGAAGTCATTTTGCTCACACTTATTGTCTTCATGACTCCCTGCCCCAAAGGAAGATGTAAATATAAACTTTGGAACTGATAAAAGCCAGTCTCAACAAAATTTCATCAGTAATCTTGAGCTTAAAATTGAAAAGGCAAGCTTTCGTCAGAAATGTAAGCAAAGCAGCAGAAAACAGTGCACTATATAGCAAAATGTCTCTACAACTTAAATGAGTCCTCTCAAAGAGCCAGCAGATAAGTCCTTCACATCCAGAAATCTTTTCTCTCTGAGAAACTAGGCAAAGAATAGTTAAGCAAAGCTACAATAAAACAGACTGAGATTGGATGAAGCACACAATAAGCAACACTAGGCAAAGCAATCGACTTATGCACCATGGAATGGCAATATGCTAGCTTATTCTGAACTGAAGCACACACGACTTGATGTCACTGACTAAAAAGACAGCAAAGTACAATTCATCAGCCTCGACTTGCATCAAGTTTATTTTCATCTCTACTATTCACTAAATTACAAAACCAAGCATCTTTATATTTATGGTGCAGAAAAAGCTTTGGAATCTGTCATCACAGTGTTTGGACATTTCCGACTGATACTCCATGGACGATGAACCAAAATTGCAACGTTGTGTTACAGGACCGTTCTGTATTTGGCTAAACAACTAGAAGGCAAAATCTAGGCCACTTCGCCTGGATGCAAGCTATAAAATATCTCAAGTGCGAAAAGTTTCAGAATAAAAGGCAGGTACAGAGTGATAGACGAGAGTTCTCGATGCTACAACTATGAATCTATGAATCTAAATAAGCAAAGCAGTAATTTGGCAAAGATAGATGTAGAGATTGCCAATGCCATGAGCAATAACGTCGAACTACACTATTAAACTATCATGGGCCAAACGCAACATATCAACATAATCAGATTAACTAAATCAAGGGAAATCAGGGGAAATCAAGACCTGAGCAATGTGCATCCTGCCAGATGGTTCGAACCCATCGTAGCAAATGGGCTGGGGCTTCTTGGTTAGAAGATTCAGCAGCTCGTCTTCCTGAATGCACTCTTCCCCGACGCTCCTCACGATTCGAAACCGCTCCTCCGGGCTCATCCTGACCAAAACAAAACCCATCAACCAAACTCACTCAGCAAATTCCATGCGATTTCCCGGACGGTGACACTCCTCCGGACTCATCATCCTGATCAAAACAATCCCATCAACCAAACTCAGCAAATTCCATGCAAATTTTCCCAGATGGCGGCGACACGGAGTGGTGGGATTCGAAGAGCTTACTGGGTTTCCGTCGGGCAACTCGAGGAGGAGCTCCCTTCCGCCGCCTGAGATTCGACGGAGAGAGACTCCATTTTGGAAGGTGGGTTCTGATCAGCTTCCTTTTCCATTGAGATGAAGCACAGTTCCGCTCCTTTCGATTCAAGCGACTCGCCGGCGACGGCGGAGAAAACCCAAAACCCTAAGCGACGGAGAGAGAACTAAGCGCCGAGAAGGAGGAGGTGGAACCGGACCTGCAATCACGATTATTATTCTTCCAATTTATTAATGTGCAACCATTTCTTATTTGTTATATAGTTGATGTAAACTCATGTTAACATCATTTTTCGATTCTATAATAATAATAATAATAGTAAATCATTTCATATTTTTTAAAAAAATAAATAAAAATTTGAAATATCATAATTTTTTCAAATAAAAATCTAAAGTAAATTTTATTTCAAATAAAAATCAACACTTGCATAAGAGCTAGACTACACCAACTAAAGGTGAGGCCCTCGTCAGAAGAGGGAAAGTGGTGATTATTTTCCAAATCTGGACAAGGGCCCAAGGCAAGGCCCGAGGACATTGGGCGTTTAGATAATCATAAACTTACTTTTTCAATATACCAAGACACTAATAATAATGTAAACAATATATCAAGTGGCGGTTATTACATAAACAAGCTTCTAATTTGCAATCCATGTCAAGGTTGACAAGTAGGTCAAAATGACTTCTTGAAAAGATCATCGACCCGCTTCCACCCCCCGGAAAAAAAAAAAAAGCAGCACCATGTGGCAAAGTCAAACGAAGCAGATCAACCAAGCTTTTACAAAATGTCCTGAGAAAAGTGGAGTCCCAACACATCGCTAGTTCAGAAATGTTAGGACATATACTCCTTTCTTTCTTAGCGCTCCTCCTCATTTGAGAACGAAGCAACGGCATCGAAATCAAGCCCAAAAAACGCCACAATCAGATGGTAACCATGGGGAGCTCGAGGAACATGAGGGAGCTGAGAACAAAGCTGATCTCCGACATCAAGGGGGCGAAGGAGGATGGCTTGACTTTGAGCTTAATAAGCAGGTAGAGAGAGAGAGAGAGAGAGAGAGAGAGAGAGAGAGAGAGAGAGAAGGAGGAAAGATGGACATTTCACTTTGTAGGGAAACATGATGACAAAGCAGGTCGCATGACTGTCCATCTCGTTAAAAAAAAAAAAAAAAGAAACCGAAAATCAGGTGCTATAGGTGGATGAAAACAAAATATTAGAAACTTGATTCATTCGAGCTTGGGGAAGAAAATCAAATGAGACATGAGGTTTTAAGTCATGACAATATATCTTATATATGGATGATATATTGAAGGACTCCTAAATCAACCTACTACTATTCCTTATCCATTTTGGCTAGAACATGGATCAACCAATTGCCATCAACATTACATGAATTATTCAATTTTCAAAGTCACAAGCTTTTTTCATGTAATCCGTATAATCAAGGGTTTATGGTGGAAAAACTAGTGCCCTTAAGCTCAAAAACTTTTCTTGCTAGGCATGCTTCCCCGAATTCCTCCACCGCTAAATTCGGAAAACCCGTCGCAAAAGGAAAACAGCAAAAATACAGAGCCAATTTCTTCTATTGATAAAATGCGTACTTTAAACTAAACAATGTAAATCAAAACCAGGTAAAGCAATTGACCAGATCTTAACCAGTTCTGCAATTACGGGAAAATTCTATGGTGATTCAGTGAAGATGTCACGTAAATTAGTGCAAGTAATAAGTAGCTAGCAAAATATATACTTGGCGTGCTCATAGCACAAGGACAAAATAATTCTCTGATGTCCAAACCTAAAATTAGATTTTCGTCAAAACAATTGTGACAGTAATCGACCAATTGTCACATCCTTTAGTGTCCATGTACCGCATGACCCTGTATCCCTACATTGACAGAGCACAAAAGCACACCACAATTTTTGGAAAGGTAACTGATTACTTATGCGAAGCTTTAAGGTCCATTTGGTAACATTTTTATTTCTTTCGATTTCTGTTCTTTTTTTATTTATTATTTCTTGAGACAAAAAAAGAATAAAAATATGTTTGATAGTGTCGACTAGTTTTTTTATTCCTTGAAATAAAATTATTAAAAAATTTTAAAAAATTTATACGTTACAAAAAATTTTGTAAATTATATCAAAACGCATTCATGTTTTTTTCCATTCCAAAAATAAAAATTGTGTAGTTACCAAATATGTTTTTTTACTTAGAAATTGTTTGGGAAAATTAAAAAAAAAATACTATTTTTGGAAAGAAATTGTTCCTTGGAACCAAACGGATCCTTAGAAATTGGAACCTAATTATTTATGTAATTTTAATGGACACAAAAAAATGAGCATCTTAACTCTCTTCAATATTCGACCAAGAAAAAAAAGTCTCTTCAATAGATCCTTCAAATTAGCGTTTTTGTTGAAGTGATCACGTACAGGCTGCATAAGTGAAAACGAATTATAAATTTAGCCAAGGAGCTTTTGATAGACATGTATTCCCCCAAAGTTTGCAAGGGCTTCTGTTGCTGAAATTGCAAACTAGGGGTATACTCCTAACATTCATGCATGGAAATTCTCATGCTGTCTTTCAAACTTGGAGAAAGTCATGTAGCTTGGCTCCTCATTCGCAACGAGACCATATGGTCATTCTGGATTCTCAACTGTGTGTGCCTGCGTAAAAGATGCTCATGAGGATGGGAGGACAGCTTACCTGAAGCATCTTATTCAAAGACTTTGAAAGGGCTAGTTTCAGGTCACCACGATGCAAATCTCCACTTTCGTAGCGAACACAAGTTCATCAAAGCTTTTAAAGGTCCTACACCGCAATATAGCAAGAAGGAGAATCAAAGTAATCAAAATACACTAATATTCAATTAGCACTAGGTGAAAAGCAACAATGTTTCTACATCATGGACAGCTCACTAGTCACCACCGTTTTCTGCAGATCACTCCACTCTGAACTCATTAAACCACGGCAATATGATGTATTTTATGTACTCCAAACATGGGTTGCCTTCAGCAATCTTAGGTGGACAGTATACTTTTTTATCTTCACATTCACCTCAGCCTACAGATGCCATAAAAATTGATTCCTCAGAAGGTAAAATAAAAGGCGGTTTCTCATTACTGCACACTTTATGCAGCTGTCACAAAATTTTACCTCATCATCACCCATAAAGATGGATGAGGACGGATCACTTTTGGACATTATTTCTTAACCTTGCTGCAGACCACGAAGCATATCAACATACTATTAAAAAGTCCAACCCAAAAGGTTAAGCTTATAAGTGAAAGGAGACCACATGAATATAAAAAAGCATTTAAGACACCCCCTCTCACATGCGAGTCGGATTACTAATTACACGTGAAATTTCATGGAATTTTTTTACCACGCACTTTTACATAAGGGGTAAATGGCTTCCATACTATGTTAAAAAGTTCAATCCAAAAACATAAACTTATAAGTGAACAGAGATCATATGAATATAAAGAGTATTTAGAACCTGTTGTCAATCGATGTGGGATAATATTTCAACATATACCAAAATAATCGACACAAATAACCATTTTAACCTTAGAAAAACAACTAAATCTGTGAGAAAAAGAGAGTTAAACCATACGATGAGACAAAATGATAGGCTTATTCTTTCTCTATGTCATCACAGTACCCTTTAGCAAGTACATTCACCTTCCGCTGATCCATTCCCATTTGACAAATGTCAGCCTGTTCAAATAAAAGCATTTTCCAACAACATTTTTAATAGCGACAAACAAAAACAAGTTCGAAGTATATAGAAAGCAAGGAAACCCTAATACTATGCAGCTGTCTGAATCATGATTCATTCACTGCGCTATCAAGTATAACTCAGCACGCACATTTTGCACACATTCATTTACGGTACCAGAGATCACAAATAGCACTTATAATTATGTGTATCTGCGGGGAACAGTTTAATCAAAGGTTTGGACACCCCATATTATCCCACAGAAAGATGTATGAACTCATGCAAACAGCTCACAATTTCCTGCACGGTACTCATCATGCTTGCAGTTTTTAGAAGTCTTCAGGAATAAAATAACTGCTTAGCAGTTCTTTACCAAAAAAATAAATAAATAAATAACTGCTTAGCAGTTATCATGAGGTAAGTAAAAAACCGTGCAAGAGTTGTTTCTATAGTTGTCTGATGACAGAATACTATAAGCACCTTCAAGGAAAATACGTCAGGTCAGCACATTGCATGCAGGGGTACATAATTTGGGCTCCTGTGAGCTTATCCTGCTCGCTACTACCCATTATCTGTGAGCACCTGCAAAAAAGAAAATATGAGAGGTGATCTCTAATACAAGTCATGATTCAACATAATAACCGCAGGCCTTCATGATTAACATAGAGAGCTCGTTTTGGCCTAAAATTTCCATGACCAGTGGCTAGTATTCGCGTCCCTGGGAGTTAATTTCTTCTGACGACCACAGAAATTTCACTTTATTATCTGTGTGATCCATGCCAACAGCTTCCCATACTTCAATCATGTAGAGTCCAATAGTTTGGATTTTCTCCGAGGCTCCACCCATTTTTTTGTTCATCTGAGCAAACCAGTCAGCCATCAATATCTTCATTTTGCAACCGGCAGAAGTCATTTGTTCATGCTTATCATCTTCATGACTCCCTGCTATAAAGGAAAATGAAAATATAAAAAACTGATAAAGAAAACCAGTCTCAACAAAATTTAAGCAGCAATCTCCAGACTCAAATTGAAAAGCAAGCTTTATTCAAAATGAAAGCAAAACAGCAGAAAATAGGGCACAAAATAGCAAAATGTCTCCAAAACTTAAATTAGTTCTCTGAATGACAATACGCAACGCTAGGCAAACCGGTCAAACTATGTACCGTGGGGATGACGATATGCAAACTTATTCTGAGCTGAAGCACCCACAACTTGATGTCATCGACCAAAACAAATGCCAAAATACATTTCATCGACTCCACTTGCATCATGTGCATTTTTATCTCGACTATTCACTAAATTATGAAACCAAGCATCTTTAAAGTTTCACAGTGCAAAAAAAGCATTGCAGTCTGTCATTTAAGATTTTTCAGAATTTTCAGACTAACTTTATCAAATGATCCAAGGTGTTTGGATATTTCCTAATGATACTCCATGGACAACAAACCAAAACCACGATGTTGTATTACGGGACCGTTTTGTTTGTAACCTTTATTCTTGACTGGCTAAACAACTAGGAAGCAAAAACTAGCCACTTGTTAAAAATTTTGGATGTGTGCGTGCAGAAGCATGGTTTTGGTATTAGTTATAGTTTTTGGTTAGTGACGTGTGCAAGTGTATGATATAATTTGTAAATGATGGACAATGCATGAGATAGGATAGTTCAAGTGATAAACATAAACTTTTAGGCTGCGTTTGGTCGTCCGGATTTCTAAACGGGATAGGATTGGATAGGATAAGATAGGATAAGAAATCCATGGATTTCTTCATATTCCATCAACTGTTTGGTGAACTACGGATTTAAAGTCGGATATCCTCATATCCTATCCAATCTATTGTTTGGTGAACTACGGATTTAAAGTTGGATATGCTCATATCTTATCCAATATATCGTTTGGTGAACTACGGATTTAATTTAGGATATTTTAAAAACACTAACATTAGGCAAGTACAAATTTGCAGGTTTAATATTCACAAAATCATCCAAAACAATATATCTTTTTCAAATTAACTGATTTTCATTGAATTTCATGATTACGCATCGTAATAATCTTTTATGTTCCTTTGAAATAATCTTTTGGATACCCCTTCAACATCAAACTTTTTAGAATAAGCTCAATTTCAATATATTCACTTTCAAACATGAATTCTTTCTCTCTTACAAGTTTTTCATTTATTTCCATTTTGTTACAGGTCCAATAACAAATCATGGCTAGGTTTTTTGCCAAAGAGTTAGAGAAACTATTAAAAGAAAGAGGCAAATAATATTATAGATAATGAATGAACATAGAGATAAAGTTTCAAGCCATATCCACCTCTTTTCAAGTCATGGCTATGACCGAAAGGTCCAAAAAGATAACATTAAAGCTTATAGCTAGCCCTAAAAACCCTTTAAAAAAAAAAACATAAAGAAGAAAAAAAGAAAAAGCATGGAGAGAAAACATATCTCCTACAAACTCATAAACAACTCATCATCACTCATTCTCTTCTCTCATCTCTTGGAGAAGTAATTCCACAAATGCTTTCCTGTCGTCTCCTTGAAATCACAAAAATAGATGAATATTCTCAGGATCCTTCACAATTTTTCTACATAATTTTATTCTATCCATAGTACCTAAAGACATTTGAAGAAGCTCCTTATTGATTTTTTGTTTGTCATTATCCAAATCCTTGGCATGTCCGATGCGGCTCGCGATCATCTCCATTCTCTCGTTAGCTTTCTCCAAAAATGAGCCAAAAGTTCCTGCTATCTCAACTAAGCCAGCAGCCTATTTGTCGCTTGCTTTAGCCCTTTTTCTTTTTGAAGAATCAGAAACATTTTGTGCTTGAGAAGATGATAGTGGCGGTGAGTTTAAACTTACACCGTTGGTTGCCACATTATCATGATTTTCACATTCCTCATGATCTACAGTCGCATGAGCTTCTAAAGGGTCTTCATTGAGATTTCCTTTGGCACGGTCTTTTCCAAATATGTTTGCTAGTCGATCATATTGAGGGAAGGACTTCCCTCTCAAAGAAGCAACTCCTGGATAGGTCTACAAAGAAAATTATATTATTTTGTTAAAAATGAAACAATTAATAAAGAAGACAAATGAGAAGAAGTGACACAAACCTTACAATATTTTTACCAACTATCCTCAGAATGAATATCAACACAATGCTTTTCATGGTCCCGCCCAAGGCCACTTTGATTCCTCAAGTCATATATTTGATTATACAACTTTTTCAAGTTTTTCATTTTTGACTCTATGTGAGGATTACCCTTGATGCCGAAATGAGGGAACTTTTCTTCAAACCACTTCTCTAACATAACCATGTAAGCACTCTTGAAGCCGTTATCGGCTTTCATTCCTCGCGTAACTAATTCTTTAAGACCATCTAGAAGTGCATTTTCTTCATCTATTGTCCATATATGTCAGTCTCTCTTTGTTCTCCTTCCTTGAGTTTGACTAAAATTGCTACCTTCCATTCCTAAACAGAAAACTATCTCAGCATATATGTCGATTGAACCATTCCTAAATTTCTTAAAGTAACAAAAAACAGAGAAAAAGAAAACTAACTCAGCATTCAATCAACCACGATATTCAACCCACACAACAAAATATAGGGATCTCCTTCATACGATAATATCTTGCAATTTCTACTAAATACAGGGATCTCCTTCATTACTTGAACTTTTCTTACTAGAAAGAAATTTACTTGAGATTTACCTAGAGTGAGAAGATCAATACATAATGTATGACCTATAAAGGCATAATCAATAGGGTTTTATATTTGAGTTATACTTTTACTTTTTGCTAATCAGGCCATGTTAACAACCTAACTCACTGCAATCTATCAATGATCTAGATTAATTCTCCAAAGAGTAGAACAATGTAGCATTGAATGTCATATTTTCAATGTCAGTGCAAGGTTATATACACATACATTTATATATCTATTCCTAAATAAATTTATAATGGAACTCTAGCACATGCTACATGAAAAGGTCCCAAACAAAAGGAGTGTGCAAAAATTATAACCAAAGAAACAGTCAGATATATGCCAATGTTTCAGGTGGAAGGCGATAGACTTTGCAGCCTTGAAGCATAGTTTCGTATCATTCTACAAGGATGATAAGCCTGAAACAGTTGGTTCTCGGTGAGCGAGGGCAAGAACTAGCGTTGCCAAGGTACATAAAAGGCAATCTTTTGAAAGAACCCGTTTTGTTTTCCTGTTTTTGACTTACGTGACAATTAACAATATCATTAGGATGCTAATAAATTATCTTTTAGGTAGGAAAAGGTTTGTTGAAAGACGAGAAGGCTCAAAAGCTAGCATTACAGCACTAGCTTGAAGCTGTAAGTCCCTTAAACTCCAGAGACATGCTATAGCAAGGTCACTTTTCTTTCTAAGAAAAGGAGATCTAAAAATAAAGAATACTGCTGATAGTCTCCTGCTTGAACAGATTGACCCCCGGCATCGTTATGGCCACAATCTTTTGAAAGAGCCCGTTTTGTTTTCCTATTTTTGACTTACGTGACAATTAACAATATCATTAGGATGCTGATAAATTATCTTTCAGGTATGAAAAGGTTTGTCAAAAGACGAGAAGGCTCAAAAGCTAGCATTACAGCACTGGCTTGAAGCTGTAAGTCCCTTAAAATCCTGAGACATGCTACAGCAAGGTCACTTTTCTTTCTAAGAAGAGGAGATCTAAAAATAAAGAATACTGCCGATAGTTTCCTACTTGAACAAATTGACCCACGGCATCGTTATGGCCACAATTTGCATCTCTCATGCGCAGTGGTTGTGGGAAAGGCGTTGGGGGAGGGAGGGGGGTTGGAGAAGGGAGAGAAAAAGCACGGCAAGAAAGGAACAATTGCGAATCTTTTGAGTTAGCCACCATAGGAACATTGTCGATTCTCCACAATTATTTAATTATCTCACAGGGAGAGAGAGGTGTAGTAGCCTTGGAAATCTGGGTATTGAAGAACAGAACCAAGAACGAACAATTCGCGTTGAAGATATCAAATATTTTGCACAAAAATAGAAAGGCCTTTATAAATCTACAAATTCAAAACTATCAAGAAGACGATCTCCAATCAACCAGCAAAAAAACCTAGAATTACAATTTTGACCTACGTAAGCTGAAACATAGATGAAACAGGAAAACAATCCACAACTACTTTAGAAATCAACGTTAGAGAGAGAATGATTATTTACCTTTGAAAATTCGTCACTTTCGTAAAATTTCGATGAGAATCGGAGAGCTATTGAGGAGAAGGCTTCAACATCGATATTTTGGAAACAGAGAGTCGTCTGTGGGTGAACAACGGAGAAAGAAAAAAAAGCGTAGGGTTTTATGTTTCGAATAAAAAGAAATCCTATCCGACCTTATCCCACCCTCCTCGGATTTTTTTATTCGGTCTATTTCCATTTTATATCCGACCTTATTCTATCCTAGACAGCTACCAAACACAAGATAGGATCAAACATATCCTATCCTGGTTTTTATCTGGTCGACCAAACGCAGCCTTATGGGATAAGGATAGTTTCACTAGTTTATGAAATAATTTTACAATAGTTGGAGGAAGTGTTGGTAGAGGAGCTTCATGATATGTAGTTTCCAACACCACTTCACCCAGACGCAAGCTAGAAAATATTTCAAGTGCGCATAGTTCCCAAATAAAAGGCAGGTACAGAGTAAAAGACGAGAGTTCTTGATGCTACATCAATGAATTAAGATAGGCAAAGCAGTAATTTGCCAATGATAGATGTAGACATTGCCAATGCCATGAATAATAACGTCAAACTATATAAAGTACACTATTAAACTATCATCGGCCAAATGCAACATATCAACATTATCAAACTAGCTCAAGGAAAATCAAGGGAAAGCAAGACCTGAGCAATGTGCATTCTGCCGGATGGTTCGAACCCATCATAGCAAATGGGTTGGGGTTTCTTGGTTAGTGTTTAATTATTTAAAGTCCCCCCTGCAGCTGCATCAATCATAGAACGAAGATTTGCACTAGAGCCATTATAAAAAGTTTGTACCTGCATCCATACGGGTAGTCCGTGATGTGGGCATCTCCTAAGGAATTCTTTGAATCTTTCCCATGCTTCATATAATGATTCATTATCCATCTGCATAAAATTAGTAATATCGTTACGCATTTTTGCAGACTTTGCAGGTGGAAAGAACTTACCAAGAAATTTCTGAGCCATATCATTCCATGTAATAATTGATCCTGCAGGAAGAGAAGAAAGCCAACTCTTAGCTTTATCTCTAAGAGAGAATGGAAATAATCTCAATCTAATGGCATCATATGTAACTCCATTATATTTAATAGTGTCACATATTTCAAAAAAAACATCGATGTGAGCGTTTGGATCATCGCTTGGTAGCCCACTGAATTGCACTGATTGTTGAAGTATCTGAATGAGTGACGGTTTGATCTCAAAGTTGTTTGCTTGAATTGCAGGTCTTCTGATACTTGATGTGGCGCCTTGAACTGTTGGCGCAGCATAATCTCTTAAAAGTCTACGTGGATTTTCATTATCACCGTCTGTCATCTTAGCGTGATTTCTCTGTTCTCTCAGTCGCCTTTTGAATGTACGCTCGATTTCTGGATCAAGCTCAACAAGTTCCTCTTGTTGGCTACGTGTCATAAACCGATGTACACCCTGAAAAATAAAAACAAAACGAAAGCTAGATTAAATTTAAAATTATCTGGTATCAATATTAATTAGTATTAAACAAACGATCCTCGGCAACGGCGCCAAAAACTTGTCCGTAAAATTCTAAACGCAAGTGCACGTAATATAATGATGAGAAAAAGTATCGTCCCACGGAGATCGATGATTAATAAACTAATTAAATACTAAAATAGATTAATTCTAAAATTTATCTAACAAATCAAAATATAATTTAGAATAAATTAAAAACAAAACTTGAAGACCAAATGCAGTAGAATCAATCAGATAAATATGTTAGAGCATCCGATTTCACCGTAACCACTAGATATGAATTTCATATTGTCATGAATACAAAAATGATATCAAACATGTGATAGCGGAATTTCCTAATCTATTTACTATCCTATCTCTAGGTATAGCAAACCTACTTAGCTTATTAATCCACTATATCTCTATGTGAATTAAAATAAACATGAGTGCATTAAAAACTATGAATATTCCCGGTTTACAATGAGTCTTTTGGATCACCTTATCACCGAAAGCTACACAAATAACGCGGTATATTTCTATC
The DNA here is from genome assembly GCA_017140325.1 of Eucalyptus leucophloia subsp. euroa. NCBI lineage: Eukaryota > Viridiplantae > Streptophyta > Magnoliopsida > Myrtales > Myrtaceae > Eucalyptus > Eucalyptus leucophloia. The sequence goes on along the minus strand of CM029468.1, from coordinate 8,736,233 downwards.
CACGTTTAATTCATGGTTATATATTATAACGAGCAATTGCATATTATCACCTCTCAGTCTCAAACATGCACATCAGATCATTTAAGTAGTGGCCAGTCACTCAAAAGCAGTAAACGCAATAATATATAACTCACATGAATGAAATCAATTGTAAAACATAAAAATCATGAAATTCATATCATCATGGTTAGGCTACATCGTAGCCCTAACAAAAGAAAATTAGAACATAGTAGAATAAGAAATAAAAATAAAAATATAGATCAAACCTAGCATCTTGAATCAAAGAACAAGAATTCTATCACCACTTTTGTCTTCTCTTCAAAATACTTGAAAAAAAAAAAAACTCTCAGAACAGTGGAAAACGATCTAACTTCTCCTCTCCCTCTCTAATAAACCTTAGCTGCTTTCTCTGTCTCTATTTATAGGATATATCCAAGATATCTATCTTTCAACGCATCTATCTTCCAATGCTTGCAGATAACATTAGGGAACAAAATCAAGAATTTCCTGATTTGATATCTATCTTCCACTGCTGCTTTTATTTGAATTCCTGATAGTTGACATTCTTTTCCTTATCCTCTCCATATCTCATTATTCTACATAAATAAGGAAAATTCAAATAATCAAAAGGAAATCCAAATATTTTCTCACAAATAATGCATTAATTACTGCCTAAAATAGGTAAAATAACTCTATTTTTATAGAGTTATCAATTAGAAGATTCAGCAGCTCATCTTCCAGAATGCACTTTTCCCCGACACACCTCAAAATCCAAAACCCCTCCTCTGAACTCATCTTAACCAAAACAAGCCCATTATTAACCAAACTCGACAAATTTCACGCTTGATAGACATATAAATGCAATCTTCCATATCATGATGAAGGGGAATTCAAATAGCTCACTGGATGGCCGTTGGGCAGCTCAAGGAGAAGCTCCCTTCCGCCTGAGAATTGATGGAGAGAGACTCCATTTTATTGGGAGGGGAGTTCTGATCAGGCTCATTTTCTACTTAAATGAAGTTTTCGTGAAACCCAAGTCCTGTTTCTTTCGATTCAAGTAAAATACTCTAACCCACAATCTCTCAGAACCAAAAATGCAGCTGCTTCACCAACTTAAAACCAGCTCCAAGGAACTGCACAGGCCCAGTGGAAATATGATAACCTCAAGAACCTCCAATTAATTGAACAGTTCATACTAATTGAAACATACGAAAAGAATCATCTAAATCCTAGGCTTTAATTGTGCAGTTTAGAAGGGAATTAAAGTGCCGATTCATGAACACCAATCTAGTCAGCGAAGGGTGATGGCCGCAATATTGTGCAATTTTTAAGGAATATTGCTTTATGGAATGTGATTCAGTTACTGAGGAATTTGAAAAAAGGCGATTGGCAAGCTCTCTCTCCCGAATGGTGAGTTTATCCCTACCGATTGGGTAGTTTTCAGCTTTATTCAAGGTAAGCTTCAATCCTTTTCAAATGGCAAACCCTAAGTTCCCCAGAATCAACACAATTGAGTATCCACAATTTTTGATACATTTCCCCCCAAGAACAAAACCCTAAAACCCATCCCATCCCATCCTAAATCCTTTCTATCTTGTTGAGAAGATCCGCCTTCTTCACAATCGGGAACTTCAATCGCAAATCCCTTAGCCAAATTCGCCCAGTCATGCACCACGTACACCACCCATCGGACACGATCCCAGAGTAATCATAATAGCAATTACCACATCAGAGCTCCCTTCAATCGCACTGGGCAAGTTTTTCCATCTTCTGCTGGTTCCAAAAGTGTAAAGATAGTTACAGTGAGGATACTCATAGACCTGGGTATTAAAAGATGGCAGGTGAGTACGCTGAAGAGAGGCGTGTCGCAGCACTTTGCAAAAGTCTTGGTAATCTATGGTTTGAGGATGATGTTGTTGATATTAAAGGTGGTATTTCCGTAGAAAAATTGTCTGAATGCAAGAAAACTTTGTTCGGAAAACTCTATTCCAAACCAAATGTGAATTATACAGCCTTCCTAACTACAATGCAAAAAGTATGGAAAGTTGAGAATGTTACCTGCACTGTATTAGAACCAGGATACTTTTCTTTCTCATTCCAGTCCAAAGCTGACAAACAAAGAGTTTTAGACTCGGGGCCATGGTCCTTCTCCGGTAATTTACTAGTATTACAGCAATGCGAACTCGATACTCCTGATTTATGCCGTGAATTTACACATTGTGCTTTCTGGGTGCACTTCTATGGACTCCCACTTGGGAGAGTTACTTATGAAGCCATTAGTGATATCGCAGCAAAGATGGGAGGAGTAATTGAGGTGAAACTAGATACAAAAGGAAACACCAATTACAAGTTTGGCAAGGCAAAAGTTAAGTTGAATCTGGAGATGCCCCTAAAGACAGGTGTTTTGATTAACCTGGAAAACAAGAGACTGTGGGTAGAGTTTAAATACGAATGACTTTCGTACTATTGCTATTCATGCAGAAAGATTGGGCATTATGCTACAAATTGCAAACAGGAGATACCACGATATGAAGATGAGATTGTGCCTGAGACACCTACAAATTCAGCACTTGAAATAGGCACGTATCAACAACAATGAAATGCAAATCAAGTGCTAGCTATATGTGAACTGGGCAATGCAAAACAACAAACCCCACAGGAGAAGAGTCAACCCAATCAGAATATAGAAATGGTCATTACGGAGGAGAAAGGGCCACAAAAAAAGAGGGAGTTGCTATATTGATAAAGAATTTGTCATTGTGCTATATGAGGAACAATATAAGGAGGCAGAAATGGACATGGAACAGACCTTAACAGGGGAAAAGGGGCTAATAAGGAATAAATCTAGATGTACAAAGGGTTCAACTGCAAAGAAAGGCAAGAGATTTTGCCTGTATGGAGCTCAATCCTCAAGAACACCAGAATTCGATAACACTCAGCTGGTGGAAACCCCTATAAAAGTGGTGGAGAAGTCAAACCAGTGGGCTTTGGTGGTTAGCCCTAATAAGCCACCGAATCATTCATGAAGCTACTATGCTGGAATTATCAGGGGTTGGGCACACCCTTGACAATTCAGGTGTGGCACCCAAGAATTTCGCAAACCGTGATGTGCGATGGCAGTGACTGATCAATAAAAGCATCGCTGAATGGTATTATTAGTATCTTGCATGAGCATTGTTTGATTCCATCGACGGACCGATATCTCATGTTTATTAAGAGTCCGATCATTGAATAGACTATCGATATATATATATATATATATATATATATATATATATATCTATCTATATATATATATATATATATATATTCCTTTTGATGACTCGACACAATTATACCACTTGAGTGCACATGAGATAAGAAAAGAAATCGAACCATCAAGACCATGGGACCGAGAATGCTCTATATTTGTGCAAGTTTAAGGATAAGTTTTTATTTATTTATTTGGGCCTTGTTATTGAGGGACTGGATGTCCACTAACTTACTAGCCCAATACAATCCGAAGACCCCTTAATGGTTGACAATTAAGTCAACTAATTGGAAGAAATGTTGACTGAAGTTTGGCTGGATGATGCCACGTTGCTGGCGTATGGATAGCCAGCGAAAATGCAAGGGGAGGCATGCTGAAGACACGTCCATCCCAGCTGTCCGTTCCCTTTGCAACCACCGAAACAGGCATCTCTTTTGTTTAACTGGTTTTAGCAAAACCAGTGGTCTTGTGCTCGTGAAAGTGGGAAATTAAGAGAGTGAGCAAAACTGGGAGTAATCGAGAGAGAGTGAACGAGAAGGTAGCGAGTGAGCAGCGAGAGAGTGAGTCGGCAAGGGAAGGAGGGAAATTAGTCCTTGCCGTGCATGCACGTCGCCGTTGCCGTCAAGCCACGCACTCCTCACCGTCTCACCACACGCCGTGGAATTGTAGGACATCGAGGCAAGTGAAAGTCCATGAATCTATATAATGTGATGTTGTTATTGTCCAGTATGGTGCAATATACTTGGAAACAATTGAATTCTGAAAGTAGAATGTTAAATTGTGGGTAATCGAAGTAGAGCGGGACCATGAGATTGAGGAATTACGTTGGTTTTGTGTACATTTTGATCCTATTGATGTATTGATGAAAGACCGACTATTAGTAGACTTGTGGAAGTAAGATAGTTATGGTGGGAATGGGATTTCATGGGATTCGCTTAATCCAGTGCAATTTCATGTGTAACCCTGTAACTTTGTGAAATTTTATGAAGAGTTCTAAAATTAATTTGATCCCGATTTCTTCATGGAAGTTGTGAGGAATTGCATGAGCTAGAGTATATATTTTATCAGAACTTCTCGGAATCAATACGATGGCTTAAACCTCTTTTAATATGCAATGCTTTCTGTTGAATTTTATTCTGTGATAAAAGAATCCTGAACTGAGTTGTGTGAACTACCACTCATTATACATAACGAATCTGGCTTAGTGTCCTTAATGAAACTTTTTCGTCTAGATCTCAATTATAACGTGTTAAAATTTCAGAATTTTTCATGGTCATTTGCTGGTTATTTCGAAATCTCTATTGAAGGCGTGCGTTCTGGCCTTTACATTGTTTTACTATGAAACTGTTCATTTTGTTCTAAGAATCATTGTATCTTGAGTTGTTATTTGTTATTCACTTGATAGATGCACTGATATTCAGCATATCACATGACATTGCAAAATTTGATAAAGTCTTATAGATCCATGGAATCCATGACGTCATTGCATCAAAATGTATTTTGTAATGAGATGTATATCATGTTGTGAATGTTACCGTCGGAGGTGCGAGCCGACGATGCCTCGGGAGTGTTGGGATGCCCAAGGGTCGAGTGAGTCGACGCCGTTGGATGCCCGGAGGTTTGTGCCGGAGGGTCCTCGGGAGTTTCGGGATGCCCGGTTGTAGGGATTGTACGTAAATCCGGAGGGAAGGGGCAACCATTTTCATGGCGAGCCCTGGATATACCTCGTGATGCCAGGTGGGGTGCGAGATGCCCAGGGGTGTGACGGAACACGCTCTGGATGCCCGAAGGTTTGTGCCGGAGGATCTCGCGATGCCAGGTTGGATGCGAAAGCCCGGAGGGATGCAAACACTGGTCCCCGGGGAATGAAATCTTTCTTTGAATGCTAAAATCCGGTACATTAAAGGAGTGCATGTGTGTGCATGTGGCATGATGTGAGAATTTGTTTATGAAATTGAGTGGGCTTCATCCGGTATTGAAAATGCATTCGTTATGGCATTGAATTGTTTTTATGAATGTGGTGCAAGTAAATAAACCTTGATGGCATGCATATATATAAAATGACATATGTGTTTTGCATGCATCTGGATGGTTGGAGTTTCTACATAATATAGTGTAATGGATCTTTTTACTGTTGAGTGGTTGTACTCACCACTTTTGGGGACTAACATTTCAGACTAAAAGAAAAATGCCGCTGCTGCCTGCGACTCCTGGTATGTTTTATGGACTATTGATTGACCTACAGTGGGAGTGGTCAGAGCACTGTTATCCTGCAGTGCACGGGTTGGTATTTGAGCGCGTAAGGATTCTGCTGACTTTTGAGGTAGGCCTCTCTGCCGGGCCTATTCACCAGGAGTACATATCAGTTCTCGTCCGTATGGATGGCTGCCTTCTGAGGGTGCTACCACCACCACCGGCCAATGGACCTGACTGGATATGACCTAGAGTCGAGGGTAGCAGGAGATGCATTTTTTGGGATGCCGACACCTGGGTGATGGACGGATGCAGATGATATCCAAGGATAGAAGTTGGTTTTCTTTTGGGTAATCGCCAGGCACAAAAAGACCTTGGCGTTTTGTTGTACCAACTATCGCAGTCCATCCCTTATATAAATAAAAGTGTTCGGCCTAAATTATGAAAGTTTTAGTATGGTGTGCATCACTTTATATTTTGATGAAGGGTAGTCGAATTATGCTTCCGCCATATTATTTGCGCAGGGACTGGTAAAGAAAACAAATGAAAACCCCCGGGTATTATAAGTTATGTTAAAATTTCTTTAGTCTCAGAGTAGTATGCTACAAGAGAATGTAACTGTGGCGACCCTAACGGATCGGGGGCTGTTTTGAGTGTGCCACATCAGGCATTAAGGATCCTAGCGACTCAGGAAAGGCCCAGTATTATGTTTTTAATGGAAACTAAAAATCAAGAACCCAAGGTGCAACACATAAGAAGGAGGCTGAAATTTCAAAATAATTTCGTGGTGAATCCAGAAGGAATTGGAGGGGGCTTAGCCCTTTTCTAGGATGAGCAGGTAAGGTTATTCGTTGACTCTTATTCAAAAAATCATATTCATGTTTAGTGCCTACTCAAGGAAACTCAACAGCAGATGCATATTACCTTTGTTCATGCTCCTTATGAATTTCAAGATAGAGTGATGCTATGGGAGGCCCTATATCGAAAAAGTACCACACATCATTTACCCTGGCTTTGCATGGGGGATTTCAATGAAATATTGTATCATTGGGAAAAAGTGGGTAAAAAGAGGGCTAAAACTTACTAGCTAACAGCATTTAAGGAATTCTTCTTTCAATGCTCCTTAATGGAGTTGGAGAGCAAGGGTTGTGCCTTCACCTGGAAAAATAACAGAACAGGAGAACAATTGGTCAAGAAACGTATAGACAGAGCTCTATGTACTTCAAAATGGAGGATAGCACACCCTAACGCAGAATGCACAGCATTACCAGCCATAGGGTTTGATCACAGCCCACTTATTTTATCATTTAACTCGTGAAAGAAAATGAGGAAAAAGGTTTTTAGATACAAAGCATTCTGGTCAACAAATGAAGAATGTGGGCAACTCGTCAAGAATACATGGGCTGAATTTGAATCCCATAATCTGGATATGGGGGAAAAATTGCAGATCATGGCACAAAAACTGGGAAATTAGAGCAAGAGCACGTTGGAAAATGTAGATATCAGAATTAATGGGTTGAGAAATGAGTTACAAAGACTGACAAATGATTCTGGAGTGGACCAAGAAAGTGAGACAGCAAAGCAGATAACCCATGAAATAGAAAAGCTTTGGAGTCAATAGGAGATGTATTGGGGAATGCGATCTAGAATCACTTGGCTAAAGTGGGGGGGGGATAGAAATACAAAATTTTTCTACGCATCAACTATTCAAAGGAGATCCAGAAACAGAATTACCTTGCTAAAAACCACTAATGAGGAATGGGTGGATGAGGAACAGCCTTTGAAGGAAATGACAAAAACTTTTTTCAAAAACTTGCATAACTCAGTAAGGCCTCACAACTTCCAACCTGTCATACAGCAAATCCCGACCTTAGTTGATGAAAGCATGAATCAAAAGTTAGTTAAACCAGTCACAATGGGGGAAATTACAGATGCAATGCAACAGCTAGGAGCTACTAAAGCTCCTGGACCAGATGGGCTTAGTGGACTATTTTATCGGGATCATTGGTCATATATAAGCCAGGATATATTCAGTGAAGTGTAGAATTTCTTTGAGACTGGTTACCTAAATCCCAATTTAAATAGAACCCAAATCACACTTATCCCCAAAACCCCAAACCCATAAAAGCTTGAATAATTCCGGCCTATAAGCCTCTGCAATTTTATCTATAAAATAATCTCCAAAGTGATGACAAATCGACTTAAACCTGTGCTACCACACATTATAGCAGAAGAACAAAGTGCTTTTGTGGGAGGAAGAAAAATTCAAGATAATATCTTGATAGTGCAAGAAGTACTTCATAAGCTGAGAACTCGAGAGAGAAAAAACAAATTTCAAGCGGTCCTAAAGCTTGACATGCAAAAGGCATACGATTGAATTGAATGGGATTTTCTTCGAGAATGCTTGCTCAAGATGGGTTTCTGTGAGAAGTGGGTGCAATGGGTCACATAATGTGTTTCAACGGTTTCCTTTAGTATTAATTTCAATGGTGAGCCCCAATCTTTCTTTAAACCTACAAGAGGGATTCGTCAAGGGGACCCTCTATCTCCTTATCTTTTTCATCCTAGTGGCTAATGTCCTTTCACATTTAATGAAAACAGCAGTAGATAATGGCACAATCCGGGGAATTAAGCTGAATAGTGGTTGTCCTACTCTATCACACTTGCTATTTGCGAACGACTCCATCTTCTTCCTCCATGGTACTATAATGGAATGTCAGAATTTGGCAGAAATACTACACCAATATTGCTTTGCTTCAGGACAGGCCATAAACCTGAATCAATCAGGTATCTACTTTAGCAAGAATTGCCCAATGAACCTAAGGAGAAATATGGCAGCCGAGTTGAGGGTCCCAGAAATAGACAAAACAAGGAAATACTTGGGTATTCCTGATTGGGAAGGCTCAAAGAAAGATGTTTTCGCTTGGATTTTAGCTCGAGCTAACAAGAAATTAGAAAGTTGGAAGGAACATTTGCTAACAAGAGCAAGTAAGGAGATATTGATTAAATCAGTAATGCAAGTTATTCCACAATATGCAATGTCTATAATGAAGATTCTGGTGTCAATATGCAAAGCTATAGAGAAAAAGATTGCAAATTTTTGGTGGAGGAATGGTAAAAATACTGCTAGGATTCATTGGAAAAAATGGAAGAAATTAAAACTTAGGAAAGATGAAGGAGGCCTTGGCTTCAAAGATTTAACAGCTTTCAACGAGACTATGCTAGGAAAGCAAGCATGGCGCATTTCACAGCAACCTCACTCCCTATTAAGCAAACTAATGAAGGGCCTATATCATCCACATTGCGATTTCTAGCAAGCTGGAAATGGTTCACGACCATCGTGGGGATGGTGAAGCGTTATTGTGGGAAGAAACTCTATAGCACCAAATGTTATATGGTCTGTTGGTAATGGTTAGAAAATTTCGATAAGAGAGGACAAATGGCTGAAAAGTGGATTAATTGGAGGCCCGGCTACAAGAGATGAACCAGAAAAAGTAGGTGCACTCATAGAACGGGAGAATGGCATATGGAATGAAACCTTACTTCGAATGATGTTTGATGAAAACAAGGTGCAGGAAATCCTTGCTATTCCTATTGGACTTCCAACGACAGAGGACAAATTAGTATGGATGCATAACAAATCAGGGTCCTACACAGTAAAGAGTGGGTACTTCACTATACAAGACCGAGCAGTCAACCCACCACCTACAACAGCAATGTCTTCTCACCAAACAAAGCCAGATCTATGGAAACATATTTGGCACTCAGATACTCTACCCAAAGTCAAACAATTTCTTTGGAATGTAAGCCAAAATGCATTGCCTACAATGGACAACCTTCACCGAAGGAGAATGGTACCTAACCCACTTTGCCCCATTTGCAAAAAAGAAGCCAAGACTATTGAACACACGTTGCTGTTATGCCCTTGGACATCAAATATGGAAATCAAACCCTATGAAAAATCAAAATCACCATATTAGGGTTAATGAGAATTGATGACTGGCTGTACATGAGGAAAAAAGACCCACAAAGCTCTTTAAAGTTCAATCAGATCGCTACTACCTTGTGGAGCATCTGGCAAGACTGAAACAAGTATATCTTCGACCAAAAACCCCTCCTCCTAAAGCAGACTCTGTTCATATTAGAAGCATTACAGGAAAATTTTGGAACTTGTAACAGAACAACAGCAAAGAAGACAGCAAGCGAGACCCACATGAATCGATGGCAACCCCCGAAACTAGGCTCACTCAAGCTGAACATTGATGCATCCTTCGGCAAGCATGAACGCAAGACCGCAGATCTGGAAGAGGACAGGGGCGAAGATGAGAACAGAGCTGCCGTCGCCTGCGTTTGTAGGGACTCTTGTGGTTGTGGTAGGCGATGCCGCAAGGGAGGGCCAGGGGACTATGTGGCAATTGTGATGCCGCAGCGGACGGCCGGAGAGTATCCCGCTGTGAGGAGGGTAGGGTTTCTTTTTGTCATTTCCACCAATTACTTTATTATTTTCAAATAAAAGAAAATTATAACAATGAAAAAAAATGTAAAGAAATATAATCAGGATACTAGTTTGGTCCGGGTGATCTAGTTCCGGAAAAGGAACTGGAAATTGGACCGGTTATTTCCTGTTTTGAATAACTTTATTATTATTATTATTATTATTATTATTATTATTATTATTATTATTATTATTATTATTATTATTATTAGGTACAATTTTGTTCCTTCTTGTAATTTTTTTGTCCCATTATGATGAAATATTTCAATTTAAACAGTAAGTTTTTTTTTATTCTTGTATAAAATGTCCATTTCAATATAGTTCCTCCAATTTAATGTACATACATTTCTTATTTGTTATATAATTGATGGAAAATCGTTAATGTCATTTTCGATTCTATGATAATGATACCGAATTATTTCATGTGCTTAAAAAAAAAACGAAACCATATATTCTTTTTATCTTGTATCATACAATATTCAACTCATGCACTATTGAAGAAGAATTGAAATACACTGTACAATAATTGATTACTAAGGGCAACTCTAGTATGTCGGATTCAATAACTGTAAATGGTTTAAATCACTGCATTATATGTAAAAGCTTAACAATATTAGGTGTATAAGAAAGTTTTTAATCATGTTCGATATCGTTTTAGATGCGACGTATACTTTCTTATTAGATGTTTGCTAATCACATAAATAAATTATTAATGACTTTAAACTTTTCACCTATATTAAAAGTTGAAAACCGTCTTGAAAATCTATTAGTTACTAACTTTTTTGTAGGAAAAAATTTACATGAATATCAAGAACTCCTTATTGTTATTACATAAAAGATGTAACTAACTACTTATAAGTACATACGTGTCACGCCCCGAACCTCGCACACGTGCACATCACTTGGCGGTCGATTAAATTGCGATGTTCCCAGGAGGCGTTGCCAATCCTTTCTATTTTATGCACATGCAGAAGCGAAATTTAAACATATACCCTGACAACAACAAACATGGGATAGAAAAGTAGGACAATCAATTTTCATACTTTATATATAAGCCAAGACGGTCCTATAAGTTTGTACACTAAAGGTCTATCCCAAAAGAACTACCAGATAACCTATACTCCAGATCCCTTCGACTCTAGCTTGGGATCCTCCATGACACCCTCCAGTATCTCCAGACTAAGGACCTGAAAAAATGTAAACCACAACGAGGTGAGAATAAATACCAATGAGTCAACACTCTAAACCCCGATTAAGACGAGAATTCACTCAGAGGCATCGTAAACATGTACCACTCAGAACTTATCTCGCCTCAACACCTTCTTGTACATTAGTACACCTAATAAACACTTATGCATATAGTAAATGCATTCAAGAACTGGAACACATCACATCACTCATCAAATAATTGACAAGAGTCCTGATTATAATGCCAAATCATTATGACATGTCACATTCCGTGCTACACAATTTCGTCCCATAGTCAGGCGCGGATAACTCATATCGACTTGATATTCACTCTCAATATCCCAATTCTATAATCAAACCCAAGGTTCTAGAGGTGACCCCCATAAAGTCCATCACTTGTAGTGATTTATCATTCAATGAATGACTGTTCCATTATTGTGTGGCACTTAGTCCCTGACCACAATCAACAACAGTACAAGATTCTAGAGGTGGCTCCCACGAAGTTCCATTATTATGTAGCACTTAGCCCTCGACTATACAAAACAATAATGCAAAGTTCTAGAGGTGGCTCCTATGTGACTCGGTTCACCATGTAGCACTTAGTCCTTGACTACAATAAGCAACGGTACAAGGTTCTAGAGGTGGCTCACATGTGACTCAAGTCACAATGTTAACACTTAGCCCTTTATTTGCTCACAACCCATTCAGTTTCCTAAACACAACGCATGTGATTGCCTCCACACATTGCCTCATCTTTCAATAGTCATCTATTGCTATGACCACAAACAATCACCATAACATAACCATTCACATCTCATCACGCCCAAGCTCCAAACATATCACAAGTCAACCACATCACAAAATATGCAATTTCTAGCAAGCAAAACGTCAAAAACAATCACAAAATACTACCAGTCCTAACCAGCAGAATGGTCCGCTTGCATGTCTCCAAATTTAAATCTAGAAATCTAATCAAATAAGTTCAGAAAATTTTCAAATTTGAATATATTGTAAAAGACACATAAAAAAACATTTTTCATAAAGACATCTTAACCCATATCCTTCTAAATTGAGCCTAGTAAATTGCTTAATCCAGTACAAAAATTGGGTCATTTTCTAGAAATTATATTTTCCAAAATTAATTTTGGTTTGAAGTCTAAAACATGTCCATTTGATTTGAAATTTGACTATGTTAAACTAAAAGAGGTGATAAACAACTTTTATGAATAAACACCTTCAAAATTCGAATCCTAAGAGTAAATAAAAATCCATATAATCCCAAAAGGTTGCCGGTTCCAACAAAAATAGAGGTTCTGTTTTCAAATGATAGAGCTCAAATATCATTCTTTTTAAATCCCTAAAATCTTAAAAAAAATGTCATAGCTGAGGATGTCTAAAACATTTTTTAAGAAGGAATCAACCTCAAAATCTTAACACGTTTCGATCCACAAAAATAGCAAACGGCAAGGGTCTGGAAACCAGATTTGAGGAAAATTCACTGAATTTGACTAATCCATTCTCATTAGTGTTAATCTCACCAATTAGATTAACACTAATCCATCTTAAGGTTAATCTAACTAAATTAGATTAACACTAATCAATCTTAGGACTAATCTCACTTAGTATTAATTTAACTAAGCTAATTAACACTAATCTAACCTCCTAATTGTAACTAATAACCTAATCAAAGATTAGGGAGTTAACTCACCAGATTAGATAATAAACGGGTCCACAGCAACGGCGGCTCCAAGGGAGGCCCATAAGAGGTTGAAAACGGCCCCACAAGCCACATGGTTACTACTGGAATTCTACTTTGCTTGGTTCTGTTTCGAGGGGGCTGAGCTACTAGGTTCAATTGCTGGGCACAAGTTGAGTGGCGAACAGAGGTGTGGCTAGGCTAGCGAGTTGGTGGTGGTGTTGGACCTGTGGCTGGTGTTTGTGCTAGAAGCGAGACAAGTGGCGAGCGGTTGCTGCTAGTCGAAGGATGTGTGGCTGGTGAAATGGTGGTGAGCTAGGCCGGTTGGATTGCTGGCGTGAAGGGCTGTTGGTGTGGAAGTGGGTGGATGTGTGGCAACCAAGGAGAAGATGGGATGATGCAGAGGATGGGCATGTGGCAGCAAAAGAAGAAAAAATGGAGGTGGGGGATGAATCGCTGGCATTAGTGGAGGGGTAGGCACTTTGGTGGAGTTGGTGGTGAAACAGGTGTGTTGGTGATGAGGCGATGAGTGGTCGTGGAACCATGGTGGTATGTGACAAGCATAGAGAGACAACCGCTTGAGGGGAAATGAACGTAAAAAGGGATGAGGAGAAATAGAGAAGGAGATGGGCGGTGGTTTTGCAAAGGGTGGGGCGCACGCAAGAGGGAGAGGAGAGAGAGGAGGCCAGATAGTCAAGGAAAAATATCAATTTCATGATTAGCAAGCCACAAAAGTCTTCATGCTTAATGTCAATGCTCCCTCCAATGGAAACTTAGTCCCAAAATCCACAAATTAAACCTTTGTTAGGCTGTAAATTCTCACTTTTCCACTTGATCCGAATTTCACTTTTAATTTCCAATTTGTCTAAAATCGATTTTTTGGCAAAATCCCAGACTCGATAGAATTTCCCCGAAGGATGAGACGATATCCTAAAAATGAATCGTGACATGCTTGAACGTTCGATTCCCGAAACCAAATTCAATTTCATGGTTAAAATCAACCGGACGCAATTTTAGTCCAACCCAACCTACTGGGTAGTTTTTAAAGATTTTACCGCAGTTATATTCCTTAACGGCTTCACTTAATAGGTTAATTAATTCGTGAGTGATCATCTCACAGAAAAATGGGTCGAAATTTTGGTATGTCACAATACTATTAGCAATATAATAAATACATAAAAGAATTAACTTTATGTAATTACATACTTACTTTTGCATATTATAAAAGTTATTTACTATGTAGATAAGTCTTTTTTTTTCTTTCTTTTTTTTCGTGTTCGAAACTGTGTAGATAAGTTATTAGCTACAAGGATGACCACTTTTATACAATAAAAAAAAATGATTTTCCTCTTGGAAAAATCATAAAAGAATATAGATACGTATAAACTTACATTGTCAATGTACCAAGGCGCAAATTACAGAGTGAAAAGTAATTGTTCGTGAAATTCTAAATGAATTAATGTGTTAAATAAGTAATATAATGATGAGAAAGGATATCATCCTACAAAGATTGATAATTAAAAAAAAAAGTAAATATTAAAAATAGACGAATTATAAAATTTATCTAACATATCATAATAGAATTGAGAATGAGTTAAAATCAACAAATGTAGAAACAAAGTTTCAATATTAAATGTAATAAATCAATTAAATAAATGTATTAGACCATTCAAATTCACCATAACCACTAAATATGGTTTTCAAATTATTACGCATATAAAGACAATATCACACATGTGATATTATCTACACAATTTATCAATCCACCATATCTTTAGGTGAATTTCAATATATATAAGTGCATTAAAATATATGAATATTTTTGGTTTACAATAAATCTATTGTACTATCTTATCATCAAAAGCTACACAAATAACAAGGTATATCTCTATCCACATTTAATTCATGATTATATATCATAAGAAGTAATTACATATTATCACTTCTTAGTCTCAACCATGTACATCGGTGACCCGTCAACTTACATGGATGAAATTACTTGTAAAACATAAACAATATGAAATTCATATCATCATGGTCAGACTACATCGTAGTCCTAACAAAAGAAAATTAGAATATAATAGAAGAAGAAATGAACAGACAAATTAAATCCAATATCTTGAATAAAAAAAGAATATTATTACCACTTTCGTCTTCTCTTCAAAATGCTTGAAAAACTCTTTGAACAACGAAAACTGATATAACAATAAAAACCTAGTCTCCCTAAGCTCTCAATGTTCTCCTATTTATAGGATACATCCAAGAATCATATCTCAAGGCAATCGCTTACTTTTCGAATAAAATCGGG
Organism: Eucalyptus leucophloia subsp. euroa; assembly: GCA_017140325.1. Taxonomy (NCBI): domain Eukaryota; kingdom Viridiplantae; phylum Streptophyta; class Magnoliopsida; order Myrtales; family Myrtaceae; genus Eucalyptus; species Eucalyptus leucophloia. The sequence goes on along the minus strand of CM029468.1, from coordinate 8,721,103 downwards.
GAATAAATTAGAGAATCCCTTATTTGATATCCACCTTTCAATTCTTTTCAATAAAATTAGGAAATAAATCGCAAAATCCCTAATTTGATATTCATTTTCCAACACTTTCTGATTTGAAATCTTGAATCACTAAATTCTTCCTTTCCTGCTTTTTATCATTTTTTTCCTTATTTTCTCCATATCTCATTATGCTGTATATTTGAATAAATAGAAGGAAATCCAAATATTCTATCATAGATATTGCATTATTTGTTATCTAAAATATGTAAAATAACTCTGTTTTTGTAATCAGTGAACTTATTTCAATGAACGTTTTCAAATTAAATAGTTACAAAATCTAAAAGTAGAATAATAATAATAGCTCTATCCTTACTTGTACCATGATATCACAACTTCACTCAAATTAAGCGACGATTATAGCTTTTACCAAAAAAAAAATCTAAAAATAATATTTTGTGTTTAGTGTTGGATGGCTAATATGTGTTTTGAATTTAGTTTTGTAATTTTTTTTACGTGTCAATCATTTTTTACATAAAAATTAAAATAATAGATTTTTTTAAAAAAATATTATAATATTATTAAAAATTAGCTACGTCAAAACTGGTTATACCATTGCTTGGTGTCCATGTCCACAATTTTATCAAAATTAGATGCATAAATTCAATTAGCATAATGTAAAATTATTTATGACTCAATTAGTAAAATGGAAAGTTTTATAATTGAATTGATAAAAGTACAATAAGTTTATAACTTTCTAAACAATTTTATCCATTATATGCAATTCATCCAACCACTAAGTCCAAAAATCAATGCCAATTCCTTGTGACCTACGTTTGACCCTTATGTCAATATTCACTATGAGAGAAAATGGTGTCATCAACATTGAGTTGGAGTGTTGTTTTTGGGTTGCCGGCAATTTCTGTTTGTCCATACATAAAACCAAGGTTCTCTCCAGAAAGTGATTGAATTGTGTCGCGACCTCTTTTTTTCGGCGCCTGCAATCGAGTACGAGCGCCTAAGGAGGCTAATGGCTCGGTTGAAATTAGTTATGCCCGGACTCTCCCAAGTTCAAAAATTCACGACTTTAATAGTCTGAGTTTTTAACCTATAAATCAATTTTTAAAATGGAGTTGCCACTAATCAATTTAGGGTAGGTTGATTAGAAACCCAAGCGAAGTATCGAAAGAAATACTCGCTCCCGCGCAACCAGAGAAATTAGGATCGGGGACTTGATTACACTAGTTAATCACTAATGTCCTTTCGGTACCTAATTTATTTAAACCTTGAGGTTTTTTGGATGTTCAAGGGATTTTCCATGCATTTTTGGGAGGAAAAACATTTTTCGAGTATTTTTCTAATTTTTGTACATAAAAGGGATTTTTTGATTTTTTTTTTTGGAAAAATACAAGTCTTTTTGGAATTTTATGAATTTTTGAATTTTTTTGGATTTTTGACTTTTTTTTGGAAAATATGAAATATTTTTGATTTTTTTGATTTTTTCGGAAAATAAAATATTTTTAAATATTTTTTAAATAATTTTTTGGAAAATAAATTATTTTTTATTTTTCTTGATTTTTTAGAAAATAAAACATTTTTCAACATTTTTTAAATATTTTTCGATTTTCTGGAAATTAAAAAAAATTTAACATTTTTTTCGAAAATAAATTATTTTTGATTTTTTGAAATGAATTATTTATTTTATTTTATTTTTTATTTAAAAATATTATAAAAACTGACCCGGCCGGTCGGATCCGGGTTGGGCGACCCGGCCGGTGACCCACACGCGGACGCCCGCAACGCGGGCCCAACTCAGATTTTTTTCCTCCTTTTTTATTTTATTTTTTATTTGAAACGGCGTCATGGCCGGGCATTCGAGTGGACACCCGGCCCGACCCGATAACCTGCTCCACGACCTGGCTCCCAGCGAAAACCCTACCTAGTTCAGACCCATGCCTGACCCACTCTCTGACCCGGCTTGTAGCCGCGACTCGATTCCTAAAACCCTACCCGGATTCGTGACTCGTGAGATCTTGCGACCCGACCGCGTGTAACCCTCGAGATTAGGCGATTCGCGGCGCCGAGGCTAGGACGTCGGCGGTGACTCGACGGCGACAACGCAATGGACGGCGACTAGGGTTTTGGCGACAAGTGGCTATTGGATTCGCACGGCGCGAGACGACAAGTAGTTGATGGGTTCTTGGGGAGAAGGCGAGGCGACAGTGGGTACGACGAGCACAGCCTTTACCTGTTTGTGACGAGGGTATGGCGAGACGGCTATAAGGACGTTGCTGGTCGGCGTTGGGGCTGAGATGGCTCGGTGAAGCAGCGTCGGGCTCCCAAATCTAATTAGATCTAGCCCTTCTGCAAACCCTCGCCCTCGGATCTTCAGATCTAGACCTCGTCTCTCCGGCTCCTCTTACGGATTTGGAACTCCCTCGGAACCAGACCCTCTCGCTCGACCGGATCTCTCATTTCGGCTAGATCCGAGCCTCCACCGGCCAATCGACCTCCTCGGACTCGCTCGCTGCCGGCCTCCTCGAAGTCTCTCAGTGGGAGGTCGGCTGAGTTCGCGACTCGACTTCTCTCTCGCTTACTCTTCGATTGCTTCCTCGAAATCTCTTAGTGGAAAGATCTCGGAGCTCGCTCTCCCTTGGTGTCGACGGAGGTGCTTCGCTATTTATAGGCGAGGGGCTCCAGTTGACGGAGGAGCTCGGCCGCCGGTCTTTGGCTTGCCGACCGGAACCTTTTGGCTAAACGGGCATCTCATCTCAACATTAAAGGCGCGCATTGAAGGCGCATGTGCGTCGTCCTCTCCTTCGGCGGCCTACCTCCGTTCCTCTTTACCATAGGCTGCCCTTGAGCGCGTTGTCGGCTGCCGCGCGTGATGCACAGAGGCACATAGAAGATAGAAGGAGAAGGAAGAAGGAGGGGAAGGGTTAGGTCGCGCGGGCCGGGCCGTGGGGCTTGCGCGAGGGAGAGAAAAAAAGGGGGGAGGGGCTGGGCTAGAAGGCCCAACCCCAGCAGCTATGGGCTTCTGTTTTTTTTTTCTTTTTTGGTTGTTTTGTTGTTTTGTTGTTTTTATTATTTATTATTTATTATCCGAAAAAGAAATATATAAATAAAGAAACTCTAAAATGAAATTTAGGCGTTAACAGCTGTCCCTCTTTGAAGGTGAGCTCGCAGAGGTTGCATTCAAAGACAAACCGATGCCTAAATTTTATCCATGCATGTGTAGCATATTATATTTTATTTGGGACTTATTATTTTATGCGGAAAACAAAGCAATATAACTTTACATATAATAAGATAGATAAGAAGATACTTGTAGTTACTTATCAGGAGTGAGTGAGATAGGGTGTGAACCCCGAGTTTTGGCAAGTATCAAGGCGTCATCGTACCTGGTGACATGAGGAGGTTGCTTTTCCAGGACCCGAACCATTTTTCGGTCGCCTGTTAGTGCAAAGATGTGATTTGTCTAGGACCTGAACCTTTCTTCGGTCGCCTGTTAGAGCAATATGTTGGTTTGTCTAAGACTCGAACCTTTCTTCAGTCACCTTGACGAGGAATTGTTTTTCCAAGACCCTAACCTTTCTTCGGTTGCCTGTTAGAGCAATAAGTTGTTTGTCTAGGACCCGAACCTTTTTTCGGTCGCCTTGACGGGAGATGTGCCGACCTTTCTCAGGGCATCTATTTGTGGGTGCTCGATCTGTATCGAGGACACCAGTTGGTACCCAACCTTTCTCGGGAGATGCATCGACCTTTCTTAGGGCATCATATTTGTTGGGGTGTCTGACTTTTGTCAAAGACACTGGTAGGAACCCGACCTTTCTCGGGAAGATGCCTAACCATTCTCAGGGCATCAATTTGCGGGGTGTCTGGCTTCTGTTGAAGACACTAGTTGGAACCCAACCTTTCTTGAGAGGATGCACCGACTTTTCTTAGGGCATCGATTTGTGGGGTGTCTGACTTCTGTTGAAGACACCAGTTGGAACCCGACTTTTCTCGGGAGGATGCACCAACCTTTCTCGAGGCATCGATTTGTTGGGGGTGCCTGGACATTCACAAGCATTGAAAGAGTACCTGGATATTCACAAGTACTAACCTAGAGGATATTTGGGCCTTTGCAAGCATCGAAGGGGTACTTGGATGATCGCAAGTACAAACTCTTGAAGGGTGCCTAGATGTTCGCAGACGTTGAAGGAGTACCTGATTGCTTGCAGGTGTCGAAAGAGTACTTGGATAATTACAAGTACAAACTCTTGAAGGATACTTGGCGTTCGCATATATCGAAGGGATACCTAGGATATTTATGAAGGTCCCTCACCTTTTGATAATTAGGAATATCGAGGACGTACCTTGGATATTCGTGAAGGTCTCCCACCTCTTGGCAATTAGGAATATTAAGGACGTGCCTCGCATATTCATGAAGGTCTCTCACCTCCTAGTAAAGGGAATATTGAGGGCGTGCCCCGCATATTCGTGAAGATCTCTCACCTCCTGGTAATAGGAATATCGAAGGCATGCCCCTCATACTCGTGAAGGTCTCTCACCTCCTGGTAATGGGAATATCGAGGGCGTGCCCCGCATAATCGTGAAGGTCTCTCACCTCCTGGTAATGGGAATATCGAGGGTGTACCCCGCATATTCGTGAAGGTCTCTCACCTCCTGATAATGGAATATCGAGGGCGTGCCCTACATATTCGTGAAGGTCTCTCACCTCCTAGTAATGGGAATATCGAGGGCATGCCCTGCATATTCATGAAGGTCTCTCACCTCCTGGTAATGGGAATATCAAGGACGTACCTTGGATATTCGCGAAGGTTTCTCACCTCCTGGTAATGGGAATACCGAGGGTGTGCCCCACATATTCGTGAAGGTCTCTCACTTCTTGGTAATGGGAATATTGAGGACGTACCTTGGATATTCGTGAAGGTCTCTCACCTCCTGGTAATATAAACTTGAATGTAGCACAAGGCTTACCTGGATTGCCGAAGGCACTTAAAAGGGGTGGAACACCTAGGTAGACGTAGGTGTACAAAGTACTGGAATATTTGGATGAACATAAGTATTTAATGATATGATATGGGACCACTCAAGCTGGTCCAAGTGCTAGAAAGCATACCTAGATAACGGTGCCAAGCAAAGCAATGGAATGCTTGTACAGCTGCTATATTATTTGGGGACAACTCGAGCAGGTTGAGTGTCATGAAAAGGAAGTACCTAGACAACGGTGGGTACTTAACAATATGGGGATATCTAGACAGTAATAGGTATTCCAAAAGATACTTGGTCAGTCACAAGTATCAATATTCTGGGAACAACTTGAACAGTTCGAGTGTCAGGAAAAAGGAGTATCCGGACGGTGGCCGGCACTCAAAGACAATAGGGATACCTAGACAGCAGTAGGTACTCAAAGATAAAGGGATACTTGGTCAATCACAAGTATCAATACTCTAGGGACAACTCGAATAGGTAGAGTGCTAGGAAAAGGGAGTATCCGAACGGTGGTTGGTACTCAAAGATAATGGGATGCTAAGACAATTGCAAGCATCCAAACTCAAGGGACGACTTGAATAGGTTGAGTGTCAAGAAGAGAGTACCTGGACAGTGATAGGTACCTTAAGACAAATGGGGATAGAGATATGCTTACTTGGTAATATCTCTGATCTCTAAGAGTGTGTCTGCTATTTGCACAATATGTAGACATAATTGTATATGCTGTAAATTCATGAGTTCAAATGAGATTCATGCATAATAATTTTGTCAGTTTTGTATCATTTGATTTCCATTGGGGAAGATTTTGAAAGACAACCTTCATTTAGAATGTAGAGGTCTTGAGCATGCTAGATGAACTTTCAGTCTGAAGGGACTTTTCGCTCACTCTCATGGAAAAGGTTATCCTGACCATTAATGCAAGATTTATAAGGACCACATTATCTCACTGTCATCATGTTAGCAGGAGTCCGAATATTCTTGCAAATGGTACAACTTTACCAATGTGAGAGGTCTTTGTTGAAACTGTGATGAAGTCTTGGTTAGCGGCTCATCAAAGGAGACCATCAAGGTCGAAACTGATGGACGAAAATGTTGCACGATCATCTCCGAGTTTACAAGTCAAAAACCTTGCGAAAAGAGATAGAGTAATTTTGCTTGTACTTCTTCGAGCGATGCTTATGAACATATGAAATCCTACGTTAATTGAAGTGCCCCTAGTCTAAAGATACTTTTATAATGGGAATATAACGTAGACTTGGCTCACATGTAAGAGGGTGAGAGTTCGTGATTGTCTCGGCACTTGTCACTGGTCTTTCTTCTCATTGTTAGATAGAGGCTCTATGGATCACAATAGCAACTTTTTTTTGGCTATATTTTTGACTGGGGGGGATTTGGCCTTGCTTTTACCAGGCACACTGCTTTTTCATGTCCTTATTTTTTATTCTAGTTCTTCATTTATGGGCATTGACCTTGCTTTTACTAGGTACACTACTTTTTTATGCCCTGCTTTTCATTCTTGTTGTCGGAGGAACTGCCCTAGGCAAGTTTAATCGAAGCACTGTTATTAGACTCTTGAGTCTTCATCTTCAACCGGCGCTCAGGCTATGGTAATAACTTCTGCTTTGTCTCAATGTGAGGGTAAAATTACAGACTCACTTGGGTTGTACAATGAATACAAGTGCGTAGAGAAAGAATTGCTCTTCGTCATTTTATGGCACTTAAATTAACGTGAGAGTTCATATGCAATAAGGACACCTGAAGATTGATGCAAGTACGAGCAAGAAAATTTCTATCTCTCTTCTCACCTTGTGATGCTGCTTCACTTCTAATCTGCCCCGGTGTAGGGGTTGTTCTTGATGGGGGTAGGACATAAATTTCACCAGTGTATGGAGCTCAATGGGGTGAGAGATGGAATGCCTCTCACTATTTTGGTTCTTGTACCATTCGCGAGAGAAATCTTTACCCTGCAGCCATGGAATCTTCTGTGCTCATCTTACAAGTGTATAAATAGGGGACTGTGTGTAGGATATGACTTGCCTTTCATCATTTTGACACTCCTCATCCAACATGCTCGATTAATCTTGTATTCTTTATTTAGTTGTCTATTCTAATAATCCTTAATGGAATCAGTGATTTAGACAGATAAAATCATCATGCAAAATCTATTTGGAAAAGGCATGCAGCATTTTAAATGTGATAGAGTTTATACTCTCAGAACAAATGAATGGTTTTGGCTCAAAAAGACCTTCTTGGTAGCTTTAAGGGTTAATAGAATAGTATTGTTAAATTTTGAACATCAAAAGGGTTATTCACAAAGGGGTGTCGATGGTTGTCCCTATTGATTAGGGATATGACACATGAATGATCAGCCAAGGATTGGGAATTTGATCGGGCATCTCTGCTTTCGCCCCTGTATAAGAGAAGTAGATCAATTAGTCTTTCATTGATTTATTTTTCGCATCTTTGACGGTTAGGTGATCCTAGAGTACAAAGAGGACATGAAGTCTCGTGTCTTCCACTTCATCAGGTCAATTATTCTCCTTAATTGGCTTATGGATGGCATGTCCCTTTACACGAAGTCAAGTAAATTCGATACAGGTCATTTATGTATACTAGCTTAGCCAGTATTGATTTGCCAAACCTAACCATTGAGTTTGGTTCTTGAGTTGCGATACTCCCTATCGAATAGGGAAAATACATCAAAAACGGGTTCAAATAGTGGGAGTATTGGAAACGATACCAAATTACCCTTCCCCAGAGTTTGTCTGTGCTAGCTCCTAAAGATATTTGAATGTCGATGATGGCCTCTTTATCTTGTCATAGTTCAATGTTTCCTTCAATTGGCCTTCCTCATTTATGACCATGTATGCATGATTGCTGGTTGTTGATTCATCTTCAACGCATTCCTTTTGTGGAATTTCTCCTTTTGTCTCTAACTATAGCGTTATTGGGCAAAAGTCATGTACCTCAAGCTTCTATGGAATCTGAGATAAAAAATCTCAAGCTTTTTAATGACAATTACTCCTTGGAAGAATATGCGTCTGGAGTGAAGCTTTTAGATTCCAAAGTCATTGTCTAGGGTGTGGGGCTATAGATCACCTTGACTATTTGGATTTTCTCTCTGTTGACAGTAATTACTTTAAAGGAAGAGAAGGAACTTCTTCCTTATGTTTCTGGGCTCGTCGAAGTTGAAACTGTAACATCTAGCTGTTTGGGCGTGTCGTGCGACAAGATAATCCTTTGGCTTAGGATGGAGCTGGGTAGGAGTGAGGCATGTCATGGATGCTTCGATTTCAACTATATGCCCATACCTATTACCTCTCACCTTTTGTATCCTGTAAATGGAAGAGAGGGGTTGTTAGTCTCAATATTATGCTGAGGAAATAAAACTTACCCTTTTTTGAAACGGGATGCTCCTTCTGTTTGCCCCCGCTTTCTTGAAAATGTGTTCTCGAGTTTGGTCTGTTCACACGATGTGCTAGTTTCAAATACCTTTCGTCACACTAAATCAAAGGAGATGATGTTCTGAAACATAAAGCGAGAGGGTTAGAAAGACAAACGTGCTTAAATTTATCATCTTGTTTTGACAAAAGCTTTTGGGTGATGAAATATTTTTTATTTTCAAAATACGTCTTTGGGGGAGAAAAAGCATGAGGAAGCCCAGCCCTTAGTATTCTCCTTGGATGATATTTTCTTTTCATGGTTGGATAACATCACTAGGCTGGTTTGGAGTACCGCCTCATGCTCTTAAAACAAAATATTAGAACTGTACAATAGATTACTTGGAATAGGAAATACAACAGTAGCACTCTAGACAAGATAAGAAACATGAAATAAGTAAAACCCATGAAAACTCCTGCGTAAATAAGTGCTTTGATAGTGTTGGTTTCGAAATCAAGCGCCTTTGAGTTCCTCGCCTCCAGTAGACTCGAAGTATTCGCATGAGAGGACCACTTCATTGAAGCTATGGAAGTGCAACCCATACAACCAACAACGATACTTGCGAGGTAAAGCCCCTATGAACAGCTTTATCATTTCTTCTTCAGCCAGCTGAGGGTAAGTTTGCATCATAAAAGCCTCCCATCTCCTTGCATAGGCTTGGAAATCCTCCATTGGTCTTCTTCTAAAATGAACCAAGTTCTGACAAAGCACTTCAGTCCCAATCTGGCTTTGATGCGAAGCGGGAATGCAGAAGACAGCTCATTCCAATTTCTCATGAGGTAGATATATGCTGTGATGAACCATTGTAATGCAGACCCCGTAAGACTTTCTTGGAAAGCCTGAGTTGTGAATGATATCGAGCCATAGTACTGACCCATTTCAGCATGGAGGTACTGCAAGTGGGTCATGGGGCAAGTCGTGTCGTTATACTTGTGAAGATTGGGTATCCACATTTCTATAGGTTTCATGATCCTATGAGGGCAAGACGAGCCTGGTATGTCTTGGTTAGGCCACTGGTTTTCCCACTGCATATTCGTTATAGTGGTGAATTTTTCTGTTTCAGGGAATTTGGACTCTACCGAGATTACCCCATTACTTTCTTTTTGGTCAAAATTTCCGAATGAGGATAAAGTATTGAAACTATCCTCATGGTCAGAGGATGAGCTTAGTACTTCGTTAGGATCGTAGTGGATAAAGACATATGCTTCCTTTTCTGACGGGCCTTCATCCCCGGGTGAGAGTAGAAACAGTTATACGATGAATCATCAGTTTCATTGTCAAAATAACGTTGGAAGTTCTTGGGATTGTATTCTAGGGCCGAGAAGTCTTCAGGGCTGTACTCTAGGGGATGGTAGCCTTCAAAGTTGTATTCTTGGGAATGCTCGAAGCTTTGGTGTGGTGGCTCGTTGGTAGATGCTGCATTGATCTGCTTAGGCTTTCTTTTCTTGGCTTTTGGTCCAGACCTTTTGAGTAAGGCCTTTTGTTTTGCCAGCTTGATTTGTCAAGGAAAGTGAGAGACATTAGAGTTTCACTGTCTGATTCACTTTCCAAATTGATAGGGGTTGGTATTCTCTGAACCCTAGCTCTTGCAGTAAGCTTGGGGAGTTGACCTATCATGCCCCGGTCTTGAACAGGCTCTGTGTCTTGGATCTCGTACAAAGGCTCCTTGCCTTTCCTAGCGGGAAACTTTTCAGTAATAGGATGCTGCTCAATTGCCCACTCATTATGCAAGACTTCATTGACACATTTCTTTCCTATCTCAACAACTAACGGTTCCTCGTGCTCCGCAATCATCAGTTCTTTGTAAGGCAAGGCTATGTCAAGGCTAATGTCAATGTCATATTCTTGATGGAAAACATGAATTAGTTCCCTCCAGGTTTTAAGGGGACTAATCTTCCTGACAATGTACTATCGCAAGGCAAGGCCAATCAAGTTCGATTGGTGCGATTGAATCATCCTTCGGACTAGGTAGGCCTGCAAGTAGGTCTCTAGGCGGGAGGTATCAGCATACTTTTCGCATTCAGGTGCTCTAAGTTTTTCAAGAATCTCAATGCTGGCGTAATTGAACAGGTCCATGGGATCCTGCTCCTACAGTTGGCTTAATTTTTTTTTATGATCCTTTCAAATTGTCTATGGTACTAGTTATTTTCTGGTAAATTTGCGAGCATCATAACGGTGTTTGAGGCAACTATAGAGTTGAGCTCAGCTTGAGTGGATTTCATTTGTCTCGAGAGTTGTTGAAGGACAATGGACATCTGTCCTACGCCGTCTTCAATGTTAATGAGGCGATTTTGTACATCATTCTGATCGGGCTCTATTGCATGAGGCCATTCGCGGGCGATTGGTGGTCGTCGATTCATAATTACTTGTCGTTGTCAAAACAATGAATGAGCACGAAAGTAAACAAAGATTGACCCATGGCAACGGCCTACCTACTTTTTTATTTATCAAAGAGGATTTTATAGACCGCAGACTTCGACATCTAGAACTTGAAATTGAAATAACAGAATAAAATACTAGATATTAAACAAAAGTCCCTAAACAATGTGACAAAACTTTCACACTATTAACATTAAGCGGCACGTGATTGCCAATTTATATGCGACAGGGAGTCTTGCGCTTGCGCAGATGCTTGCTTTCTTGGACCGGCTTTGAGGTATGTATCCAGTCCATTCCCAAATCCCTCTCCATGAGCTCTGCTTGCTCATGCTAGTTGCTCTCGCTGATTGAGGGACTAATGGCTTCCATTTTGTCAAGATACGATGATTGTAGATGTAGGACATAGAGGCGTGGTGGGCTTTTTCTTCTCCCTTAAGCCCTTCGGGTACCATGATCCTTTTGCGATGGCACTTGCTCCATGCTTCCTCGATAATGTCAATCTCGAACGTGTATTCAAAACTTTGATGGGTGAAATGGAGTGGAGGGACCCTCTTCTTGAAAGATGGCGGGATCTCCTGAAGGGCTCCATACTATCGTGCCACCCTATGTGGGAAATAGGAAGTGGCACCGGTGAGGCCGAGTAACGGAATTGGATAGCGGCGCTTGAAAGCAAAGCGAGCCCTCTTTTCATAGAACCAACCAGCACACCATTGGAATGCCTCAAGAGCTGGGTCTCTTAGGAAATTTATCCAATTTAAACAACTTTAATTGGGAATGTATGGTCCTAAGACCATAAATTTTTGTAATGGATTTTCGAAATCATTCATTCCAGATGATCGCATGAAGCCTTGGAATTCACTTAGGTGAGAAAAGAACCAGACTTGTAAAATTTTTGGAGAGACCTGCATGATTTTTTCCGTGTTTTCTTTAAAACGATTAAAGGACAAAAATGTTTAAGTTAAAATCATGTTGACATAATTTTGCCCCCCCAAGATTTGATCAACTATCCATGTCATCTTAGGACTTATGACATTTCTTTGATGGGGGAAAATGATGAACCCAAAAAAGGCTAGGAGGAAAATTTCGCTTTTTTGGGTCATAGGCTGATTTTGAAAACGGGCATTCATGAATTCTAGTGGGCAGGTATTATGGTTGTCTTCAAGAATTTGTCTCATGACATGGATTTCAGTTCCTAAAAGTTGCGCTAACCCGCGCCACGGGAGGGCGCCTGTCGATGGGTTAACAAGCTTTTTCTCGAGAGGTATTCCAGTGATAATGTTGTATTCTTCCAGAGTTGGGGTTAGCTCAAACCCATCAAACATAAAAGTAGTCGTCTTCGGGCACCAGAAATGTGCCATGGCCCGTATGACTTCGAGACAAATAGTGATTTGAATCAGCGATAGGAGATGATAGATTTTGGCTTTCATGCGCTCTTAAGCAAATTGATCTAATTGACCCCACCATCTGAAGAGGTCTGATTTGGGAGTAGGAATGAAATGGATATTGTCTTTCCCCCATCGCATATAAACTGGGACTTGAAAAGCTTATCCTAAATTGCCATGGGCCAAAATAAAAAAGACTGAGTAAAAGTAAAGAAATCACTTTGCTTTTAAATAAAATGGCAAGCACAAAGACATATATATGGGATGTGCGGCTCGATTTCTAACTCAGAGGCTTGATGAAAAAGGTATCCGCCCATCGCAGTCTCACGTTAGCAGCATACCCCCTTAATCTCGGCTAAGAAATTCGGGGAAAAAAAAGGCAACCTCTACATCGTAGTCTCGTGTTCGAGGTCGTATCTTTCTTAACACCATCCTAGAAATCCTATGGCGGCCCAGGTCTGGCGGCCGGGTTGTGTGTGCCATGTGTAGTGCTAAAACAGTAAAATATGCACAACAATTTATAATCACAAGATGATCTATTTTAAACAAAATTAAAATAAATTTCTAAATGACTGACCTGCATAAAGAAAAAAAAAACAAAATCAAGTCAGTAAATTGCTTAAACAAGATAAAAATGGCCTAAGTCCTCAAATATTCCCAGTGGAATCGCCAAGCTATCGCGACCTCTTTTTTTCGGCGCCCGCAATTAGGTACGAGCACCTAAGGAGGCTAATGGCTCGGCTGAAATTAGTTATGCCCGAACTCTCCCAAGTCCACCAATTCACAACTTTAATAGTCTGAGTTTTTAACCTGTAAATCAATTTTTAAAATTGAGTCATCACTAATCAATTTGGGGTAGGTTAATTAGAAACTCAAGTGAAGTATCGGGAGAAATACTCGCTCCTGCGCAACCAGAGAAATTAGGATCGGGGACTTGATTACACTAGTTAATTACTAATGCCCTTTCGGTACCTAATCTTATTTAAACCTTGAGGTCTTGTGGATGTTTGAGGGATTTTCTATGCATTTTTGGGAGGAAAAACATTTTTTGAGTCTTTCTAATTTTTGGACATAAAAGGGATTTTTTGATTTTTTTTTTGGAAAAATACGTCTTTTTGGCTTTTTATGAATTTTTGGCATTTTTTGGATTTTTGACATTTTTTGGAAAATATGAAATATTTTTGATTTTTTTGATTTATTGGAAAATAAAACATTTTTAAATAATTTTTAAATACTTTTTGGAAAATAAATTATTTTTGATTTTTCTTGATTTTTTTAGAAAATAAAACATTTTTCAACATTTTTTAAATATTTTTCGATTTTTCGGAAACTAAAACATTTTTTAATATTTTTTCGAAAATAAATTATTTTTGATTTTTTTGAAATGAATTATTTATTTATTTTATTTTATTTATTTAAAAATATTTTAAAAATTGACCCGGGTTGGATCCTTGGGTTGGGTCCGATCCAGGCGAGTGACCCGCATGCGAATGGGCTCGCAACGCGGCCCAACTTAGATTTTTTTTCCTCTTTTCTATTTTATTTATTTTTTATTTGAAACGGCGTTGTGGCGGGCGTTCGGGACACCGGCCCGACCCAATAACCCACTCCACAACCCTGCTCCCGGTGGAAACCCTACCGGTTCAGACCCATGCCCGACTCGCTCTCTAACCCGGCTTACAGCCGCGACCCAATTCCTAAAACCCACCCGGATTCGTGACCCGTGAGATCTTGCTGACCTGACCTACGTGTAACCCTCGAGATTTAGCGATCCGCGGCGCCGAGGCTAAGACATCACTATTGGTGACTCGACGGCGATAACACGACGGACGGCGACTAGGGTTTTGGCGACGAGCAGCTACTAGATTCGCATGAAGCGGCGACGACGACGGGCAGCTGCTAGGTTCTTGGGGAGAAGGCGGGGCGACAGTGGGTACGGTGAGCACGGCCTTTACCTATTCGCGACGAGGGTACGGTGAGACGGCTGTGGGGACGTTGCTGGTCGACGTTGGGGCTAAGATGGCTTGGTGAAGTAGCGTCGAGCTCCCAAATCTAATTAGATCTGGCCCTTTCACAGACCCTCGCCCTCGGATCTTTAGATCTAGACCTCGTCTCTCCACCTCCTCTCGCGGATCTAGGACTCCCTCGGAACCAGACCCTCTCTACTTGACCGGATCTCTCACTTTGGCCGGATCGACCTCCTCAGACTCGCTCGCCGCCGGCCTCCCCCGAAGTCTCTCAGTGGGAGGTCGGCTGAGTTTGCGACCTGACTTCTCTCTCGCTTACTCTTCGATTCCTCCCCTGAAGTCTATCAGTGGGAAGATCTCGGAGCTCGCTCTCCCTTGGCATCGACGGAGGTGCTGCTATTTATAGGCGAGGGGGTCTGGTTGACGGAGGAGCTCGGCCGCCGGTCTTTGGCTTGCCGATCGGAACCTTCCGGCTGAACGGGCGTCTCATCTCAACATTAAAGGCACGCATTGAAGGCGCATGTCGTCGTCCTCTCCTTCGGCGGCCTACCTCCGTTCCTCTTTACCATAGGCTGCCCTTGAGCGCATCGCCGGCCACCGCGCGTGATGCACAGAGGCACAGAGAAGAAGAAGGAAGGAGAAGGAAGAAGGAGGGGGAAGGGTTAGGTCACGCAGGCCGGGCTGTGGGGCTTGCACGAGGGAGAGAAAAAAAGGGGGGAGGGCCCAGCCCCAGCAGCTGTGGGCTTCTGCTTTCTTTTTTTTTTTTTTTTTTGGTTGTTTTGTTGTTTTTATTATTTATTATTTATTATCCGAAAAAGGCAAAATATATAAATAAAGAAACTCTAAAACGAAATTTAGGCATCAATAATTGACATTAACTAATATTGAAAAAAAAAAAATCGATTTTTCGTCTTCATGCGAAGCAACAAGGCAGAAAGATTGAAAATGACTCTCTGTTAATTACATTAATCATCGCCATTTATAAACGAGAGCGCTTCACTCTCAGAAGCAATTCCAATTGCTTCCCATCACCAAGGCGAGTATTCTGATGCTTTATAATCTTTCATTAGTGATAGATCAGAGGATTGCTTCTCTCTAGCCTTATGCCGATGAAGAACGTTTTTCGTACTGCGATGCTATGAAAGATCTGAAATTTTTCATCGATGATCTGAGTACTGTCTCAAGTGTGTTTATATATAAATATATGGGCCAAATTCATTTAAAAAAAAAAAGCGCGAAATTTAGGTATTGTCTCAAATCTGGCTCAAACTTTATTTTGTAGAAAAAATAAAAAATAAACTTTCACTTGTATCCCAAATCTGGCCCTTCGTTAACCCTCATTCTACAGTCATCCAACGTGACATTAAATTTAAGAATGAGACCCAAAAGAACGAGAAAACAGATTGCCAATTGTTAATTGTTAAATTCAATTTTGCCCTACAATGAGGTGAACTTTATAAATAATTCTCATGAGAAAAATAATTTTCGGCAGCTTCAATTCCAGGGGATGAGGCACATAGCTAGGGCCATTGGATCAATTAACAATTGGCAAGCTGTTTTCAATGTCAGAAGTTGGGTTGGAAGCAAAATATTACATTGCCTTAAAGCGAGATATTAAAAGCGTGTACATCTTGTAGTTGAATAGAGATGTAAAGCCTATTTGTAACAGACTTACTTCATTCATCTTCAAATAGACTTTGAGTGGAAATGCCACGTCGAATGTCTGTGGAAGGAGGGTTAACGGAGGCCAGATTTGGAATACGAGTGAAAGTTAGTGCTTTTTTTTTTTTAGACAAAATAAAGTTTGGGCCAGATTTGGGACCACACCTAAAGTTTGTGCTTTTTTATGGAATTGGCCCATAAATAGATAGTGGTAGTTCATGACTTCCATGTAGGATGTTTGAGATTAATCATCATTTGAACTTGAGCTTAGTTGCTTGATTTAGCTCTCTACTCACAACCATTCAACCGATTCTCTAGCAAATCTCAAGATGACAAGCTCTGCAATCAGGAATTGGGTTTTCTTTGCACTCTCTTCAATTTGGTTTTCTTTAGCAAGAAGCTACATGCACACATACGCCGGTGATGACCTCATATTTGCCGATGTTAATTCCTTGACCTCCATCGATAATTGGCTTCCCTTCAGCTACTATAGTGTCCCATACTGCCAGCCCATGGGTGGGATCCGAGAACGCGTTGGCAATGTCGGCGCCGCTCTCATCGTCAACTCTCCATACCGGTTCCGAGGGAATATCAACGAGTCCATCTACCTCTGCACCACTGATCCCCTGAGCGAGCATGAGGCTAGGCTCTAGAAGCAGCGCATTCGTGATTTGTACCAAGTGAACATGATGCTCGATGGTTTTCCGGCAGCAAGGTATGCCAGGCACACTCAATGGACCGGCTTCCCGATTGGATTTGCACTACCGTGCAGCGATGATGTTTACATCATTAATCATCTTGAGTTCACAGTCTTGGTGAATGAACACAGAGGCCGCGGCTACGACATAATGGATTTTGACATGCCATCGGTCCCTAAGGTTTATGAACCGGCACCGCCGTTTGAGATTGTGGGCTTCACTGTGGTTCCATGCAGTGTTTAAACATGACCAGGGGAATACATGAAAAGGCTCAAAATGTACGACAACATAGATTCAACGGAATGTCCCACCGATCTCTAGACATTGCAGGTTGTGAGAGAGAACGAGAGGATATCCTTCATTTATGAGGCTCAGTTTGCGAAGAGCAATATCCACGGGCAATCTCGTTGGGACATTTATCGAAAGCAGAGATATTCGGGAATCCGTTGGTTCTCGGTACTCCATTCTCTGATGACCATCCTTCTCTTTACCGGTATCGTCTTCGTGATATTCCTGAAGACAATATCTAGGGTACTCGCAAAATGTTGGGGACTTGATAAGCAGGCCAAAGCACAGACCAATGAGGACCCTTCGGGTTGGAAACTTCTTGCCAGCGACGCATTCAGGGAGCCGAATCACTCGAGGCTTCTCAGTGTGATGGTTGGAACTGGGGTCCAAATCACACTGACCGGATTTGTCACTTAACTATCGCAACCCTCTGCTACTTCACACCTGATGCTCGAGGATTGATACTCATATTGATACTGTCTAATCTTTTTCGAGAATTGTTAGCAGGTACATTGGCATGCAGATGTGGCGAATGCTGAAAGGAAGTATTGATGGTCGGAAGTTAGTTTCGTGGTTGATCACATTTTACTTTCCAGGAATCGTCCTTATCGTACACACGGCGCTCAACCTCATAATGTGGGTCAACCATAGCACTGCCGCTATTTCCATCTCCACGTATGTCGCCATTCTATTGTACTGGTTCTGCATTTCAACGCCAGTCACCCTCTTTGGAGGACTCTTGGCGACCTGGGCCGAGGCTATCCAATATCCTATGAAAACCAATCACATTCCTAGAGAAATCCTGGCTTGGACACTCCCCTCGTGGCTCTTAGTTCTTGGTGCTGGGATGATCCCGTTCGGCACACTCTTTACTGAACTCGCCTTCTTTTTTAGTAGCATATGGGTTGGTAGGTTCTAAAGCATGTCGGGGACCCTCTGCATTTGTCTTTTGTCCCTTGTTATTGTTGGAAAGTATGGCTTTGAATTGGGTAAAACAATGAAATCGGATATTTAGAGTAATCAAGTCGAACTTTGAGATGTGATATCACTTTCTTTAAGGATTTAAATAATGGAAATCGGATACAACAAAGTCTTAGAGATAATCATGTCTTTAGAAAATAATTGAAAAGATGGCTGTAGTTTTTTAGAAAGAAGGCTTGAAAAGATAGAATGATCACACTTGTTCTTTCGAAAATTGACATGTATATATATATAACAGTCTTAAAACATACGCAACTCTTCGTAAAAAATTGTAAAAAATGAACAAACGTGTCCTTTCAAAAAATTGCCCAGATAAACAAAGGCGTCCATTCGGAAAAAAGTTGAAAATGAACAAATGTAACCTTCGGGAAAAGTTATAAATTGAACAAGTATCTTTTTCAAAGGTTGTCTTGAAAAGACACAAACAAAAATTCGGAATAATCAAATAAATAATTTTTTAAAAAATTGATTTTTTTAAAAATAATTTCCGAAAATTCTCAAAAACAAAAACCACCTTTGAATTGATTAAAATTAATAAGATAACCGTAAGAATAAAAATAAAATAACAAATGGGTTAGTTTGTAAAAAAATTGCAAACAATGAACAAATGTGTCCTTTCAAAAAATTGTCCAAATGAACAAAGGCGTCCATTTGGAAGAAGTCGAAAACAAACAAATATTGCAAACTAAACGAGTATCTTTTCAAAAGGTTGTCTTGAAAAGACACAAACAAAAATTCAGGATAATTAAATAAATATTTTTTTTTAAATTCGAATTTTTTTAAAAATAATTTCCGAAAATTCTCAAAAACAAAAACAACATTTGAATTGATAAAAATTAATAAGATAACCGTAAGAATAAAAATAAAATAAAAAATGGGTTAGTGCTAATTATTCGCGCGGGTATGGTAGGGTCAAAATCGCACACCTGCACGTGGGTATGGCATGCATGTATGGTAAGGTTTAGCCTACACCCAATCATTTGTTTAGGTACACAAAAGAAACCCCACACTTATTAATTGACCCATTTCCTCCCACTTTTTATGCACTTAGTTTGTTTTTACAAACAAACTTCCAACAGTTATTCTCTGTGCTGAAATTTCCTTGATTGTTTCTTATCGCAATCTACAAGCTGAGGACTGGAAATGGTGGTGGAAGTCCTTCTGTGCTTCCGGTTCGGCTTCCGTCTTTGTGTTCATGTACTGCATCAGTTACTTGGTTTCTGACCCGTACGGTTTGAGCGGGCCTCCATCAATCACAGTTTATGTCGGTTACTCACTCATCATGGCAATAGCAGCCCTGCTATCAACTGGTAGCATTGGTTTCCTCGCTCTGTTCAACTTTGTGAATGCTCTCTTCCCATCAACAGAGATCTGAGTAGAGTCGACTTTTTCCGAATTTCGTCCATTGCATGAGCTCCTTGTTATGGGAAATGCTGGCATCACCTCGATCACTATAGGAACATCCTACTTTATTATGTATTGCCTTGCCTTTGTCATGTTTCAGTGTCGAAATAAGCATGTAAGTAGCTATTAATGTTTCAAAGTAATGTATTCCCATCTATTGCACACATTTCCACTTCCATTGCTGTATCATCTGACGATCAAGTATGGAGCTTTACTATTAACAGTCTTCTTTGATCTGAAGATGCCAATTAGTAGCTCCGCAGAGATGGCATCATCAAATAACCTTTAGAACTAAGTTATAAATCTGAACAAGCTATGAGATACGTTGGATGGTAACACTAGAAAGAGAGGTGGATGAGGATGCACACCGTTGGCCATTTAGCAGATAGATAGCATGCGTGAGCAACTCTGAACCGCACGTACCTATGAGTAAATAATGCTGAACCAAGTCTCTCAACAAACCTTATACTACAGTGATTCTCCAATTGAGTATTTGTTACATATAAAAAGCACCATTCATAAATACGCTCAGCATCAATTTTAACCAGAAGGCCAATCTCTAGAAACTACAGGAACATCCCTGGAATGCCCTTAGCAACAATAGGACTCCTTGCATGACCTTGAAAGACTTCTCTTCGCGGATCTTCTTAACCTTCAACTGGACAAGAACTGAAAAAGTGAAAATTCATTCGTTTGCAGAATCGATGCTCAGTAGCTCCGTGGAGAGCCAACATTCTTTGTAGTTTGAGCAACACCATGATTGATCTCTACATATTGCAGCCTTCAAGCAGAGGATTGGAAACGGTGGTGAAAGTCTTTCTATGCTTCCAGCACAGGCTTTGATCTATGTAGTCATGTACTGCATAGCCTCCCTCCATCACAGTTTATGTCGCCTACTCACTCAGTGGCAATAGCAGTCCTGCTGTGACCAGTAGCATTGGTTCCCTCGTTTCCTTCTACCTCATTAATGTTCCCTTCTATATCACTCACCGTATAAGACAATGCCTTTGTCATGTTGCACTTGCCGAAAGCGAGACAAGAAGGATACGCCAGCTCTTAATTTATTAAAATGATGTATTCTCATCTATTTCACATATTTCAGCCGTCATATCTACATCAGGTGAAAATTAAAGGGGGAGCTTTGTTAAGAGACATTGATTTATCTCAGTCCACTGAGTCTTCTTTGAACTGACTGGCTGATTTGTCGTCCAAGCAAAGGGATAATCTTCTGAAACTTCATTTTTCCAAACAATGGATAAAGAGGAGCTGTAGCAGGATGCTTGCACAATAAATGAAGGAGAGAACCGAGTTCTTGTGCAGATGCAAAGTATGCTCGCGTGCCTAAAATGCACAATGCTCTCATTATAAAGACCGATTATTGTTTAGATGAATTAAAAATTTATCTTCATCCTAGTTTCTGAATTAATAAATTTTGGCACCTTATAATTTGCAAACCATTATTTTAAATTCATGAAGCACCGTTCATGAATAGGATTGACATCAATTTTATAAGGCCATTTTTCGGCACTATAATAACAGTCAGGAGATGGCCTTCACGACTATAGGACTCCTGACATGATGTTCAGTGTCCGACCATATCAGCTCGCCAAATGAGTAGTCCCCAGTTGCATTGGCTCCTTTCGCCTTCAGCACAACCTTGAAGGACTTCTCTTCATTAATCTTCTTAAACTTCAGGTGGGCTGGCTTGACAAGAACTGAAACTCCATTCGGTTCCAGCACTGATGCCTTGTAGGTCCCAGGCAAGCCAACGTTCTTCACAGTTCGAATCACCATGGTTGATCCCGAGAGCTTAGGAACTGTGATCGAAGGATAGTTGAAGTCTAGAAGACCAATGCGTTTCGAACAATTGTAGGCACCATCAGAGAACATCGAGATCTGCGTTGCATTGTAGCCTAGAGAACACAAGAAGTTGAGATAATCTTTGATGCCCAGATCATAGACCAGGCCAGGGTCCATAGCACGGTTGGGTTGGATGTGTCCAGCTCCGTAACTGAATGGAGTCGCCTTGTAGTAGGAGGCATTGATGATCGATTCCATTGCATTATCTCGTACCGTTGCTGCAAGCAAACAGACGGGGGGCAAAGATCTATCAATACGTTACGCATCTTGGAAACACCTATTAAACACCAGGCTAGTTAGTCATGACAATAATATGTACAGGTTCGGTTCGCATTGTTTTCAGTGGAGATTGCAAGAGCGGCGGGTGTGTCATTTTCACTCCCCTAAGGTTCGGTATGCCCATCAGACATAACAGTCGAGCTCATAATGTAGTCGAAGTATATCATTCACTAAGACTCACCACTTGTCATGATTGCCGATCGAATCACAGCAGGACTCCATTCTGGATGTAGAGTTTTCAGAAGACCAGCAACACCGGAAACATGAGGACACGACATCGAGGTGCCTGACACAGCATTAAAAGGGATCCGGCGTTGATCGAAATCCTCATTTGTCGGCCCCACTGCTTCAGTGTACGCAGCTATGACGCTGAGTCCAGGTGCAGTAATATCCGGCTGGCCATAATCATTTCAGCAACTCAACTAGCTATTGTTACAAAAGCAGCGTGATTAAATCGGCAATGAACCTTCAAAGTACCTTAAGAATTTCGGGTGTAATGGTGTTCGGTCCCTTTGAGGAAAAAGCCGCCATGAATGGAGATGGCTTCACGCCCAGATTCGTTACTACGCGCGTGATCTGAGCAGTGGGAAACCTGTCGCAATGAAAAGTTGCACAAACATGTCAAATCACACGGACACAATTGACGCCAGCCTCATGAGCCAGACCAAGAGCAACATTGCGCCGTGACAGAATCTGTCATTAGGGAGCAAAAGAGGAGCCTGTGTACACTTACTTAGTTGAGTTGATGTAACTGAAGATGGCGGCCCCATCGGTGTAGTTGACGTGGGATGCGGGAAGGAAATGTGGGTCTGCGACGATTTCGTTTCCCGAGAGGATATTGTTGGCAAGGACCATCCCAACCGCGCCGGCAAGGAAGGTCTGCTCTCCCTTGTTGACCCTCGCGTTTTCTCCTCGAAGGCAAACCAGGATCTTCCCCTTCACCTTCCTCGGATCAAGCGTTCCATTCTGGCAGAGTAGCCTGTCTTATGCAACCATAAACACATCACAGTTAGCAATGGAGTATTCATCGAGCTGAGCAAAAGAGGTAAATCAATTTTTCAGCTGCAAACGATAATGGCAAGATATTAATAGTGCGGAAATGGTTGTGATTATTACGCTTCATCGGCCGACACATGAGACAATCTAGCATCCGCTGCGCTGATCAGCTTGTAGAACTTGCCTCCAGGCAAGGATTTCGGTGATAAGCTCGCACCCTTCGGGGAAAAAGGAGAAAGCAAAAGGACACATATTTACAGAATTAGCAGTTTCCCAGAATCGGAAACGCACTCAACATCGATTCACACAATCAAAATGCCCGAGGCGATGTGACAAACAGTAAAACAGGCTTTGTCATTGTCCAGATTAGCTTAAGAACCGACGCAACAATTAAGGGTCATGCTCGATGAAATATCACTAACCATCTTGCGGACATTCATCATTTGAATATGCGATTTCCAGTGCATTCGTATAGTTTTTCAAATTGGTAATGTGTCAGACCCTAGGAACAGCTTCACCGATTAAGCGAGAGAGTCTGACCTTGAATCGCCTCTCATCGCCAATCACCACGTAGTTGGAGAAATCCCGGTCCATGGTGCTTGCCGCCACCGTGATCAGCCAAGGCGAGATGTTTGAGACTGTGCCGTCGCTGGGCCCAGAATTCCCGGCCGAGCAAACCACGACGATGCCGTTCCTCACGGCGTGGAAGGACCCGATCGCAATGCTGTCGTTGAACAGTGGGGAGGGGTCACCGCCGAGGGAGACCGAGAGGACATCCACGCCATCCTGAATGGCCGCATCGAAGCCAGCCAGTATGTCCGCGTCGAAGCACTCATTGCCGGTGACCGGTGGCCAGCAGACCTTGTAGGCGGCAACCCGAGCCCTCGGGGAGCCGCCCTTGGCGGTGCCTTGGCCGTAGCCAAAGACACTGGCGCCGGCGACAAAGTTGCCACCGGCTGTGGAGAGGGTGTGGGACCCGTGGCCGTCTTTGTCGCGGGGGGTGTCGAAGGAGGCATTGAGGGGCCCCACTGCGGCAGCGTAGCCTTTGTTGAAGTATCTGGCGCCGATGAGTTTCCTGCAGATCGACGTTTCCGTTGGCGGGAGTTACTTTGACATTTTCTTTTTTCAAAATCTATGACTAATGTTTTTTCTGAATATTTAATAGAGGAAAAGGAAATGATTAAATGTACAAATAAAAAGAAAAGAGTCTTTTAAGTATTTTTAAAATAATATAATCTTTTACATTTTCATGTTGAAAGTAATGTAAAAGATATATATTAGTAAATTTATTTAAAAATTATATTAAAAGAGTTTGATTATAGATTAGATGCAAAGCTCAACTTTTGGAGAAGGAGATTTGAAAATTATAGTATTAAAGTTAATTAATGATCAAATTGTTTATTTACAAAAAATTGACCAAAAAAAAGATGAACCCAACATTTCAAAGGGTTTTTCTTTTTCATTTTTTTAAAAAAATAAAAATTATTGAAGAAAAACAATGAAAAGTTAAAACATTGAGAACGATTTCTTTTCTCTGTGTACAACATTTTAGTCTCAGTGAGAAGGAGTGTTTATTTACAAATTCTAATTTCACTTGAAGAAAAACAATGAAAAGTTAAAACGTTGAGAACGATTCCTTCTCTCTGTGTACAAATTTCGGTCTCAAGTGTTGGAGTATGAATGGTATCATGCTAATTTCTTCGGTCGTATAAAATTGTTTAGGTCACTTGCCTTATGTAATAAGAAATTATTTCATTAAATCTCCATTTGTTTCGTGAAAAATAAATTACTTAAAAAAATTCCTAAAATAATTTTTTACTAAAAAAATGAATGAACGAAAAATATTTTTTATATATATTTTTATCATATATGAAAATATTTAGATATAAATTGTTATTAATAATAAAAAATTCTTTTATTAACTATCATTTTAAGCTATGTAAGTAATTTTTTTAGAAAATATTAAATATTTTTTTCACAAAATTAATAAAGTCTAAAAATAAGTTATAAATGAAAAACAGTTGGAGCTGAAGACTAGAATTCTCCTTATTTCGCGGAACAATATTGTCCACTAGTTAGAGAAGTTGAAGCAATAAATGGCGCGCGAAAAGACAGTCAACGAAAACGAAAGTCAACAATTAAAACAAGAAATGGTACGCGAAAAGACAGTCAACGAAAACGACAGTCAACAATTATGGGTTTTTGATATATTTTACCTAACTTGATTTTTCAGACGAAAACAAAAGTTTGAAAAGAAGAAAGAAAAGATGGTTCGGACCCAAGAACAGGCCAAGGCGAATTAGCGGAGCAAAATGAGATTTGTCCGTTTTGAAGAAAGACAAAAAAATATTAGGTGATGACAACGAAGGCAAAAATGAAGATAGTTATGTCTCGTGAACGTCAGCCAATTCTTGAGAAAAATAATAAAGGGAGGAAAAGAATGGCTTCATATGTCAAATTGATTTTTTTTTTTTTAAAAGAAGGGGACATGTTTATTTGAATAACATCTTCTTCTTTTTTTTTTTTTTTTTTTAAATGTTGCCTTTTTATATAGCTCTATGTATATCTAACACATTTACAGATAACTTAAAGATTGCAAATAAATTCATCATTTGAGAAATTTACATAATAGACTTAAACCCAAAGAGAGCCTTGATTTTCCGGAGAAAGGTAAGCGGTCGCACCACCACCGATAATGTTACTCAAGCCCGACAAGGCTGAGTTCAGGCTTGATAACACCGGATATGGCATCATGAACCCAAATTAAATGTATGGGTGAGCTAGCTCAAGACAGGGATTGAGGTTGGGTGCTCGTGGAGTGATCAATTCTCAAGCGGCATTGCGCGGTGAAAGTCACAACCAATAATTGGTAGGCGAATACAACTTTAAATGAAGTTTTACTTTTTCTATTATAGATACCAAGAAAAAGGTAAAAAGATAATAAAAGATCAATTCAACTTTATTATGAAATGGATTAGATTCAATATTTAAGAATAGTTTAAGGATCACATTAAACATATCAAAAGTTCAAAAATAACATTGCACATTAGATTAAATTTTAAAAACTATCATCATCATTATCCCTTTTTTAATCATGTCCATGGGTTGTATCGTATAAGTTATTCAAAGAGTGTCTTATTTTTATAGGTCCGTTTATTTGGAAAAAAAAATCAGATAAATTGTTTTCTGCCCTTCTAGTATTTTGATGATAGAAAATTAATTAATATATGGAAAACAACAAGCTTAAATGGGAGAAAACAACTTCCCTTATGGCAAGAAGAAAATCATTTTTCAAAAGCACCCAACAAATGAGAATTAATTATTTTCATTTATCAAGAAGTTTTTAATAAAACACAAGCAACCTAAGACCTAGTTTATAACCATGGACTAGTTCGAGTTAAAATAGTTCATAACATGGCGAACTCCATTTTAAAGATATTGACCTTAAAAAGAAATGCTCAAAAGACTTCGGACACTATCCACAGTACCAAAAGATAATAATGGGAAAGTATCTTTTACCTTCTCGAAAGAAGGTGAGTGGAGAAAAGTCAGCGCTTTGAAAATGGCATACTTTTTTTTTTTTTTTGGTGTTTTTCCTTTTGGGGTTGAAAGATGAAGGATAAGAAAGTGGGAGAGTGGGAGCAAGCAAAGAACCTGTTGCAGCGAAAGCGAGGATCCTTGTCGTTTTGGCAGATTCCTTTCCACTTTGGAGGAATCGGTCCCAACCCTTGGTCGCTAAAGCTCTTGGATTCCGGCCACGCCCCTGCATGCGCCAAAATCCCAATCGATTACATCTTTTTCCCCATATTTTGCACCGAGCCTTGTCAATTCCAGGTCCAACATAGCAATAGCAGCAAATAAATCAAACCCCCAGTGGGGAGTTTGTGTTTTTTTTTTCTTTGACGTTTTTAATCATGAGGCTGCGCTTCACCTACTCCGGAAAAGAGGGTTTGTCTGGGGGCAGCTTTTGTGGGGATTATCCTCTGCGTATTTTGTGGTGTTGGCCCACGGACACGTGCTCTTGCCTCTTGCAAGTACCATATTCGACTCCTGAGGTGAGCACAACACTTACACGTGACAGGATGATCATTGACCCTTCCTTTGACCCACAGGATCGACTTTGCTAAGGGCGAAATTTTAAGAGAGAGAGAGAGAAAGAGAGCTTCCGAGAGTTTCTGTTGCAATTATGAGTTATTAACCAAACACTTTCCAAACTATATTGTTGTGGAAAACTATAGTAAACAATCTTGTAGCATAATGATGTGAGTCCTCCACAATTAGGAGATAATCGATTACCTCAAAGACCGAAATGACTTTATATCTAAAGAATTTTAATCCCAAGAAAGCTGTACATAAACCCAATATATAGAGATATATGCACCCCACCTTGCCCTCATGCATCAAGCCAATGCTACTAGCTTTGGCAGCTATAGTGACCAGCCTCCTTTCACCAGTTATAACTTGGTCTCTCTCGATCCCTCTGTGATCGGAAGTAGAGAGATCACGCGTGATAGCTGAGACCACTAAGATGTCAATTTAGGCTTTATCTCCATTCCTAGCATAGCATAATAACATGAGTTTTAGGCGTATGGTTCACTAGATGCACAAAGATGTGTTGGAATTGACTTTTACTCTCCATCACTCTATGATTAAAGGTAGAGCGAGCATGCGTGATGGTCGAGACCACTAAGATGTCAATTTAGGCTCTATCTCCATACCTAGCACAACATCATACTAGGGTTTTAGGCATATGGTTCACCAAATGCACAAAGATGTGTTCAAATTAACTTTTACTTTCCATCCCTTTATGATCGGAAGTAGAGGGAGCACGCGTGATGGCTGAGACCACCAAGATGTCAACTTAGGCATATCTCCATCCCTAGTGTAGCACCACTCAAGAGTTTTTGGCATATGTCTCACCAGATGCACAAAGATGCGTTTGAATTGACTGTGGCTCTTTACTATTAAAAAATAAATTATCTCCATATATGGCTTTTGTAATTTGACTTTCATGAAATGTTGAATATCAAAAATTCTTTTGAAAGAACATTCAAATTGAGACATGTCGAGTTAATATTTATAATTTCTTTCCATGTTTTTCTCAAACATTGAAATACTTTTTTCTGCTCAAAATTTTTGACCTGAAGCAAAAGATACTCATTTTTCCAAATTAAACAAACGGTCTAACAATGTGCTGACCGATATATATATTCCAACTTAGAGTAGTCTTAAGACATGATGTATTTCCATTCTAGTACCTTTGACTAATATTCAAGATTTGACCCTCTCAAATGTTCATCTCTAATGTCTAAACACATACATCGCAAATACATGCATAACCATGTGCCCCGCATTCGCAATTAGATCCACAAGAAGGGGATAGAGAATATGTAGATAACAAGCACCTCTAGAGCACCTCCACCAAATTTCACTATTATTTTCCCATTTGCATGGATTTTTTTAACAGAATTTCGATAATGCAGCTACACAGGGTGTGCTCCTTCTCTAGTTAGCAAGAAAAAGACAACACCCAACAATTTTCGATAAAATCAAATTTTCCACATGGGCCGAGGAAAATCTTTGATCTCTTTACTTGCGCACATGTCTATCATTAATGGCAGAATCTTATTATATCTACTAGTTTACTGAAGATTAGGCTCACTGGAGCGTGCTTGACTCGCTACCCGTTTCTTTACTATCTACCCTCTTATATTATGCCCCAATCTGTATTATGCAGATAGGACGATGAGTTGACGACACAAAGTCGATAGCTTTTGAAAATCATTAGATGGTTATCGGTAGTTACACAGATTAAGACCCAATAAAAGAACGATCCGTGTTAGAGCGAAGAGAACATGCGTGGCCGAAGCAAGAACCGAACATGGAGAGTGGACTAAAGTCGAAGATCTTGAAACATTCGCATTTCTTGATGATAGATAAACGACGTGACAGCCTTGCTCTGGTTGTAATGTAAGTCAACGTTTGTGGTTTTTGGGGGACTCTTATGTTATTTTTCGTCAAGAAAATATGATGTTAGACTAGATAAATGAATAAATAAATAGTGGGTCGAAGTTGCTTGCCTGTGTCCAGATTCCCAATGATGGTATCTTCACCAAATCGAGCTTTCTTCCAAATTGAATCGGAAGAAACCACGCCGTTCTGCTCGAGGCCTAGAAACTCCCACGATCTCGTCGTGTGTAGTTTCTTGCCCTGGTTTAGAAAAACCGACACCACTCTTGGGTGCCCTGCCAAAGGTTGGAAAACCAACAACAATCATTAAAGATGAATAGCGCTTCCTTAGCAGAAAAACGAAATTTGAACGATTAGAGTTGATTTATTTAGTGATGTGATGGGTTAAGTTTGGATTTATTATTGATACACGTGACATACGCGTCATCGCATCGTCTAGTGCGATAGTCTTTCTCAAAGTTTGGAAGATGTGTAGGGATATATTACTCTTTTGTTTATTATTTGGAGTTTTGCGCTAAAACAGGGGCATGGGATGGAGC
The DNA here is from genome assembly GCA_017140325.1 of Eucalyptus leucophloia subsp. euroa. NCBI lineage: Eukaryota > Viridiplantae > Streptophyta > Magnoliopsida > Myrtales > Myrtaceae > Eucalyptus > Eucalyptus leucophloia. The sequence goes on along the minus strand of CM029468.1, from coordinate 8,692,262 downwards.
TATGAGCATTGCGGTAATCAAGGGTTGCGCGACTTGTCATCAAGAATTGCAAGTTGCACTCCAAGTTTATGACAGATGCAAAACAAAAGGACTGTTGTTTCCGGAGGTCAAACTTCAAACCAAAGGAGAAAAGGGGTCGGAGCTTACGGGCGATCTGGGCAGCTACTTCATCTTCGAGAGTCGCGGCAAAGCCGTTGATGTGCCTCGTGTACGAATAGAAGATGGCCTCCTCAGCGTCGTCTTGGCTACACAAAACATCGTCATCAACGCATACTACAAACTGAAAAGAAGAAGAAGATGGAAAGTGGTGGTGGTGGTGGTGGTGAACTTTATCTGCATTGAAATGCAATACCTTCCCAAGAAAGAGCCAAGAAATTCATGGTGAGACTCCGTCACTCGACTCAGATCAGCCAACGAAGCATCCGGGCCGTGCGAGTGAGATCCCAAGTAAACCACGTACGACTTTGATCCACCACACGCACATACACACACAAAACAATTAGGAAAGATTCATGATTATGATGATGATGATATCAGCTAAGGTAGGACCCTCTTCAAACCAAGACAAGAATGTAGAGATTCCATTGTTAACAGAACGGTGCGACGGCTTAGGCTTCGAATGCTCACCTTTTTCGCAGCAAAAGCGGGTGTCTGGTGCTGTGTTAACGAAAGAAGAAAGAGCACGAGAAGGTGAACGGAGAGGTTCATGGCAACTTCTATTTGGAGGGCAATTGCATCACCCCCTTGTAGGAACAGTGGAAAAGAAGCGACTATGGGCGTCCTCTTTATAATGTTTGGGAGGGAGAGAGAGAGAGAGAGAGAGAGAGAGAGAGAGAGAGAGAGAGAGAGAGAGAAGATGAAATTCATAAAACGCAGGCAACGATGATTAATTAGCTATATGATATCATCGCAGTCCCATAATGTATTCGTCGCATAAATTACCTTTTTCAACTTTAGGACCTGTTTCGAGACGTCCCATCTTCATATTTCCTATAAAATACTAAATGAGGAAGGAGCTTCGGCGGTGAGGATATGGAGTTAAGAGTTATGGTCCGCTGGACACTTATTACGAGGTCAGCTGTACTGGTATTTTATTCATGCGACAGCAGAGGAAATTGTCCAACTGTGTGGATATTTTTTCTTAATGTGTTAATAAAAAAATTAAATTCAATTCAATTTGATCAAGCTGGCAATGCAAGAAGGAGCTGGGGGAAGTGGGAACCGGGGAATCTGCTCATTTGACCTCGATGAAGTTGGAGATGATCCACACCGGCACCACAGTCGACATATTCTAAAGGGAAAAAAAAAAGAGGCCCGGGGTACATTTTATGGCTATCAATGTCCTTTTGCCCTCTCTCAATGTAAGTTTTTCAAAAAAACAAAGTTAATACCCCGAAAAATCTCAAACTGTTACATCTATAACAAATTTACCATAAACTATTTTGTTTACCACAAAAAAAGTCTAAACTGATATACCTTTGACAAATTTACCCCAAACTAATACACTTGTGACAAATTTACCTTTTGTTAGTTTTTGTTAAATTTTACTGTCAAATTATCAAGTTAAATGGTATATAACAGTTAACTAGTATACCAATTTAGGATTTTATACTTCGTTTGTCATAATTTACAATTTTTGTGATTTTTTTGTTGTATTAATTCAATTTAATGGAGAATATATTTGTCACAAATTACTAGTTTGAGGGTTTTCTACAGTCGAATAAATTAGTTTATGGTAAATTTGTCATAAATGTATAATTTTTGGGTTTTTTTGGTCAATTTGGGTAAATTTGTCATAGGTGTATCAGTTTGGGGTTTTTCATGGTAAAAAAAATAGTTTAAGGTAAATTTGTTACAGATATACCAGTTTTGGGTTTTTCAGAATATTAACAAAAAAAAACACAGTTTTCGACAAAAAAAAAAAAGAGAGTAAGTTTTCCAAAGTAGTATGTAATTATGTGCAACAAAAGTTGTAGTAAGAGGCTAGCGTTGCTAAAAAATATAAGATTTTAGTGAGTTTTATATCTGCTAGTTGCAAGGTGTATTATATGAATATATTGATGCACCCTCTTTTATCTAATAATTAATGTGTTCTTTTTATTTTAATATCTCTCTCTCTCTCTCTCTTTTTTTTTTTTTTTGTATTTTCCTTTTTCATCATCTTCTTTGCTTATGAGTATATCAAAAATATGCCAACTCAAAGAGATGTTAAAATAATTACTGGGGTTTGCCCCAATGGCCACTCTTTCAACTTGAAAGGGGGAGGTGGGGGTTTCGAATCCCTACTTTCTCAGGGGGGTTAGGGTGGGAACATTTTAGTTTTAGGAGTGGGCGCTATTATGAACAATTTTTTTTAATGAATTTTTATCATTTTTATGTTTTGTTCTTTTTCCTCTTTCTTTCCTTTCCTTTTTTCCCCAATTGTGGGCCAACAAGGGCCTCTATACTCTTGCTTGGATCTTGCGAGGGTCGTTGGCATGGCCTTGCTAGCTCAAAGTTGTAAAACGAGAGAGAGAGAGAGAGAGAGAGAGAGAGAGAGAGAGAGAGAGAGAGAGAGAGAGAGAGAGAGAGAGAGAGAGAGAGAGAGAGAGAGAGAGAGAGAGAGAGAGAGAGAGAGAGAGAGAGAGAGAGAGAGAGAGAGAGAGAAGTTCATTAATATATTAAAAAATTGTAAAATTTGTCTACGTCACGCCATTTCTCGTAGAACCCCCGTAAATGATTTCTAATCAAAATTGGTAATGAATGAATTACATTAATAAATTGTCCAAATATTTTGGACTCAATTTGTACAATTGAAAAATTTATGACTAAATTAATACAAATGCAATGAGTTTATGAATTTTTCGATACATTTCTTGATGACGAAAGCAAAAAAGCACCTTAAGTCAGATTTGGGGTATTAGGGAAAAACAGAAAAGTGGTACAACAAAGGGTTTGTCGATTAGTGATTGATTTGGATAAGTCGGAACCTCTATAAATCTTATGTGGACATTCTAGGGGTGACTTTGAAGTTCTGAAGTTCTGATGGAAGGAGGGACGATTGCCCAACAAGGTGACTCGAGATGGCAGCATCGCTGTGGACTAAAAACTGCTCTCTCAAATCCAAGGCCGGATCCAGAAAGAGCCTGATTGCAGGAACGGGCCTCAAGGTGTACTTGCCCCTGTTTCGTCCAATTGGAGCCCAAGTTCTTGCAAAGTCGGCTCCGGTTGGGGTCCTGTCTTTGGTCCTTTAGCTTCATGTGCGGAGTGATAATCTAATTGTTTTGCTGAGCAACGGAGTCCTCCATCTTTTCTCTATTTGTGTAATCAATTAAGGTCTCTATCAACTACTTTTGCCAACATTATTCAGTTGATGACACGACCATGTCATTACGGTCGAAATTTGAAAAGAGGGGCATTGCGTCAGAGCCGCGCGATCGTGAATTTTCAAGTGTACTAAAGAGCGTTGGAGGTGGAGCACAGCACCTTTATATAAGCATGACTTTTTGAATGGCGTAAAGAAAATTTGCAGGTATAGAGAACCATTATGCAGTGCGAGTTACGAAGACATCATATAATCAAAGCTTTGGGATACCGGAAGAAGCGTCCTTGGACACTTTCGAATGTCTCTTTCACCAATGAATGCGGATTATCTCGTTAATGGCCGCTTATTGTTTGACACATCATTTAGTAAACACATTTAATGTACCAGTCATAATATTTCTAGCATTCCTCTCTTTTGTTTTGCTGATAAACTTAGTTTTTTTTCCTCATTAGGCAGTTAGCTTTTTAGTCATCGTGCTATCATATATTTTAATTGCGTGTTAATATTTGACAAGAAAATTATCCAAAAAGTTCAAAACTTATTGTACCACTGCTAATTTAATTCCAAACATTTTAATTTTGCTAATTTAGTTTCAAATCTTTTGGTAACGTGCTAATTCAATCATAAACCTTTTGAAAACTTGCTAATTCAGTAATAAATCTTTCAATTGTGTCAATTTAGTTTTAAACATTTTAATGATTTGCTAAACTAGTCATGAACCTTTTAACACATTACGAATTTAGTCTTACTGGCTAATTTTAGCCGAATATTGATGACACGATAATTCAATCAATGACAACAATTATAAGTGGCACATCCAACGTTGACATAAACAACTTTTTTTAATTTTTAGATTTTTTATTCTTTTATTTTCTTTTCTTTTTTACCAAAAAAAAAAAAAAAGAAACACAAGGCCAACGGGGCTACTGCAACCTCCACTAGCCATTAAGCAAGGGCTAGCAACCTTTGATGACCCCTGGGTAAGGGTCGTGACACCCTCACTATGGCCCACAATGGCTTGGGCAAGGGCTTGTGACTCCGTTGCCGACCACAGAAAGGGTGGGTGAGGACTTTGGCTGGCAAGGGTTTTATGAGGGGTTGCCAACCGTTGCTTAATGATCAGGAAAGGTTGTTGGCCTTATGTAAAAGAGAAAGAAAATACAAGAAAAAAAATTCAATTACTTAAAATAAATTAAAAATTATCCACATTAGCATCAACTACGCCATATAGAATGGCTATCATTGACTAAATTATCATGACACCATTATTCGACCAAAAGTAGCCGGAAAACTTAAAATGATAATTTGTTAAAAGGTTTAGGAATAATTTGGCTAATTGTTAAAAAGTTTTTTTTTTTTATCAAATAGCAATCGAAAGATTTAGGATTAAATTGACAAAATTGAAAAACTCAAGACTAAACTAGCCATTGGACAATGGGTTAGAATTTTTTAGATATTTTTCCCAAATTTGACCCACATGCATAAAGTAATTTTCACTTTCAATTTGTAAATCAATTATTATAAATTTCATCGAACAATCTAAAACACCATTACCATTTTGCAGAGGCTTAAACCCAAGGCAAAAAGAAAATGATAATCAGGAAACCTTTCCAAAATATCACATGGTGTAGAGAGAGAGAGCATTACATAACAGTGCGACAAGCCGGTTGGCCAAAATATCACATGATGTAGAGAGAGACAGCATTACATGACAGTGCAACAAGCCGGTTGGGATTCCGTTGCAACATACGGTGAATACGTTGGATACAACGGAGGCGCCTCTACTAGCGTGGGCTTCTTTTCTTCTTGTTCCTCCTCTTCTTTGACTTCGCTCACCGTCTCCAAAATCGCATAACCCAAGCTCTTGCGAAGCTTACTGGTGAGCTCGACCGCGTCGACTCCATCCCCTGTTACTTCAATCGTGTCTTGGTCCGTTCCTTTCAAACTCAGCGATTGGAACCCTACACGCATCGGTCGAGTAGAGAAATTGCAGACCAGTTAACCCTTTTTACTAGAAAACCACACGGAACATGTTTTGATTTACTATCATAGTCCGATTAATTTCTGTCCGATGAATTGGTACAACGACTCTTTAAAAAGTATTAGAGCTAAAATTTTATTTTTCAAGAATTTTATTTTTTGAATATTTCTTGCAGACAACCTGAAAAATAAACTGCTTATATTACCAGGAATGGCCGTTGCAATTTGAAGAGCCTTCACGCGATTATCTTGCCTTCTAAAATTTGGGAAGAGTGAGAACTTCTGATTCCTACCGTTCATGGACACCTTGACCACCACCTTTTTCTACAATAATAATAATATTTGTGTATATATACATACAAATATACAATAAAATAATATTTTCTTGTAAAAATAATTATAATATTGTTATTCTATGTTACGTACCTTAGCCATAGTCTTGGTTTGCTAATAATGCTCGTCGATGGACCTGCAGATAATTACTCCAAATTTTTAGAATATGAGAGATGGACTGAGTTGAGTTAGGGAAGGATATTTGAATCGTGAAGGCGATTTGGACAGTGTCTTCCATATTTATAGTCATTTCTCTAAAGATAGTTCATTCATATGGAGTCTTGACTGGAGTAGCCTATGTGGAAAAAGGGAAATTTCCCAACAAATTTAAAATAAAAAAGTTAAAAAAGGTGGAAAAGAACATGTTGGATTTTTTTTTTTTTAAGGAAATTTATGTTAGGAAATTTCGACACAACCTGAGTTTTTAAGATAATTTCGGAATTATTTCCCTATTATAGAATATAAACTGCACAAAATAGGGCAAGGCTACAAACCCTAGCTGCTCAATTATCAAAGAAACATTTGGAGATGCAAATAGATGTGGCATGACCGACTTATTGTTTTGCCCACACGGTATGCATTCCATGTTGGGGACAAAATTTCACACCCGTCAAAAGGAAGAGGAAGATGAATTTTATTTTATTTTTATTAAAAAAAAGGTTGCCTCGAGGCATTGAGAAGATTCGAGCCGTTACCTCCTCTGGGATGCAAGTAACTGCTACTTTCAGGCGGATTCTTCAAACTAATGTCTGTATTATCTGAGAACTATCGATTTTCGTGGGCTAGTGGGGCAAATTAATACTCGACACCCAGCGCACATGAAGTGTTGAGCTAACAACCCTAATATCGCTTGTTGGACTCAAGTGGATATTCGGACTAAAAATAAAACTCTCTTTTATTATTACTAGAAGACTCAATTACACACCCACACTCACACAGTGAACTCTCTTACCTTTATCTCCACACTCTACACCACTCTCTGCTCACGCCTCTCACAACACCGCGCACTACCCCACAACACCCTACCAAGTTGGAAAGGGCAAACCATCTATTTGTACTAAGTCAAGTCAAGTTGGGTCCCTCACGTATTTTCACAGCAAGTTGGCAGCTTTCGCTAATTTTCCACATAGAAGACAAGCAACAGCTTAGAGTAGAAAATGGAGTCTTCAAGTTGTCAAAAAGCTGACTCGTTTTTCTTCATGACAATCTAGAGAACTTACAATCACGATCAACTATTCTAAAAAAGCAGATAGAAACCTAGAAAAATTAGAATTCAAAACATTCTATTATGATATAATGTAGGATTTTGTGAAACCACTGCCTCACAAAGGTAGTAGATAAAGTGAAGGCAAAAATTTTATGTAAGATATGGAAATATATAGGCAACCCTACGTACCATGCATACAACACCAATTCTTGAAAAGGGTCCTTTGTACTTTCTATTTTACTCTATTGAAAAATACCAACAACGCAACATGAAATATCCATTGAAAGTGAATTGAAAGAGCTAGTTACTTTCCTAGAGAATATTTAAAATCGAACTCTACATGATCTTATATATATTTAGATGTGTATTGAGACTGTATCCTTTTCAACCTCGAAAGATGATATTTTTTTTATGATAAATTGAAAAGTGTTGATTGTTCACTGACTTGATAGGATCCCAATCCTATCGTATGGGAGTGTGCGGTCCACATTTACATACGTGTGTTATCAATGCGATCAATCAAAGGTCATTCTCATTTTTCCAAGCCCCCCGCTCTCTCTCTATCTCTCTCACTCTCAAAGGTGCTTGTAGTCATGTAATACGTGTTCTAAGCAAGACATTAACAAGATGAATAGAACAAACTCCCAAGACCAAGACCTGTGACTTTCAAGTTTCTAACCGAGAGCAGAGAGTAGGGAGAGGCTTGACCACTAGCTAAAGGAGGAAGAAAGAAAGGAAAAATAAATAAATAAAAAAAAAAAAAAAAGAAAATAAAAAATAAATTCAAAAAATATGAAAATATTATTAAAAATTGTCCGTGTCAACTATGGCCATGCCACGTAGGATGAGCGGTGTCCACGTCATCAATTTTAGGTCAAAATTGACAAGAATGGATTCAATTGGCAAAACATTATAAAAATTAGTACTCAATTGGAATAATTAAAATATTTAAAATTGAATTGGCAAAAGTGCAATAAATTTAGGAATTTTTGGACAATTTTCCCGTATACTAACCGCATTGCTCATGAACAAAGAAACATTTAGCGACAAATAGATGTGGCATGAGCAACTTTTCGTTTCGCCTGCATGGCATGCATTTCATGTTTGGGGCAAATTTTAGCATTCATCAAAAGGGAAAGGAAAATAAATTTTAAAAAATGGTGGCTCGAGGCATCCAGAGGATTCCAACCGTTGCCGCTTCCGAGATGCGAGTGGCTGATATTTTCAGGTAAAATTTTCAAACTAAATGTATATAGTATCTGAAAGTTATCGAATTTTGTGGAGCTAGTAGGTTAAATAATGCCCACTCGCAGCGCAGCCCTTGTCTTTATATAGCACATTAAGGTAGCAGATAATGTGGAGAGAAAGCTTTATACGAGATATAGAAAGATATAGGTGACTCTAGTCTCTGTGCACCACACACATAACATCAATGCTTGAAAGGAATGTCCTTTCTAATACTCTATTGAAATTTCCCAACACCGCATCCAAAATATCCAATATATGCAAATTGAAGGAGTTAATTACTTTCTCAAAGAATAAACTTTCAATAAATATCTAAATTCAAACTCTATATGATCTCATATATATTGAAATGATATCATTTTCATCTTTAAAAGATGATGAGATTTCTTTCGAGAAAAATTGAAAAATGCCAATCGAATGGATAGGATCCCAATCCTATCATTTGTGAGTGTGTGGTCCGCATGTACATACGCGGGAGTTATCGATGAGATCAATTAATTGTCATCCTCGTTTTCTCAAATCGGTCGCTTCCAAGTTTCAAGCCAAGAGCGCAGCGTAGGGAGAGGGACGTTTCCTTAGGTCTCGACAAAACAAAACGTGGAGAAAGGCCAACTGGAAATTAATAGATTTGATCGAGCATAGAAAGTGAATGCTTCGGAGCGAATGAGACCGTAGCGAAGACGTTCCTCCTCTTTCTCTTCAACCATTGGTCAACTACAAGGGAAATCAAGAAGAATGATCGCTTTTAGGTAGAGCGAGATCAAGAGAATTCCATGCTCTAATTGAAAAGAGCTAGCAAATGTTGGGGTACTCATGATTCCTAGAATAAGATTTTTCTTAATATACTTCGGGAGCAATCGCAACCGTTGATTTTGGAAAAACGACAATACCCGGATCCGTTTGAATCCACTTATGGATCAAAATAGATGGTTCCGGTCGTGTTTATAAGTACCGGAAAAAAAAAAGGTTCTGCAATGGAAATTCTTGGAAATATTCTCCATCTAAAAGAAAACGTCCAATATGCCTAGCAATGAGTCGTCCAAAAGCCCTACACCAATGATTATTGCCTTGTCGATGGATATTTTATATCAAGCTAGTGGTAGATTGATAATTGTTGGCCTCGTTGACACAAGGTGAGGGTCGGTGATCCTCACCCATGACTAGCCAAGGCTTTGCGGCCCTCACCAAATCTAGGTGAGGGCTCGACCCTCACTTGTTAGCAACCCTCGCTAGGCTTAGGAAAAAAAGGAAAAGTAAGAAATAAAAAAAAAAAAAAGATATTAAAACAATATAAAATTTTTAAAAAATTATAAAAGTTATTTACATCAGCCCGCTATCTTACGTTGATTGTGCGATGCAGGACAGCTCTCATCCATGCAACCAATTGCTAGTCAAAATTAGCCAAAATGATTAATTGGTAAATAGCCAAAAGATTTAAGACTAAATTACAAAATAGAATTGTTTAGGTCTAAATTGGCACAAGTATAATAAGTTATAAAATTTTTGCAATTTCCTTGCATGTTAGGTCACAACATATGCATACTTTCCTAGCTTTTTTTTTTTTTTTTTTTTTTATGTGCATTTCAATCGTAAGGTTCTTTTATGTTTTTATTTTATTTACTAACAAATTTTATTATGTTGATTTATTTTTTCCATTTGATAAAAAAATCTATCCAAGTAACATATTCTATGAAGAGCTTAAGTCAGTCAAATGTTTTGGTATGTATATGCATGTATTTTAGTGATATAGATTGGGTCGATATAATTGCATTATATAAAATTAGGTTGATATGGGTTAAAGTGATCAATTCAAATCGGATCATTTTCGATTCAACCCACCCATTTGACAAAATGGGCCCACTTGTGCATATGACAACATTTTTTTACAACCGTAACCCTTCAAAACTGGATGAAGACACATTCCAAAGGGTAAAAGTTGACCCACAACTGCTAAGGATGTGTCGAATGACCTCACAAAAGATGAAATACCCATTTTCGTGGTTAGTAACTGAAACGAGAAAGCTAGGTCAAGCATGCTCCGTGTGAAGAGAGCTTGTGACCAAAAGGGTAGCATTAAGTTGGTTTTGGAAACTATCATTGAGTGGATTCCTAGATAGATAAGCCTGGAAATGGTCATGGGCTATGGCCTCTTGACCATGGAGTAAAATTTTCCAGTCGATTTATGCAGCTATTTTGAGAAATATATATGTGTATTAATTTTTCGATTTTATAGTATATTGATTAGCCTTCTCATTGTTTATAAATATGTTAGTATAAGCACCAGACGTTTGCTAAGAAATGCAAAATGTTAAACAAAAAGTTAATCGACAAATTAAGGGAACTTAATCGATTTCCGCATCGCCCAAACATCACCTTACCGTATATCATATTCCTTTGTAAATTAGCCTGTGTGTATATATAATATCATCAGAGAGAAAAGCAACATGAACCTCACACTACAATACCATCTTATATTAATCACAACGATATTACAGCCAAAGCCGAAAGCTGGTCATTCGAACCATTCGAGTCATTCAAATAGAAAAGCCCGAAACCATCGTGCACAGAAATTCTGCGTATTGTTAGTGGTATGGTTGAATCAACCGTTGGTCAGAGGTGGAACGAGGATGTATGATTCAAAGTGTTGATATGAATGGACGGATGATTAAGACCGCGCCATCTGATTTCTCTGGTGCAAGAATGGAATAACTTGCCATGAAGCAACGAATGACTCCAACCAGTTCGTTTCCGGTTCTCTATCTTGCCACGTCGCTCCCATTGACCTCGGCTGGTCTATTCACTCTGGCCGTCGATGGGTCGTCTTCTCGGCTCAAGCTTCCCTAGCCGTGGAGGTTGAAACTTGTTTCCGTTGACTTGAAAGGCCCCGCTGTTTCTCTCTGCACCGAGACCCGAGGATTTGTACCGTGTCATCGAAACTCCATAGCCTTGGAAGCACGGATGACCAGTCGCCCTTTGAGATTTCATAGCAGGTTAGGAAAAAAGGTGTCGGATGTAGAAAGTGTTTGTCTGATGTTCTTTTCACAAGGAGAGAGAAATAGAGGAGCTGGCCACAAAAGCCCGTTTGCAAGCAAGACATGCCTGTATAATAGTTTTTAATCTATTGTGAGAATAGTAATCTATTTTAGATCACAAAAAAAAAAAAAATAACAGACTTTGCTAATGGAGATCCAATGATTCTCATCGTGCTCCACCCGAAGTTGCGGGATAGCCACTGGCGACAGGGATAACATAACCCTCACCGGTGGCTGGTGAGGATTTACTGGCAAGCATCGCTTGCCCTCACCGAGAGCGAGAAACTCCTTGGCAAGTGCCACCTCTCTCTCTCTCTCTCTCTCTCAATTTCTTTGTTTTCTTATAAAGGACTTAATTTGCTATTATGTCTGCTATTAATACACGGAAGATTTTGATTGCAGAAATCAAGAGGCATAAAAGGATGTGGTTCTCAATAAAAAAGAGTTCTAGAGAGCCAACATGCATCAATACTTGATGTTAAAGAACTAAAATTGTACTTAATTCAATAAAATAGGTTTATATAGTGATTATGAAGTCCGAAGGAAGACTAGTGGTTATATCTAACATGTCGTGCCCAATACGGTGGATTTGATTTAGACGGCATTGAGCATTGCGGGATCTTTAACCTATTAATCTCCACCATCAAATCATATCAAGTTAGAGGAACCGTAATGATATGCTATGTATTAAACAATGTAACTAATTTCTGTTCGGTGCTTTGATGGACCCGCTAACTTAAATGGTTTTGCCACGTTACTTGGTAAAGCCATATAGTATATCATTGTTCGTGTTTCTAGCATCACTCTATTTGTTTTGCCGATAATGTAGTTTTTGCGCTTTGTTTGTTGGCCATCCGAGTGAAAATTGGCTCTTACTGCCATTAGTTTTTTTTTTTTTTTTTTTTTTTTTTTTTTTTTTTTTTTTTTTTTGGTTCAAGTATTGGCATTAAGTTAAGTGCTGATTTTAATCCGTTTATATGGGCACGACATGGTAAAACTGCCCCCAAGGCGTGTTCGATCAGCCGGTCTCACCTTTCAAGACCCTTTGTGAACCTAGGAAGGTCGGTAAGAAGTTCTTGTTCATGCCCTCCATTTTCTAAGGTCGACATTAAGGAGAAATTTCGATGAAGACGTATGCCCTAGACCTTGGATGAATGGAAACAGAACTTTGATGTCTCTTTCGGATCTGCCATGAAATTTCATATCATTGGATTCATTGCTTAAAAATGCTGTGAAGAATTATTTGATGGATCAAGACCCATTTTATAAAAATGTGTTGCGCAAGTCAAGACCTATATTCGAATTGCGCGTTGAAATATGGCCCGCATGCATGGTGCAATTTTCACTTTTCATTTGTAGCATCGTTAATATAAAAACGACCAATTTAAACAAGCTCACCATTATTCAGAGGCTCAAATACAAGCGAAATGAAAGCGAAAGCGGTAGTAGGGAAATTGTTGGGAAGTATCGCATGGCGTAGAGAGAGAGAGAGAGAGAGAGAGAGAGAGAGAGAGAGAGAGAGAGAGAGAGGGGAGAGGGAGGGAGGGAGGGAGGGAGGGAGCGCTTTACATGATAGTACAACAAGCTGGTCCGGGTTCGGATTCCATTACGATGTACGTCGGCGGATGTGCAAAGACAACCTTTGCTTGGGCTCCTTTGCCTGGGGCTTTTGCTCTTCTTTCTTCTCCTCGACTTCCTCCACCGCCTCCAACTCCGCATGACCCACGTTCTTGCGAAGCTTCTTGGTGAGCTCGACTGCATCAAATTCATCCCCTGTTACTTCAATCACATCTCGGTCCGTTCCTTTCAAACTCAACGATGAGAACCCTACATGCATTGATCGAGCAAAGAAGAGAAATTAGCTTCCAAGGAAAAGGAAATAGTTTAGGTTTTATGCTTGCTTCTCAGCCTACTCCATTACATATGGCAAAGAAAGGTTCTCTTTTTTGTTGTAAAAACTTTGCTTCTGTCAATCCTGAAAACCAATTCATTCCTTCAAGCAACAAGTTTCTTTTTGGACAAGGACTTCTCCAGCGCCTGCTTCATATCCTTAACACGTATTACAACTAATTTTCTGTCTTCAGGAACTTTTTTTATCTTTCTTGTGGACAACCTTAAGTACACCTCTAATGTTATTTTAGTTTTTGATTATTACCTGGGACAGTGGCTGCAATTTTAAGAGCCTCCGAGCGATTATCTTGAGCTCCAAATTTCGGGCAGAGCCAGAACTTCAGCTTCTTACCGTTCATGTTGTACACCTTGACCACCACCTTTTTCTGCAAGCACAAAGAACCGGGACCATATATCTCAACATTTTCTGGTAAACAGATCAAACATTAAGTGTCATACTAGATTTCGCACCTTAGCCATCGTCTTGGTTTGTTGAGGATGCTCTTCGACAGGCCTGCAGATAATTTTCCAATCTTCTTAGAGATGGACTGAATAGAGTTGGGGCATGATTTGTATTGTGTAGACGACAGAGAGATAGAGAAAGAGTGTGTTTATAGCCATTTTCTTCTATTCATATTGACTCTTGACTGGAGTTTTTCACGTGGAAAAAGGGAAATGCCGCCACAAATTTCAACAAGAAAAGGCGGAAAGAAGCTAGACAGAGCGGTGGGGTGTTGTGGAATCTGGGGGGAATCTGTGGGGAAATTTCGACGTGACCTGCGACCTGCGACCTACCTCCAAGACAAGTCCGGAGACGTCGCCTTCTGAAAGGAAATGCAGGACAATGGAGGAAATACTATTCTGTGTATTTCATTATCACAAATGTAAGTGTCGGTATTTGTAGTACAAGAGAGAATAAAAATGATTCAGAAAAAATATATACGCAATATTGTTTTTCCTAAAATATTCTATGTCTATGATTTGCTATATCAATTGTAATCTCAATAGATAAGATCAAATTCTTCCTCCAACACTCTCCCTCAAGCTGGTAGCCTATAAATGTCAAAGGTCCCAAGCTTGCTCAACAAATATCTATGTTGTCTTGGGCATAACGGCTTAGTGAAGATGTCTATTGGCTGTTCTATAGTTCCAATTCCTCGAGTTGTAATGATGCCTTGAATTTTTTTCTCGAGTAAAATGACAATCAACTTCAATATTCTTCGTTCTCTCATGGAAAACTAGGTTTGCCACTAATTTTAGTGCATCATCATTATCACAAAACAATTCACTTGCTCCGTTGACTTGCACACCAAGATCTGAAAGTAATCATCGTATCCAAACTATCTTGCATACAGTTTTTGCCATGGCTCGATATTCTAATTCTGCTGATGAAAATGAAACCATTGACCGTTTCTTGAATTTTTATGAAATTAAGGACTTTCCCAGCTTGATGCAAAAACCAGTAATGGATCTTCTTGTCATAGGACAAGTAGCATAATCTGTGTCACAATATATTGTCATCTTCATGTTGCAATCATGGGATAGTAGAATTCCAAGTCCTGGACATCCCTTCAAGTACTTTACAACCTTTAGTGCTGCATTCATACATGATGGCTTTGGGTTGTGCATAAATTGACTAAGTATTTGTACTGAATAACATATGTTAGGCCTAGTCATGGTGAGATAGATTAATTTGCCAACAAGTCGCTGGTATACCAATGGATCCTTGAGCAGTGGATCTTCATTTGGAGAAGAATAACTTACATCATATTCATATGTTGTCAACTTATATTCTACTCAATAGGTACAACAGCTGGTTTGCACCCCAATAATCATGCATCTGATATGATTTCCAGGATGAATTTTCACTGACCGAGACAAATTTCCTCACTGGATCGAGCTATTTCGATACCAAGAAAATATTTTGGAGGATCCAAATCTTTAATATGAAAAGTCGAATGCAAGTATCCTTTGAACTTTTGAATTGCAACATCATCATTTCCCATGATAAGTATATCGTCAATATAAATCAATAAGTAGATCAATGAAGTACCTTTGGTCCATGTGAACAATGAATAATCATGCTTTGAATGTTGAAAACCCATATTTGTAAGTGTTGCAGTAAATTTTGCATACCACTGTCGAGAGGCTTGTTTAAGCACGTATAGGTATTTGTGGAGACGGCACACTCGAGACTCCCCTTGTCTACATAATCCCTGTGGAAGCTCCATATAAATTTCTTCATCAAGCTATCCATGAAGGAAGGCATTGTTGACATCCATATGATGTAAGTCCCAATTACGTAATGCAACAATCGCCAGAAAAGAGCGAACGGTGGCCTCTTTAGCAATTGGAGAAAAAGTCTTATGATAGTCAAAGCCTTCACGCTGCGTGAATCCTTTAGTGACAAGTTGAGCCTTGTATCGCTTGATTGAACCATCTGCCTTATATTTTATTTTATAAACCCATTTATAGCCAATGGGCCTTTTGTGAGAAGGCAGAGGGACGATGTCCCAAGTGTTATTCTCTGTGAGAGCAGCAATCTCTTCTTTCATGGCCCTTTGCCAATGAATATCACCTGCTGCTTCCTCATGAAGTTGGTTCTTTTTTTTTTTTTTGGTAAAAATCATAGGAAGTTGGTTCTTGTTCTTCATATATCCAACTAATGCAACACACGTGTTCTCGCGATAATCGACCGAAAGAAACATAGGAGGATACTGGATATTGCGTACTCGAAGTCCTCAAGGTAGAGCAGATATAATCCTTGGTGCATGTCAAAGGACAAACTTGTCATCATGAGCGTCTAGGCTTGTCAATTGCTAGGGATGATGGTCCAATATGATGTTGCCATGACAAAGGAGGCCCATTACTACTTTGCCTTGTTGGAGAATCAGAAGACCCAGTCGTGAGAGTAGGAGATCCGAGGCATGCCATCGCAGAACATGGGTTAGAAAATGATTGATCTTGTGCAATCAAGACATATTGTGGCTGTATAGAAATATCCTCCATCGATAAAAATTGTCGATAACTTGATTCTATCATGGGTGTTTCATGTGAAGATGCCATTTCTTGGAAGGGAAATATATCATCGTGGAATATAACATCATGAATAACAAAGAAATGACTTATAGATACCTCCATAACCCGATAACCCTTTTGTAGGGTGGCATATCCCATAAAGACACATTGAAAAGCACGAGGATCCAATTTATGTCGATATCGAACATTCGTCATGCAGCAAAGACAACCAAACACTCGGAGATGACTAATGTTTTGTTTCTTACCAAAGAGCATTTCAAAAGGGGTGCAACCTTTTAAAATTTTAGTTGGCATGCGATTAATTAAATAGGCTGCCGTGATCACACAATCTCTCCAAAAAGATCCAGGAATGGAGGCTTGATATTTCAGCGCGCGAGCAACTTCTAGAAAGTGTCGATGTTTATGTTCGATAAGTCCATTATGTTGCAAAGTGTAAACACAAGAACTCTTATGGAGAATTCCTTGTGATGACAAAAAGATTGATACTCAGTTGAAAAGAATTCACTTCCATTGTCTATAAGAATCCTCTTAACATGTTTATCAAACTGATTTTTAAGCATGGATAAGAATTTTGATAAACATGAAAAAGCCTGACTTTTGGATTGTATGAGAAATACCCAAGTGGCACGAGAATAATCATCCACGATGGTAAGAAAGAATCGGGATGCATCACGATGTGATGTATGAGAAGGACTCCAAATGTACTAGTGGCTCAAGATACACTAGTTGGGAATGGATGTCTTGTTTGTTTTGCTAGAGGGCATACTTTACAATCAAAACAAGGAAAACAAGGACTATGACCTAGATGCTTATGAGAAAGTAAAATTTTATTTCCAACAATAGCATTACAAGAAATGCCTTTATTCAAAGAGGAAATATCAAAATCTTTGGGGAAATTAATCCAAAAATACAGCCCTTGTTCCATTCTACCCAAGCCCATCAGTTTTCCTAGTCGAAAGGTCTTGAAAGGAACAATTTTCGCAGTTGAAATTGGCTCAACAATAATTGTCCTCACAAACTTTGGAAACAACTATGAGATTGAATTCAAATTCCGGAATATAGAGAACATTTTTAAGGATAATGTTTGGGCTAAGGTGAATAGTACCAATCTTTTTTACATCGGTAATATTTCCATTTGGAAGCCGAACATATATGGAATCAGGCTTTGTAGAGGTACTAGAAAACAAATATTCATGGTAAATTATGTGATCACTGGCGCCCAAATCAATAATCCATGCATCAACTGGAATATTATTAGTCTTGTTTGATGAAGTACCTGAGAAATTTGCAGTTTTGTCAACTGTTTATAATTGATTTAGCGCCATCATAATGTTTTGATATTGATCCTAGGAAATAGGCTAATGAGATCTATCATTTCCTTATGTTGACACCTAATAAGTAGAAAATTCTTTTTCTTTCTTTTCTTTGTCAATGGGCTTACCATGTAATTTCCAGCATTTCTCAATGGTATGATGAGGATGCCAACAATATTGACAATATTTACCTTTAAATTTATAATTTTGGTTTCCTCCCTTCTATGATGATGTGGCATTATAATGACCATTGGATTTGGCCCCATACGAGATTAAATGAGAGCCGTTAGATTCGCGGCCTCTCCTTTAATCCACAATGTCGATTAGGTGAAATTTGGGCCATCAAATCCGCGCCCTTGTTTATCTCTATTGTCGGTTCTGCTGAATGAATAAGGACCGTTTGATCCAAGCTTCTGATTTGGACTGTTCATTCGGTAAGCCCTAAAATTAGGGTTGTCTTCATCTTCTTCATTTTTCGCGAAAGACCTAGGGTTTCCTCCCAAGGCTGCTGCTCGCTGCGGCAAGCGCAAAGGCCACCATGGGAGTGACCGAAACCCTTGCCGACGTAGTAAGGGCCATGCTTTCTCCTCCCCTTCCAAGTCCGGTAGCAATTATTCGCCGATTCTCCTTTTGGATGGCGAGTTGGAAGATGCGGATGAGTGGCGGGACGGTCTCCATGGCGAGGATCTACGAGTGGAAAGGTACGTAGCTTTCATTTAGGGCTAATAGGAACCGAGTCACCTTCTCGCTGTCTTTTATTTCTCTATACTGCTTGAGTGTCGACTACAATCCTTCAAGCTACTCCTCGACTGCCTCAAGCTCATCCCAGAGCATTGAGAGCCAGTTGAAATAGGCGGTAACCGAGAGGTTCCTCTGTTCCAACTCAATGAGGGCTTGAGTGAGCGAAAAAACTTTGACCCTGTCGAGCTTCCCATACATTTCCTTGATGTTATTCCACATTAGCTTTGTGTCTTCATTTGGAGGAAGCCTAGCTATAACCTCCAGCGTCACACAATTTCCAATCCATGTACACACTAATTGGTTGCATTTGCACCAATGGCGTTGCAGGTGTTCATCGATTGGGAAAGGGACGGATCCGTCAAGGAATCCGTCCTTATCCTTGGTAACGAGAGCTCGCCGGAAATCCCTCACCCATGTTGAATAGTGATCTAGTCCAACGAGTTGAAGAGTGATTATCGCAACTCTAGGTCGTTAGCTGGTGATGTGTACAGTGCTTCGCCGAGTTTTGGACGGTCGGCGATGGGCGGAAAGGCTAGCGCGTGCAAACCGGGTGGTAAACTTGGGTAGGGATTCATTCCCGACCCACCCGGGTTCAATTCGGGTCTATGGCCTGAACTTGGATCTAGGTCTCCATTTGGGCCATAGTTGGCCCGCTGTTAATTGGCCCGGTGGCCCATGGTCCTTGAACCGGAACCCATGGTACATATACGGCCATGAAGTTGGAGTAGGGAATTGTCCCGTGATTGGAGCAGAAGTAGGTTGGTCCGACGATTCTTTTGTTGTGTTTAAGATTGAATCTTGAATTTTTATATTGCTGGGGTCCTGCATATTGAATGAAAGGCTGAATTCCTCTTTTCAATTTGCTGATTTTATTCTGCAGGTAGTGATTTGCAGCAACAAAAAATAGAAGACAATTGGAGGCAATTCGGAAAATTTGGTGCGGAAGGTGGGTCAGAAACGTTGCTTTGATACCATGAAAGGAAATGCAGGACAATGAAGGAAATATTATTCTGTGTATTTCATTATCACAAATGTACAAGAAAGTATCAATATTTGTAGTACAAGAGAGAAGAAAAATGAATCAGAAAGAATCTATATACAATATTGTTTTTCCTAAAACATTTTATGTTTATGATTTGCTATATCAATTGTAATCTCAATAGATAAGATCAAATTCTTCCTCCAACACTTTCCTAACATTTGCCGTGCAAATTGGGGCAAGGCCAGCGGCGACAATAAAATCGCCATAATCTACAAACCCTAGCTAGTCAATCATTAAGGAGAACATATAGAAAAAACCTGGTTCAGAGAATTTAAAAGTACCACAAATCGAGAGCACGGACATGCGATTGAAATCTGTCTTTGCTCACGCTGAACACGATGATACTCTAAACCTATTGTTTACCTCTCAATAAAGTATTTTAGCTGCTCGATCTAAAGAAACATAGAGAAAACTGGGTTTGAAGAATTTAGACGTTCCGTAAATTGAGAGCATGGACTTTGCTTGTCCCCGACACATTGATACTCTAAACTGACTATTTACTTCTTGAGAAAAAAATTTACGGATTGATTGCACAGCAGATATGATGTACCAACTAATTGCTTAGCTACATGGTATATCCTGATTGGGGACATGTTATCTAATTGGTAATTCCCTCCTCATCGCTACTGTAGAGGAATACATTTTCGGAATTTAGAGAACCCCAAAAGTTTTTGGGCACAAATTCTAAGACCTCATCAATGGCTTTTTCTAAGGAAAATGGTGGAAGATGATGAATCCTTCTGGTGGTGAAAAAAAAAACAAAGAGATGCTTAAGCCACTCGAGCCTTGCGACTTTGCATTCAATCGCAACAATAAAAAAAACGGCCAGACTACTAGCTGATGTTTAGAAGCTAGATGTCACGTCCCAATCCTGGGCACACACCCATCCCTCACCTTGGTCAAATTAATAGAGACGTCCCAGGACGTATTGCCGACCCTTTCATTTTAAATGCGCATTCGGAAGCACACAACTAATCATCAGATAATAAAATAATGGGATAAAAAAGCAGGGCTACAAATTCTTGAAATTTAAACCACACCTTTTATACATATTAGAACACTTTAGATACAATGCTACCCAATATTTACAAAGTCTAACAAAAGGCTTGATTCTCAAAATCAATAGTTCTATACCCAACTACTCCGACTTGCATACTGAACTCTTTGGGTCCATGGGATCCAGACGATATGACATATCCTCTACCATACCATCAGGGAGACCCGCCACATCCCCATCTAGAGCACAGGCAGCATCAATCACTTCTTCCGGTATACCAAAGTTTGAGAGAGGGCCTATTCTAAGACCATAAGGGGTGGTATGGAACCAGGCCTTGAATCTATTAGGCCTCTCTTGGTATGGAACTTCCAAAACCCAAACAGTAGTCATGACTATCTCATACGTCCAGTCACTCTTGGGGTCGGGGGAAACTGTGACTTGCTCTATTATTCTTGTGGGACGACCGAGATGTCTAGGAGGAGTCACCGTTTGTGAACCTGAAAATGTGGTCTCACAATGGGGCGAGACTATGTCTCAGCAAGTTCTACCCCACTAAGACCAATTAGGAAACCAATACACCACATGGTTGCCCAAGCAAAGCACAAGTCAGAAGACTTACCTTGGCATCAGTCCCGACCTGCAATTCAAGGTTATATACAGATGCTTCATATATATTGCATCAAACAATCAATCAATTCATGACAATCGGATCAAATCATTGATCAATCGAGCTAGTCAATTACATGTTAGTTGGACCATTTCTAGGTCTTTCATTTCACACCATATAACCTCCAATAGTACACTCAGTCACAAAGCCATATTAATGCTCTCGATCGTTGATTTCGCCAAGGTGACGTATACACTAGACAATTGCGTGCGTTCTTTAGGGCGCCGTTTTCGCCAGTGATGTTCTTAATCACCCAACCACGCATGCCTATAATGGTGTATTTAATAGACAATTACATGCGTTCTTTAAAGAGCCATTTTCGCTAGTGATATCCTTAATCACGAACCATGTATGTCTATAATGATGTATGTACTAGACCGTTACGTGCGTTCTTTAAGGTGCCGTTTTCACTAGTGATATATTTAATCACTGAACCACGTAAGTCCATAACATCGTATCTAATCGGTTGTAGCCAAGAGTATTTCCAATTTACTCTCACAATTCTCTCCGCTTTACAACTCATCAAAGCATTATAAATGCTAAATAATCAAACTCGGCCATCTACCAATCAATCATTTAATTTCACTCAATTTTAATCAATTTAGGATAAATTGATAAAATATCACAATTAATTCAATTCCATGCAACATAGAGCTCAAATAAATAAACGGACTACACCACGACAATCAGCATGAAATTTCGGTCATCGGCTATTCCTATCTAATTTCCAATAAATAAATAAACAAATAAATAATTTTGATAATTAATAAATAAATACTAAAAATCCAATTTAGGCCCGTAATGCCTAATTGAAGCTCGATAAGGGTTAGAAAAAATCCCGAGATGTATTCAATAAATAGTATAGGCTTTCTCTAGCTAAGTACACCAACCACATAACTAATATGCAATGCAATTAACTAATGATCACTAATCCATTCTAATCTAACCACCTAATACTACTTAATTAACACTAAGCAACCCTTAAGCATAATTAGTCTACTAAGTAAGGATTAGTGAGATTACTCACTTGATTAAAGATTTGCTTGATCAAAATGACAAGCATGCGACAAAGCTTGATTCTCTTCAAAGTGATTCCGGCAACCGGGGTCGGGATGGCTAAAAAAGGGGCCACTAAGCCCACAAACCCTTGCTGGAAAATTGCTGGAACGGGCCGCCTTCACCACTTCAAGAGGTTTCGTTTATGCTGGATCGAAGAACGCGTGGGCTGGATCGACTAAGGAAAATGTGGAGCTGATGTTGCTGCTGATGGAGGCCGTGGCATCCATGCGTGGAGAGGGGCTCAGCTCGTGGAGGTGCTGACCGAAGAGAGCGGATGAAAGTGGGGTTCGGTGGGTGACTGGCTAGGTGGAGTCCACGGTTGCTTTGCTGGCATGGATGCGTGAGGGGAAACAGAAAGCTTGGTCGGATTTTTGTGGGGGCAACACACGCGAGAAAAATAAATAAACAAGGGGGAAGGGGCAGAAAACTCGATGGGACAGGGAGCATGAAAGGAACCAGACAGTGGAGAAGAACGAAAGGAAGCAGCGCTCGTCGTCTTTGTGGGGACCGAATTCACGCGCCGGTCAATGACAGAAGAAAAATAAAGGAAAGAGACAAAATGGAAGGGGGTGTCGTTGTCGCTTTGTTTTCGCAATATTTCGTACTCCAATTGTCTCGTTTGTTCACGCTTTCGAGATGCTTGGACTTTGGCTTTTCAGGCACAAATTCTAAGACCTCTTTAATGGCTTTTTATAAGGAAAATGGTCAGGATTATGAATCCTTCTCATGGTGAAAAGAAATGAGATGCTTAAACCACTCGAGCCTTGCGACTTCGGCATTCAATCTTAAAAATTTAAAACTACGGCTGGGCTGCCAGCCAATGTCTAGAAGCTGGACGTCTTTCCAGCATAGTACTCGAGCGTCCGACCCCACGATGCAATGCCGATCTAGATTTGGTACGACCCTTTTTTTCAAAACTTATATTCTATTGAAAACTTGTGAAAACTCTAGAGAGCTTTTGATAGCCATCATCTAAGAGAGATGAGAGCATATGAATACCCCTCTTTTGCAACTGATTCTTGTGGGTTTGGATGTACCTAGGATAGGAAAACCCTTGAGTGTGAGCAATCTTCTCTTAGCCAAATTTTTACAGGAATCATCCCGTCAATCTCTCCTTGTACGGTCGGCACATCACCAACCACATAAATAAGTTGTATTCAAGGTTTATGTCTGCAATTTATTTCTTGCTTGAATTATCTTGTTTGTTCATGCTTCCGAGTTACTCTTGAAAATATCATATTTACAATGGATTTTGGCTTTTTCTAAGGACAAAATAAAAGGAAAAGGAAACTTAAAATGACAAATTTCTAAATTTGCGCAGGATATAGAATGATATATAGCTAACTATATATACCACCCATGCGACACCAATGCTTGAATGGATCCTCTTAATTCCTAAACTGGTATGTTCTATTTACTCTATTGAGAAATGCCATGTCCAATGGATGTAAATCAAAAGAGTTAGTCAAGAATGACTTTTGCGCCGAATACCTAAGATCAAAGTCTATGTAATCTCGTACAGATTTCAATGCCTACTGAGGTAATATCCTTTTCATCCTCAAAAAATGGTATTATCTCATCGTAAAATAGGACGAGCATGATGACCATTCTATTTTCTTTTTTTTTTATTCCCTAAAATATGTTTGAAATAAAAATCTATTTAGTAACACAATTTCATTTTTTATTTCTGGAACAAATTTTTAGTCCAAAAATAGGTTTAGAACAGAAATGAGAAGTAATATTTTTATTTTACTTTTCTATTTCTAGAATAAAAATGAAAAATAAAAACTTTTTTCATTGCTCACCCTCACTACCAAACGACCATCCGCTCTTAGCCACCATCCACCCACCCACCCGCTGTGACATCCCGATTTTCCAATCCTATTTTCAATAAATTGAGACGGGCATTTCGTTGGCACGTATATAGTTCTTTTCCTTGAGTCGGCCACTCATGTGAAAACTAGTCTATCGGGTGAAGTTGTTAAGAGTTTCTAATGCATCAGACTTGAGAATTTGACCAGGAAGCGACCTTTTGATCGAGCTAATCTGCAAGGGTCATTACGGCACGATTAAAATCGATTAGAGATCGGAGATAGGTCGACTCGACAAAGGCATGTGATCAGGTGTGGGTGATTCCACCAGATCGCACAATTCTTATCGATCGACACTGGATCGACTTTTTCTATCGATTGGGTACCCTGTGTTCATATTTGAAACCTTGAGATTACCTTGACAACCGAAAGTCATCAATATTTCAAAGATGTACATTGTGGGTTGAGATGATCAACCACAGGTCGAATGCATGAAAATTTCTAAAGGCTACCCGGTAGGTTGGGCCGCGCTAGTATCGTGCCAAAGTGAAATTAACCGTGGAATTGAGATCGAATTCAGAAATTGAAAGTCTGGGTGTGTCACAAATCATTTTAGGATCATTGACTTATCTTCGGAATATTTTTCATGCAAGCCGAGCTTCTCAGCAAAATAATCAAGAAATGGCTAATTTGGCTCGAGAAATTAGTAGGCCGCTTTTGGTCGCGCTTTTGGGACTTAAGTTGGTTCTATGGACAAGTGAAGATGTGAATTAAAGTGTGGTGACATTGGATTAATTTTATGGACTTCAATTTGATTCAATTGGAAGAGAATCGAGTGAAATTAAAGAAGTTGTTGTACAAAGAATTGGACCCCGGCAGAAATTGCAAGTGAACCCATTGGAAGAGGTTGTGGGAGATAGTGGAGTGTGATGTCATCCTAGGTCATGGTGGGCCATTTTGTGGAATTAAAGAAAAAGAAAAAGAAAAGAAAAATGGTCCCATCTCTCTCTCTCCTTCTTCTCTCTCCTCCCTCTCTTATTCCTCTCTCTTCCGTGCGATTCCTCCATCTTCTTCATCTTCCTTCTTCGGCTGCTCGGTTCCGTGGAGACCGAAGACCAGAGGAAGCGGCAGCTGCCGTCGCACGCCCCCTCCGCCGCTCATCGCCGCCGTTTGTGCCTCCGTCCGCCGCTCGCCTTAACCGCTCGCATCTCCATCTTCTCCTTGCATCTTCGAACCCAGCAACCGGAAGAAGACCTCAGCAGCTGCAGGAGATCCGCCGAAGCCATTGTAGCCTCCGTGCGTCGCCGTCGCCACCATCGCGCTGGACCGCCGTTGGCCGACCCCTCTCCTTTCCCCTTCCTCTCTTCCGCCGACTCTCTCTCCTGCTCCTTTACGTTCGACGCCCAGAAATTTCAGAGTGTAGGAGCTGCTGGAGCTCCCTCCGGCCACCATGAGGCCTTGCCTGGCCGCCGCCCGGCCCGTCCAAGCCCCGCCAGTCCTCCTCCGCCGTCCCTCCACCCGATCCGGTGCCGGATCTGCTCCCTCTCGGCCTCGATCAGCAACCCAGAAAATGGGTATGGCAGCCCATGTTTGGCCCGTTTTGGCCGCCTTCCCGAGCCTGGATGCTCGGCCCGCTTTGAGGAAAGTTGTTCTCCTCGGCGTCCCCGTCGTTTTGGTCTGCTCAGCTCGCTAATCCAGTGAGTTTAACTCACTAAACCTCGCTTAGAGGGTTAATTATGCTTTAGGGGTGCTTAGTTTATGTTAATTGTGATTAGGTGGTTAGTTTAATTTATTTAAGTGTGGATTATATTAATGTGTTTAATTAGCTTAAAGTGTGATTAAATTAAGGTTAAGTGAATGTTTACATTAATATAAACCTTGATGTGACATAAAGGAATTTACTTTTGATTTATTTAAATATCTCGAAATTATTTAATAATTTAATAATATAATATTATTCGAAATTATTAAAATATTATTATTTAATTATTTTCGGAATAAATTTAATTATTTATTAAATTCGAAAATTTTGTCGAGACCCTAAATTCTCAGAATTTCGTGCCAGTCGCTGCTGTGAATTCAGATTTTGAAATTGATGGTCGGATATTGTAAATTGAATGTGGATTGCGAAAAATATTAATATTATTATTTAATTAATTTTCGGAATAAAGTTAATTATTTATTAAAATTCGAAAATTTCGTCGGGACCTTATACTCTCAGAATTTCGTGCCGATCGCTGCTGTGTATTTAGAATTTGAATATGATGATTGATTGTGGCAAATTGAGTGTTGATTGGGATAAATAAGGATTTTATTCATAAATACCCAAATGTCGGGTTTTGATGCAAAAATTGGATTTTAATGATTATATTAAATAGTGGGGTTTGAAAAAGTGAGATATTGGCTTTTTGATTCGAAATTAGCGTGTACCCACACACGTGAGTAATTTATGGAATATTTTTAATATGAAGAAAAATGGCCGGGATCATTATTTTAAGTGGAATCGTTGAGTTAAATGCAAAGTGTCCCGGGGCCGAATATGATTTGGCTGTGTGATAATTAAGAGGAATCGTCCTGGGTTGTTGAGCCGGACTTGCCCCTATATGGGATGCCCACGCGGTGGTTGTGGGTCGCGGTAGATTCTGGGCCCATGCTCCTTCGGGAATGCCGTCGACGTACAGATGAAGCCGTGCTCCATGGGGGGAGGCGATGCCTAGCTATATGCCAGTAGATAGCCGAACTGCGAGTAGGCTATGCCCTTGTGTGGCAGTGAATAATAATTGGAATGCGTGCTAAGTGCGATTGTGATTTATATGAAAGTGATGGCATTCCAATTGTTTGAGTTCCTATTACTATCTGTGATTGAGTGATTTGAATTGCGCTAACCTGCAGGAAGAAACTGAGGCGAGGTAAGTCTTCTTTGTGATGTGGCTAGGCCACCCGGGGTGTATTTTCTTTCTAATAGGGGTTTAGGGGGTTGAACTTGCTGAGACATCGTCTCATCCCGGTTGTGGGATTAAAATTTCAGGTCCCTGGTGGACGGAGCGACCAGATAGCTTTGGTTGGCTTTGAGGAGTTGCAGAGGTGAAGTCATAAGGATTGGAGAATGTGTCCAACTTGTAGGTCGTAGGACAGTTCCTTTTTAAGAGCCGATCTTTTGTAAACTTTTGGCTGTAGGCTTCTGTTTGTAATTCTGTCAAATTATGAAAGTGTTATGTTGTGGTTTTGCTTCCTGCTTTTCTATCCCGTATTTCATTGTCAGGGGTTTTATAATACGTTCCGCTTGCGCGATAATAAATGAATGGGGTCGGCGATGTATCCTGGGATGTCGCATATTTGATCGACCGCAGTGGGATGTGTGCGCACTCGGGGTTCGGGGCGTGACACCCGCCACCTCCCATCTCCGCCTCCCATGAAAGAGAAATTATGTGTCATATTGAAATAGAAAAATCAATTTCGTGAGAAAAAAGAGTGACTTAGTGAAATAGTGCAATCTCCCATTGAATATTTGCACTTAAAGTTATAATATCTTGTTGATCACATGGTGGAATCTAGCTAGTATGTTGTTAGCATGTGAGAGTGTACGTAAGCTTAATTTAAGTCGAACCACTATAAATTTTGTGTGCAACTTTCTCTTCCATTAACTCTCATTATTTAAGTTTGTTGCACACTTTCGGGTTATTTCAAAAGTCTTCCATCGCATAACAGATTATGAATATCTACCAGAAATCTGATGGCTCATTTATCAAACTCTGATCCTTATTCAGACTTTGCCCGTAACTTATTTTATTCCATATTTAATTGTCAAGACTTCTTTTAAATACCTGTTCACCTCCCTTTAGGTGTTCGTACGACTATCATCATTTCAAACTGTATTGTTGAATTTGCTAACATGGATGATGTTATGATGATGTGGCAAATCCACATGAAATCTATAGGATAACGATAGTAAAAAATTTAATGATACTATCATGAAAAATCTAATGGTACATTTATGACATATTTGAGATTTTTTTTTTTAATATTTACCTTATGGATTTCACATTACCATACTACATTACCATGTGTCATCTAGATCTGCAAATTTAACATTTAAATTTGACAGAAGTCAACGGAAGGTAAATTTGTCACAATTATATAAGATGAGGTAAATTTATCATGAACGTATTAGTTTAGGATTTTTTGTGATAAAAAAATTAATTTGAAAATAAATTTATTACAAGTGTATTAATTTGGGATTTTTATAATAGTTAAAAAATTAGTTTTGAGTAAATTTATCATATATATATATATATATATTAGTTCGGGGTTTTTTAGAGTATTATTATTATTTTTTTGAAAAAGGAAAGATTTCTCTAAAGATTTTGCGAAAGAATGTTCCATGGAACGGGAGTCAACAAACACAACGGCGGAGGGAAAACGAAGAAACCTAAAATAACCGCTACCAAAACCTAAAGATTTTTTTGTTAAGCAGAAGTTCATGCTCAAGTTTATCTATGGTGTGGTTGAGGTTTTCAATATCTCTTGTTCATCAAGGATGTATTAAACATTTCGATATCAAATATCATAATTGTCATTATTCAGTTTCTCTCCCTTATTGAGGTCAACCATAATAGTCTGGGATGTTAAGGCCATGATCAATTACTACTACACATTTACATAACAAGCATAGAATCAATACTAACACATTTTCTACATTAATACACATATATAATTTGCAGCAACGATAGATTGAATAATGATAATCCAACAAAAAATGTGACATCTTGAAATTCGATCCCGAATATATGAAATGATTGTTTTGTCGACACACTTGTGGTCATTTTACTTGGAGCTAGCCCCTCACGAGTTAACTAATCTAATAGGTGATGCCGTTAAGAGATATAAACGCGATGGACTAGAGTATTCGATCGGAAATCGACTACTTGACCATAATAATTGGTAATGGTCAATACGACATCGTTATAATCGAATTATGATCAAATATAAGTCGATTCAATGGAATTGCATAGTCGAATTGTGGGTGGTTCCGCATGATTGCGAAATTCGCATTGAATGGCACTAACCCAATTTTCTATCGAAATTATACTTGGGACACGTAATTGAAACCTTGTGATTTATACGTGTTGACACCTAATTTTTGTTTTCAAATACAATATATATATATATATATATATATATATATATATATTAGAGAAAAAGAGAAAAGAGAAAAAAAAGAAAAAGAAACCACCACTGTTCCGTGCTCATATGCTAACCCACAATGACCACTGGGCGTTTTCACGGCCCCGACGAGCTGCTGTTGCTGGCCACCTCTGCTCGCCACCATTGCTACCGTCGACTTTGCAACCCGATGCCTCCAAACTAATTTATGACAAATTTACCCTAAACTGGTACATTTATGACAAATTTACCCCAAACTAATTTATTCGACTGCAAAAAACCATAAACTGGTAAATTTGTGACAAATATACCCTATGCTAAATTGAATTAATATCACAAAAAAATCATAAAAATTGTAAACTGTGACAAACGGACCGTAAAATCCTAAATTGGTATACTGGTTAACTGTCACGTGTCATTTAACTTAATAATTTGATAATAAAATTTAACGAAAACTAACATAGGGTAAATTTGTCACAAGTGTACCGGTTTGGGATAAATTTGTCAAAAGTATACCAGTTTGGGGTTTTTTGTGGTCAAAAAAATAGTTTGGGGTAAATTTATTACAAGTGTACTAGTTTGGGGGTTTTTAGAGTATTATCCCTTTAATTTACCTGTTAATTATGTTTGCAATTACTTAGTGGCATGTGTTAATTTTAATGCAATTAGGATCTTGGTAGTTATGATTGTTACTTTAATGATTGCGCACATGCATGATCACATCATATGTTAGTGGATAGGTATAAAATTAGTCCAAAGTGCCTGACAACAATCCTTTTTTTTTTTTCTTAAATGAACAAGATTAGGTACCGAAAGGACAATAATTGGTTAATTAGTGTAATCAAGTCCCCAACCCTAGATTCTCTAGCTGCATAGGAAGTGAGGTATACTCACATACCTCACTTGGTTTCTAGTTGACTCCAATAGGCTAGTGGTGACTCATTTTGCGAAATTTCTAAAAATATCCCAATGTCACGCGGGGTATGGGCTTGGGAGAATTCGATCGGAAATCGACTACTTGACCATAATAATTGGTAATGGTCAATACGACATCGTTATAATCGAATTATGATCAAATATAAGTCGATTCAATGGAATTGCATAGTCGAATTGTGGGTATACTCACATACCTCACTTGGTTTCTAGTTGACTCCAATAGGCTAGTGGTGACTCATTTTGCGAAATTTCTAAAAATATCCCAATGTCACGCGGGGTATGGGCTTGGGAGAATTCGATCGGAAATCGACTACTTGACCATAATAATTGGTAATGGTCAATACGACATCGTTATAATCGAATTATGATCAAATATAAGTCGATTCAATGGAATTGCATAGTCGAATTGTGGGTGGTTCCGCATGATTGCGAAATTCGCATTGAATGGCACTAACCCAATTTTCTATCGAAATTATACTTGGGACACGTAATTGAAACCTTGTGATTTATACGTGTTGACACCTAATTTTTGTTTTCAAATACAATATATATATATATATATATATATATTAGAGAAAAAGAGAAAAGAGAGAAAAAAAAAGAAAAAGAAACCACCACTGTTCCGTGCTCATATGCTAACCCACAATGACCACTGGGCGTTTTTCACTGGCCCTGACGAGCTGCTGTTGCTGGCCACCTCTGCTCGCCACCATTGCTACCGTCGACTTTGCAACCCGATGCCTCCGCCCGCGACGCCGCCGCTTCGGCCCTGTCGTGACCCAACGCCAACGCCACGGTGACCACCAGCAACCCGATCCCTCCGCTGTCGTTGCAGCACCAATACTGTTGCCACATGTCCTCGCAAACACCGCGTCATCGTTGTTACCTGCCATGTTGCCGTCGCCGTCGCACCCTTCGCCATTGTTGTCGCCTGTCCACCTGGTGCCAGCACCATCAAGAAGCCAGGAGGAGAAGGTTGGCATTCGGGTAGGGTTCGCCGAGAATCGAGTCGCGACCACCGACCCAGGTTGGATTCAGGTCGTCGGCTGGGTAGCGATCTATCCAGTTGGGCCTGTCGGATGGGTTGATCCATCATTAGGCCGGCCCCATCTCTTTTTAGGAAAAAAGGGCTAATTTAGTTTGGGTCGGGCTCATTTTTTTTAAAAAAAAAAGAAAGAGGGGAAAAAGAAAAGATGGGTCTTGGGTTGGGCTTGTACTGCAGGCTGGCACCGTAGGCCCCGAATGGGCTTGCCTCAAGCGGGCCTGGCCCGACCGCCCGACTTGGTTGAACTCGGGTCCGGTCTGATCGGACCAAACTCGGAACGGCCCGAAAAGAAAATTTTTTTATATTATTTTATTATTAAAAAATTAAAAATTTTAAAAGAAAAATCGAAAATCCAAAAATGTAGTGTTTGGTTAGAAATTGTTATATATTGCCTTTATAGTGTATTTAGGCCTTTAATTGCTTGTATATTGATTATTCTGCATGTTTAATTTAGGGCTAATACCTTGAAAAACCCCAAACTGGTACACTTGTGACAAATTTACCCCAAACTATTTTTTTGACCATAAAAAACCCCAAACTGGTAAACTTGTGACAAATTTACCCTAACTGATTATAAAAAACCCTAAACTGGTACATTTATGACAAATTTACCCCAAACTAATTTATTCGACTGCAAAAAACCATAAATTTGGTAAATTTGTGACAAATATACCCTATGCTAAATTGAATTAATATCACAAAAAAATCATAAAAATTGTAAAGCGTGACAAACGGACCGTAAAATCCTAAATTGGTATATCTTTGGTTAACTGTCACGTGTCATTTAACTTAATAATTTGATAATAAAATTTAACGAAAACTAACATAGGGTAAATTTGTCACAAGTGTACCGGTTTGGGATAAATTTGTCAAAAGTATACCAGTTTGGGGTTTTTTGTGGTCAAAAAAATAGTTTGGGGTAAATTTATCACAAGTGTACTAGTTTGGGGTTTTTTAGAGTATTATCCCTTTAATTTACTTGTTAATTATGTTCGCAATTACTTAGTGGCATGTGTTAATTTTAATGCAATTAGGATCTTGGTAGTTATGATTGTTACTTTAATGATTGCGCACATGCATGATCACATCATATATTAGTGGATAGGTATAAAATTAGTCCAAAGTGCCTGACAACAATCCTTTTTTTTTTTCTTAAATGAACAAGATTAGGTACCGAAAGGACAATAATTGGTTAATTAGTGTAATCAAGTCCCCAACCCTAGATTCTCTAGTTGCATAGGAAGTGAGGTATACTCACATACCTCACTTGGTTTCTAGTTGACTCCAATAGGCTAGTGGTGACTCATTTTGCGAAATTTCTAAAAATATCCCAATGTCACGCGGGGTATGGGCTTGGGAGAATTCGTGCCTAATCATGGGCCTTAGACTTGTCTTTTAGGCAATACCCATAAACCTGTTCTCTCCCCCCGTGGGGTAGGTTGCAACAGCTTGGCGACTCCGTTGGGGAATTAGTTCTAGACCTTAGAGGACTTAGGCCTAAATTTATCTTGTTCAAAAATAAGTTTTGTTTGGTAGTGAGGATATCAGGCGCCTCCCTAACATGGGTGTTAAATGTTTTTGTAGTTGGAGTTATAAGGGGAGGAGTGATTGTTAATCTCATCTTACAAGTGTGGAGTTGTGAATGAATGTTCATGTTTTGAATTTATGAAGTGTTGCTTGTCTATAAATTGTCATGCCTGCATTTCTTGCATTGCACTACACCATGGCACACACTACCTACTGTTGGACTTGGGCCGCATAAAATTACGTAGGATGGTGTTGAGGTGGATAACACTTCGACTACAACCGTGTAGTACGAGTCACCCATCTCAATCCCGGAATTTCTTTCTTCACTTTGAAGGTACCCACCCCAGTTTGCAACCGCCCGACATGGGTCGGTTCTTTGATGAAGCCGAAGTCATGGGTAACACGACCTAACTGCAATCTTGTTGGTTCAGTCCGGTGATCCTATGACTCCATTTTGAGCCGTGTAGAGTAGAAATCGAATCACATCCCATGTGCGTGTCTATGTAATTTTTTTTTTAAAAGAGATAAAGGTTGGCACCCATTGTAAGTATCATTTTCCTTTTTATTTGCTCATTTTATATTGAACCTCCATCTTGAAATTCGCGGACATCAATCGATTGCCCTCAATGTTGTAGGCTTATAATTGTAGGCTTATAATTGAAAAAATTGGCAATTAATTTTCACAAGTGGACATTGAATGCTGGTTTTAAACACTTTAATTTGGCTCTATTGAACACATGGTTTTGTTTAAATTTCTAGTTATGGGCTCAAAGTCAGTTTGAATAAAAAAACTTTCAAGTTGTGATTTTATATTGGCGTACAAAAATTGGAATTGCAATTTTTATTATCAAATTCTCTCATCCTCACATTATGGGACTAAAATGCAAATTATTTTGTGTACAAATTTCTCAAAATAGAAGTCACTTCATTTTTCTAAGAGTAAAATCACAAATCAATCTTTCAAAAATCAATGACCCTTTTGCATATGAAACATTTTGAATAAAAGTGAACATTCGATTGATCTCATTCACTTTGCATGATGAGACAAATGAAGGGAGTTGTCAAGCATCCCAAAGGGCGAATTCGAATGGAGAGTAAACTATATCGATTCCAATTATTCATTTCTGATACCGTTTCTAACATGACTTTCTTTTTATTATCAAGGAGACGTTAAGAGTACCAAGGTTTGTAACGTTTCAACAAATGCAAGGGAGCATTATTAAGTTATGTTCATCTTAAACAAAGAAAGATTCAAATGAAATAGATGGGCAATATTATCTTTTCCTCCATAAGAGATACCTTGGGATGTTGATCCCCTGACTTTGGAAAAG
This sequence comes from Eucalyptus leucophloia subsp. euroa, assembly GCA_017140325.1. Taxonomy (NCBI): domain Eukaryota; kingdom Viridiplantae; phylum Streptophyta; class Magnoliopsida; order Myrtales; family Myrtaceae; genus Eucalyptus; species Eucalyptus leucophloia. The sequence continues at coordinate 8,658,600 of CM029468.1, read as the reverse complement.
GATGTATTTTGTTCCTAAACTTGATTCTCTTTAGTATAAAGGAATGACATATCCTTTTCTTTGGTACATGACAAACTCGAACATAACAAAAGTTTGTCAAATAAAGAGTGGGAGAACAACGTTTGATTCAAAGAAAATCCTCTTATTCCCCCACCAATGAAGTGTGCTGGAACAATATTGTCAAATTTATCAAGAAATGATGTATCGTTCCTCAATTGGACCTAATTAAGTATGGAGATAACCTGTTTCATCTCCTCTCCTTACACGGTGATAAAAAAAAAAGTTGCACATTAACCAAAGAAGCAGTGCCTTGCACCAAGGAATCAAGAAAACATCAAACACTTAAAGGCGAATGCAAGGGAATGGTATTGTTGAGTTACCATAAATTCATGAGGGTGAATCCAAGAATTTTAGCACCCAAAGAATAAAAGCGAGTGAAGGGTAATAATGTATCGTTTCCAACATTTCAATCCCTAAAGATTTTGCACTAACATAATCTTTTGCATTCTTTATAGGGCTATCGGGTTGCCATGTCGTAGGTAAGTACTCTTCTTCTCAAAAAAAAAAAAGGGGGGGCGAGAATTTCCATTAATAAAAAAACCTTTTGCGCTTTCCTAGAGAAAAGCACAAAAATGAATAATTGAGAAAAGAAAAAAATTTCTACAAACTTTTTTAGCATCATTTTTATCTCAAAATTATTTTCTCATTTTGTGGGTTATTCATTTTGAATCAAATTTCCCTATGGAGATTGATCTACTTAGATGATCTCAACAGAGTAAAATGGAGACATTAATCATGCCAATTAAAAAATGATTAGGATGAAGAAAGGTAAGCCATTTCTAAACATGTCCTTCAAACACTTTTGACAGTTGAGTGAAAAAGCGACATTCTCTTAGGACAAAGGATTCATTCACATTGAGCGCAAAGATCAAAATGATAAAGGCATTTCCTTCATCAATCCCAAGCATTGCACTAATCTCTTCCTACCCCTTTGGGCAGAATAAAGATGATCCTTCAAACTACCCCTATCAAGAACGACTCTACATTTGGGCGGCGTAGGAGGTTACGATCATGTTATAAAGCAAAAGGTTGAGAAAGATTCTATTACTTTCACTTGCATTAATTTTTCCGGTGATAGCTTCAAAGGAATTCTCATTAGATCTTGACTCATCCCAATGTGAAGAAGAGTATTTCCTTCTCTACCCAAACATTGATATCCATTGCTTTAACCAACTTGGGCCTGATTATTCATTTCTAAACCTCGAGTGGTGATCATCTCCCTTCACTAGGGCAAGGCATAAGAATTGACCAAATATAATTGACAGTCACGAGAAAATGTGAAAAGCATCTCGAAAGTCATAAGAGATACAAAAGTTCAAAGAGCAAAAAGTTCGACAAACTAAGGGGCATGAAAAGCAGTGTGCCTGGTAAAAGCAAGGCCAATACCCATTAAAAGAAAAAAAAAAACCTGTATCTTATGTGGAAGAAAAAATTATCAAAGTCCAAGTGCCTACGCAAAAAAATTTATCGCAAGAGCATAGGACATTAGAGAAAGGAGCAAAGCTCCCATGCATAAATGATTAGTCAATGGACTTTCAAGATGTGTTGTGTTTCAAAAGCCAAATGCTTTCGAAAGGTCGAGCGACTTGGTTACGATGCCATGATGATTATTGACTCTTAAATACCCTATTGAAAATTTTAAGCTTTTCGAGCCTCTCTCGAGCCAACACTACAACCCTCCTCCGAAGTCTTTTTTGATTGGGATGATTTGAGTGAAAATGAGAATGCCATGAAGAAGTTACTGCTTGAAAGAGTGGAAATAATTCTATCTTGTCTTATCTTCTAAGTTCTTGACTTGTAAACCCAGTGATGATAGCAACAAATGTTTTTTTATTGGCCTTAAAGCAATAATTCCTTTGTGTAAGCCCATGACCAAATCTATATTGTGGTCCTTTCAAAAGACCTTTTTGATCGATCAGATTGTGCTCATCACAAATGTTTCTGAAAACCTTTGATATGGGTTATGTGAGATACCCTCAGCAATCAGTTACTTCCCATGAGAATAGATGGGATCAAGCAACCATTTTATTAAGAGTGTGTGAGAAACTTTTTCTGACTAAGAAGCTCTAGTTTTGCATGCTTAATGAGCATTTTTCATGAGTCGTAGTCATTCTGATAAGAACTTGACTCCTAGAGAATTTGATGATTAATGATACATTCCTAAACAAGATGATAGTTTTGTGCCTCATGATGTTGATTGACATCTAATGTTTTTTAAAAAGCAGTCAAACTTAGCTTGATTAGCTTGTTCAATTAATGCTGCAATATTGCCAAAACATCTCTTAATGGTGTCCCTAATGACATTTGTTCAAGTTGAGTTTGACAAGATTCCTTAGTGAAATTATGCAGTTTTTGCCAAGTTCGTGGGTCAATCATTAAACTGCACGATTTGTGGATCTATCCTTAAACCGCACGGTTTGTGGATCTATCCTTAAACCACTTGGTTCATGGATCTATCCTTAAACCACTCGGTTCATGGGTCTATCCTTAAACCACAAGGTTTGTGAGTCAATCCTTAAACCACACGGTTCGTGGGTCTATCTTTAAACCACAAGGTTCACAAGTCAATCATTAAACCACAAAGTTCGTGGGTCCATCCTTAAACCACAAGGTTCGTGGGTCAATCCTTAAACCACACGGTTCGTGGGTCTATCATTAAATCATAAGGTTCGTGGATCCATCCTTAAACCACATGGTTCATGGGTCTATCCTTAAACCACACGGTTCGTGAGTCTATCCTTAAACCACAAGGTTCGTGGGTCTATCCTTAAACCACAAGGTTCGTGGGTCTATCCTTAAATCACACGGTTCGTGGGTCTATCCTTAAATCACAAGGTTCGCGGTTCAATCATTAAACCACACGATTCGTGGGTTTATCCTTAAACCACAATGTTCGTGGCTCAATCCTTAAACCACACGGTTTGTGGGTCTATCCTTAAATCACATGGTTCGTGGGTCAATCCTTAAACCACAAGGTTTGTGGTTCAATCCTTAAACCACAAAGTTTGTGAGTCTATCCTTAAACTACAAGATTCGTGGGTCAATCCTTAAACCACATAGTTTGTGGGTCTATCTTTAAACCATATGGTTTGTGGGTCTATTTTTAAACCACGCTTTTAAAATGTTCATGAGTCTATCTTTAAACTACGATTTTTCAAAAGGTTCATGGTCAACCTTAAACCACGTCATCTACAAAGGTTTATGGGTTTTTCTCAAACCAAGTATTGTCAACCCGGTCAAAACCCATCGTTATATTGTGAGACTTCATTGCTCTCTTCTTCTTATGACCCGGTGGGCTTCTATAGCTCAGAGTCCTTTTCTCTCCTTTTATGACCCAATGAGCTTATGTTGCTTCGAGTCCTTCTCCCTCTTCTTATGAGCCAGTGGGCTTTCCGTACCCCGGAATCCTTCTCCCTCTTCTTATGACTTGGTGGGCTTTCCATACCCCGGAATCCTTCTCCCTCTTCTTACGACCTAGTGAGCTTTCCGTAGCCTAAAGTCCTTCTCCCTCTTCTTATGACCTAGTGGGCTTTCCGTAGCCCGGAGTCATTCTCCCTCTTCTTATGACCTAGTGGGCTTTCTGTAGCCCGGAGTCCTTCTCCCTCTTCTTATGACTTAATAGGCTTCTATAGCCCAGAGTCCTTCTCCCTCTTCTTATAACCCGGTGGGCTTTCTGTAGCCAGGAGTCTTTCTCCCTCTTCTTATAACCCGGTGGGCCTCTGTAGCCCGAAATCCTTCTTCTTATGACATGGAGAGCTTTGTAATCCGGAGAGCTTTTGTAGCCCGAAGTTCTTCTTTCTATGACACAGAGAGCTTTGTAGCCCGGAGAGCTTTTATAACCCGAAGTGCTTTGTAGCCCAGAGTCCTTCTTCCTATGACGTGGAGAGCTTTGTAACCCAGAGAGCTTTTGTAGCCTGGAGTGCTTTGTAGCCCGGAGTCCTTCTTCTTATGACACGGAGAGCTTTGTAGCCCGGAGTCCTTCTTCCTATGACATGGTGTGTTTCTGTATCCCGGAGTCTTTCTTCCTCTTATTGACAAGACGCGCTTCCATAGTTATAAGTTCTTTCTGTCGACCTGATACGTGCCTATGCACCTGGGGTCTCTCTACCACCGAAATGATTTAGGTATCTTCTGTCTTTGAATGCAACCTCTTTGAGGCTACATTCAAAGAGGAGCAACTATTGACACTTAATTTTTTTTAAATACAAAAAAAATTATTAGAGAAAAAAAGAGAAAAAGAGGAAAAATGAAAAAGAAAAATAACAAAACAACAAAAAAAAAGAAAAGAAAAAGAAAAAAATGCCTCTTTTTCCCTTTTGTGGCCCAGGCTCGTTTCCCCTGTGGCTTGACCCATGCCAGCCTTCTCCCTCCTCCATCTTCACACAAGAAACCCTAGAGAACAAGGTGGGGAGACAAAAAAGGGGAAAAAAAACAACAACAGAAGCAGCACAAAAAGGGGGAAGCGGATCGAGCAGAAGGGGAGGACAGGAAGAAAGGGAAATCGAGGAGGCATCGTCGATGCTGCCCAACGCCGTTCGAGCCGCCACTCTCTCGACCTCGACGCCGTCAAGTCGCCGCAACTCCTAGGCTCGACGCTATTGGGGCCGTTGCCCTCCGAACGTCGACTTACAACGCGCCCGCCGCCACGCTGCGAGGCTAGCAACTCGAGCCCCCTCGCCGCGCAACTTGCTGCACCCGCCGTTCAAGCCACCGTCGCTCCTCCTGCAACCCAACGTCGCCGCAACAACCTGCAAGCCCTCTCACCGAGCCTCCGCCGCATCTTCGCCACTAATCGTCCCCCTGCGCTAGCCACCGCAGCTCCTGCGACCAGCCCCAATTGCGACTCCAGACGTCGCTCCTACTGTGACTCACCTTAGCTAGCACGGCACCAGAGCACCGCCCACCTTCCACCACGAGATCTGCAACGTCTGTCATTGCTGCTCATGGCCACCGTCGTTCCATGACCACCGGATATCACCGACCCACAATGAGTTGCTGCTCTTGGCCGCCTCTGCTCGCCACCATTGTTGCTGTCGACCTTGCAACCCGATGCCTTCGCCCATGACACCGCCTTTGCTCCTACCCTGTCCATGACCCAACACCAACGTTGCAACGATCGCCAATAGCCCCATCCCTCTACCGCTGTCGCAGCACCAATATCATTGCCACATGTCCTCGCAGATGCTGCGTCGTCGTCGTTGCTTGCCATGTTGCCGCCGTTGTCAAGCCCGTTGCCACTGTCGCCACCCGTTTGCCTGGTGCCAGCGCCGTCAAGAAGCCCATGAGGAGAAGGTTGGCATTTGGGTAGGGTTCGTCGGGAATTGGGTCGCGGCCACCAACTCAGGTTAGATTCAGGTCGTCGGCCGGGTAGGGATCCGTCCGGTTGGGCCTGTCAGATAGGTTGATCCATCCTTGGGCCGGCCCATCTCTTTTTATGAAAATAGGGCTAATTTAGTTTGGGCCAGGCTCATTTTAAAAAATAGAAAGAAGGGAAAAAGAAAAGATGGGTCTGGGCCACGCTTGTATTGTAGGTCTCGCACCACGGGCCTCGAATGGGCTTGCCTCGGGCGGGCTGGCCCGACTTGCCCGACCGGGTGGGACGCGGGTTCGGTCTAATCGGACCAGACCCGAACCAGCCCGAAAAGAAAAAAAATTATTTTTTTATTATTTAAAAAATTTAAAATTTAAAATTTAAAAAAATTCGAAAATCCAAAAATGTAGGGTTTGGTTAGAAATTGTTATATATTGCATTTATAGTGTATTTAGGCCTTTAATTGCTTGTATATTGATTATTATGCATGTTTAATTTACCTATTAATTATGTTTGCAATTATTTAGTGGCATGTGTTAATTTTAATGCAATTAGAATCTTGGTAGCTATGATCGTTACATTAATGATTGCGCACATGCATAATCACATCATATTGTTAGTGGATAGGTATAAAATTAGTCCAAACTACTTGACAAAAATCATTTTTTTTAAATAAACAAGATTAGGTACCGAAATGTCACTAATTGATTCATTAGTGTAATCAAGTCATTGACCCTAGATTCTCTGATTGCGTAAGAAGTGAGGTATACTCCCATACCTCACTTGGTTTCTAGCCAACCCAATAGACTAGTGGCGACTCCTTTTGTGAAATTCCTAAAAATATCCTAATGTCACGCAGGATATGAGCTTGGGAGAACTTGTGCCTAATCATGGGCCTTAGGCTTGTCTTTTAGGCAATACCCCTAAACTTATTCCCTCCCTCCGAGGGGTAGGTTGGGACAATACGACAACTGAGAGTTGTCTATGAGTCAGAGATGCACAAACGTGAATTGAAAATTATCGACAGTGGGTCAAACGCACTAAAATCCCTAAAAACTATATGATATGTTAGGTTGTACTAAAATCGCATTCGGTCAATTTTAACTACGAAATTAAATTCGGTTTCGAGAATCGGACGTTCGAGCGTGTCATGATTCATTTTTAGGACGTCATCTCATCTTTCGGCGAATTTTCGTCAAGTCCGAAATTTTGCGGAAAAATCAATTTTCGGACAAGATGGAAAATAAAAGGAAAATTCGGATCAAGAGGGAAAAAGGGATTTTCCTGCCTAAGATGACTTTGTTTGTTAGAAAATAGAGGAAAAATGGACATTCGGTGGGCTCTTGACTTCTAAGCATGAAGACTTTGGAGGCCTTGTCATGAGTGTTTAGATATTTGGCCAATTCTTCTTATTGGTTAGTGCCTTGACTTCATGGTTCTTTCATTTTCTTCCTTCTCTCTCTCTCTCTCCCTCTCTCTCATCCATGCACTCTCTTTTCCCCCTTCTTTGCCAAAGTAGCCTAATTCCCCCATCTCCTTTTCTTCCTTTCTTCTTTCATTCTCCCCTCACGTTCTTCCCCCCCCCCCCCTCAACCAGCGAACCCATCCCAAGCCATCAACTCCAGCCGAGTCCCATCCTCCTCACACCACTGTAGCATCCCATCCCCAACTCCACAAGCCCTCACACCACCAGCAACACCGTCCACTTCCCCTCAGCCTTCACGCATCCAGCAACCCCACACCACAACCGTCTTCACGCCCAACTTCACTGAGCAGCTCACCTCCACCGCTGCAACTCCAATAGCAACCTCAGCTAGCTGCACCACCCCGTGTTCAGCCGCCATCCCAACTCCAGCACCGCCGGCTTACTCCAATCACCATCCAGCCGAGACTAGCTCAGCCCTTAGCCCTCCAAACAGCCCTTGGCCGAAGGCTTGTAGAGTCATCACAACCGCTGATTGAGCTCCATTCGAGACACGATAGTCTGGGGTTCTCACCACTGTCATGTGGTCGTTGTCGTGAGCCTGCCGTCATTGAATTCCGATGAGTTAACTCCTAAATCCCTGATTATATTGTTAATTGCGCTTATGCAGTTAGATTAGTGTTAATTATCTTGTTTAGATTAGTATTAATTAGCTTGGTTAGATTAGTGTTAAGATGGATTAGCTTAATCTTCAGATTTATTTACTAGATACTCTCTGTTTGCTAACTTCATGGGTTAAAGTTTGCTACAATTTTAAGGTTGCTCCCTTCTTGAAAAATATTCAAAATATCTTCATGTATGACATATATTTTACTCAAGATTTTATGGATTGAAACAAACAAGATTTAATTTTCATTACATGCAAAGCAGAATCTCGATTTGTGCTGGAACCCGTGACCCTTTTGGTGTTTAAAGAATTTTTATCAACTCTTAGGGTTCGATTTTTGAAAGAGTTTATTCACAAAAGTTTTTCCTCACATCTTGAATTTTAACATAGTCAAATTTCAGATCAAATAAACGAGTTTTGGATCTCGAACCAAACTGATTTTGGAAAACAAAATTTCTGGACACGGAGACAGTTTTGGTGACGGTTTGAGCAATTTACTTCTCTTATTCTAGGAAGGTCTGGGTCAAAATGTCTGTATGAAAAGTGTTTGTTTAAATATCCTTTATAACATATTCAAATTTGAGAATTTTCTGAACTCTTTTGGTTATGTTCCTAGAATTAATCTTGGAGACGTGCGAGTGGACCCAATTTCTGCCGGTATGGGCTGGTAGTGGTCTTGTGGTTGTTCTTGGTGTCTTGCTTACTAGGAAGTGCATATTATGTGATTTGGTTGATGTTTGACATACTAAGAACTTATGCGTGGTATTATGTGAATGGTTGTTCTATGGCGATTGTCTATTATTATTGCAAAAGATGGCTTTATAGAAAAATAATGAGGTGTCGGGTTGGACACCAAAACTTATTTGCTCAACAAAATAATGAGGTTTTGAACTAGGTGCATGCAAAGTTTGATGGATTAATTTTTAGTACGAGAGCACCTACAAATTTATTTCCAAAAGTTTTAAAGAAAAAAAGGGGGGATTACCCAAGTTTAGTTTCAAAAAGGGGTGGTTGGAAAAGAAAATAGAAAATAAATGAGGTGTTGGGTTTGGACACCAAATTTTATTTGCTCAATAAAACAATGAGATTTTATAGTAGAAGTGTGAAAAGTTGATAGACTGATTTTGAGTACGTGACCGCGTATGAATTTATTTCAGAATGTTTTGAACAAAAAAAAAAGGGTTGCAAGGTTTATTATTTGAAAAGGGATTTTGGTGTTCTTAGCTAATGAGGAAGATAACAATGGACTTGAGTGATGGTGTGTTTGTGTGATCACCTAAATACCCCGATGCGTTTACGCGTGGTAGTGAACCCATCCTGATGCATTTCGCGAGACAATGCCTGATTAAGTTCGGATGCCACCAAGTCAATGGGATGCTGTTCGTAGATGGATTTCGGAACAATGCTCCTTACAGGAATGCCATCTTGACGTGTTTACTCGGGACGTTGCTATGCTCGATGGGACGAAACAATGCTCGGTTACGCCGGATGACCGCCGACTTTTCAGTTGGCCGTGGTCGATAGGTCATAATAATCGGAACACGCCTGAATGGTTGTGCCATTACGCTTGATTATGGGGCAAAATTGTGTAGCACGGTATAGGACGTGTCATAACGAGTTTACCTTATAATCAGGACCCGTGTGATTGTTTAAAGGATGAGAATGATGTGTTCCGGTTATTAATTGCGCTTGTGATATTTATAATAGCATATGTGATATGCTACTATGTAGGAACACGCCGACGCGAGATGAGTTTTGTATGGTATGTGTTTAGTTACACCTTCGAGGCAAATTTATGTCCTAATTGAGATTTAGAGATTTATCTCACTCCGTTGTGGTTAGCCTTTTTAAGGGCCGTAGCGTGGAGATCCACTGAGTGTGGATTTGGTAGGCGCAAGATGCGACACCTTTTGACTAACCTTGTCGCTAGTGAAGTTTGGGTTGACTAGGAGTTCTTTTTGAAATAGACCTGTATATAAACTCCTAGGTTTAACTTGGTATGTTTATAAAGTGTGGTTTGTGAAAAATCACTAGCATGTTTTTATTATCTCTGTGTTTGATTGTTGGCCGGATGTTTATTTAATTTGCTTCCGCATGTGTTTAATTGAAGATAAAAAGAATGGGCCAGCAACACATCTTGGGGCATCGCATTTTCAGTTGACCATCGAGGGATGTTTGTGCGCTCGGGATTTAGGGCATGACAAAAAATACTAAATGAAAGTTCAATATGTTTTTAATCAGCTTTTGTGTACAATTGTCCTGCTATCATTAATTTATTTAATTTGCGCAAATTTTAAGTTCTAGGTGAGAATTCCTTTGAATTCTACCAATCTACGAACTCCTATTAGAAAAAATGGTTAAATGACCTCATGTAATTATCACACTTTTTATTAAATATCAAAAGACATAGCATGATGTGAATCAATGTACAAAACATTTATTTATCAAGTATAATCATATGTGGAATTCAAGAAGTGATGAAAAAACAATTGAGTTTTCTCGGAATCAAGAAATTGTTAGCACATTAAGCCTTATAATGCCACTACCAAACCATGTTTTACCCAATCTATATGTGGTTATTTACATGTAGATCAGCTTCTATATTTCCAAAACCGTAGGGAAATACAAGTAAGAAGGAATAAACAATACACTCGTACCCAAAACATACATGTATTTAAGGTTCGTACACATTTTTGTACCTTTAAAGGCTTCAAACATGTAAAATAACTTACCACAATAGAGAACACTTCAATATCAATACGACGACACCAACCACGTGGCGCGTGAAGCGCACGCACCTGGATAAACTAGGCTACTGCGCTAGTCCAACCAGCCCAATAAGTCCAATCGGTTGACTGGTTAATCGGGTTGAATAGTCGGGTTAGGGTGGATGGATGACGTCAATAGGTTAGTTATCGGCCAAGTTGTTTACATCATGAATGACATCAGCCATAGGCACTGCTTCGCATGAGCAACGCACATGTGACCGCTAAAGCAATGGCTTGCAGCTGCACCTGGTGGCGTATGCGGTGTTCCCCGGTAGCATTCTACCCACCGTTTTGCTCGTTTCAACAAAATTTATCACTCTGTATGATTAGTATCCATTTTCACCCAAAAAAAAAAGTCCAAACATGGCCAAACAGGACAGTCATCGTCAACTTCCAGACAGTTTTTTCGCATCAGTTCGTATTGATCATGTTGGTAAATATGGCTTCGAAATGGGTTGAACAATGAAATTGGATCGAGTAAAACAACTCGGACTTTGAGGTGTGATATCACTTTCTTTAAGGATTTATTTGCCCCACAACGTTGCTAATGGTCACCGGCAAAAATCTTCAAGGATACAACAAAGTCTCGGATGAGAATACTAAATAGCAATTCTAGTATTTCTCCAGGGTCTCTCTAAGAAACAATCGAACAATTGGCTGTAGTTTTTCAGAAAGAATACTCGAAAATGACCACTCTTTTCTTTCCGAAAAATGACAAGTATATATATGAAACAGTCTTGCAACTCTTCGTGAAAATTGCGAACAAACACGTCTTTAGAAAATTGTTCAGATAAACAAATGCAACTCTTCGGAAGAAGTCGAAAAAACGAACAATTGCAATCCTTCAGGAAAGTTAAAACCGAATAGGTAATTTTCCAAAGGTTGTCTTGAAAAGACACAAACAAAATTCGAATAATTTTTTTAATAATATTTTTTTTAAAAAAATAGAATTTCGAATTTTCATTTATATTTCATTTCCGAAATTCTCAAATTAAAAGGCAACCTTTGAAATAAAAATAAAAAATAAAAAATAAATAGCAAGGGATTAATGCTAATTAAACCGCGGGGCGCGTAGGCGTACAAAGTGCTAATCGCACCAATTATTCGCGCACCCGCACGCGGGTATGGTGGGGTCCACCCCCACCTAATCACTCCTTTAACTACAAAAGGAAATTCCACATATTTAAATTGACCCACTTGCTCCCACATTTTCTATGTGGGACAAAGTAAAAAACACCCATTTTGTTTTAACAAACAAAATTCCAACAGATCATTCGTATAGCAATTTCAGCATATTAAACATGTAGAAGTTATGAAGCTAAATTCCTAATGATCTCCACATCAAACAGAAAACAAAAATTCGATGGAAAAACAAGATAGAGATCATAACATAGACTTTGATACCAATATAGGATAAAAGTTACCGGAAGAAACGACTAAATTTTTTATGCACAACAAAAGGCAATTACTCAAGAATATATGTTGAATCACTAGCGCACAATAGATGAATTTACGACTTCACGATGGTCTAAATACAATCACAAAGATAGTATTATCGTTCAACAGCGTTAATGTCAATTGTCTTCTCAAAATAATAATGAAAACCTTTTTTGTGTGTTGTTCTTTGTGAAGAGAGGAGAACGTTATTTTTCAAAACGTTGTTTTCTATTTCTTGATGTATTGGTTATTTATAGAAATTATTGTTCTAACTTCCCCAAAGATAATTACTCATATATGTTCAAGAAGTACCTCTCAAGACACACCCAGTCATGGGCAATTGGTGCCTCTTGAACGCACGTCCCATTAGGGCAAACCGTGCCCCTTGGACACACCCCATCTTGGGCGAACTGCCGAAATATAACAGTGCTATGAATAACTGTTTGGTAAATCAAGACCCGTTCAATAAAAATGTGTTACACGAGTAAAGACCCATTTTCGAATTGCGTGTTAAAATGTGGCCCGCATGCATGGTGCAATTTTCACTTTCCATTTGTAGCATCGCCTAATATAAACTTCATCGACGACCACAAGCTTACCATTATTCAAAAGCTCAAATACGAGGCGAAAAGAAAACGGTAGTCGGGAAATTGTTGGGAAGTATCTTATGGTGTAGAGAAAGCGAGAGGGAGAGCTTTACATGATAGCATAAAAAGCTGGTTCGGGTTCGGACTCCGTTACGATGTACGGCAGATATGCCGAGAAAGCCGGCGGCTCCGCTGCCTTGGGCTTCTGCTCATCTTTCTTGGGCTTTTGTTCTTCTTTCTTCTCCTCTTTGACGTTATCCACCATCTCCAACTTCGCAAGACCCACGTTCTTGCGAAGCTTCTTGGCGAGCCCAACTGCATCGACTTCGTCCCCGTTGCTTCAATCACATCTTGATCCGTTCCTTACAAACTCAACGATAGGAACCCTAAATGCATTGATCGAGCAAAGAAATCAGGGACCAATTAAAAACTCGTTCTACTAGAAACTCGCATGAAACACGTTTCAATATACTATCATGGTCTTATTAATGTCTGTCCAATCAACTTGGTAATCTAATTTACTACCGTGAGGAAAAAAGCTGCTAGAACTCATTGAAAATCACAGTCCCCGGATTTTGCAAGCTACTAGCGGTTGAATCTTTTCTGCGGTGTGATTCTGCGGTAGGAAAACAAGAGAAATTCGCTTCCGAGGAAATGGAAATAATTCAGGTTTTATGCTTGCTTCTCAGCCTTCTCTATTACACATGGCAAAGAGAGGATTTCTTTTCTTGTAAAAATTTCTTGTATGCTTATGTCAATCCTTGAAACCAATTCCTTCCTTCATGCAACAAGCTTCTTTTCGGACAAGGACCTCTTCAGTGTCTGCTTCATATTCTTAACAAGTATTACAACTAAATTTCTTCCTTCAGTAACCTTTTTTATCTTTCTTGTGGGCAACCCTAAGTATACTCTATTATTTTCATTTTCGATTATAATCTGGGACAGTGGCAGCAATTTTTATTTTGGAAACTTCAGTTTTCCAAACAATGGATGAAGAGAAGTAGCAGGATCATCGCACAATAGATGAAGAAGAGAACTGAGTTCTTCTGCAGATGCAAAGCAGCCTTGCGTGACTAAAATGCACAATGCTGTCATTGTAAAGACGGATTAGCATTTGGATGAATAAAAAAAATAATTCTTCAACCTATTTTCTGAACTAATAAAATTTGAGACCTTATAATTTGCAAACCATTATTTTAAATTCATGAAGCACCGTTCATAAATAGGATTGACATCAATTTATTAAGAAGCCCATTCTTCGGCACTATAACAACAGTCAGGAGATGGCCTTCACAACAATAGGACTCCTCACATGATGTTCAGTGTCCGACCATATCAGCTCCCCGAACGAGTAGCCCTCAGCTGCATCGGCTCTTTTCACCTTCAGCACCACCTTGAAAGACTTCTCTTCGCCAATCTTCTTGAACTTCAGGTAGGCTGGCTTGACAAGAACTGAAACTCCATTTGGTTCCAGTATTGACGCCCTGTAGGTCCCTGGCAAGCCAACATTCTTCACAGTTCGAGTCACCGTGATTGATCTTGAGAGCTTAGGAACCGTGATTGAAGGATAGTTGAAGTCTAGAAGACCAATGCGTTTTGAACAATCATAGGCACCGTCAGTGACATTCGAGATCTGCATCGCATTGTAGCCTAGAGAACACAAGAAGTTAAGATAATCTTTGATGCCCAGATCATAGACCAGGCCAGGGTCCATAGCACGGTTGGGTTGGATGTGTCCAGCTCCATAACTAAAAGGAGTCGCCTTGTAGAAGGAGTTATTCATGATCGATTCCATCGCATTATCTAGGATTGTTGCTGCAAGCAAACAGACGGGAGGCAAAGATCTATCAATACGTTATGCATCTTGGAAACACCTATCCAACACCAGGCTAGTTATCCATTACAATAATATGCACAGGTTCAGTTCGCATTGTTTTCATTAGAGATTGCAAGAGTGGCGGGTTTGTCATTTTCACTCCCCTAAGGTTCAGTATGCCCATCAGACATAACAGTTGAGCTCATAATGTAGTGGAAGTATATCATTCACCCATACTCACCACTCGTCATGATTGCCGATCGAATTGCAGCGGGACTCCATTCTGGATGTAGAGTTTTCAGAAGACCAGCAACACCAGAAACATGAGGACATGACATCGAGGTGCCCGATATAGCATTATAAGGGACCCGGCGTTTGTCATAAGCCTGATCTGTTGGCCCCACTGCTTCAGTGCAGGCAGCTATGACAAGGACTCCAGGTGCAGTAATATCCGGCTGGTCATAATCATTTCAGCAACTCAACTAGCTATTGTTACAAAAGCAGCGTGACTAAATGGGCAATGAACCTTCAAAGTACCTTTAGAATTTCGGGTATAATGGTGTTCGGCCCCTTTGAGGAAAAAGCCGCCATGAATGGAGATGGCTTCACACCCAAATTCGTCACTACGCGCGTGATCTGAGCAGTGGGAAACCTGTCGCAATAGAAGGTTGCACAAACGTGTCAAATACGCAGACACAATTTATGCCAGCCTCATGAGCTTGACGAAGAACAACATTGCACCGTGAAAGAATCTGTCATTAGGGACCAAAAGAGGAGCCTGTGGACACTTACTTAGTTGAGTTGATGTAACTGAAGATGGCAGCCCCGTCAGTGTAGTTGACGTGAGTCGCAGGAAGGAAATGTGGTTCCGCGGTGATTTCGTTTCCCGAGAGGATATTGTTGGCAAGGACCATCCCGACCGCGCCGGCCAGGAAGGCCTGCTCTCCCTTGTCGACCTCCCCATTTCCTCCTTGAAGGCAAACCAGGATCTTCCCCTTCACCTTCCTCGGATCAAGCGTTCCATTCAGGCAGAGTAGCCTGTCTCATGCAGCAATAAACACATAACAGTTAGCGATGGAGTATTCATCGAGCTGAGCAAAAGAGGTAAATCAATTTGTTCAGCTGCAAATGACAATGGCAAGATATCAGTAGCGCGGAAATTGTTGTTATCCTTACGCTTCTTCGGCCAACACATGAGACAATCTAGCATCCGCTGCGCTGATCAGCTTGTAGAACTTGCCTCCAGGCAAGGATTTCGGTGATAAGCTCGCACCCTTCGGGGAAAAAGGAGAAAGCAAAAGGACACATTTACAGAATTAGCAGTTTCCCGGAATCGGAAACGCATTCAACACTGATTTACACAATCAAAATCCCCGACGCGATGTGACAAACAGTAAAACGGGCTTTATCTCTTGTCCGGATTAGCTTACGAACCGACGCAACAATTAAGGGTCATGCTCGATGAAATATCGCTAATCACCTTGCGGACATTCATCATTTGAACATGCGATTTCCAGTGCATTCGTATAGTTTTTCTAATTGGTAATGTGTGTGTCAAACCCTAAGAACAGCTTCACGGATTGAGCGAGAGAGTCTGACCTTGAATCGCCTCTGATCGCCAATCACCACGTAGTTGGAGAAATCCCTGTCCATGGTGCTTGCCGCCACCGTGATCAGCCAAGGCGAGACGTTCGAGACCGTCCCGTCCCTGGGCCCATCATTCCCGGCCGAGCAAACCACGACGATGCCATTCTTCACGGCGTGGAAGGACCCGATCGCAATGCTGTTGTTGAACAGTGGGGAGTGGCTGCCGCCGATGGAGACCGAGAGGACGTCCACGCCGTCGTGTATGGCGGCGTCGAAGCCGGCCAGTATGTCTGCGTCAAAGCACAGCGGCCAGCAGACCTTGTAGGCGGCAACCCGAGCCCTCGGGGAGCCACCCTTGGCGGTCCCTCGGCCGTAGCCAAAGACACTGGCGCCGGCGACAAAGTTGCCACCGGCGGTGGAGAGGGTGTGGGACCCGTGGCCTTCATTGTCCCGGGGCGTGTCGAAGAAGGCGTTGAGGGGCCCCACTGCGGCGGCGTAGCCTTTATTGAAGTATCTGGCGCCGATGAGTTTCCTGCAGATTGACGTTTCCGTCGGCGGGAGTTACTTTGGCATTTTCTTTTTTCAAAATCTATGACCAATGTTTTTTCTGAATATTTAATAGAGGAAAAGGAAATGTGTACAAATAAAAAGAAAAGAAAAGATGAAAAAAAAAAAAGGGTTGCCAAATGAATGCGTGAGATAGGAGATTTAGAAATAAGAAAATTGTTTATTTACAAATTCTGATTTCACTTATTAAAGAAAACAATGAAAAGTTAAAACGTTGAGAACTATTCCTACTCTCCATGTACAATTTTCGGTCTCTGGTGTTGGAGTCCAAATAGTATCGTGCTAATTACATTGTAATGTACCAAACTAGACATATAAACATTGTTCAGTCAAAGTTACGTCACCCGCCTCATGTCATAAGAAATTATTTCATTAAATCTCCATTTGTTTCGTGAAAAATATAAAATTTAAAAAAAATCTCAAAAGTAATCTTCTAAAAAAAAAATGAATGAACGAAAAATATTTTTATCATACATGAAAATATTTAGATATAAATTGTTATCAATAGTAAAAATATTTTTTTATTAACTATCATTTTAAGCTATGCAAGTAATTTTTTTAGAAAATATTTTTAATATTTTTTCACGAAATAAACGAAGTCTAAAAATAATAAGTTATAAATGAAAGACGTAGGAGCTGTAGACTAGAATTCTTCTTATCTCGCGGAAGAATATTGTCCACTAGTTAGAGTAGTTGAAGAAGCAAGGAATGGTGCGCAAAAAGACAGTCGGCGAAAACGAAAGTCAACAATTATGGGTTTTTGATATCTTTTACCTAATTTGATTTTTCAGACGAAAACAAAAGTTTGAAAAGAAGAATTCGCACCCAAGAACTGGCCAAAGCGAATTAGCGGATCGAAATGAGATTTGTCCGTTTTGAAGAAGACAAAAAAAAAATATTAAGTGATGACAACGTATGCGGAGATGAAGATAGTTATGTCTCGCGAATGTCAGCCAATTCTTGTGAAAATAATAAAGGGAGGAAAACAATGGCTTCATATGTCAAATTGATTATTTTGCAAAAAGGGGACATGTTTATTTGAATAACATCTCCTTTTTATGTTACCTTGTTATATAGCTCTATGCATATCAACACATTTACAAGTAACTCAAAAATCGCAAGTAAATTTATCGTTTGAGAAATTTACATAATAGACTCGGACCTAAAGAAAGCCTTGATTTTTTGGAGAAAGGGTAAGCAGTCGCACCACCAACGGTGTTATTCAACCCCGACAGGGCTAAGTTTAGACTTGGTAACACTAGATATGGCATTGTGAACCCAAACCAAATGTAGGGTTGACGCAAGCTCGATAGAGGGATTGAGGTTGGGTGCTCGTGGAGTGGTCAATGACATTGGGGGAAGGGGGGCATCTCAAGAGGCATTGTGCAGCAAAAGTCACATCCAAATTCCAATAATTGGCAAGCGGATACAACTTTAAATGAAGTTTTACTTTTTATATTATAGATACCAAGAAAAAGGTAAAAAGATAATAAAAGATAATAATTTAAGGATCACATTAAACATATCAAAAGTTCAAGAATAACATTACACATTGAATTAAAGTTTAAAAAATATCATCATCAATATCCCTTCTTTAATCATATATGTGGGTTGTATGGTGCAAGTTATTTAAAGAGTGTCTAATTTCTATAGGTCTATTTGTTTGAAAAAAAAAATTTCCAATAAATTGTTTTTTGCCTTTCCAGTATTTTGATGACAGAAAATTAATCAATGTATGGAAAACGTTTTTTCATTAATTAAAAACAACAAACTTAAATGGGAGAAAACGACTTCCCCCTATGACAAGAAAGAAATCATTTTCCTTAAAAACACTCCACACATGAGAACTAATTATTTTCTTTTATCACAAAGTTTTTAATAGAACAAAAGCAACCTAAGACCTAGTTTATAACCATGGACTAGTTCGAGTTAAAATAGTTCATAACATGGTGAACTCTATCTTAAAGAATTTTTTTTTTTTTTTGACCAGCTATCTTAAAGAAATTGACCTTAAAAAGAAATGCTCAAAACACTTCGGACACAACCACTGTCCACAGTACCAAAAGATAAAATGGGAAAGTATCTTTTACCTTCTCGAAAGGAGGTGAGTGGAAAGATGAGGTCTTTGAAAATGGCAACTTTTTTTTTTTTTTTTGGTGTTTTTCCTTTTGGGGTTGAGCGAGGAAGGATAAGAAAGCGGGAGAGTGGGAGCAAGCAAAGAACCTGTTGCAGCGAAAGCGAGGATCCTTGTCGTTTTGACAGATTCCTTTCCACTTTGGAGGAATTGGTCCCATCCCTTCGTCGCTAAAGCTCTTGGATTCCGGCCACGCCCCTGCATGCGCCAAAACCCCAATCGATTACATCTTTTTTCCCCATTTTTTTGCACCGAGGCTTGTCAATTCCAGGTCCAACATAGCAATAGCAGCAAATAAGTCAAACCCCCCGTGGGGAGTTTGTGTTTTTTTTTTTTTTTCCTTGACGTTTTTAATCATGAGGGTGCGCTTCACCTACTCCGGAAAAGAGGGTTTGTCTGGGGGCAGCTTTTGTGGGGATTATCCTCTCTGTATTTTGTGGTTTTGGCCCACGGATATGTGCTCTTGCAAGTACCAAATTCAGCTCCTGAGGTGAGCACAGCACTTACACGTGACAGGATGATCATTGACCCTTTGGCCCGCAGGATCAACTTTGCCAATGGTGTAATTTTCGAGAGAGAGAGAGAGAGATAGAGAGAGAGAGAGCTTCGGAATGTTTGTGTTGCAATTGTGAGTTATTAACCAGGCTTTCAAAACTATACCGTTTCATACTTATAATTATTGCGGAAAACTATACTAAACAATCTTGTATCATAAGGATGGGAGTCCTCTACAATTAGGGGATAATTGACTACCTCAGAAACTGAAATGGCCCCTATCCTAAGAATTTTAACCCCAAGAAACCTATACCGAAACCCAATATATAGATATGTATGCACCCCACTTCACCCTCATGTGCCAAGCCAATGCTACTAGCTTCGGCAACTATAGTGACCAGCCTCCTTTCACTGGCTATCACTCGGTCTCTCTCAATCCCTCTGTGGTTGAAAGTAGAGAGTGCACGCATGATGGCCAAGACCACTACAATGTCAATTTAGGCTTTGTCTTCATCCCTGGCATAGCATCATATAAGGAGTTTTAGGCATATGGTTCACCAGACACATAGAGGTGTGTTCGAACTAACTTTTACTCTCCATTACTCTATTATCGAAAGTAGAGGGAGCATGCGTGATGGCCAAGACCACTAAGATATCGATTTAGGCTCTATCTCCATACCTAGCACAACATCATATGGGGGTTTTGGGCATATGGTTCACCAGATGCACAAAGATGTGTTTAAATTAACTTTTACTTTCCATCCCTCTATGATCAAAAGTAGAGGGAGCATGTGTGATAGTTGAGACCACCATGATGTCAACTTAGGCTATATCTCCATCGCTAACAAAGCACAACATCAGGAGTTTTAGGCATATATCTCACTAGATGCAAAAAGAAGTGTTTGAATCGACTTTCACTCTTTATTATTAAAAAAAAATTATCTCCATCTATGGCTTTTGTAATTTAACTTTTCATGAAATGTTGAATATTAAAAGTTCTTTCTAAGAACATTCAAATTAAGACATGTCGAGCTAATATTTATAATTTCTTTCCATATTTTTCTCAAACATTGAAATACTTTTTTTCGCTTTAAAGTTTTGACCTAAAGCAAAAGATACTCATTTTTCCAAATTAAAATAAACGGTCTAACAATGTGCTGATTGATATATATATCAGAGCCAGGAGGAAAGTATAGATAGTCTTTCTAAGAACATACACTTAGATCGAGAGCCATTCGTTGGCATTCTTCTTGTTTCTACAGAGTGGTCCAGGCCGTAAGTCCATGAGTGGCTGTTAGACCGTTGGTTTAGCTCTGTAACGGTTCTGAAGAAGGGTTAGTTCCGATCTTAAGTATGAGCTTACATAGAAGATCTACATCATCCTCTAGTTCTCTATCACAAATGAACTCAGATCCAAGTCCTATACACAGAGAAGAAGTACGGATAGAAGATTTCAACAAATCTATAGAAAATTGAGAAATTCCTAAAATACAACTTAAGGAAATATACAAGCAATCAAAGTTGAAGTTTTTCAAAAAATCAGACTATGTCATATCCACCGAAGAAAGAGATGTTCCTCTTTCTAATTCCTATGAAAAAATACATCTTTTGAATAAAGAGTCCATCCAAAAGCATAAACAAAAATACAATTACATTCATATAGGACTAGTCCAAGTGGGAGTCAAACCTCTTACAAAAGAAGGCCTTAATACTTCCATTCTCTTAGTTTTACGAGATTCACGTCTTTTAAACTACGATGAATCCATTCTCGGTACTGTAGAGACAAGTCTCTGCAAAGGACCCATACATTTTAACTGTTACCCCAATTTTTCTGTATCTCTCAAAGACAAAAACATTCTCAGAGCCCTAACACTCCAAATCAAAACCCATAATGACAAAGTGGCAGATGGTTCTATTCCTTTAGCCCTTGTTTATAGAATTCATTATAAAGCCATGTCCTCAGCCTTTGGAGAAAATGCTTTCAAACATAGTCCTCGAGGAGAAACACTTCTCCTCCAAACTGACATTTCTAGAGCTAATACAACAATTCCTAGGTCTATTAATTGGAACCAAGTTACTTTACCAGAACAATGGGAATTAGAAAACCAAATTCCCCAACAAGTTGTTCAAAATACAGATCCGACTAATGTCATTCAACATCCAGAAGGAAGAGTGACCATTAGATTTCCTAGAAGATCTTTCGATTCAAGATCTAGTCCTTCTTTTCATAATTCTTATACGAGGTCCATAGATCTTAATCCTAATCTTCCTCCTATAATCACCATTCCTCCTAGTACGCACAGAAACACTCCTCCTCCTAGTATACATAGAGATACTCCCACACACGATACAACACCTTTACCTCCTTCCACCAGTAGAAGTAATCAAGAGACACCCCCGGAACCAGAAATTAGTGGTTTAGATAATAGATCAGGATTTCCGTGCCGTTTATCAACAAAACCAGCCCGAACCAGTCCTAGAAAATACAGATTCCCCTCATCATTCTCCTACTTATTCTCAAATGATAGATGCTGAGCTTAATGTTTTAGAAAACATTTTGAACCAAACAAAACTTTTCTTAATAAAGAATTTAATTCTAAAGACAACAAACAAATTAGAGAATGGTTCTTCAAAACCTTTGCTGACAAAGCAAAAGACGTCAAACAAAAATATTACGACTACATATACGAATATGAAGTCCATATATTCTTCTTTGATTGGTTAGAAGAACAATTCCTTGAACCAAAAGAAATACTTGTTTTAGATCATCATTATAAGTGGAAACTTGATAATGGTGAAACCATAGAATCCAATCATCCACCCCTTAGAAGAATAAAAATACAACATGGAGAAAGTGAGGTAACAGCTACTCCTTTTAGGCTTCCAGATCAATGAGACTCTCTTTATACTCACAAAGTCATTGAACAAAACAATTACACTAATCAACATTTGGTGACCATAGGAAAATAGTTGAATAGGATAGAATCCACCATTCAGAATCCTACTCAACTCGTCACACCACAAGTTGGCACTTTCAAAAAACCCATTTTCAAAGCTTTTGAATTCCCAAAAAACCTTAGCCCGGAGTTTGCCAAAGCCATAGAACAAAAGAAAAAACTCCTAGGAAAAGCAAAGCTAGAACCTACTCCTATTATAGACACCCCTAAATTCCAGAATCTTATCATTAAAGACACCCCTGACCAACCCACTATTAGTACATTGACCAAACAATCTGGTGACTCTGATAATGAATCGGTCGCTAAGATTAACAGACTCAATTGGAGACAACCTCAGAAGCTTTATTATAGTAGGGCTACTCCACCTGACATTGCCCAAGAAGAATCATCACAGAAAATACAGAATAAATACTCTCCTGATGCCATTTATGAATGGAATATAGATGGTGTTGCCGAAAGCAATATCATGAATATTCTTAATAACATGGTCATGCTTGCCAATGCCTACAAAACCCAGCAAGATGTTTCTGATCATGCTGTTGCTAATCTTTTAGTAGCCGGATTCACTGGACAACTAAAAGGTTGGTGGGATAATTATTTGACTGATGAACAAAGAATACAAATTTTAACTGCCTATAAAATAGATGATTTTGGCCAACGCATGGATGATGATCAAGGACATCTCATCCAAGATGCGGTTAATACTCTTATCTATTCCATTTCACAACACTTCGTAGGAGACCCTTCACATATTAGAGATAGGAATCAAGACCTCTTATCCAATATGCGTTGCAAATCCTTAGGAAGGTTTAGAGAATACAAAGAACTTTTCCTTCAAAGGGTTCTCATCAGACCTGATTGCAATCAACCCTTTTGGAAAGAAAAATTCTTAGCAGGTTTACCCCAAATTATAGGTGATCAAGTTAGGGATAAAATTAGAGAAGAATACAATGGCCAAATACCTTATGATCTTCTTTCTTATGGTGAAATAATCTCTTATGTTTACCGTCAAGGAACACAAATGTGTAATACTATCAAATTACAAAGACAGCTCAAGGAAGAACAATCTCTCACCAATAGAAGTCTAAGAGATTTCGTGCTCAATACGACCCTTCTTATAATGAAAAAACAAAACCAAAATGTAAGGGAACTTGTCCTTCTGAGAAAGATACAAAGAAACATCACAATAAATCTCAACCTCGTAGGAATAAACAAAGACACCAGAATAACCAAAATAGACCTCATAATGATAGGAAAAATTTTAAAGACATCAAATGCTATTCTTGTGGTAAAAAAGGTCATATTTCAAAATACTGTAGGATTAATAAAAAATTAAATGAACTCTCTCTTGATGACAATACTCTTAACCAGCTAAATAACATATTCATAGAAAATGGTGATACTTCTTCTGATGAACTTCTTGAGGAAGAAGGTCTTCAGATTAATGAAATAGATTCCTCTTCTGATTCTGATTATGAAGACGCCTCTCCTGAAATAAACATGCTAACTAAAGAGGAAGAATTTCTCCTTAGCACTGCCGATAAGATTACTGACCCAGAAGCCAAGAAGGAATACTTAGATAGACTTCATTCTTCCCTAAATATTACCTCCAAATCCAATACTTCTTACAATTTAAAAGACATCTTGAATAGAAACAAAAAACCCCAGTCTAGACCCGTTAATATAAATGATCTCCAAAATGAAATAAAACAACAAAAATTAGAAATTCAAGCCTTGAAAGCAACACAGTTAGTTATGAAAAAAGAGATTTCTGATATAAAATCTCTCGTCATAAAAGGAAAGACAAAATTAGAAGACTAAAACGAAATCACCAATACTTCTTATATTCCAGATCCAACCTTTCTTATGTTATTAACAAAAATAACATCTAGAAAATGGATAATAAATATTATGGTAAAAATCAACAATGAGTTTATTATTGAAACAACAGCACTTTTTGATACAGGAGCTGACCTCAATTGTATCAAAGAAGGCCTTGTTCCAACAATATACTTTGATAAAACTTCCAAATCCCTAAAATCAGCATCAGGTGATAAACTTAATATCCAATACAAATTACCAGAAGCCTTAATAATAAAAGATCAAATGTCTTACAAAACATCTTTTCTCTTAGTAAAAAATATGAGGCAAAGTAATTCTTGGAACACCTTTTATTCAATTAATCCAACCTTTTACAGTTACTAATGAAGGCATTGAAACTCATGCTTTAAACAGAAAAATCACTTTCAACTTTGTGACAAAACCACAAAAAAGAAGCCTAAATATTTTACAAGAATGTCGCGACCTCTTTTTTTCGGCGCCCGCAATCGAGTACGAGCACCTAAGGAGGCTAATGGCTCGGCTGAAATTAATTATGCCCGGACTCTCCCAAGTCCACCAATTCACGACTTAATGGTTCAAGTTTTTAACCTGTAAGTTGATTTTTAAAATGGAGTCGCCACTAATCAATTTGGGGTGGGTTGATTAGAAACCCCAGTGAAGTATCGGGAGAAATACTCACTCCTGCGCAAGCTCAAAAACCGGCCCGACGGGTGCAGGTCCGACCCGGGGAAACCCTACCCGGAGACAGGGAAATCGGGTCGGACGGACCCGCGAATTGACCCGGTTTCCAGCCTCTTTTCCCTTTCATTCGTTCGCGGCGCTGGTGAAGAGACCGGGGCGGCAGCTCGCATCGTCGACGACGGCTACGCGGAGGATGGCGGTGGTCGGTCGCAACAGCAACGGTAGCAACGATTGGACTACGGAGGGGGAGATGGCGACGGCGGCTAGGTTTTCGGTGACGACGGGCAGCTACTGGATTCTCGGGAGGGAGGCGGAGCAACAGTGACGACACGGATGAGCACGGCCGTTACCCTGTTCGTGACGAGGGTATGGCAAGGCGGGCCGTGGGGACGACGGCAGCCCTTAGATCCGGACGGCGTCGAGGCGATGTTGCGGCGGGATTCGGCACGGCAGCGGCGTCGGGGGACCTCTTCTTTCGCCCCTCTTCGCAGATCCGTAACTTCTTCACCTCCTTCGACCTCGTTTCTCCCTCACTCCGGTCAGATCCGAGCCTCCACCGGCCGGATCGGCCTCCACGGACTCGCTCGCGGCGGCCTCCCCGAAGTCTCTCGGTGGGAGGTCGGCCTAGCTCGCGACCCGATTTCTCTCTCGTTTGCCTTCCTCTCGCTCGCTCTTCAACCTCCTCCGAAGTCTCTCGGGAGGGAGTTTCCAAGCTCGCGATGTTCGCGTGTCCTTCAACGACGGAAATGCTCCGTTATTTATAGGCGAGGAGGTCCGGTCGACGGAGAGGCTCGGCCGCCGGTCTTTGGCTTGCCGACCGGACCCCCGTGGCTGAACCGGCGTCCCATCTGAGCTCATCCAGCGAAGCATGCTTGGCAATGATGGCATTTGCGATCTTATCTTCTTCAGCCGACGTCGGCCTACTTCCCTCGGCCATAGGCCGTCCTTCGCGTTCGTCGTCATCTTCGTGCGCGTGAAGTACGAGAGGCGGAGAAGGTAAGGCGCAAGGAAGAAGAAGGAAGAGAGGGGCCGGGCCGTAGAAAAAGAAATACCGGGCTTGGGCCAGCGAAAGGGAGAAAAGAGGGGGGCTGCCAATTTTTTGCTTTTGCTTTGTTTTGCTTGTTTTTGGTTTTTTTCAATTATCTTATTTATCCGAAATGACAAAATAAAATAAAAACTTAATAAAATAAAATTAACCTAATTAAAATTGAGGTGTCAACAGCTGCCCCTCTTTGAAGGTGAGCTCGCAAAGGTTGCATTCAAAGACGACCGACGCCTTAATTTTATCCATGCATGCGTAGTAGATTATATTTTATTTGGGACCTATTATTCTATGCGGATAAAGAGCAATATACTAAGACAGATAAGAAGATACCCGTAGTTACTTACCGGGGAATGAGTGAGATAGGGTGTGAACCCCGAGTTTTGGCAAGTATCAAGGCACCATCTTACCTGGTGATATGAGGAGGTTGTTTTTCCAGGGCTCGAACCATTCTTCGGTCGCCTGTTAAAACAATCAACTAGTTTGTCTAGGACCCGAACCTTTCTTCGATCGCCTTGAGGGGGAATTGCTTTTCGGGACCCGAACTTTTCTTCGGTCACTGTTAAAACAATCAATAGTTTGTCTAGGACCCGAACCTTTCTTCGGTCGCCTTGACGAGAGATTGCTCCTCTAGGACCCGAACCTTTCTTGGCCGCCTGTTAGAGCAATAAGTTGATTTGTCTAGGACCCGAACCTTTCTTCGGTTGCCTTGACGGAGAATTGCTTTTCCAGACCCGAAACTTTCTTGGTCGCTGTTAGAGCAATAAGTTGATTTGTCTAGGACCCGAACCTTTCTTCGGTCGCCTTGACGGAGAATTGCTTTTCCAGACCCGAACCTTTCTTCGGTCGCTGTTAGAGCAATAAGTTGTTTGTCTAGGACCCGAACCTTTCTTAGGTCACTGTTAGAGCAATAAGTTGTTTTGTCTAGGACCCAAACCTTTCTTCGGTTGCCTTGACGGAGAATTGCTTTTCCGGGACCCGAACCTTTCTTCGGTCGCCTGTTAGAGCAATAAGTTGATTTGTCTAGGACCCGAACCTTTCTTCGGTCGCCTGTTAGAGCAATAAGTTGTTTGTCTAGGACCGAACCTTTCTTCTTGATCGCCTTGACGGGGAATTGCCTTCCCGGGACCCGAACCTTTCTTCGGTCGCTTTGTTAGAGCAATAAGTTGTTTTGTCTAGGACCGAACCTTTCTTCGGTCGCTTGACGAGAGAATTGCTTTTCCAGACCCGAACCTTTCTTCGGTCGCATGTTAGAGCAATAAGTTGTTTGTCTAGGACCCGAACCTTTCTTCGGTCGCTTTGACGGGAGATGCGCCGACCTTTCTCAGGCATCCGTTTGTGGGTGCACGATCGTATCGAGGACACCGTTGGTACCCGACCTTTCTCGGGAGATGCGCCGACCTTTCTCGGGGCATCATATTTGTTGGGGTGTCTCGACTTCGTTAAAGACACCGGTAGGAACTCGACCTTTCTTGGGAGGATGCGCCGACCTTTCTCGGGCATCGATTTGCGGGGTGTCCGTCTTTCGTCAAAGACACCGGTAAGAACTCGACCTTTCTCGGGAGGATGCGCCGACCTTTTTCAAGGCATCGATTTGCGAGGTGTCTGTCTTCTATCAAAGACACCAGTTGGAACCCGACCTTTCTCGGGAGGATGCATCGACCTTTCTTAGGGCATTGATTTGTTAGGGGTGCCTGGACATTCACACACATTGAAAGAGTACCTGGATATTCACAAGTACTAACCTGAAGGATATTTGGGCCTTTGCAGGCATCGAAGGGGTACTTGGATGATCGCAAGTACAAACTCTTGGAGGATACCTGGCGTTCGCAGGTATCTAAGGAGTACCTAGGATAATTATGAAGGTCCCTCACCTTTTGATAATTGCGAATATCGATGACGTACCTCGCATATTCGTGAAGGTCTCCCACCTCTTGGCAATTGGGGAATATCGAGGGTGTACCTAAGATATTCGTGAAGGTCTCTCACCTCCTGGTAATAGGAATATCGAGGACGTACCTGAGATATTTGTGAAGGTCTCTCACCTCCTGGTAATTGGGAATATCGAGGACGTGCCCCGAATATTCGTGAAGGTCTCTCACCTCCTGGTAGTTGGGAATATCAAGGACGTACCTGGGATATTCATGAAGGTCTCTCACCTTCTGGTAGTGGGAATATCGAGGGCATACCTGAGATATTCGTGAAGGTCTTTCACCTCTTGGTAGTTGGGAATATCGAGGACGTACCTGGGATATTCATGAAGGTCTCTCACCTTCGGTAGTGGGAATATCGAGGACGTACCTCGCATATTCGTGAAGGTCTCTCACCTCCTGGTAAATGGGAATATCGAGGACTTACCTGAGATATTCGTGAAGGTCTCTCACCTCCTGGTAATTTGGAATTTGAATGTAGCACAAGGCTTACCCGGATGGCCGCAGGCACTCAAAAGGGCTAGAATACCTGGGTAGCCGTAGGTGTACAAAAAATCTTGGAATACTTGAATGAACACAAGTAATTAATGACATGATCTGAGACCACTCAGGTAGGTCCAAGTGTAAGAAAGCATACCTGGACAACGGTGGGTACTTGACGATATGGGGATACCTAAACAGCAGAAGGTATTCAATAAAAAATGGATATTTGGTCAATCACAAGCATCAATACTCTGGGGACAACTCGAATAGGCCGAGTGTCAGGAAAATGGAGTATCCGAACGGTGGTCGGTACTCAAAGACAATATGGATACCTAGACAGCAGTAGGTATTCAACAATAAAGGGATACTTGGTCAGTCACAAGTATCAATACTCTGGGGACAACTCGAATAGGTCGAGTATCAGGAAAAGGGAGTATCCGGACGGTGGTCGGTACTCAAAGACAATAGGGATACCTAGACAGCAGTAGGTATTCAACGATAAAGGGATACTTGGTCAGTCACAAGTATCAATACTCTGGGGACAACTCGAATAGGTCGAGTATCAGGAAAAGGGAGTATCCGAACGGTGGCCGGTACTCAAAAATAATAGGGATACCTAGACAATTGCAAGCACCTAAACTCAAGGGACGACTCGAATAGGTCGAGTGTCAAGAAGAGAGTACCTGGACAGTGGTAGGTACTTTAAGACAAATGGGGATAGAGATATGCTTACCTGGCAATATCTCTGATCTCTAAGAGTATGTTTGCTATTTGCACAATATGCACACATGATTGTCTATGCTGTAAATTCATGAGTTCAAATGAGATTCATGCATGATAATTTTGTCAATTTTGCATCATCTGATTTCCACCGGGGAAGATTTGAAAGACAACATTCATTTAGAATGTAGATGTCTTGAGCATGCCAGATGAGGGACTTTTAGTCTAAAAGGACTTTCCGCTCACTCTCATGGAAAAGGCTATCCTGACCATTGATGCAGGATTTATAAGGACCACACTATCTCACTGTCATCATGTCGCAGGGGGTCGAGTATTCTCGCAAACAAAGTACGACTTTACCAATGTGAGAGGTCTTTGTTGAAACTTTGTGATGAAGTCTTGGTCGCGGCTCATCGTGAGGGGACCATCAAGGTCGAAGCCGATGGACGAAGATGTTGCACGATTATCTCCGGGTTTACAAGTCAAGAACCCTGCGAAAAGAGATAGAGTAATCTTGCTCGTACTTCTTCGAGCGATGCTTATGCACATATGAAATCCTACGTTAATTGAAGTGCCCCTAGTCTGAAGAGACTTTTTACAATGGGGATGTAACGTAGACTTGGCTCACATGTAAGAGGGTGAGAGTTGGTGACTGTCTTGGCATTTGTCACTAGTCTTTCTTGTCAGATGGAGGTTCTATGGACCACAACAGCAACTTTTCTTGGTTGTATTTTTGACTGGAGGGCATTGACCTTGCTTTTACCAGGCACACTGCTTTTTCATGCTCCTATTTTTTATTCCAGTTCTTCATTTATGGGCATTTGACCTTGCTTTTACCAGGTACACTGCTTTTTTTATGCCCCTAGTTTTTTGTTTTGTTGCTTGAGGAACTGATCTAGGCAAGTTCAATCGAAGCACCATTATTTAGACTCTTGAATCTTCTTCTTCAGCCGACGCTTTAGGCTATGGCAATAACTTCGCTTTGTCTCAATGTGAGGGTAAAATTACAGACTTGCTTGGGTTGTACAATGGATACAAGTGCGTAAAGAAAGAATTGCTCTTCATGACTCTAGGGCACTTAAATTAACGCGAGTGTTCATATGCAATAAAGACACTCAAAGATTGATGCAAGTGCAAGCAAGAAAATTTCTATCTCTCTTCTCACCTTGTGATGCTGCTTTGCCTCTGATCTGCCCCAGTGTGGGGTGGTTCTTGACGAGGATATGAAAGAAGCTTCACCAGTGTAAGGAGCTCAAAGGGGTGAGCAATGAAATGCCTCTCACTATTTTGGTTATCGTACCATTCGCGAGAGAACTCTTTACCCTGCAGTCATGGAATCTTCTGCACTCATCTCACAAGTGTATAGATGGGAGGGATTGTGTGTAGGATATGGCTTGCCTTTCATCATTCTAACATACCTCATCCAGCATGCTCAATCAATCTTGTATTTTTCACTTAGCTGTCTTTTCTAATAATCCTCAGTGGAATCAGTGACTTAGACAGGCAAAATCATCATGCAAAATTCATCTGGGAATGACATGCAACATTTCGAATATGATGGAGTTTGAACTCTCAAAACAAATGAATGGTTTTGACTCAAAAAGACCCTATGGACAACTTTAGGGGCTAACATAATGGTGTTTCCAAATATGTTAGATTTTGAATATCAAAAGGGTTATTCGCAAATGGGTGCCGCCGGTTGTCCCTATTGATTAGGGATATGACACATGAATGATCAGCCAATGATTGGGAATTCGATCGGGCATCTCTGCTTTTGCCCCTGCAGAAGAGAAGATGTACAAGTAAATCAAGTAGTCTAGCCAAAATCAAAATGTCAGTTGAGGCCTGAAGATTTTCTGTCATTTGCTTTGACGATTACTCAGGACGCCATTTCATTTAGGAGAGTTTGTCATGCCTCTCATTGATTTATTATCCTTGTTTTTGATAGTCAAGTGATCCTGCAACAAGACATGCTTCTCGTTGATTTGTTATCCTTGCTTTTGATAGTCAGGTGATCCTGAAGTGAGAGGGGGACACGAAGTCCTATGTCCCTTGCTTTGTTAGGTTGATTATTCTCTGAATTGGCTCCTGCATGACGCGTCCTTTTACAAGAAGCCAGGTGAATTTGATGCGGGTCATTTCCACGAACCTCATTTGGCCAATATTGACCATCAAGTTTGCTTTTTGATTCCCAATGTTTCCTGTCAATAGGGAAAATACGTCAAAAGCGAGTTCAGATAGTGGGAGTAATGGAAACGATACCGAATTATCCTTCACTGGTTTGCAGATGATTGGATGGACTTGAAGTGCAAGTGGGACACGAAGTCCTATGTCTTTTGCTTCGTTAGGTCACCTGTTCTCTCGTAATTTGCAAGTGTAAGGGAAGCAAAATTTTTTTATTATTTTTTACCAAGCGGCTACCGCCGCGTCGGGGATTCGAACCCCGACTTCGGACCTTTTTGCTTCTTCCCGGATACCACTCGGCTAGAGGCGCCGATGGTGTCCGTAGGGCGCTGCCTTCTTTTATTTAACCGAATCGGCTCTAGGACGACACGTCCTTTAATACCAAGTTAGGTAAATCGATATGGGTCATTTGATTTGTCCAAATTAACCTTTAAGCTTGCTTCTTGAATCCTATGCTTCCTGTCAATAGGAGAAAATATGTCAAAAGTGAGTTTAGACACTGGGAGTATTGGAAACGATACCAAATTACTCTTCTCCAAAGTTTGTATTTGCTAACTCCTAGGGATATTTGAATGTCGATGACAGCCTTTTCGTCTTGGCACAATTTGACATTTCTTTCGATTGGCCTTCCTCACTCATGGCCATGTATGTATGATTGATGGTTTGTCGATTTATCTTCAACACCTTCCTTCTGCGGAATTTTTTTCTTCTATCTTTGACTATATGGCCATTGGGCAAAGTCATGTACCTCAAGCTTCTATGGAATCTGAGATGGTCAATCAAAATCTCCAATTCTTTTATGGCAATTACTTCTTGGGAGAGAATGCATCTGGAGTGAAGCTTCTAAATTCCAAAGTCATTGTCCAGGGTGTGGGGCTATAGATCGCCTTGACTGTCTAGATTTTCTCCCTGTTGACAGTAATCACTTAAAAGGAAGAGGAGGAACTCCTTCCTTATGTTGAAGTTGATACTGTAACATCTAGCCGTTTGGGCGCGTCGTGCGACAAGATAGTCCTTTGGCTTAGGATGGAGCTGGGCAGTAGTGAGGCATGTCATGGATGCTTTGATTTCAACTGTATGCCTGTACCTATTACGTCTCACCTTTTGTATCCGTAAATAGAAAAGAGGGGTTGTCATTCTCAATATTATGTTAAGGGAATAAGACTTACCCTTTTCTTTTTTTTTTTTTTTTTGAAACGAGATGCTCCTTTCTATTTGCCCCTTTTTTCTTGGCGGGGTGTCTTTGAATTTGGCGAGTTCACCGATGCGCTTGCTTCAAATGCCCTCGTCACACTAAGTCAAAAGGGACGGAATGATCTTCGAGACATGAAGTGAATGAGTCAGAAAGACAAACATGATTAAATTTATCATCTTGTTCTAACAAAAACTTTCGGGTGATGAAATATTTTTTATTTTCAAAATACGTCTTTGGGGGAGAAAAAGCATGAGGAAGCCCAGCCCTCAGTATTCTCCTTGGATGATATTTTCTTTTCATGGTTGGATAACATCACTGGGCAGGTTTGGAGTACCGCCTCATGCTCTCAAAACAAAATATTAGAACTATACATTAGAGTACTTGAATGGAAAATACAATAGTAGCACACTAGACAGGATATGAAACACGAAATTATAAAAACAAGCAACACCCATGAAAACTCCTATGAAAAGGAGCACTTTGATAGTGCTGGTTTTGAAATAAAGCGCCTTTGAGTTTCTCGCCTCTAGTAGACTCAAAGTATTCGCATGAGAGGACCACTTCATTGAAGCTACAGAAATGCAACCCATGCAACCAACAGCGATGCTTACGAGGTAAAGCTCCTATGAACAGCTTTATCATTTCTTCTTCGGCCAGCTGAGGGTAGGTTTGCATCATAAAAGCTTCCCACCTCCTTGCATATACTCCAAAATCCTCCATTGGTCTTATTCTAAAGTGAACCAAGTTCTCACAAGACAGTTCAGTTCCAATCTGGTGCTGGTACTGACGCAAGAATGTGGAAGACAACTTATTCCAATCCCTCATGAGGCTGATATTTGCTATGACAAACCATTGCAATGCAGACCCTGTAAGACTTTCTTGGAAGGCCTGAGTTGTGAACGACATCGGGCCATAGTACCGACTCATTTCCGCATGGAGATATTGCAAATGAGCCACAGGACAAGTTGTGCCATTATACTTACGGAAATTAGGTATCCACATCTCTCCAGGGGTCGTGATCTTATGAGCGTAAGACGGGCTTGATGTATCTTGGTTAGGCCACTGGTTTTCCCACTGCATATTCATTGTAGTGGTGAATTCTTCTGTTTCAGGGAAGTTGGACTCTACCGAAATTACCCCATTACTTTCTTCTGGGTTAAAATTTCCGAATGAGGATGAAGTATTGAAACTATCCTCATGGTCAGAGGACGAGCTTAGTACTTCGTTAGGATCGTAGCGGATAAAGACGTATGCTTCTTCTTCTGACGGGCCTTCATCCCCGGGTGAGAGTAGGAAACAGTTATACGATGAATCGTCAGTTTCATTGTCAAAATAACGCTGGAAATCCTTGGGATTGTATTCTAGGGCCGGGAAGTCTTCAGGGTTGTACTCTAGAGGATGGTAGCCTTCAAAGTTGTATTCTTGGGAATGCTCGAAGCTTTGGTGTGGTGGCTCGTCGGTAGATGCTAAATTGATCTGCTTAGGCTTCCTTTTCTTGGCTTCTAGTCTAGACCTTTTGAGTAGGGCCCTTCGTTTTGCCAGCTTGATTTCTGTCAAAGGAAGTGAGGGACATTAGAGTTTCACTATCTGATTCACTTTCCAGGTTGATAGGGGTTGGTATTCTTTGGACTCTAGCTCTTGGAGTAAGCTTGGGGAGTTGTGCAGTCGTGCCCCGGTCTTGAACATGCTCTGTGTCTTTGATCTCGTACAAAGGCTCCTTGCCTTTCCTAGTGGGAAATTTTCCAGTAACAAGATGCTGTTCAGCTGCCCATTTATTATGCAAGGTTTCATTGACATGCTCTTCTCCTATCTCAGCGACTAATAACTCCTCGTGCTCCGCGATCATCGGCTCTTCGTAGGGTAAGGTGATGTCAGGGGTGATGTCAATATTGTACTCTTGGTGAAAAATATGAATTAGTTCCCTCAAGGTTTTAAGGGGACTAATCTTCCTGACAATGTACCATCGCAAGGCAGGGCCAGTCAAGTTCGATTGGTACGATTGAATCATCCTTCGGACCAGGTAGGCCTGTAAGTAGGTCTCTGGGCGGGAGGTATCAGCATATCTTTCGCATTCGGGTGCTTTGAGCTTTTCAGGGATTTCAATGCCAGCATAATTGGAAAGGTCCATGGGATTCCGCCCCTGTAGCTGGTTTAACTTTTTCATGATCCTTTCAAACTGTCCATAGTACTGGCTATTTTCTGGCAAATTTGCGGGTGTCATGACGGTGTTTGAGGCAACTATAGAGTTGGGCTCAGCTTGAGTGGATTTCATTTGTCTCGAGAGTTGTTGAAGGACAATGGACATCTGTCCTACGCCGTCTTCAATGTTAATGAGACGATTTTGTACATCATTCTGATCGGGTCCTATTGCATGGGGCCAATCACGAGCGATTGGTGGCCGGCGATTCATAATTACCTGTTCGTTGTGAAAACAATGAATGAGCACGAAAGTAAACAAAGATTGACCCATGGCAATGGTCTAACTACTTTTTTATTTATCAAAAGAGGATTTATAGACTGCCAACTCCTAACATCTAGAACTTGAAATTGAAAAGATAAGATGAAATACTAGATATTAAACAAGAGTCCCTAAACAATGGGACAAAACTTTCACACTATTTACACTAAGGGGCACATGATTGCTAATTTATATGCGACGGGGAGCCTTGTTCTTGCGAGGACGCCTACTTCCTTGAACTGGTTCTGAGATGTGCATCCAATCCATTCCCGAATCTCTCTCCATGAGCTCTGCTTGCTCGTGCTGGCTGCTCTCGCTGATTGAGTGAGGGACTAATGGCTTCCATCTTGTCGAGATACAATGGTTGTGGATGTAGGACATTGAGGCGTGATGGGCTTTTTCTTCTCCCTCAAGCCCTTCAGGTATCACAATCCTTTTGCGATGGCACTTGTCCCAGGTTTCCTCAGCGGTAGAAATTTCGAATTCATAGTCACGGCTTGTGTTGAAAAGAACTGGAGGGACCATCATCTTGAAAGGTGGTGGGATCTCCTGAAGGGCTCCATATTGTCGTGCTACCCGATACGGGTAGTATGGAATGGCGCCGGTGAGACTGAGCAATGGAATTGGGCGGGTGCGCATGTAAGCAAAGCGGGCCCTCTTTTCATGGAACCAACCAGCACACCATTGGAATGCCTCAGGAGCTGGGTTTCTTAGAAAGCTTACCCAATTTAAACGGCTTTGATTGGGAATGTACGGTCCTAAAACCATAAATTTTTGTAATGGATTTTCAAAAGCATTTGTTTCAGGCGATCGCATGAAGTCTCGAAATTCGCTTAGGTGAGAAAAGAACCAGACTTGTAAAATTTCAGGAGAGGCTCACATGATTTTCTCCGAGTTGTCTTTAAAACGATTAAAAGACAAGAATGTTTCAGTTAAAATTATGTTGACATAATTCCCCCCTCTTAAGATCTGATCAACTATCCATGCCATCTTGGGAGTTATGGCATTTCTTTGATGGGGGAAGATGATGAGCCCGAAAAAGGCTAGAAGGAAAATCTCACTTTTCTGGGTCATAGGCTAATTTTGGAAACAGGCATTCATAAATTCTAGTGGGCAGGTATTATGATTGCCTTCAAGAATTTGTCTCATGACATGGATTTCAGTTCCTAAAAGTCGTGCTAACCCACGCCATGGGAGGGAGCCTATCAATGGCTTGACAAGCTTTTTCTCAAGAGGCATTCCAGTGATGATGCTTTGTATTCTTCCAGGATTGGGGTTAGCTCAAACCTACCGAATATAAAAGTAATTGTCTTCGGGCACCAAAAATGTGCCATGGCTTGTATGACTTCGGGACGAACAAGTGATTTGGATCAACGATAGGAGATGACCGATTTTGGCCTTCACGCGCTCTTGGGCAAACTGATCTAATTGACCCCACCATCTGAAGAGCTCCGCCTTGGGAGCAGGAATGAACTGGATATCGTCTTTCCCCATCGCATATAAACTGGGACTTGAAAAGCTTATCCTAAATTGCCATGGGCCAAATAAAAAGACTGAGTAAAAGTAAAGAAATCACTTTGCTTTTAAAGAAAAATGGCAAGCACAAAGACATGCGCATGGGACGTGCGGCTCGATTTCTAACTCAGAAGGCTTGATGAAATTAAAAAGGTATCCGCCCATCGCAGTCTCGCATTAGCAGCATACCCCCTTAACCTCAGCTAAGAAATTCGAGGAAAAGAAAGGCAACCTCTACATCGCAGTCTCGCGTTCGAGGTTGTATTTTTCCTAACACCATCCTAGAAATCCTATGGCGGCCCAAGTCCGGCGGCCGAGTTGTGTGTGCCATGTGTAGTGTTTAAAACAGTAAAGCATGCATAATAGTTTATAATCACAAGATAATCTATTTTAAGCAAAAATTAAAATAAATTTCAAAGCTTTTGACCTGCATAAAGAAAAAAACCTAAGTCAGTAAAGAATTTAAACAAGACAAAAATGGCCTAAGTCTTCAATGTCCCCAGCGGAGTCGCCAAGCTGTCGCGACCTCTTTTTTTCGGCGCCCACAATCGGGTACGAGCGCCTAAGGAGGCTAATGGCTCGGCTGAAATTAATTATGCCCGGACTCTCCCAAGTCCACCAATTCACGACTTAATGGTTCAAGTTTTCAACTTTGTAAGTTGATTTTTAAAATGGAGTCGCCACTAATCAATTTGGGGTGGGTTGATTAGAAACCCCGGTGAAGTATCGGGAGAATACTCACTCTGCGCAACCAGAGAAATTAGGATCGGGGACTTGATTACATTAGTTAATTACTAATGCTCTTTCGGTACCTAATCTTGTTTAAACCCTGAGGTTTTTTTGGATGTTCGAGGGATTTTCCATGCATTTTTTTGGGAGGAAAAACATTTTTTGAGTCATTTTCTAATTTTTTGGACACAAAAGGGATTTTTGGTATTTTTTTGGAAAAATACAAGTCTTTTTGGCTTTTTCTGAATTTTTTTGACTTTTTCATGAATTTTTGGCTTTTTTTTTGGATTTTTGGCATTTTTTGGAAAATATGAAATTTTTTGTTTTTTTATTTTTCGGAAAATAAAATATTTTTTAAAATATTTTTAATATTTTTGGAAAATAAATTATTTTTGATTTTTTTTCTTGATTTTTTTAGAAAATAAAACATTTTTCAACATTTTTTAAATATTTTTCGATTTTCTGGAAATTAAAACATTTCTTAATATTTTTTGAAAATAAATTATTTATTAATTATTTATTAAAATATTATTTAATATTGAAATAATATAAAAAAAAAAACGACCCGGTCGAATCCGCGGGTTGGGTCCGACCCGGGTCGGTGACCGAACGCGGATGGGCCTACAACGCGGGCCCAACTCAGATTTTTTGGTCTTTTCTCTTTTTTTTTTTTTTTTTTAATAAACACAGCCCACACTGGAATTGGGCCTATTTTGAATAAAAAGAGGATATCCAGCCCAAGCTCAAAAATCGGCCCGACGGGTGCGGTCCGACCCGGAAACCCTACCCGGAGACGGGGAAATCGGGTCGGACGGACCGCGAATTGACCCGGTTTCCAGCCTTCTTTCTCTTTCGTTCGTTCGTTAGCCGGTGAAGAGACCGGGGCGGCAGCCGCATAGTCGACGACGGCTACACGGAGGACGGCGGTGGTCGGTCACGACGGCGACGGTAGCAACGATTGGACTACGGAGGGGAGATGGCGACGGCGGCTAGGTTTTCGGCGACGACGGCGGCTCACCGGATTCTCGGGAGGGAGGCGGAGCAACGGCGACGACATGGATGAGCATGGCCGTTACCCGTTCGTGACGAGGGTATGGCAAGGCGGGCGTGGGGACGACGGCAGCCCTTAGATCCGGACGGCGTCGAGGCGATGTTGCGGCGGGATTCGACACGCAGCAGCGTCGGGGGACCTCTTCTTTCGCCCCTCTTCGCGGATCCAGAACTTCTTCACCTCCTTCGACCTCGTTTCTCCCTCACTCCGGTCAGATCCGAGCCTCCACCGGCCGGATCTAACCTCCACGGACTCGCTCGCCGGTGGCCTCCCCCGAAGTCTCTCAGTGGGAGGTCAGCCTAGCTCGCGACCCGATTTCTCTCTCGCTTGCCTTCCTCTCGCTCGCTCTTCAACCTCCTCCGAAGTCTCTCAGGAGGGAGTTTCCAAGCTCGCGATGTTCTGGCGTGTCCTTCAACGACGGAAATGCTCCGTTATTTATAGGCGAGGAGGTCCGGTCGACGGAGAGGCTCGGCCGCCGGTCTTTGGCTTGCCGACCGGACCCCGTGGCTGAATCGGCGTCCCATCCGAGCTCATCCAGCGAAGCATGCTTGGCAATGATGGCATTCGCGATCTTATCTTCTTCAGCCGACGTCGGCCTACTTCCCTCGGCCATAGGCCGTCCTTCGCGTTCGTCGTCGTCTTCTGTGTGCGTGAAGTACAGAGGCAGAGAAGGAAGGCGCAAGGAAGAAGAAGGAAGAGAGGGGCCGGGCTAGAGAAAAAAGAAATACTGGGCTTGGGCCAGCGAAAGGGAGAAAAAGAGGGGGGGCTGCCAATTTTTTGCTTTTGCTTTGTTTTGTTTGTTTTTTTTAGTTTTTTTTAATTATCTTATTTATCCGAAATGACAAAATAAAATAAAAACTTAATAAAATAAAATTAACCTAATTAAAATTGAGGTGTCAACAAAGAACATTCTATTTCGAGATAAATTGCCTCATAAAAGACAAAGAGAACCAGCTTGAATTCTTAAAAGAAGACTTAGAATTCAAAAGAATAGAAGAAAATCTTATAAAATCCAACATCGTAAAAAAAATAGCCTCCCTACAAAAACACATAGAAAAAACTATATGCTCTACTCTACCCAATGCCTTTTGGGAAAGGAAAAAGCATATCGTTGATTTACCTTATGAACAAGATTTTTCTGAAATTAAAATACCTACCAAAGCCCGCCCAACACAGATGAATCAAGAAGTTTTGAAATTCTGTCAAGCGGAAATACAAGACCTCTTGAATAAAAAACTCATAAGAAAAAGCCAATCACCATGGAGTTGCTCTGCTTTCTATGTCAATAAAAATGCCGAACTAGAAAGAGGAGTTCCCAGATTAGTTATCAATTATAAACCTCTTAATACAGCCCTTAGATGGATAAGATATCCTATACCCAATAAAAAAGATCTGCTAAATAGACTTTGTAGATCAAAATTATTTTCAAAATTTGACATGAAGTCAAGATTTTGGCAAATACAAATCGGTGAAAAGGATAAATACAAAACAGCTTTTACTGTCCCTTTTGGTCAATATGAATGGAATGTTATGCCATTCGGTCTCAAAAATGCCCCTTCAGAATTCCAAAGAATCATGAATGATATCCTCAATCCTTATTCAGATTACATCATAGTTTATATAGATGATGTTCTAGTTTTTTCCTCTAATATAGAACAACATTTCAAACATCTTTCTACTTTCATAAAAATAATTATACAAAATGGTTTAGTTGTCTCTCCCACTAAGATTGCATTATTCCAGACCAGAATTAGATTTCTAGGTCATTACATCCATTTAGGTACGATAACCCCAATAGAAAGATCAATTTCTTTTACCGATAAATTTCTAGATGAGATTAAAGACAAAACTCAATTACAAAGGTTTTTGGGTAGTCTCAATTATATTTTAGATTTCTTCCCCAATATAAATATCCTTTGCAAACCTTTACATCAAAGGCTTCGTAAGGATCCTCCACCCTGGACTTCGGTCCATACAGACATTGTCAAACAAATAAAAATACATGTAAAAGATATACCATGCTTACACCTTGCTGACCCTTCTACTTTTAAAATAGTTGAAACAGACGCTTCAGAATTAGGATATGGTGGCGTTCTCAAACAAGTCAAAAACAACAAAGAACAAGTTGTTCAGTTTATATCAAAACATTGGAATTCCACTCAACAAAATTATTCAACAATTAAAAAGGAAATACTTGCTATAGTTTTATCTATATCAAAATTCCAAGGAGATTTATTAAACCAAAAATTTCTCTTGCGAATTGATTGCAAATCAGCCAAAGACATTTTACAAAAAGACGTTTTAAATATTGCATCAAAACAGATTTTTGCCAGATGGCAAGCCATACTTTCAGTATTTGATTTTGACATTGAATTTATAAATGGTTCTTCAAATTCATTACCTGATTTTCTCACAAGAGAATTTTTACAGGGGATACCAATATGCCAAGATCCAAAAAAGACAAAGATAAAGGCAAAGGCAAAGCCACTGCCGAACCCTCCAATACACCACCAAAGCCAAAAGGCTTAACATCCGTCAAGACATGGCTCCAAATGGCAGAAAACAACCAAACATACTTACAGCAAACACCTCTGACAACAGAACCCATAACATCTGAACCCATGCTAGCCTTTAATCAGTTAGCCAACATACTACCAAAAGAAACAATATTGTTACTTGCCCAGTGTTTACAAAACGTAAAGAAAGAGCCATCCAGTGCCATAGAGGTAAGTAACAATCCTTCCCCGCTTGCTACACAAAAACAAGCGGAATACAAAAAAATTTCGAATGAGGTGGTTATTAAGCCTCAGGCAACCCCTCCTTCTCAAAGATCAAAATTTTTCCCTAAAACATCTTTTCAAAAAATATTGACTGTGGAAGATGGATTCTTCGATAAAGATCCAATCAAATTTGCAGAAAACATATTTCCAAAAAATTGGCTTTTCAAACCTCACAATACAAACAAAACCCTTGCTTATTATGAGCAAATTTTAGTGGAAACAGAATCGGCAAGGTTCACTCATTTTACCAAAAAAACCAATACAGAAAATATCCTTTATTCCACTATATCCATCAGTAAAGTCATACACCCCTCACACTGGGGCGCCTCACCCCATACACCCAGAAAATTCCAAACCAGACTTACCCAAAGCCTGCCATACTCCTCCTCATATACATACTGGGACTACCAACAAGCTTGGTGGAACGTCTTTTTCAGACAGAATAAAAATTTCCAACACTCCTGGTTATTATTCTTCAAAGACAACTTCCCAAGACAAAGCTTACCAAACTGGTTTGACTCCTGGTGGGATCTCTTTGGTCCTTTGGACATAATATTACACCCCACAATCAAACAAGGATACAAGGTTTTCAGGGAACAATTCATACCAACACCTCATGATATAAGGTTCCCATGCCTTATGCATTTCTTTATAATATTCAGAATCTCTTGGGTAATAGCATGGGAATTTGAATACAATACATCCAATAAACCGGGTGTACCAGTACTTGTCCACAAATACAAAACAAAATGGTGGGATGGATTCAGATTTCTTGATCCAGGATCCGAAGCTGCGGTTAAAACATGGCTAAATAGCCAGAAAACCCAAATAATCGCATCCCCATCAAATACATCGTTTTTACAGGAAAAATCCATGGCAAGTGCAGCACTTGCAGCAGTCCAAAACAGAGATGAATACTGCAACATCCTCAGAATGATGCTCTCAGAAGCGGAAGAATCACAATGTGGATCTTCCAAATCTCAATACAGTCAAGACAGATCCTCCCAGTCATATCATAGTGGAAACACTAATGAAGACGACTGCTACGGGATCAATCTGGACAGAGATTAAAAGACATCACATGCAGATACTATTACAAACGGCGCAAAAGGCTACACACCGGAGCGTAGTAGACATACACTGTTCATACACTGTTCACTGTTAACTATTCATACACCGTTCGATCTTGTTCACTATACACTGTTCAGCACTGTAGCACCCTCTATAAATACACCCACTCGACATAGAAGAAGGCACCTTGAAATTTTCCAGATTTCTCTCTTCTTCTCTCTCCCTCTCACTTGTAAACCATCCTCTCTTCCATCTCCATCCTCATCTCTTCCATCTCCAAGCTCTCTTACCTTGTATCCCCTGGTTTCAAAGTAAGTTAGTTTTCATATACATCGTTTTATACAGGATTACCAACTTACATGATAGTTCGTTAACCATTTCTTGTAATGTAAACATCAATACTCCCTGGAGTGCGGATTACCGCCCTAGTGGATGACTTGATGCTTTAGTTTCTGCATCTTTCAATACATGTAATTTCAGTTTTTCAGCTTTATATAATACAAGTTCATACCACCTTCATGGTTGGTTTTTGCTTATGCATTCTCTTACTTTATATTTTATATATTGCTTTCGGTCTTTACATTATTTTTAATTCTCGTGATTTTATTTAAGTAATTTACTTACTTTCTTGTTCTTATACATCGTTTCCTTTTAGATACATCCTTCCCTGCTTTCATATAGATCTGTTAAATCTCATATACTTCCTTGTTCTCTCATATAGTACTCCGATCCTAACCCCTATATGTATATATATATATATATATATATATATATATATATATATATATGTATGTATGAATGTATGTATGTATGTATGTATCTATTATCTCCTTCCAAATTAGACTAGTCTTAAGACATGATGTATTTTCCATTCTAGTACCTTTGACTAATATTCAAGATTTGACCCTCTTAAATTTGCATCTCTAATGTCTAAACATATATATCGTATATACAAGCATAACCATGTGCCACGCATTCGCAATTAGATCCACAAGAGGAGGATAGAGAATATGTAGACGACAAGCACCTCTAGAGCACCTCCACCAATTTTCACTGTTATTTTCCCATTTGCGTGGATTTTTTTTAATAGAATTTCGATAATGCAGCTACACAGGGCGTGCTCCTTCTCTAGTCCGCAAGCAAAAGACAACACCCAACACTTTTTTATAAAATTAAATTTTCCAAAATGGGTCGAGGAAAATCTTCGATCTCTTTAAATGCACACATGTCTAACATTAATGGCAGAATCTTATTATATCTACTAGTTTACAGAGAATTAGGCTCACTGGAGCATGCTCGACTCGCTACCCGTTTCTTTACGATATACCCTCTTATATTATGCCCCAAGTTGTATTATGCGCATAGGACGATGAGATGACCACACAAAGTCCCTAGCTTTTGAAAAACATCAGATGGTGATGGGTTTTTTATTTGATGGGCCAACTTAAGTCCGTCCATCCATGTTGGGACAAAACCTGGCCCGTAAGTGAATAGTCATAAAAAAAATGCAGTTATTGCAATATATAAAGTAAAAAGTGAAAAATGAATATCTAAACTGTAGCGCTCTTCAGAGAGAAATACATTTCCTCACTTTTTTCTACCTTGAAGCAATATACTCAACTTGACAAATGGAACCTCATGGCTTCAAAGGATTCCTCAAAAACTGCGATGGTATTTAATCTGTGGTAATCAAGGTATGTCCAACTCCGTGATATGCCTTCGATCGGTGTTACATGTTTCTGGAGCACGTTTCCACTTTCGTTTTCAGTATTCGATCGTTCGAGTATCGGTTCAATTTTTAGGAATTTGTTTCCGACAGATGGTTATCGGTAATTGCACAGATTTAGTTACACAGATTAAGACACAATAAAAGAACGATCCGTGTTAGAGCGAAGAGAACATGCGCTGGCCGAAGCAAGAACCGAACATGGAGAGTGAACGAAAGTCGAAGATCTTGAAACATTCGCATTTCTTTATGATAGATAAACGCAGCCTTGCTCTGGTTGTGATGTAAGTTAACGTTTGTGTGTTTTGGGGGACTCTTATGTCATTTTTCGTCAAGAAAATAAGATGTTAGACTAGATAAATGAATAAATAAATAGTGGGTCGAAGTCGCTTGCCTGTGTCCAGGTTCCCAATGATAGTATCTTCACCAAACCGAGCCTTCTTCCAAATTGAATCGGA
Source organism: Eucalyptus leucophloia subsp. euroa (assembly GCA_017140325.1). NCBI lineage: Eukaryota > Viridiplantae > Streptophyta > Magnoliopsida > Myrtales > Myrtaceae > Eucalyptus > Eucalyptus leucophloia. The sequence continues at coordinate 8,614,925 of CM029468.1, read as the reverse complement.
AGAAACCCCGCCGTTCTGCTCGAGGCCTAGAAACTCCCACGATCTTGTCGTGTGTAGTTTCTTGCCCTGGTTCAGAAAAACCGACACCACTCTTGGGTGCCCTGCCAAAGGTTGGAAAACCAACAACAAGCATTAAAGATGAATAAAAAACAAGCGCTTCCTTAGCAGAAAAACGAAATTTGACCGATTAGAGTTGATTTATTTAGTGATGTGATGGGTTAAGTTTGAATTTATAATTATTGATACACCTTACATACGCGTCATCGCATTGTCTAGTGCGATAGCCTTTCTCAAAGTTTTGTAGAGTGTAGGGACATATTGCTCTTTTGTTTATTATTTGGAGTTTTGCGCTAAAAAGGGGGCATAGGATGGACCTATGAGCATTGTTGTCACAAAGGGTTGCGCGACTTGTCATCAAGAAGTGCAAGTTGCACTCCAAGTTTATGGCCGAAGCAAAACAAAAGGACTGTTGTTTTCGGTGGTGAAACTTCAAACCAAAGGAGAAAAAGGGTCGGAGCTTACGGGCGATCTGGGCAGCTACTTCATCTTCAAGAGTCGCGGCGAAGCCGTTGATGTGCCTTTTGTACGAATAGAAGATGGCCTCCTCGGTGTCGTCTCGGCTATACAAAACATTGTCATCAACGCACACTACAAACCGAAAAGAAGAAGAAGAAGAAAAGTAAAAGTGGTGGTGGTGAACTTTATCTGCATTGAAATGCAATACCTTCCCAAGAAAGAGCCAAGAAATTCATGGTGAGACTCCGTCACTCGACTCAGATCAGCCAACGAAGCATCCGGGCCGTGCGAGTGAGATCCCAAGTAAACCACGTACGACTTTGATCCACCACACACACATACACACACAAAACAATTAGGAAAGATTCATGATTATGATGATGATGATATCAGCTAAGGTAGGACCCTCTTCAAACCAAGACAAGAATGTAGAGATTCCATTGTTAACAGAACGGTGCGATGGCTTAGGCTTCGAATGCTCACCTTTTTCGCAGCAAAAGCGGGTGTCTGGTGCTGTGTTAACGAAAGAAGAAAGAGCACGAGAAGGTGAACGGAGAGGCTCATGGCAACTTCCGTTTGGAGGGCACTTGCTTCACTCCCCCTGTAGGAACAGTGGAAAAGAAGCGAAGATGGGTGTGTCCTCTTTATAATGTTTGGGACGGAGAGAGAGAGAGAGTCTCATTACACGAGCCCAGCCAAAAAGAGGGTTTGGATTCTCTTTTGTGGAGCCGATAAAGAAGCTAAGGACAAAATGGTCCGAAGAAAAACCCTAATTACTTCCTTAGGCAAGCCCCATCTTGGGATACACTTTATTTCCTCGTATACCATGCGAGGAAAACATCATCTGACTATAAGTCATGTGGCCGACCCGTAAGAAAAGAAATGCGTAGAAAATAAGATGGAATTCATAAAACGCAAAAAACGATAATTGGTCAGCTACATGATGTCATCGTCGTCCCGTAATAGATTCATCGCATAAATTACTTTTTTCGACTTGAGGACCTGTTTCGAGTCATCCCATCTTCATATTTCCTATAAAATACTAAATGAGGAGGCTTATTGTCCTCTTACAAGGTCAGCTGTACTGCAACTCATTTGACTATAAGTCATGTGGCCGACCCGTAAGAAAAGAAATGTGTAGAAAATAAGATGGAATTCATAAAACGCAAACAACGATAATTGGTTAGCCACATGATGTCATCGTCCTCCCGTAATATATTGGTCGCATAAATTACTTTTTTCGACTGGAGGACCTGTTTCGAGACATCCCATCTTCATATTTCCTATAAAATACTAAATGAGGAGGCTTATTGTCCTCTTACAAGGTCAGCTGTACTGCTATTTTATTCATGCGACGGCAGAGGAAACTGTCCAACTGTGTGGATATTTTTTCTGATTGGGTTAATAAAAAAATTAAATATAATTCAATTTGATCAGGCTAGCGATGCAAAAAGAGCTGGGGGAATTGGGGAACGGGGAATCTGCTCATTTGACCTTTCTAGTTCGTTAAAGTTGGAGATGATCCATACCGGCAACACACTAAAGGAAGGAAGGAAAAAAAAAAAAGGCCCGGGGGTACATTTTATGGCTATCAATGTCATTTTGCCCTCTCTCAATGTAAGTTTTCCCAAAAAAAAAAAAAAAAAAAAAAAAAAACGTAAAATTTCCAGGGTAGTGTGTAATTATGCGCAGCAAAAGTTGTAGTAAGAGCCCCGCGTTGCTCAAAAATACAATATTTCAATGAGTTTTATATTTGCTAGTTGTGAGATGGATTAAAAGAATATATTGACGCACCTCTTTTATCTAATAATTAATGTGTTCTTTTTTATTTCAACATCTCTTAGAGTTGGTATATTTTTAATATACTCATTAGCAAAGAAGATGACGAAAAAGAAAAATACCAAAAAAAGTCCTAAACTTATTTTTATAGCAATTCCATTCTAAACCTTCAATTGTATTAAGTTTGTTCTAAGATAATTTACCAATGTAGTTAATGTGATCAACTTTAGTTGGAAATCGTTGACATGGACTCTAGGTATCTTACTTGTCACCATCTGTGCTATTGTGGACAATTTTTTTATGAATTATTTTTATTTTTCTTTGTTTTGTTATTTTTCCTCTTTTCTTTCCTTTCCTTTTTTTCCCCAATTGTGGGCCAACAAGGGCCTCTATGCGCTCCCTTGGATCTTGCCAAGGTCATTGGCATGGCCTTGCTTGCTCAAAGTTGAAAAATTCAATTATAAAATTTGTCTACGTCAACGCCATTTCTCGTGGGACGGCCATCAATGATTTCTAATCAAAATTGGTAATGAATGAATTACGTTAATAATCATCCAAAGGTTTTGGACTTAATTTTTACAATTGAAAGATTTATGACTAAATTGATACAAATGCAATGAGTTTGGAAATTTTTCGATACATTTCTTGATGACAAAAGCAAAAAAGCACCTTAAGTCAGATTTGGGATATTAGGGCGAAACACAAAAGTGGTACAACAACAGGTTCATCGATTAGTGATTGATTTTGGTAGATGGAAACGTAGTGAGTCGGAACCTCTATAATTTTTATGAGGACATTCTAGTGGTGATTTTGAAGTTCTGATGGAAGGAGGGACGATTGCGCAACAAGGTGACTCGCGATGGCAGCAACGAAAGCTGTGGACGCCCGATCCAGAAAGAGCTTGATTGCAGAAACGGGCTTCAAGGTGTACTTGCGCTACTTTGTCCAATTGGAGCCCGAGTTCTTGCAAAGTCGGCTCCGGCTGGGGTCCCATCTTTGGTCCTTTAGCTTTTTGTGCGGATTGATCATCTAATTGTTTTGCTGAGTAACCGAGTCCTCCATCTTTTCTCTATTGGTGTAATCAATTAACGTCTGTATCAACTACTTTTGCCAACATCATTCAGTTGATGACACGACCATGTCATTGCGGTCGAAATTTGAAAAGAGCGGCGTTGCGTCAAAGTCACGCCGTCGTGAATTTTCAGGGGTACTAAATAGCGTGGACCTAGAGCACAGCACCTTTATATAAGCATGACTTTTTGAATGGCCTAAAGAAAAATCTGCAGGTATAGAGAACCACTATACAGTGCGAGTTACAAAGACATCATATAATCAAAGCTTTGGGATGCCGGAAGAAGCGTCCTTGGACGCTTTCCAATGTCTCCTTCACCAAATGAATGCGGATTATCTGGTTAATGGCCGCTTATTGTTTGACACATCAAACACATTTAATGTACCGGTCATAATATTTCTAGCATTCCTCTCTTTTGTTTTGCTGATAAATTTAGTTCTTTTTCCTCATTAGGCAGTTATCTTTTTAGTCATTGTGTTATCATATATTTACATATATTTTAACTGCGTGTTAATATTTGACGAGAAAATTATCCAAAAAGTCTAAAACTTGTTGTACCACTGCTAATTCAATTCCAAACATTTCGATTTTGCTAATTTAGTTCTAAATTTTTTGACAACTTACTAATTTAATCATAAACCTTTTGACAACTTGTTAATTAAATAAAAATTTTCAATTGTGCCAATTCTTAAACATTTTAATGATTTGCTAAACTAGTCATAAACTGTTTAATACATTACAAATTTAGCCTTTCTGGCTAATTTAGCCAGATATCGATGACACAACAATTCAGTCAATGATAACCATCCTAAGTAGCATGGCCAGTGCTGATATAAACAATTTTTTTTTAATTTTTCCGATTTTTTATTCTTTTTTTTCTTTTTACCCAAAAAAAAAAAAAGAAACACAAGGCGAACAGGGCTAACAACAACTTCCACTAGCCATTAAGCAAGGGCTAGCAACCTCTGATGACCCCTGGGTAAGGGTCGCAACACCCTCACTATGGTCCGCAATGGCCTGGGCAAGGGCTCGTGACTCCCTCGCTAACCACCGCAAGGGCAGGTAAGGACTTTGGTTAGCAAGGGTTTTATGAGGGGTTGCCAACCCTTGCTTAATGATCGGCAAATGTTGTCGGCCTTATGTAAAAAGAGAAAAAGAAAATACAAGAAAAAAATCAATTTCCTAAAAAAATTAATATTATCCATGTCAGCACTAACTACACTGTTTAGAATGGCCATCATTGACTAAATTGTCACAACACCAACATCCAACCAAAATTAGCTGGAAAAATTAAAGTGGCAATTCGTTAAAAGGTTTAAGAATAATTTGGCCAATTGTTAAAAGGTCTATGACTAAACTAGTAATTGAAAATTTCAGGACTAAGTAGACAAAATTGAAAGACTTAGGACCAAATTAGCCACTAGACAATGGGTTAGAACTTTTTAGATAATTTTCCCAAATTTGACCCACATGCATAGAGTAATTTTCACTTTCAATTTGTAAATCAATTATTATAAATTTCATCGAACAATCTTAAACACCATTACCATCTTGTAGAGGCTCAAACCCAAGTCAAAAAGAAAAGGGTAATCGGGAAACCTTTCAAAAATATCACATGGTGTAAAGAGAGAGAACATTACATGATGGTGCAACAAGTCAGTTCGCAAAATATCACATGATATAGAGAGAGACAGCATTACATGACGGTGCAACAAGTCGGTTGGGATTCCGTTACAACATACGATGAATACAATGGATACAACGGATACAACCAGACAACCGGCACCTCAACTGGCTTAGGCTTCTTGTCTTCTTGTTTCTCCTCCTCTTTGACTTCATTCACAGAACATTGAATACATAATAGTTAATGTCTAGTATCATAAAACAATTCATTATATGACCAGAACCATAATAAATTATTCCAAATATAATATCAACACAATTGTCATGGAGATTTAATACATAACCTAAACTTAGAAAAATAACTATAGAGACCAAATTCCATCAAATATCTGAAGCATAGAGAACATCGAGTATGTGACATCCCAAAATTTGACCCCGTCTCAGATATATGAAATTGTTGTTTCGTCAACACGCTTATGGTTAATTTACTCGAAACTAATCATATTTGAGTTAACTAATCCATTAAGTGAGGCCGTTAAGGGATATAAACACGGCAGATTAGAAAATTCGATCGAAAATCAACCACTCGACCATAATAATCAGCAATGATCAATATGACACCGTTATAATCGATTAGCGAACGGATATAAGTCAATTCGATTGAATCATGTAGTCAAATTGCAAGTGGTTCCACACGATTGTGATATTCATATCGAACAACAGTAACCGATTTTCTATCGATATTATACTCGAGACACGTAATTGAAACCTCGCAATTTTATGATAACCGAGAGTCGTCTATGGTTCGAAGATGCACAAACGTGGATAAAAAAATTATCAACCACGGGTCAAACGCGTTAAAATCCCTAAAAACTACCTAATATGTTAAGTTGTACTACAGTCGCATTCAGTCGATTTTAACCATGAAATTGAATTCAGTTTCTGGAATCGGACATTCGAGCATGTCACAATTCACTTATAGGACATTGTCTCGTCTTTTGGTGAATTTTCATCGAGTTCGAAAATTTTGCGGAAAAACGATTTTTCGGACAAAATGGAAAATAAATGGAAATTCGGATTAAGAGGAAAAATGGGATTTTGCTACCCAAAAAGGAATTATTTGGGGGAAATTGAAGCTAATTTGGGATTTGAGGACCTCTTAACTTTGGGCATGAAGACTTTTATGGCTTTGTGACGATGAAATTGGTATTTTCTCGACTTTCTTTCTCCCTCTCTTTTCTCTCTCTCCCTCCCCCTCTCTCTCACGCTTGAAAGCTTCCCACCCCCTGCCAATTTCTTCTGCCCATTTCTCCTCACGTCCATTTCTTCTCTTCATTTTCATTTCCCTCTCCCCCATTCCTTTTTCCCTTCTTTGCCGCTAGCATCAATCCTCACACCAACACTTCACGCACCATCCCTCTCACATGCCCTCGGCTTCACCATCACCTTCACGTGACCAGCACCGCCAGTCCCATTCCCTTAAGTTCAATTCACGCCAACTCCAGCAACAATCCAACAACACCTCACCAACTTTACACCTACGCACAGCAGCAACCTCATGTCCACCACCAGCAACTTCAACTCTCTGTTCCTTTCATTTTGCTGCCGCAACTTCACCACCGTCCAACAGTCAGCAGCCCCATGCCCAGCACCACTCTGTCCCAACCCTGCAGCCCCAGCGACCTCAGCCCGCGACCAGCCTTCCACAAAACCGAACCCTCCTTGGTCAAGACTTGTAGGGCTGATTTCAGCCTCCATTGAGCCTCCGTGCAAGAAACGGTAGTTTCAGGTTTTCACCACCATCGCCATGAGCCCACCACCGTCTTAATCCAGGTAGTTAACTCCCTAATCCTTAGGTTGTTAATTGCGCTTAAGGGGTGTTTAGTTTAGTGCTAATCTTGATTAGATTAGTGTTAATATGGATTAGTGTTAATTAGCTTTGGTTAGGTTAATTAACCATAGTTATGTTTGTTAATTGTGATTAGGTTAGTTAACCGTGGTTAGGTTAATTAAGTTGGATTAGCTTAACTAACTTCAGATCTATTTACTAGACGCTTGCTATTTGCAATTTTTGTGGGTTAAAATGTGCTATGATTTTGAGATTGCTTTCTCTTGAAAAATATTCTAAACATCTTCATTTATGACATATATTTTACTCAAGATTTTATGAATTTAAAAGAACAAGATTTCAGCTTCGCTGCATGCAAAGCAAAAAAATCTCAGTTTGTGCTGGAACCCGCGACCTTTTGGTGTTTAAAGGATTTTTATCAACTCTTAGGGTTCGATTTTCGAAAGAGTTTCTTCATAAAAGTTTTTCATCACATATTTAAGTTTAACATAGGCAAATTTCAAAACAAACGGACAAGTTTTGGACCTCGAACCAAACTGATTTTGGAAAACAAAATTTTTGGACACGAACACAGTTTTGGTAATAGTTTGGGTGATTTACTGCTCTTAATCTAGGAAGATTTAGGTCAAGGTGTCTCATGAAAAGTGTTTTTTTAAGTTTCCTTTATAACATAGTCAAATTGAGAATTTTCTGAACTCGTTTGGTTATGTTTATGGAATTAATCTTGGGGATGTGCAAGTGGACTCGGTTTCTGTTGGTGAGGGCAGCTCATGGTCTTGTGGCCGTTCTTGGTGTCTTGCTTGCTGGAAAATGTATATTTCGTGATTTGGTTGATTTTTGGCATGTTGAGAACTTATGGGTGATATTATGAGATTGATTGCTCTATGTTGATTGTCTGTTATTATTGCAAAAGATTGCCTTATGGGCAATTAAATAGAAAAATAATGAGGCGTTGGGTTTGGGCACCAAAACTTATTTATTCAATAAAACAATGAGGTTTTTAAGTGCATGCAAAGTTTGATGGATTAATTTTGAGTACGTGAGCACTTATGAATTATTTTGGAAATCTTTGAACAAAAAAAAAGGTTACTCTAAATTGTTTCCAAAAATGGTGATTAGACAAAAAATTAGAAAAGAAATATGGTGTTGGGTTTGGACACCAAGTTTTATGTGCTTAATAAAACCGTGAGGTTTCAAACTAAGTGCGTGCAAAGTTTGACGGGTTGATTTCAAATACGTGAGCCCGTATAAATTTATTTCGGAAGGTTTTTAACAAAAAAAAAAAAAAAAAGAGTTGCAAGTTTTATTATTTGAAAAAGGGATTTTGGTAGTCTTGGCTAAATAACTGAAATAAAAGCTGGTTTGATTGATGATATACTCGTGTGATCACATAATTGAACCTGTCACCAACGGGAGTTTGGGGGCGATGCCCAATTTTATCAAATGCCCGGCGGGGGTCAGGAAGCCAAGTCACAATTAAGGCCAGACCGATACTCCTTTATGGAATGATATCTAGGCGGGAGTTCTAGACGTTGTCATGCCCGATGGGGCGGGATGATACCCAATTACGCCGGATGACTGTCGACTTTTGAGTTGGCCGTGGCTGATGGGTTGTGATAATCGGAACACATCTGAATGGTTGTGCTACTGTGCTTGATTATGGGGTAAAATTGTTTAGCATGATATGGGACATGTCAAAACAGTTTTACATTATAATCAAAACCCGTGTGAATGTTTGGATAGTGAGTACTTTGTGTTCCAGTTATTAATTATGCTTGTTGCACGTATAATAGTATATGTGATGTGCTAATATGCAGGGGCATGCTAAGGTGAGGGGAGTTTGTTTGTGGTGCCTATTTAGGCTACCTCCAAGGCGAATTTACGTCATAATCACGACTTAGGGTTTAACTTGCTAAGATTTTATCTCACCCCGTCGTGATTAAACTTTTTAAAGGTCATAGCGTGGAGATCTGATGAGTGCGGATTTGATAGGCGCGAGATGCGACACCTTTTGGCTAGCCCCGTCACTAGTGAAGTTTAGGTTGACTCTAGTCCCCAAAGGTTTTTGAGAGGGTTAGTAGGAAGTGACCATAGGAAGGCTTGTAAGTACTAAACTTCTTAGGATTAACAGTTGATAAATGAATATGTTGTTTTCGGCAATGGTTGTCGTGATTTACTATCCCTATGTTTGTTTATTGGCTGAGGGTTTATTTAATTCACTTCTGCATATGCTTAATTGAAAGATAAAAAGAATGAGTCGATTACGCATCCTGGGACGTTGCATTTTCAATCGACCGCCGAGGGATGTGCACATACCCAAGGTTCGGGGTGTGACAGAGTAGGAATAAGTTTTGACTACCACGTACCTTTAATTTACATATGTTAATATCCTTCACTTTATCTTTAGAGTTATTTTCAACATATATCATTTTTTTTTTCTAAATGTATCTAACGATATTCCATAAATGCTTCACAGTCTTTAGTTATGTAGTTTTACTCTTGAGACTACAGTTCATATATAATGAGATTATGCAAATATTATAGTGTTAGAAACATAAGCATTACTTAAAGTAATTGAGTAATGTAGTACTTCTTTCAGCTCAGTGCATTCACGAGCGAAATAGCCTAGCTTGCCACAATTATGACACTCATATTGGCGTTGTCCTTCTTTCCACCATGCCTCTTGTGTCAGAAGAGCTTAGCTCTCTTGTGTCACACCCCGATCTTCAGGCATGTACACATCCCTTACCTTGGTCGATTTTAGAATGTGATATTCCAAGACTATGTATCGCCTACCCTTTCATTTTAATATATATGCGGAAGTAGTTATAAATCCTCAGACAATAAAATAATGGGATACAAAAGTAAAGTTATATTTTTCATACTGAAAATTCATAACCACACTTTTATACAAGCACCTAATAGTATATAGTACGCTACTATTCACAGAGGTCTGATCTAGCACTTATCCACATAAAAACCAGGTCTGACAAGATAGGATGGGATCTCAGTCCTCATCCAAGTCGTACTCGGGATCATCTTGATCCTCCTCTGATTCTTCTTCACTAAGTTTATTTCCTTCAAACTCTTCATCTTTTTCTGGCTCATCTTCCTCTTCTGGTTCCTCCTCCTCAGGCTCATATAAAGGTCTGAAATGGTTATAAAATAATCATTAAGACCCCCTAAGACTCGATTAGTAAACCAATACGCTAATCGGGCTGCCTATGCCCACACGAGTCAGAGGACTTACCTTGGCCTCAGATTCCACCTGCATATTAGCACAGTTCAATAGGCACCCAAGCAATCACATCACAGATCGATATCTCGATCAATCGACCTAGTCAATTTCATGTCAATCGGACCATTCATTGGTCATTTCAATTCAATCAATCAATTCACGACATCAGTTCAAAGTAATAATCAATCGACCTAGTCGATTATATGTCATCTCGACCCTTTCTTGGTCGGCTCATCTCATACTATCTATAAGTTCGTTCATATCAAGACTGCTCACTGCTAAGCTGATAAATAGATAGTATAGCTCGCTTATAAGATAATCGGGTATACTGCTCTCTACTAAGCTGCTATATCGCCCTTAGTACTAACAGTGCTCAATTTAAGCTGATAAGGTATACTATTTTCTGCTAAGCTATCATATCGTCCGCAGGCTGATATAGTATACTAACATATTCTATCATAACTAATAAAGTATACTACTCTCTACTAAGCTAACATATCGCCCGTAGACTGATATAATATACCGGTATACTGTTCTTTGCTAAGCTGACATATCGTCCGTAGATCGATATAGTATACCATCCTAACCATACAATCAACTTCATCTTTTTATCATTCTCAATAAAAATAGTCGTATGTTGGTACATGATTGGCCTTAGCCAAAATATACTATTTTCATTTCCATAACTCCGACATTTTTTGTAGTCCACTCAAATATTTTTTGCATTATCAACTGATGCCCGATTACCAATGATTATCCAATTAAAGAATAATTCACACTTTCACAAATAATTCAATTCAACACGAAATAAAGCTCAATTAAATAAATTGACTGTGCCATGACAATCGGCATAAAATTCCAGTCATCGACTATCCCCGCCTAATTTCAAAAAAATAAATAATTAATTAAATTAATTTCGAAAATTAATAAAGAAATACTAAAAATCCAATTTATGCCCGTAATGACTAATTGAAGCCCGAAATGGGTCGGGAAAAATCTCGAGATATATTCAATAAATAATAGTATGTCTCTACTTGCAACTTGAACAATTCAATTATCTAACATGCATCGCAATTATCTAATAATCACTAATCTACTCTAATCTAACCACCTAATTGCATTTAATTAAATCTAATTAACCCTTAAGCATAATTAGCAAACTAAGAAAGCATTAGTGAGTAAAACTCACTTGATTAAAAGTGGAGACTAGATCACCGCGACGATGGCGCGACGGCGGCCAAACTTGGGCTCGTGACAACACCCACGGGCTTGGACTAGGCCTAGAATCGACCCAACAAATCTCAATCCAAAGTGAGATTTATTAATGCGTCGGACCGGGCTTGGCTTCGGGCTTGGGCTGCTTCGTGGGCCTCAAGTGGACTTCAAAATCGCTGGCTTTGCTGGCTTCATGGGCTGCTGACAAGTGAAGATGGGCTGCTGCAAAGAACACTGGCCTGGGCTGCTGATCTTGGGGCTGGATGTTGGGCTGAAGACTGCAGGAATCACAGGCTGGCCTGACTTCTTCGCTGGGCTGAAGACACGGCCCAAAAACGCCAGAATTGCTGGGCTAGAAAAGAGGATGCGTGGGCCTGGTCTTCGCTGGATTGCTGGCCTCGATCGGAGGCGTGGAGTTGAGAAAACCGAAGCAGTAACGATGGAAGAGGGTCAGTGGCGCTGGCAGCTGCTCGGCCGCTGACTCACGAGCTGGATTCGTGGACGTCGTGGCTGGAGGCGTTGCTGACGCTTGCTCGATGAAGACACGAGCTGGTGGGAGCTGACAGTGAAGACGTGGCCGTTGACTGAAGGAAATGAAGACTCGGCAACTTGGGGATTCCGTGGGGGAGTCTTCGGTTCGTGGACTCAGGTGCTGGCGATGGAGATTCGGTGGATTGAAGCCGCGTGGGCTTCGGTCTTCGTGGGTTGCTGCAGATTTGGGCCGAGAGAAGACCCGGACGAACGGCAGAGGGAAGCTGCTTCGTGCGGCTGGCGTTGCGGGCGAAGGAGCAACGAAGACGGCTGAGCTGGCGTGGCCTTCTGTTGGGCCGAAGACGTTGCTGGAGCTGAAGGGAAACGCACGCGAAGAAGCAGCTTCGGCTGGGCAACTCACGCGGACGAGTGGCAGCAAATGGCTGGGCTTCGGTCAACCAAAGGCTTCTGTGAGTGGCGTTGTTGACCATGCGTGGCTGCTGAAGAAGGAGCGGTGGGAACGTGGGCGTATGGCGGTCAAAAACTCGAGAGGTGGAGCAGTCTTCGTGGCAGCTGGAGGATGGAGGTGGGCAGGCGTTTTCGGTGGGATGCTGCTTGGAGAGGCGCACGAAGAAGAGTCACGATGGGGAGGAGTTCTGCTGGAGATGCTGGTGGAAGTGAATCGAACAGAGAGAGGGAGGGATGATGTCGTTGATAAAAAGGAGAGACCGGCAGGGGATAAGGTAGAAAAAAAATCAAGAGGATGATCCAAATTTCATAAATGCTTGTCCCCAAAAGTCTTTAATATTATCTTTTATGTCCCCTAATACTTTTCAATTTATAATTTCTCGAAATTAACTAATTTTGAAGCCCAAAAATGCTGACCCTTGTAAAGCTCCGAATTTCCATTTTTAGTCTTCAATTTCCTCACTCAATTTCTCAAATTGAAGTCTAATTTCGGTGAAGAAAAATCCCAAAAAATTTTCTATAAGTCCCTGACATCCAAAAGCTCGGCTTAGAAGTCTAAATTTTCTTTAATTTAGCCCATACGAATTTTCGTTAATTTTTTCGCGACGTCCGAATGATTTTCCGCAAAAATCCCGAAATCTCTAGAAATTCTTCGAGGATGAGTCGATATTCCTAAAATAGATCGTGACATAACAGAATCTTCAATTTCTAAAATCGGACTTGAATTGGTGATTAATTTCCATTCGGCGCGTTTTTAGCGTTATCTAAACTACCAGGTAGTTTTTAGAGATTTTTAGGACAAATGACCCGTGGTCGATTTTCTTCGAATCACTATGAACCCACTCGACTCAATGGTGATGCTTGATTATCATGAAAATCTCAAGGATTCAATTACGGATACATGGTGCCAAAACAACAATAAAATCATATTAGTGCCGGTCAATAAAATTTTTCCAATTTAGTGGAATCACCCGCGATTGGCCACACATCTCAGTCGAACCGACCTATCTCTGATCTCAAATCGATTTATATTTATGCTGTAATGATCTCTAAAGATGAGCACGGTCAAGTAGCCGATTCCTGATCGAATTCTTAAGTCTATTACCTTAAAATTCATTAATGACTTCCTCAAATAGTGTAGTTATCTCGAGAGTGATCGGCTCTAAGAACAGACTTATAAACATGTCAATGAAATGCCCAGTTAATTAAGTAGAAAATAGGGTAAAAAATCTAGGATGTCACATCTTGGGTGCCTGCCCAATTTCCTTCTCTATGTTGTTGAATTTATAGTTCTTCTTGCACTTGAAGCCAAAGTTGCACATACTAGATTTAGTAACATAAGCATGTGCAAAAAGATCTTGCGGCCTCTAAGCACTCATCCTCTAATTTCAAATGATGCGTTGTATCACCAAAAGTGATTATATTCTTATTATGTGTCATATTGATTTTCATATGCTCTCAATTATTAGAAAGAAATCTTATAACAGCCTAAACTTATTGTTCATCAATAAGGGTATGCCATACCATCTTCAGTTTACATATCATGTTTGATGTCTCCCAAAGGTGCTGCCTTAATGTTTGATTTTAGCACTTCCAGTGTACCAAACTTGATGGTAAACCTCCTCAATTTAGTGACAAATGTACTCCCAGGCTTATCTTTCAAGGCAACCCAAATTACTTAAACTTTATTATAACTTTCAGATTCACACATAAGATCATCTTACATACAAATTAGGAATGTGATACCAACAATGCAATTTTTCTTTTTCTAAGCTTAATAAGCTTCTTGATCGTTTTTGTGTTAAGTAGAAGTTCATACTCAAGTTCATCTATTGTGTGATTGAGGTATCTAAAACATCTTGTTCATCAAGGATGTATGAAACATTTCGATGTCAAATATCATAAATGTCATCATTTAATTTCATACCCTTATCGAGGTCAACCATAATAGTTTGGGATGTTAAGGCCATGATGAATTACTACTCTACATACAAGCATAGAATCAATACAAACACATTTTCTACATTAACACACATTTAGCTTTGCAGTAAAGATAGACTAAATTAATGATAATCCAACAAAAAATACTGAAATAAAAGCTCAATATGTTTTTAATCAGCTTTTGTGTACAATTGTCATACTATCATTAATTTACTTAAGTCCTAGGTGAGAATTCCTTTGAATTCTACTAATCTAAGAACTCCTACATAAAAAAATGATTAAATGATCTCATGTAATTATCACATTTTTTATTAAATATCAAAAAACATAGCATGATGTAAACCAACGTACAAAACATCCATTTATCAAGTATAATTTTATGCTGAATTCAAGAAGTGATAAAAAAAAAAAAAACAAAGATCTCCAGCTATTGTTTGAGTATGCTCAGAATCAAGAAATTGCTAGCACATTAAGTCTTATAATGCCATTACCGAACCATGTTTTACACAATCTATATGTGGTTATTTACATGTAGGTCAGCTTCTATATTTCCAAAACCATAGGAAAATACAAGTAAGAAGGAATAAACAATACACTCGTACCCAGAAAATACATGTATTTAAGGTTTCATATGCATTTTTTTACTTTAAAAGCTTCAAACACGTAAAATAACTTTACTACAATAGAGAACACTTCAATATTAATACAATGACACCAACCACGTGGCGCATGTAGCACACGCATCTGGATAAACCAGGCTACTGCGCTGATCCAACCACCCTAATAAGTCCAACCGGTTGACTGGTCAATCGGGTCGAATAGTCGAGTCAGGTTGGGTGGATAATGTCAACGGGTCAGTTACCTACGTCATCAATGACGTTAGCCATAAGCACTGCTTTGCATGAGCAACGCATGTGACCGCCAAAGCAACGGCTTGCAGCTGCACGTGGTGGTGTATGCGGCATTCCCGGGTAGCGTTCTACCGACCGTTTTGCTCGTTTCAACAAAATTTATCACTCTATATCAGTATCCATTTTCACAAAAAAGAAAAACAAATAATAAAAAAAAAATTGTCCAGACATGGCCAAATAGGATAGTCATCGTCAACTTCCAAACGGTTTTTTCACATCGGTTCATATTGATCATTCATATAGCAATTTCAGCATATTAAACATGTAGAAGTTATGAAGCTAAATTCCTAATGATCTCCACAACAAATAGCAAACAAAAATTTGATGGAAAAATAAGGCAGAGATCATAACATAGATTTTGATACCAATATAGGATAAAAGTTAGCGAAAGAAAAGACTAAATTTTTTATGCACAACAAAAAAAAGCAATTACTCAGGAATATACATTGAGTCACCAACGCATAGTAGATGAATCTATGACTTCACGATGGTCTAAATACAATCACAAAGAAAGTATGTTGTTCTACAGTGTTAATGCCAATTGTCTTTTCAAAATAATAATGAAAGCCTTTTTTGGTGTGTTGTTAGAGGAGAACATTATTTTTCAAAGCGTTGTTTTATATTTATTGATGTATTGGTTATTTATAGAAATTATTTTTTAACTTCTCCAAAGATAATTACTCATATCTCTTCAAGAAGTACCTCTCAAGACACACCCCATCATAGGCAATTGGTGCCTCTTGAGCGCCCATCCCATTAGGGCAAACCGTGCCCCTTGGACACACCCCATCTTGGGTGAACTGCTGAAATATAACGGTGCTATGAATAACTTTTGGTAAATCAAGACCCGTTCAATAAAATGTGTTACACAAGTAAAGACCCATTTTCAAATTGCGTGTTAAAATGTGGCCCGCATGCATGGTGCAATTTTCACTTTCCATTTGTAGCATCGCCTAATATAAACTTCATCGACGACCACAAGCCTACCCTTATTCAAAGGCTCAAATACAAGGCAAAAAGAAAACGGTAGTCGGGAAACTGTTGGGAAGTATCGCATGGTGTGGAGAAAGCGAGAGGGAGAGCTTTACATGATAGCACAACAAGCTGGTTCGGGTTCGGACTCCGTTACAATGTACGGCAGATATGCCGAGAAAGCCGGCGGCTCCTCTCCCTTGGGCTGCTGCTCATCTTTCTTGGCAAGCTCAACTGCATCGACTTCGTCTGCCGTTGCTTCAATCACGTCTCGATCCGTTCCTTTCAAACTCAACGATAGATTAGCCCCCAAAAAAAAAAAAAACTCAACGATAGGAACCCTAAATGCATTTGATCGAGGAAATGGAAATAGTTCAGGTTTAATGCTTGCTTCTCAGCCTTCTCTATTACACGTGGCAAAGAAAGGATTTCTTTTCTTGTAAAAACTTCTTGTATGCTTATACCAATCCTTGAAACCAATTCCTTCCTTCATGCGACAAGTTTCTTTTCGGGCAAGGACCTCTTCAGTGTCTGCTTCATATTCTCAACAAGTATTACAATTAAATTTCTTCCTTCAGTAACCTTTTTAATCTTTCTTGTGGGCAACCCCAAGTACACTCATTTTCGTTTTCGATTATTACCCAGGACGGTGGCAGCAATTTTCGTTTGGAATCTTCAGTTTTCCAAACAATGGATGAAGAGGAACAGTAGTAGGATGATTGCGCAATAGATGAAGAGAACCAAGTTCTTCTGCAGATGCAAAGCATCCTTGCGTGACTAAAATGCACAATGCTGCCATTACAAAGAAAGATTATCGTTTAGATGAGTAAAAAAAATTATTCTTCAACCTAGTTTCTGAATTAATAAATTTTGAGACCTTATAATTTGCAAACCATTATTTTAAATTCATGAAGCACCGTTCATAAATAGGGTAGACATCAATTTATTAAGAAGGCCATTCTTCGGCACTATAACAACAGTCAGGAGATGGCCTTCACGACAATAGGACTCCTCACATGATGTTCAGCGTCCGACCATATCAGCTCCCCGAATGAGTAGTCCTCAGTCGCACCAGCTCGTTTCACGATCAGCATGACCTGGAAAGACTTCTCTTCACCAATCTTCTTGAAATTCAGGTAGGCTGGCTTGACAAGAACCGAAACTCCATTTGGTTCCAGTATCGACGCCCTGTAGGTCCCTGGAAAGCCAACATTCTTCACAGTTCGAGTCACTGTGATTGATCTTGAGAGCTTAGGAACTGTGATCGAAGGATAGTTGAAGTCTAGAAGACCAATGCATTTTGAACAATCATAGGCACCGTCAGTGACATTTGAGATCTGCATTGCATTGTAGCCTAGAGAACACAAGAAGTTGAGATAATCTATGATGCCCAGATCATAGACCAGGCCAGGGTCCATAGCACGGTTGGGTTGGATGTGTCCAGCTCCATAACTGAAAGGAGTCGCCTTGTAGAAGGAGTTATTCATGATCGATTCCATTGCATTATCTAGGATAGTTGCTGCAAGCAAACAGATGGGGGGCAAAGATCTATCAGTACGTTACGCATCTTGGAAACACCTATGGAACACCAGGCTAGTTAGTCGTGACCATATTATGTACAGGTTTGGTTCGCATTGTTTTCAGTGGAGAGTGCAAGAGAAGCGGAGTTGTCATTTTCACTATCCTAAGGTTCACCGTGCCCATCAGACATAACAGTTGAGCTCATAGTCGAAGTATATCATTCACCCATTACTCACCACTCGTCATGATCGCCGATCGAATTGCAGCAGGACTCCATTCTGGATGTAGAGTTTTCAGAAGACCAGCAACACCAGAAACATGAGGACACGACATTGAGGTGCCCGACATAGCATTATAAGTGACCCGGCGTTTGTCATAATCCTGATCTGTCGGCCCCACTGGTTCAGTGTAGGCAGCTATGACACTGACTTCAGGTGCAGTAACATCCGGCTGGTCAAGATCATTTCAGTAACTCAACTATCTTTACAAAAGCAGCGTGACTAAATCTGCAATAAACCTTCAAAGTACCTTTAGAATTTCGGTTGTGATAGTGTTTGGCCCCTTCGAGGAAAAAGCCGCCATGAACGGAGATGGCTTCACGCCCAAATTTGTCACTACACGTGTGATCTGAGAAGTGGGAAACCTGTCGCGAGAAATGTTGCACAAACGCGGTCAAATCACGTGGACATAATTTATGCCAGCCTCATGAGCTGGACCGAGAACAACATTTGCATCGCAACAATCTGTCATTAGGGAGCAAAAGGGAGCCTGTGTGCACTTACTTAGTTGAGTTGATGTAACTGAAGATGGCAGCCCCATCGGTGTAGTTGACGTGAGACGCAGGAAGGAAATGTGGGTCCGAGAGGATTTCGCTTCCTGAAACCAAATTGTTGGCAAGGACCATCCCGACCGCGCTGGCCAGCAGGGCCTGCTCTCCCTTGTCAACCCTTGCGTTATCTCCTCGAAGGCAAACCAGGATCTTCCCCTTCACCTTCCTCGGATCAAGCGTTCCATTCTTGCAGAGTAGCCTGTCTTATGCAACCATAAACATATCACAGTTAGCAATAGAGTATATACCGTGCTAAGCAAAAGAGGTAAATCGACGGGTTCGGCTGCTAACAGTAATTGCAAGATATCGATAGTGTGGAACTGGTTGTGATCCTTACGCTTCATTGGCTGACACATGGGACAATCTAGCATCCGCTGCGCTGATCAGCTTGTAGAACTTGCCTCCAGGCAAGAATTTTGGTGATAAGCTCGCACCCTTCGGGGCAAAAGGAGAAAGCAGAAGGACACATATCTATAGAATTAGCGGTTTGCCGAAATTGAAAATGCATTCAACACTGATTCACATAATCAAAATCCCCGAGGCAATGCGACAAACTGTAAAACGGGCTTTATCGCTTGTCCAGACTAACTTATGAACTGACGCGATGATTAAGGGTTTTGCTCAATGAAATATCATTAATCATCTTCCGGACATTCATCATTTGAATATGCAATTTCCAGTGCATTCGTGTAGTTTTTCAAATTAGTAATGTGTGTCAAACCCTACGAACAACTTCACCAATTTTAGCGCGAGAGTCTGACCTTGAATCGCCTCTAATCGCCAATCACCACGTAGTTGGAGAAATCCCTGTCCATGGTGCTTGCCGCCACCGTGATCAGCCAAGGCGAGATGTTCGAGACCGTCCCGTCGCTGGGTCCATTATTCCCGGCCGAGCAAACCACGACGATGCCATTCCTCCAGGCGTGGAAGGACCCGATCGCGATGCTGTCGTTGAACAGCGGGGAGGGGTCGCTACCAAGGGAGACGGAGAGGACGTCCACGCCGTCGTGTATGGCAGCGTCGAAGCCGGCCAGGATGTCCGCGTTGAAGCACTCGGTGCCAGCGACCGGCGGCCAGCAGACCTTGTAGGTGGCAACCCGCGCCCCTGGGGAGCCGCCCTTGGCGGTGCCCCGGCTGTAGCCGAAGATGCTGGCGCCGACGACAAAGTTGCCGCCGGCGGTGGAGAGGGTGTGGGACCCGTGGCCGCTGTTGTCACGGGGGGAGTCGAAGGAGGCGTTGAGGGGTCCCACCACGGCGGCGTAGCCTCCGTTGAAGTATCTGGCGCCGATGAGCTTCCTGCGGACCGATGTTTCCATTGGCGGGAGTTACTTTTGCATTTTCTTTTGCAAAATCTATTTCCAATTTTTTTCTTCTAAATATTTAATAGAGGAAAAGGAAATTTGTACAAATAAATAAATAAAAAGATAAGATAATTATAAAAAAAAAAAATAAGGACTGCCAAATGAATATGTTAGAAGGAAATTTGGAAAAAAGAAAATTGTTTATTGACAAATTCTTATTTCGCCTAATGAAGAAAACAATAAAAAGTTAAACGATCCCTACTCTCTTGTACAAATTTCGATCTCGGGTGTTGATGTCCGAATGGTACCATCTCGATTGCATTTTCATACTCTGAACAAAAAAGTACTGAACTCTATTGGATCAAAATTATGTCTCTCACCCGTGTCATAAGTAATAATTCCATTAAAGCTCCATTTATTTCACATAAAATGAATTATTTAGAAAATATTTTTCTAAAAATGATCATTTGCAAAAAAAAAAAAAAAAAAAAATGAATAAGCGGAAATTATTTTTATTGTTCATGAAAATGTTTAAACATAAATTATTGTTATTAATAAGAATAATTTTCATTAACTAAATATTTTAAATGATGCAAGCTATCATTTTATAAAAAAGTAAGTTATAAATGAGAAAAAACGAGGGGAGTTAAGTGCCAAAAGTAACGACTTTTTATGAAAATCAAGATAGATAAGTGCCAAGTTAGGTGAATCTTGCCAGAAATCCTATATGACAATTTTTTTTATTAATATTGCTCATCTACGTGGCTTACGGGAGAGTTAACTTAGTAAAAAAAAAAAATGCCAAAATGACATCATTTTGGCACGAATTTGAATTTTAATATAAATATTAATTAAATTAAATTTAAAACTAAAAAAGAAAAAGATGAGGTAGATGGAGATTGCAGGTGGTAAGGGCTGCGCCTCCCCACCATCACTAGAGCTCTTGTCGCCTGCAATCTCCATCTTACTCCTTTAAAAAAAATAGTTTTAAATTTAATTTAATTAATATTTATATTAATTATCTAACCACATCAACAGCAAAACAATATCGTTTTTATACTTGTCTAGTCATGTCAATGTGCAAAATTACATCGTTTTATACTTGCTTCGCCAAAAAATCATCACGTCAATATTTTGGTTAGATTTTCTCGCCATTAGTATTTAACTAATTCATTTTTCTTTGATTTTGACACTTAAATGTCACTTTCCTAATTTTTTATACTTAAATATTCTTCATGCTAAGTTTTGGCACTCCAAATATCCGATTATCGAGAAAAAAAGTATGAGCTATAGACTAGAATTCTACTTATTGTGCCGAACAATCTAGTCATCGAGAGTCGTTGAAGCTGGATACGGTGCGCAAAAAGATTGTCAACGAAAACGGAAGTCAACAATTATGGGTTTTTGATATCTTTTGCCTAACTTGATTTTTCAGACAAAAGCAAAAGTTTGAAAATAAGGAAGGAAAGATTGTTCGGACCCAATTTCCATTTAGAGCATCAAAGCTTGTTCGGCCTTACATTCAAGTTGAATTGCGAACCATTGATTTTGATTAATGATTGAAAATTATGGGGCAAACCAAATGAACAATATTCATTAGCTAAAAACTTAATTTTTTTCGAAGATCATGCCATGGTCCTCTTATAATTTTTCAACATCGAAAACATGTGGAGAATTAGACTCTACATTAAAAGTCCTAACCTATACAAAAGTTAAAACATTAATCGCTTGATACATCTTTTTTCAACATTAATCTAATTCAATCATGGAAATGACTAAGGAGAGACATGATTATACTCTTTAAACGAGTCATTGGCTCTTAATTTTGTATCTTGATGACAAAATGCTGCAATATTTATGGACATCTCCAATCAGTTCTCTTCTTTCTCTTCATTTGTTTATTTTGTTTTGGTCAAGAAAACAAACAAATAGATTATTAAAATGCAAAAAAAATTATGGGGTTAATCCTATTACACACCCAAGAGATAAAATTAGTCAATAATGTTCAGCAACTACAATATATTTAGTTGAAAAACTATAAAGTAATTAAGTAATTGAGATGAAATTTCTGATTTTTTGTGTGTGTGTGTGTGTACTGGTCTGGTCTAGATGGTGACCTAAAATTGGTAACGGGTAATATACTCATCAATTCCACTAAAGCAGAATCTGGAACCAAACCGGCTCCCATGGGAATCGTTGATTCAAGTCCGATTCTGGACAATTTAGGTGATTTTCAGTCCTTTTGCACACATTTAATACCGAAAGATAATAATTGAAAAGTAAGCATATATCATCTCGAAATGAGGTGGGTGGAGAAAAGTCAGCGTTTTGAAAATGGCAACTTTTTTTTTTTTTGTTGCT
Organism: Eucalyptus leucophloia subsp. euroa; assembly: GCA_017140325.1. NCBI lineage: Eukaryota > Viridiplantae > Streptophyta > Magnoliopsida > Myrtales > Myrtaceae > Eucalyptus > Eucalyptus leucophloia. Next base: position 8,592,858 of record CM029468.1, on the reverse strand, counting down.
GTTTTCCTTTTGGAGTTGAGCGAGGAAGGATAAGAAAGTGGGAGAGCGGGAGCAACCACAGAACCTGTTGCAGCGAAAGCGAGGATCCTTGTCGTTTTGACAGATTCCTTTCCATTTTGGAGGAATCGGTCCCAACCCTTGGTCGCTAAAGCTCTTGGATTCCGGCCACACCCCTGCATGCGCCAAAACCTCAATCGATTACATCTTTTTTCCCATTTTTTTGCACCAAGGCTTGTCAATTCCAGGTCCAACATAGCAATAGCAGCAAATAAATCAACCCCTCGTGGAGAGTTTGTGTGTGTGGGTTTTTTTTTTTTTTTTTTTTTTTTTGGTACGTTTTTAATCATGAGGGCGCGCTTCACCTTCCCTCGTGGAGAGTTTGTGGGAATTGTTCTCTGTGTATTTTGTGGTTTTGGCCTCCAGATATGTGCTCTTGCAAGTACCAAATTCAACTCCTGAAGTGAGCGCAGCACTTAAACATGGCGGGATGAACGTTGACCCTTCCTTTGGGCCACAGGATCAACTTTGCTAATGGTGTAATTTTCATGTGAGAGAGAGAGAGAGAGAGAGAGAGAGAGATTCGGAGAGTTTCTGTTGCAATTATGAGTTATTAACCAAACACCTTTGTTGATGCCTTAATTTTATTTAGGTATATTTTATTTTATTTATTAAGTTTTTATTTTCTTTATTGGATATAAATAAACAAATAACAGAAAAAACAGAATCAGCCCTCGCATGGGCCCTAAGGGCCCATTTCCGCCTTAGCCTAGCCCCACCAGATCTCCTCCTTCCTCACGCCTCTGCAGCATGCGCAGAGGGGTGCGACACCGGAAGGGGGGTGGACGGACGGCGATGGGACGTGGAGCAGGGGGTAGCTGGCATTGGATGGGATGCCGGTTCGGCCGGCGAAGGCCGCGGTGACCGATGGTCAAACTCCATCGACCAGCCGCCCCTTGGCCTATAAATAGGCCATCGATCCTAGCAACTAAGACGCACATGAACAGAGAGAGAGAGAGAGAGAGGCAGGCGGCGAAGGTCGAGGGCTATAGATCCTTGAAACCTCCCAATTGAGAGACTTCAGAAAGGGGGCCGAGGACAAGCAGGACAAGATCTGAGGTCGGCCGGAGTTGTTCGAGGCGGATTTGAGTGTGGGGGGGGGGAGATCCGAGCATGGAGGGGACTCGCGTAAGCTCTCGCTGTTGCCGCCATCTTCGCTCTCGTCGCACCGTCGCCAAGCAAGTATCGCGCTATCGCCGTCGCCGTCGCCATCTCCCTCTCCATAAGTCCGGTCATTGCCGCCGTCACCGCCGTCTTCGCCATCATTACCACTGCACCTCCTTGGTGCCCCCAATTCGGAAACCCTAGGGTTCCCGATTTTCCGGGTAGCAATCCCGGGTTGGCGGGCCGGACCCAGATCGGGAACCGAGTAGGGATTCCGTAAATCCTGGAGGCGGCGAAGTTCGGGTCGCGAGTCGGGTCGGATCCGGGTAGGGTTTTCGCAGGGGAGCCAGGTCGTGGAGCAGGCTGTGGGGCGGGGTTGTCGAGTCGGGCCAAGTGTCCTTAAACACCCAGCCACGACGCCGTTTCATTAAAAAAAAAAAAAAGGAGAAAAACCTGAGTCGAGCCTGCATTGCGGGCCCATCTACGCTTGGGTTACCGGCCGAGTCGAACCCAACCCGCGGATCCAACCTAGGTCAGTTTTTATAATATTTTAATATAAAATATTATTTTAAATAATAAATAAATAAGTAATTTATTTTCCAAAAAATATTGAAAAATATTTAAAATATTTTATTTTCCAAAAAAATAAAAAATAAATAAAAAATATTCCATATTTTCCAAAAAAAGCCAAAAATCCAAAAAAAAAAGCCAAAATTTCATGAAAAAGCCAAAAAATTCAAAAAAAGCCAAATGGACTTGTATTTTCCAAAAATACCAAAAAATCCAAAAAAAATCCCTTTTATGTCCAAAAAATTAGAAAAAGACTCAAAAATGTTTTTCCTCCCAAAAATGCATGGAAAATCCCTCGAACATCCAAAAAATCTTAAGGTTTAAACAAGATTAAGTACCGAAAGAGCATTAGTGATTAACTATTATAATCAAGTCCCCGATCCTAATTTCTTTGGTTGTGCAGAAATGAGTATTTCTCCCGATACTTTGCTTGGGTTTCTAATCAACCCACCCCAAATCGATTAGTGGCGACTCCATTTTAAAAATTGATTAAAAACTTGGACCATTAAGTCGTGAATTGGTAGACTTGGGAGAGTCCGGGCAAAACTAATTTTAGCCAAGCCATTAGCCTCCTTAGGCGCTTGTACCCGATTGCGGGTGTCGAAAAAAAAGAAGTCGCAACAACCTTCCAAACTATATCGTTTCATACTTCTAATTGTTAAGGATGGGAGTCCTCTACAATTAGGGGATAACTAACTACCTCAAAGACCAAAGTGACCTTGAATTCATAAAAATTTTACCCCCGAGAAAGCTATACCTAAACCTAATATTATTTATTTATTTATTTATTTATTTATTTATTTATTTATTTATTTATTTATTTATGCACCCCGTCACCCCCATGTGCCAAGCCAATGCCACTAGCTTTGGCAGCCATAGTAACCAGCCTCCTTGTGCTGCCTATCACTCGATCTCTCTCCATCCCTCCATGATCGAAAGTAAAGGGAGCACACGTGATGGTCTAGACCACTAAGATGTCAATTTAGGTTCAATCTCTGTCCCAAGCATAGCATCATATCAGGTTTTAGGCATATGGTTCACCAGATGCATAAAGATGTGTTCAAATTAGCTTTTATTTTCCATCCCTCTATGATTGAAAGTAGAGGGAGCACGTGCGATGGCCGAGACTACCAAGATGTCAATTTAGGCTCTATCTCCATCTTTAGCATAGCACCACATCAGGAATTTTAGGCAAATAGCTTACAGCATGCACAAAGATATGTCCGAATTACTTTCACTCTTTCCTATTAAAAAATAATTATCTTCATATGTGGCTTTTATAATTTGACTCGCATGAAATGTTGAATATCAAAAGTTCTTTTGAAAGAACATTCGAATTGAGACGTCTAGAGCTAAATTAATAATTTCTTTCCATATTTTTCCCAAACATTGAAATACTTCTTTTCACTCTAAATCTTTGACTAAAAGCAAAATATACTCATTTTTTCCAAATTAAAACAAACAGTCTAACAATGTGCTGACTCCAAATTAAACTTAAGACATAATGTATTTCCCTTCTAGTGCCTTTGACTAGTATTCAAGATTTGACCCTCTCAAATGTGCATCTGTAATGTCTAAACACTTATGTCATATACATGGTATTCGCAATTAGATTCACAAGAAGAGGATAGAGAATATGAAGATGATAAGCACCTCTAGAGCAAATTGCTCCATAAATTTTCATTATTATTTTCCCGTTTTGCATGCATTTTTTTAAATAGACTTTCGATCATGCAGCTACACAGGGTGGGCTCCTCTAGTCAGCAAGCAAAAGACAACATCCAACAATTTTCCATTAAATAAAATTTTCCTCATGGGTCGAGGAAAATCTTTGATCTCTTTACGTGCACACATGTCCATCATTCATGGCAGAATCTTATCATATCTACTACTTTACTGAGGATTAGGCACATTGGAGTGTGCTTGACTCGCTACCTGTTCCTTTAATATCTACCCTCTTATATTATGCCTCAACCTGTTATATGTGCGTAGGTCAATGAGCCGACAGCACAAAGTCGATAGCTTGCGAAAATCATTAGATGGTTATCGATAGTTTTAATATGACAGTTTGAGACACGATGAAACTACGATCCGTATTAGAATGAAGACAACATGCGCTGACCGAAGCAAGAACCGAACATGGAGAGTAAACGAAAGTCGGAGATCTTGAAACATTCGCATTTCTTTATGGGAGATAAACGACATGAAAGCCTTGCTCTGGTTGTATTGTAAGTCAACGTCTGTGGGTTTTGCGGGACTTATATGATTTTTTGTCAAGAAAATATGATGTTAGACTAGATAAATGAATAAATAAATAGTGGGTCGAAGTCGCTTGCCTGTGTCCAGGTTCCCAATGATGGCATCTTCACCAAATCGAGCCTTCTTCCAGATTGACTCGGAAGAAATCACGCCGTTCTGCTCGAGGCCTAGAAACTCCCACGATCTTGTTGTGTGTAATTTCTTGCCCTGGTTCAGAAAAACCGACACCGCTCTTGGGTGCTCTACCAAAGATGAGAAAACCAACAATAAGTATTCAAGGTGGAAAAGAAAAACTAAGTGCGTCCTTGGCGGAAAAACGAAATTCGAACAATTAAAGTTGATTTATTTAGCAATGCGACGGGCTAAGTTTGGATTTTCAATCAAATATTATTGATACACTTGACGCACGCGTCTCGTCTACTGCACTAGCCTTTCTCAAAGTTTCATAGATGTGAAGAGACATTGCTCTTTTGTTAATTATTTCGAGGGTTTGCGCTAAAAAATATGCATAGGATGGAGCAACAAGCATTGTGGGAACAAGGGGTTGTTCGACTTGTCATCAAGAAGTGCAAGTTGCCCTACAAGTTTACGATAGAAGCAAACAAAAGGACTTTGTTGTTTTTGGTGGTCAAAACTCCAAACCAAGGAAAAAAAAGGGTCGGAGCTTACTGGCGATTTGGGCAGCTACTTCATCTTCAAAAGTCGCGGCAAAGCCATTGATGTGCCTCGTGTACGAATAGAAGATGGCCTCCTTGGCGTCGTCTCGGCTATACAAAACATAGTCATCAATGCGTACTATAAACCGATAAGAAGAAGTAGAAGAAGAAGTGGTGGTGGTGAACTTTATCTGCATCGAAATGCAATACCTTCCCGAGAAAGAGCCAAGAAACTCATGGTGAGACTCTGTCACTCGACTCAGATCAGCCAGTGAAGCACCTGGGCCATGCGAGTGAGATCCCAAGTAAACCACGTATGACTTCGCTTCCACACACACAAAGACACACAAAACAAAAGGCAAATTTTTAATGAGGATGGTGATGATGGTGATGATGACTATGACGATGATGATATCTGTTAAGATACGGCCATCTTTAAACCAAGACTAAAATGGAGAGATTCCATTGTTAAAGGAACAGTGCGAGGGCTTAGGCTTTGAATGCTCACCCTTTTTGCAGCAAAAGCGGGCGTCTGGTGCTGTGTTAACGAAAGAAGAGAGAGCACGAGAAGGTGAACGGAGAGGGTCATGGCAACTTCTCTTTGTAAGGCACTTGCATCACCCCCCTTGCAGGAACGGTAGAAAAGAAGCGAAGATGGGTGTGTTCTATTTATAATGCTTTGGGGAACGAGAGAGAGAGAGTCCAACTCCACAAGCCCAGCCAAAAAAGAGGGTTCCGATTCTCTTTTGTCCTTTTGTGGAGCCGAAACTGGGGTTGAGGACAAAATGGTCAACAAGAAACCCTAATAAACTTCCTTAGACAAGCCCCGTCCTGTAATACTTTATTTCTTCATATACCATGGGAGGAAAACATCATATGACAATAATAAGTCAACCGACCCATAAGAAAAGAGATGTGCAGACGCATGGAGAGAAGTAAGATGGAATTCTTATGCAAGCAATGATGATTTACCAGTTAACACGATGTCATTGCCATCGTCATCTCGTAATGTATCTGTCGCATAATTTACTTTTCTCGACTTTTGGATTTGTTTCGAGATGCCCCATTTTCACGTTTCATATAAAATACTAAATGATGGGGTTTATTATCTTTTTTAAGAACTTTGGCAGTGAGGATGTAGAGTTATGGTCCGCTGGACCCTTCTTAAAGGTCAACTGTACTGCTATTTTATTCATGAGACGGCAAACGAAATTGTCCAACTGTGTGGATTTTTTTTTTTCTTATTGAGTTAATAAAAGTATAAATATAATTCGATTTGATCAAGGTGGCCATGCAAAAGGAACTAGGGGAAGTGGGGACTGGGGAATCCGCTCATTTGACCTTTCTAGTTCATTAAAGTTGGAGATGATTCATGCCAGCACTGGCGTTGAAATATTCTAAAGGCAAAAAAAAGAAGGCCCGAGGCTACATTTTATGGCTATCAATGTCATGTTGCCCTCTCTCAATTTAAATTTTCCCAAAAAAAAATTATAAGTTTTCAACAGGAAAAAAAAAATGTATGTTTTCTAGGGTAGTATGTAATTCGTTTGGTATGCAGCAAAAATTATGGCAAGAGCTTGGTGTTTCTCGAAAATATGAGAATTGAATGAGTTTTTTCGGGTTTTAATTTATTGGATAAATAAGATCCTATCTTCAATTTTCACGGTCCAAATTTCAATAAAAATTATAATTTCCCGCGTGCGAACCAGGAGCTCGGAGACAGCAGCTCGCCGAGAAGTGCTCGCCGCTCGTCCCACCGCCCGCACCGCACGCCCGCGACGCCTACCCGCGCACGCCGCGTGCTCCGCCGCCTCCCACCCGCGCTCGCCGTCCTCGCCGTGCGCCATTCAGCCCCGTTTGGCCTCTGCTCAACTCTGTTCAGCCCCCGTCCGGCCACCTCCGGCCACCGCCTAGCCCCGCCGGACCTCCCCCGCGACCCCCTCGCCCTCCGCCGGCTTCCCCTCACCGCCGTAACCGCCGGAGCCGCCCCGATCAGCCGCGACCAGCAAGCCCACAGAGTGGGTTTCAGCGACTTTCGGGCCGCTTTTGGGCCGTTTCCCGGCCCCGAACCCAAGCCGCGCTTTGGGAAGAATTGTTCCTCGCGTCGCCGCCGTCGGATTGATCCGATTTGCGCGCGATTTGGTGAGTAATCTCACTAATCCTGGATTAGTTGGCTAATTATGCTTTAGGTTGGTTTAGTTTTAATTAATTATGTTTAGGTTCTTAGATTAGAATAAATTAGTAATTATTAGTCAAATGTGATGTGATTTAAATAAATTGATTTCGCAATTAGCAAGTAGACGTGGTCTACTATTTATTGGAAGCATCTCGGGAATTTTCGGACCCTTAATTGAGCTTCAATTTGATGATTCAGGCCTAAGTGGGATTTTTGGCATTTAAATATTAATTTTCGGAATTAAATTAAATAATTATTTATTTTCCGAAAATTCAAGGGAGATGGTCCGAACCGGAAAATTATGCTGATGACCGTGGTGAAGTCCGTTTATTTAATCTAGCTTTATTTTGAGCTAAATGGAATTTTTAATATTAATTATTTAATTTTCGAAATTAATTAATTATTTATTTATTTTCCGAAAATTCAATCTGGGATGGCCGTGACCGGGAAATTTATGCTGATGACTGTGGTGAAGTTTGTTTATTCAATTGGGCCTTATTTTGAGCTAAACGGAATTTTTAATGTTTAATATTTAATTTTCGAAATTAATTAATAATTAATTATTTTTCGAAAATTAAGATTGAGATGGCCGACGACCGAAATCTCATGCTGATCGTTGTGGCACAGTTCATTTATTTATTTGAGCTCCACGTTGTATGGAATTGAATAAATTGCGATATTTTAGGGATTTACCCTAAATTGATTTGGAATTGATTGAGATTGAATGACTGATTGGTAAATGGTTGAGTATGTTTGTTTAGCATTTATAATGCTTTGATTGAGTTGTAAAGTGGATGGGGTTATGAGAGAATTGGAAATACTACGGGATTGAACCAATCAGACCAACGAGTGTATGGACCTACGTGGTTAGGTGATTGGGACATCATCATTAAAACGGCTAGGTCTTAAAGAACGACGATCGGTCTAGTACGTATTGTTATAGGCATGTATGGTTCGGTGATTAAGGGCGACGCCACGCGAAAACGGCGCCTTAAAGAACGCATACACTTGTCTATCAAATACATTGTTGTAGGCATGTGTGGTTCGGTGAGTGGGATATGGTTATTTAAAGAACGCACACAATTGTCTATTGAGTACATGGTTATAGGCATGCGTGGTTCGGTGACTAAGGATGGATGGCAGAAAAACGGCCTTAAAGAACGCACGCAATTGTCTATTGAACAGATCATGGTAGGCATGTGTGGTTCGGTGATTTGGGATATCATTTTAAAACGGCGCGCTTTAAAGAACGCACGCAATTGTCTAGTGAATATGTCACATTGGTGAACTTGACGTCCAAAAGTATTGACCTAGAATGGTACATCGACATGTAATCGACTAGTTCGATTGACCAGTGAATTGATCCGATTGTTGTGAAATGATTGATTGAATGGAAATGACCGTGAGTGGTCTTGTTAACATGTAATCGACTATGTCGATTTGATCGATGCTTCGATCGGTGATATGATTGCTTGAGTACCTATTGTGAATTGTACTGACTTGCAGGTGGGATCTGGTGCTAAGGTACGTCTTCTGACCTATGCGCGTTTAGGCAGCCTTTAGTATAATGGTTTACTAATCGGGCTTAGTGGGGTAAAACTCGCTGGAGACATAGTCTCATCCCGGTTGGGGAAAAACATTTCAGGACCCGATGAGGAGGGCGATGAGGAGGAGTCGAGAAGGAGAACTCGGAGGTGAAACTTGAGGAGAATGATTTTTGGAAGAAGAAGATAATCCCGAGAGAGACCTTAAGTATGGCCTAGATGGGCCGAGAGTTTATCTTCTTTTGAGAATTTCTTTTGAAGTGAATAGTATGAATTGGTTTGTGTTTTGTATAAAAGTTTGGTTATAAATTTCAATATGAAAATTATGGCCTACGCTTTTCTATCCCATTGTTTTATTGTGCTAGGGATTTATTTCGCATGTGTAATAAATGTTTCACGATAAAATGATTATTCCATGAGAGGAAAATGTTTTATATCAAAAATAAAAAAGTCTTCTAAAGTGGGGGAAAATGTTTTCCACTTTTAAAAAGTTAAAAACATTTTCCTCACTTGATCTCTCTTATCTCACACCTGTTGCGACCTCTTTTTTTTTTCGGCGCCCGCGATCGGGTACGAACGCCTAAGGAGGCTAATGGCTCGGCTGAATTTATTAAGCCCAAACTCTCCCAAGTCCACCAATTCACGACTTTAATAATCTAAATTTTTAACCTGTAAATTAATTTTAAAACGGAGTCGCCACTAATCGGTTTGGGTTGGGTCGGTTAGAAACCCAAGCGAAGTATCGGGAGAAATACTCGCTCCTACGCAACCAGAGAAATTAGAATCGGAGACTTGATTACATTAGTTAATCACTAATGCCCTTTCGGTACCTAATCTTGTTTAAACCCTGAGGTTTTTTGGATGTTTAAGGGATTTTCCAAGCATTTTTGGGAGGAAAAACATTTTTTAGTCTATTTCTAATTTTTTGGACACAAAAGGGATTTTTTTTGGGATTTTTTGGTATTTTTGGAAAAATACAAGTCTTTTTGGATTTTTCTGAATTTTTTTGGCTTTTTCATGAATTTTTGGCTTTTTTTGGATTTTTGGCATTTTTTGGAATATTTTTTATTTTTTTATTTTTTGGAAAATAAAATATTTTTTGGATATTTTTGATATTTTTTGGAAAATAAAATTTTTTTTAATATTTTAAAAAAATTTTGGTTTTCTGGAAATTAAAATATTTTTTATATTCTTTTCAAAATAAATTATTTTTTATTTTTCTTTTTTAATTAAAATATTACATAAAATAATATAAAAAGCCGACCGGTCGGATCCGTGGGTTGGGTCCGACTGGATCGACGACCCAAATGCGGACGGGCCCGCGTTGGCCCGACTCACATTTTTTTTTATTTGAAATGGCGTCGTGGCCGAGTGTTCGGGGACACCCGGCCCAGCCCGATGACTCGGCTCCGACTACCCTGCTCCACGACCTGGTTCCTTCGGAACCCTACCCAACCCGACTCCGGCGCACGACCCGACTCGCGGCCGCCCCTCGATCGCAAACCCTACTCGATTTTCGGGTCCGGGTCCACTTCGCAACCTGGAAAATCGCAAACCCTAGGGTTTGCGAATCCGCGGCGCCAGGGAGGAGACTGAAGTGATACGGCGGCGATGATGGCCATGGCGGTGACGGCGACAACGATGGGAACCACGACGACAGCGACGCCGACAGAATGGGGGTGCGATGGGCTGCAGGGACGACGGCGACGGTTTTTACCTTTTCTTGAACAGAGGCGATGACGGCGACGACAGGAGTTGATCTACAACGGTGGCGGCCACGGCGAGAGCAAACTGATGGCGGCAACCGTGGCGGACGACGACGGCGTCAACGAGGCTTGGGCTCAGTCGATTTGATCGGAGCTCTCTCTCTCGGGCTCGGGCTCGCTCTTTGAGCTTCGAAGGAGAGGCAGCTCGAGGGGGACAGTAGCAGCAAATGGTGTCGGGATCTCAGTCGGGGCGAACGGCGGTGGCACAGCGTTCGGCGGCAACAGTAGCAGCTAAAAAAGACCAGATCTTAGGTGCAGATCTCGTGAAACCCTACCCTTGGCCTCAATCTTCTCTCACTTAGGCCAGATCCGAGCCTCCACCGGCCGGATCTGACCTTCTCAAGGTCGCTTGCCGCCTGCCTTCCCCGAAGTCTCTTGATGGAGGGTAGGCTGAGCTCGCGACTCGAGCTCTCTCTTACACTTGCCCTTCGATCCTTCCCTATGTCTCTCAGTGAAGGATCTCCGACCTCGCCACACCCTTCGACGATGCTTGCGGCCACCTATTTATAGGCGAAGGAAATCCGGTTGACGGAGGGGCTCGGTCGCCGGCCTCCGGCTTGCCCACCGGTTCCGCTTGGCTGAACCAGTGTCCCATCGAGCTTTCTAGCGAAGCTCGCTCAACATTAATGGCACCTGATCTTATCCTCTCTAGCCGACGTCGGCCTACTCTCCTCGGCCGTAGGCCGTCCTTCGCACGTCGGCCTCCCTCGCGCGCGTGAGTTGCAGCGGCGAAGGAAAGGGAAGGAAGAAGAAGAAGAGAGAAAGGGGCCGGGCCAGGGGTGAAGGGAAATGGGCCGTAGGGGCCACGCGGAGGGAGAAGAAAAGGAGAAAAAAAGATGGGCTAGGCTTTTGCTTTGCTTTTTTTTTGTTTTTGCTTTGTTTTTGCTTTGTTTATTAATTATCTTATTTATCCAAAATGACAAAATAAAATAACTTAATTAATAAAACAAAACTAATTAAAATTGAGGTGTCAACAGTTGCCCCTCTTTGAAGGTGAGCTCGCAGAGGTTGCATTCAAAGACAGACTGATGCCTTAATTTTATCCATACATGCGTAGCAGATTATATTTTATTTGGGACCTATTATTCTATGCAGGAAAAGAGCAATATAACTTTACATATACTAAGACAAATAAGAAGATACCTGTAGTTACTTACCGGGAGTGAGTGAGATAGGGTGTGAACCCCGAGTTTTGGCAAGTATCAAGGCGTCATCTTACCTGGTGATATGAGGATGATTGCTTTTCCAGGACCCGAACCTTTCTTCGGTCGCCTATTAAAACAATCAATAATTTGTCTAGGACCCGAACCTTTCTTCGGTCGCCTTGATGGGAGACTGCTCTTCCAGGACCCGAACCATTCTTCAGTCGCCTGTTGGAGTAATCAGTGGTTTGTCTCGGACCCGAACCATTCTTCGGTCGCCTGTTAAAACAATCCATGATTTGTCTAGGACCCGAACCTTCTTCGGTTGCCTTGACGGGAGATTGCTCTTCAGGACCCAAACCATTCTTCGGTCACCGTGATGGGAAGTTGCTTCTCCAGGACCCGAACCATTCTTCGGTTGCCTGTTAAAACAATCCATGATTTGTCTAGGACCCGAACCTTTCTTCGATCGCCTTGATAGGAGATTGCTCCTTTAGGCCCCGAACCATTCTTCGGTCGCCTGTTGGAGTAATCAGTGGTTTTTCTCGGACTCGAACTATTCTTCGGTCGTCGTGACGGGAAGTTGCTTCTCCAGGACCCGAACCATTCTTCGGTCGCCTATTAAAATAATCCATGATTTGTCTAGGACCCGAACCTTTCTTCGGTCGCCTTGACGGGAGATGCACCGACCTTTCTCAGGGCATATCATTTGTGGGTGCCTAATTTGTATTGAGGACACTAGTTGGTACCCGACCTTTCTCGGGAGATGCACCGACCTTTCTCAGGGCATCATATTTGTGGGGTGTCTGACTTATGTCGAAGACACCAGTTGGAACTCGACCTTTCTCAGGAGGATGCGCCGACCTTTCTCAGGGCATCGATTTGTTGGGTGTCTGACTTCTGTCGAAGACACCAGTTGGAACTCGACCTTTCTCGGGAGGATGCGCCGACCCTTCTCAGGGCATCAATTTGGAAGATACCTGGATGCTCACAAGCATCGGAGGGGTACCTGGACGATCACAAGTGCAAACTCTTGGGGAATACCTGGATGATCACAAGCATCGGAGGGGTACCTGGACGATCACAGGTACAAACTCTTGGTGTATGGAATATCGAGGACGTACCTGAGATATTTGTATGGAAATATCGAGGATGGGTCTTGCATATACGTGAAGGTCTCTCACCTGCTGGTATTTGGAATATTGAGGATGGGTCTTGGATATTCATGAAGGTTTCTCACCTCTTGGTAATTGGGAATATCGAGGATGTACCTTGGATATTCATGAAGGTCTCTCACCTCCTAGTAATTGGGAATATCGAGGATGTACCTTGGATATTCATGAAGGTCTCTCACCTCCTGGTAGTTGGGAATATCGAGGGCGTACCTGAGATATTCGTGAAGGTCTCTCACCTCCTGGTAATTGGAAATATCGAGGGCATACCTGAGATATTCGTGAAGGTCTCTCACCTCCTGGTAAAGGGGAATATCGAGGACGTACCTGGGATATTCATGAAGGTCTCTCACCTCCTGGTAATTAGGAATATCGAAGGCGTGCCTCGCATATTCATGAAGGTTTCTCACCTCCTAGTAAATGGGAATATCGAGGGCGTACCTGGGATATTCGTGAAGGTCTCTCACCTCCTGGTAATTGGGAATATCGAGGGCGTACCTGAGATGTTCGTGAAGGTCTCTCACCTCCTGGTAATTGGGAATATCGAGGGCATGCCTCGCATATTCATGAAGGTCTCTCACCTCCTGGTAAATGGGAATATCGAGGACGTACCTGGGATATTCGTGAAGGTCCCCCACCTCCTGGTAATTGGGAATATTGAGGGCGTACCTGGGATATTCGTGAAGGTCTCTCACCTCCTGGTAATTGGGAATATCGAGGGCATGCCTCGCATATTTATGAAGGTCTCTCACCTCCTGGTAAATGGGATTTGAATGTAGCACGAGGCTTACCTGGATTGCCGTAGGCACTTAAATGGGGTGGAACACCTGGATAGCCACAAGTGTACAAAGTACTGGGATACTTGGATGAACACAAGTATTTAATGATACAACCTGGGACCACTCAGTTGGTCCAAGTGTAAGAAAGCATACCTGGGTAAGCGCAGGCACACAAAGCAGTGGAATGCTTGAACAACTGCTATTATTTGGGGACAACTCGGGCAAGTTGAGTGTCATGAAAAGGAAGTACCTAGACAAGGGTGGGTACTTGACGATATGGAGATACCTAGATAGCAGTAGGTATTCCAAGAGATACTTGGTCAGTCACAAGTATCAATACACTGGGGACAACTCGGACAGGTCGAGTGTTAGAAAAAGGGAGTATCCGAACGGTGACCGGTACTCAAAGACAATAGGGATACCTACACAGCAATAGGTATTCAACGATAAAGGGATACTTGGTCAGTCACAAGTATTAATACTCCGAGGACAACTCGAATAGGTCGCGTGTCAGGAAAAAGGAGTATCCGGACGGTGGATGGTACTCAAAGACAATGGGATACTAAGACAGTTGTAAGCATCCAAACTCAAAGGACGACTCGAATAGGTCGAGTGTCAAGAAGAGAGTACCTGGACAATGATAGGTACCTTAAGACAAATGGGGATAGAGATATGCTTACCTGGCAATATCTCTGATCTCTATGAGTATGTCTGCTATTTGCATAGTATGCACACATGATTGTATATGCTGTAAATTCATGAGTTCAAATGAAATTCATGCATGATAATTTTGTCAGTTCTGCATCTTTTGATTTCCACTGGGGAAGATTTTGAAAGACAACCTTCATTTAGAATGTAGATGTCTTGAGCATACCAAATGAGGGACTTTCAGTCTGAAAGGACTTTCCGCTCACTCTCATGGAAAAGGCTATCCTGACCATTGATGCAGGATTCATAAGGACCACACTATCTCACTGTCATCATGTCAGCAGGGGTTTGAGTATTCTCGCAAACGGTACGACTTTACCAATGTGAGAGGTCTTTGTTGAAACTGTGATGAAGTCTTGGTCAGTGGCTCATCGAAGGGGACCATCAAGGTCAAGGCTTATGAATGGAGTGCCGCACAATCGTCTCCGGGTTTGCAAGTCAAGAATCCTGCGAAAAGAGATAGTGTAATCTTGCCCGTACTTCTCCGAGCGATGTTCATGAACATATGAAATCCTACGTTAATTGAAGTGCCCCTAGTCTAAAGAGACTTTTACAATGGGATGTAACGTAGACTTGGCTCACATGTAAGAGGGTGAGAGTTGGTGACTGTCTTGGCATTTGTTACTAGTCCTTCTTGTCAGATAGAGGTTCTATGGACCACAACAACAACTTTTCTTGGCTGCATTCTTGACTGGGGGGGCATTGGCCTTGCTTTTACCAGGCACACTGCTTTTTTCATGCCCCTATTTTTATTCCAGTTCTTCTTTTATGGGCATTGACCTTGCTCTTACCAAGTACACTGCTTTTTTATGCCCATGTTTTTCATTCTTGTTGTTGGAGGAACTAGCCTAGGCAAGTTCAATCGAAGCACCGTTATTAGACTCTTGAGTCTTCATCTTCAGTAGGCGCTCTGGGCTATGCTGCTTAAATAGCAGTAACTTCTGTTTTGCCTCCATGTGAGGGTGAATTTACAGACTCAATTGAGTTGTACAATAGATACAAGTGCGTAAAGAAAGAATTGCTCTTCATGACTCTAGGGCACTTAAATTAATGTGAGTGATCATATGCAATAAAGACACCCAAAGATTGATGCAAGTGCGAGCAAGAAAATTTCTATCTCTCTTCTCACCTTGTGATGCTGCTTCACTTCTAATCTACCCCAGTGTAAGGGTTGTTCTTGACGGGGGTATGAGAGAAGCTTCACCAATGTATGGGGCTCAATGGGGTGAGCGATGGAATGCCTCTCACTATTTTGGTTATCGTACCATTCGCGAGAGAACTCTTTACCCTGCAACTATGGAATCTTCTGCACTCATCTCACAAGTGTATAGATGGGGGACTGTGTGTAGGATATGGCTTGCCTGTCATCATTCTGACACGCCTTATCCATCATGCTCAATTAATCTTGTATTCTTCACTTAGCTTTCTATTCTGATAATCCTTAGTGGAATCAGTGACTTAAACAAACAAAATCATCATGCAGAATTCATCTGGAAATGACATGCAACATTTTAAATATGATGGAGTTTGAACTCTTCAAAACAAGTGAATGGTTTTGACTTGAAAAAGACCCTATTGACAACTTTAGGAGTTAACATAATGGTGTTTCCAAATATGTTAAATTTTGAACATCAAAAGAGTTATTCGCAAATGGGTATCGATAGTTGTCCCTATTGGTTAGGGATATGACATGTGAAGGATCAGCCAAGGTTGGGGAGCTGATAGGGCATCTCTGCTTTTGCCCCTGTAGAAGTGAAGATGTACAAGTAGATCAATTAGTCTGGCCAAAATCAAATGTGAGTTGAGGCCTGAAGATTTTCTGTCATTTGCTTTGGCGATTACTCAAGATGCCATTTCATTTAGGAGAGTTTGTCATGCCTCTCATTGATTATTATCCTTGTCAAGTGATCCTGCAACAAGACATGCTTCTCGTTGATTTGTTATCCTTGCTTTTGATAGTCAGGTGATCCTGCAACAAACAAGAGGGAATGTGTTAGTCATGAACTCTTTCAAGAGTCGAATAACTGGAATCGATACAACTTTTCCCTTCACTGGTTTGCAGACGATTGGGTGAACCTGAAGTGAGAAGGGGGACACGAAGTCCTATGTTCCTTGTTTCGTTAGGTTAATTATTCTCTGAATTAGCTCCTGGATGACATGTCTTTTTACACGAAGCCAGGTAAATTTGATGTAGGTCATTTGATTTATCCAAATTAACTATTAAGCTTGTTTCTTGAATCCTATGCTTCCTATCAATAGAAGAAAATATGTCAAAAGCGAGTTCAGACACTGGGAGTATTGGAAACGATACCAAATTACTCTTCTCCAAAGTTTATATTTGTTGACTCCTAGGGATATTTGAATGTCGATGACAGCCTTTTCGTCTTGGCATAGTTTGACATTTCTTTCGATTGGCCTTCCTCACTTGTGACCATATATGCATGATTTCTGGTCGTTGATTCATCTTCAACGCCTTCCTTCTGTGGAATTTCTCCTTTTGTCTTTAACTATAGCATCATTGGGCAAAAGTCATGTACCTCAAGCTTCTATGGAATCTGAGATAGACAATCAAAACCTCTAATTCTCTTATGGCAATCACTTCTTGCGAGAGCATGCGTCTAAATAGGAAGTCAGGTTTCTAGGTCCTCATTTAGAATAGGGGCTTGAGACCGCTTCAACTGTCTAGATTTCTTCCCTGTTGACAGTAGTCAATTCAAAGAAAGAGAAAAGATCCATTTCTTGTGCTTCTTGGCTTGTCAAAGCTGGAAATCTCATTGATGAAACCACAGCATCCTGCCTTGAGCTATCATATTATGCATGCTTCAAGTTCAATAGTATGCCTGTGCCTATTACGTCCCATCCTTTGTCTCCTGTAGATAGAAGAGAGAGGACGTCATTTTCGACATTATGTTCATGGAATAGGACTTACCCTTTCGAAATGGGATCTTTTCCGTTTGCCCCTGCTTTCTTGGAAAGGTGAATTTGGCAAGCCCACATGATGCACTTGTTTCAAATGGCCCCCCTATCACACTAAGTCAAAAGGGATGGGAATGATCTTCTGAGACATGAAGTGAGTGAGTTAGAAAGACAAACATGATTTAATAATCTTGTTTTGACAAAAGCTTTTGGCAATAAAACATTTTTTGTTTTCAAAAGTATATATCTTTGGGGGCGAAGAAAGCATGAGGAAGCCCAGCCCTCAGTATTCTCCTTGGATGATATTTTCTTTTCATGGTTGGATAGCATCACCAGGCTGGTTTGGAGTACCGCCTCATGCTCTTAAAACAAAATATTATAACTATACAATAGAGTACTTGGAATGGAAAATACAACCATAGCACACTATATAAGATAAGAAACATGAAATTATAAAAACAAGTAAAACCCATGAAAACTCCTGTGTAAAGGAGTGCTTTGATAGTGTTGGTTCTGAAATCAAGCGCCTTTGAGTTTCTCGCCTCCAGTAGACTCGAAGTATTCACATGAGAGGACCACTTCATTGAAGCTATGGAAATGCAACCCATACAACCAACAACGATGCTTGCAAGGTAAAGCCCCTATGAATAGCTTTATCATTTCTTCTTCAGCCAGCTAAGGGTAAGTTTGCATCATAAAAGCCTCCCACCTCCTTGCATATGCTCAGAAATCCTCCATTGGTCTTCTTCTGAAGTGAACCAAGCTCTGACAAGGCACTTCAATTCCAATCTAGCTTTGATACTGAAGCAGGAATGCAGAAGACAGCTCATTCCAATCTCTCATGAGGTAGATATCTATTGTGATGAACCATTGTAATGCAGATCCCGTAAGACTCTCTTGGAAGGCTTGAGTTATGAATGACATCGGGCCATAGTACCGACTCATTTCAGCATGGAGGTACTGCAAGTGGGCCACGGGGCAAGTCGTGCCGTTATACTTGCGGAGATTAGGTATCCACATCTCTCCAGGGGTCATGATCCTATGAGTGCAAGACGGGCTTGATGTATCCTGGTTAGGCCACTAGTTTTCCCACTGCATATCTATTGTAGTGGTGAATTTTTCCGTTTTAGAGAAGTTGGATTCTACCGAGATTACCCCATTGCTTTCTTCTTAGTCAAAATTTCCGAATGGGAGGTATCAGCGTACCTTTCGCATTCAGGTGCTTTGAGCTCTTCAGGAATCTCAATGCCGGCGTAATTGGACAGGTCCATGGGATTCTGCTCCTACAGCTAGCTTAACTTTTTCATGATCTTTTCAAACTGTCTATGGTACTGGCTATTTTCTGGCAAATTTACAGGTGTCATGACGGTGTTTGAGACAACTATAAAGTTGGGCTCAGCTTGAGTGGATTTCATTTGTCTTGAGAGTTGTTGAAGGACAATGGACATCTGTCCTACACCGTCTTCAATGTTAATAAGGCGATTTTGTACATCATTCTGATCGGGCCCTATTGCATCAGGCCATTCGCGGGTGATTGGTGGCCGGCGATTCATAATTACCTGCTCGTTGTGAAAACAATAAATGAGCACGGAAGTAAACAAAGATTGACCCATGGCAATGGTCTAACTGCTTTTTTTATTTATCAAAAGAGGATTTGTAGACTGCCAGCTCCTAACACTTAAAACTTGAAATTGAAATGACAGAATGAAATACTAGATATTAAACAAAAGTCCATAAATAATGGGACGAAACTTTCACACTATTAATACTAAGGGGCACATGATTGCCAATTTATATGCGACGGGGAGCCTTGTTCTTGTGAGAACGCCTGCTTCCTTGAACTAGCTCTGAGGTATGCATCCAGTCCATTCCCAAATCCCTCTCCATGAGCTCTGCTTGCTCGTGCGGGCTGCTCTCTCTGATTGAGTGAGGGACTAATGGCTTCCATTTTGTCGGGATACGATGGTTGTGGATGTAGGACATGGAGGCGTGGTGGGCTTTTTCTTCTCCCTCAAGCCCTTCAGGTACCACAATCCTTTTGCGATGGCAGCTGTTCCAGGTTTCCTCAGCGGTAGAAATTTCGAATGCATAGTCACGGCTTGTGTTGAAAATAACTGGAGGGATCATCATCTTGAAAGGCAGTGGGATCTCTTGAAGGGCTCCATACTGTCGTGCTACCCGATACGGGTAATAGGGAATGGCGCCGATGAGGCCGAGCAACGGAATTGGGTGGGTGTGTATGTAAGCAAAGCGGGCCTCTTTTCATGAAACCAACCAACACACCATTAGAATGCCTCAGGAGCTGGGTCTCTTAGGAAGTTTACCCAATTTAAACAGCTTTGATTGGGAATATACAGTCCTAAAACCATAAATTTTTGTAATGGATTTTCAAAAGCATTTGTTTCAGACGATCGCATGAAGTCTCGAAATTCGCTTAGGTGAGAAAAGAACCAGACTTGTAAAATTTCAGGAGAGGCTCGCATGATTTTCTCCGAGTTGTCTTTAAAACGATTAAAGGACAAAAATGTTTCAGTTAAAATCATGTTGAAATAATTCCCCCCTCTTAAGATCTGATCAACTATCCATGCCATCTTGGGAGTTATGGCATTTCTTTGATGGGGGAAGATGATGAGCCCGAAAAATGCTAGGAGGAAAATCTCACTTTTCTGGGTCATAGGCTAATTTTGGAAACGGGCATCCATAAATTCTAGTGGGCAAGTATTATGATTGTTTTCAAGAATTTGTCTCATGACATGGATTTCAGTTCCTAAAAGTCGCGTTAACCCGCGCCACGAGAGGGCGCCTGTCGATGGTTTGACGAGCTTTTTCTCAAGAGGCATTCCAGTGATGATGCTATATTCTTCCAGGGTTGGGGTTAGCTCAAACCTACCGAATATAAAAGTAATTGTCTTCGGGCACCAAAAATGTGCCATAGCTTGTATGACTTCAGGACGAACAGTGATTTGGATCAACAATAGGAGATGACCGACTTTGGCCTTCACGCGCTCTTGGGCAAACTGATCTAATTGACCCCACCATCTGAAGAGCTCTGCCTTGGGAGCAGGAATGAATTGGATATCGTCTTTCCCCATCGCATATAAACTGGGACTTGAAAAGCTTATCCTAAATTGCCATGAGCCAAATAAAAAGACTAAGTAAAAGTAAAGAAATCACTTTGCTTTTAAGTAAAATGGCAAGCATAAGGACATGCGCATGGGACGTGCGGCTCGATTTCTAACTCAGAAGGCTTGATGAAATTAAAAAGGTATCCGCCCGTCGCAGTCTCGCGTTAGCAGCATACCCCCTTAACCTTAGCTAAGAAATTCGGGGAAAAGAAAGGCAACCTCTACATCGCAGTCTCGCGTTCGAGGTCGTATCTTTCTTAACACCATCCTAGAAATCCTATGGCGGCCCTGTGTCCCGGCCGGGTTGTGTGTGCCATGTGTAGTGTTTAAAACAGTAAAGCATGCACAACAATTTATAATCACAAGATAATCTATTTTAAGCAAAATTAAAATAAATTTCTAAGCTTTTGACCTGCATAAAAAAAAAAAAAAAAAAAAACCTAAGTCAGTAAAGAATTTAAACAAGACAAAAATGGCTTAAGTCTTCAAAGCCCCTAGCGGAGTCGCCAAGCTGTCGCGACCTCCTTTTTTTTTTGGCGCCTGCGATCGGGTACGAACGCCTAAGGAGGCTAATGGCTCGGCTGAATTTATTAAGCCCGGACTCTCCCAAGTCCACCAATTCACAACTTTAATAATCTAAATTTTTAACTTGTAAATTAATTTTAAAACGGAGTCGCCACTAATCGGTTTGGGGTGGGTCGATTAGAAACCCAAGCGAAGTATCGGAAGAAATACTCGCTCCTGCGCAACCAGAGAAATTAGGATCGGGGACTTGATTACACTAGTTAATCACTAATGCTCTTTCGGTACCTAATCTTGTTTAAACCCTGAGGTTTTTTGGATGTTCGAGGGATTTTCCATACATTTTTGGGAGGAAAAACATTTTTTAGTCTATTTCTAATTTTTTGGACACAAAAGGGATTTTTTTTGGGATTTTTTGGTATTTTTGGAAAAATACAAGTCTTTTTGGCTTTTTCTGAGTTTTTTTGGCTTTTTCATGAATTTTTAGCTTTTTTTGGATTTTTGGCATTTTTTGGAATATTTTTTATTTTTTTTATTTTTTGGAAAATAAAATATTTTTTGGATATTTTTGATTTTTTTGGAAAATAAAACATTTTTTAATATTTTAAAAAATTTTGGTTTTCTAGAAATTAAAATATTTTTTATATTTTTTTCAAAATAAATTATTTTTTATTTTTCTTTTTTAATTAAAATATTACATAAAATAATATAAAAAGCCAACCCGGGTTGGATCCGCGGGTTGGGTCCGACCCGGTTGACGACCCAAACACGGACGGGCCCGCAATGCGGGCCCGACTCATTTTTTTTATTTGAAATGGCGTCATGGCTGGGCATTCGGGGACACCCGACCCGGCTCCGACTACCTGCTCCACGACCCTGTTCCTTCGAAACCCTACCCGACCCGGCTCCAGCGCATGACCCGACTCGCAGCCGCCCCCCGGATCGCAAACCCTACCCGATTTTCCGGGTTCGGGTCCGCTTCGCGACCTGGAAAATTGCAAACCCTAGAGTTTGCGAATTCACGGTGCCGGGGAGGAGACCGAAGTGATACGGCGGCGACGATGGCCATGGCGGTGACGGCGACGACGATGGGAACCACGACGACGGCGACGTCGACATAATGGGGGTGCGATGGGCAGCAGGGACGGAGGTGATGATGGCGACGACAGGAGTTGATCTACAACGGTGGCGGCCACGGCAAGGGCAAACTGATGGCGACAACCGTGGTGGACGACGACGGCGTCAACGAGGCTTGGGCTAGTCGATTTGATCGGGCATCTCTCTCTCGGGCTTGGGCTCGGGCTCGCTCTTTGAGCTTCGGAGGAGAGGCAGCTCGAGGGGGACAGCAGCAGCAGATGGCGTCGGGATCTCAATCGGGGCGAACGGTGGTGGCACAGCGTCCGGCGACAACAGCAGCAGCTAAAAAAGACCAGATCTAAGGCGCAAATCTCGCGAAACCCTACCCTCGGCCTCAATCTTCTCTCACTCAGGCCAGATCCAAGCCTCCACCGGCCGGATCTGACCTTCTCGAGGTCGCTTGCCGCCTGCCTTTCCCAAAGTCTCTCGGTGGAGGGTGGGCTGAGCTCGCGACTCGAGCTCTCTCCTGCACTCACCCTTCGATCCTTCCCGATGTCTCTCAGTGAAGGATCTTCGAGCTCGCCACACCCTCCGACGATGCTTGCGGCCACCTATTTATAGGTGAAGGAAATCCGGTCAACGGAGGGGCTCGGTCGCCGGCCTCCGGCTTGCCCATCGGTTCCGCTCGACTGAACCGGTGTCCCATCAAGCTTTCCAGCAAAGCTCGCTCAACATTAATGGTGCCTGATCTTATCCTCTCCGGCCAACGTCGGCCTACTCTTCTCGGCCGTAGGCCGTCCTTCGCGCGTCGGCCTCCCTCGCGCGCGTGAGTTGTAGCGGCGAAGGAAAGGGAAGGAGGAAGAAGAAGAGAGAAGAGGGCCAGGCCGGGGGTGAAGGAAAATGGGCCGTAGGGGCCACGCGGAGGGAGAAGAAAAGGAGAAAAAAAGATGGGCTGGGCTTTTGCTTTGCTTTTTTTTGTTTTTGCTTTGTTTTTGTTTTGTTTATTAATTATCTTATTTATCCAAAACGACAAAATAAAATAACTTAATTAATAAAATAAAACTAATTAAAATTGAGGTGTCAACAACACCTCTACAAATTCCCACTTCCTCCTCCCCTTTCTTCTTCTTCTTTTCTTTTTTAATTCGAATTATTTTTAATTTCCTTTTTCTTTTTTTTCTTTTTTTCTTTTTTTTTTATTTTCTTTGTTTCTCATCTTCTTCTTTCTTGGTTAGTCGTCAAACCAGGTGAACCTCAAGCTTGTCGATCTCAAACTCGCGCTAGTCGATCTGGTGAGTCTCAAGATTGATGCTCGGACTCGCCAATCTGGAGAGCGAAAAATATTTTCCTTACCAAATACTGAAAAATATTTTCCAAAACATTTCTAGGTTTTAGCCGAACACCAGAAATCATTTTCCTGAAAAATGATTTCTAGGAAAGCATTTTCCGAAAATAGTCTATTTTCCGCAAAACGAACGAACCCTTATATTCGGTAGTGTTAACACCAGAGGTGGCTCAACAGGTCAGGGATGAACAATAAGGCCCAGTAAGTTTGAGATTCGTAAAGCAAGCCCATAACTATCCACGTGAGATCACTATCACAAGTACCGAACGATTATCACTCGAGAACAGGAAGATAAGAATGAAGGTGGTTATTGAAACACTTAGATACCGATGGCTTCGCAGGTAAAACAATGCAATTGTTGATGTGGTGTGAAGATCTCGAAAATTTGAAATTGAAGTAATGATTGTCAAAGGACGATTCTTCACAATACTTGATTATAAAGCCGAGTAAACACCATTGTAAAGGGATTGCACATTTGAAGAAGAAACTTGAATGTACTTAATTTTGGCTATCTTTCTTTACTTATCTTCGTTTCGCATTTACTTTCAATTGCTTTAGGTTTGTCCTTTATCTTATCGTAGTTGCATTAGAATCCATAGCTCCCTTTTCAAAACAACACAAGACCCAATACCATAATAATAATAATAATAATAATAATAATAATAATAATAATAATAATAATAATAATAATAATAATCGGAGAACCATCATTTTGTGAAAGATATTTTGTTCGAGAACCTTCTTAGTGAAACAGCTAGTTGCAAGATACATTGTATAAATATATCCATGCTCTCTCTTTTGTCTACTAATTAACATGTCCACTTTGAGTTGGCACCTTTTTAACTGATTCATTAGCAAAGAAGATAACAAAAGAGAAAAGTACCAAAAAAGTAACATGTTGCATCTATATCAATTCAATTCTTAACATTTAATTATAATAATTGAGTTAGAAACTTTTCCGTAACTTATCAATATAATCCATCCAATCAATTTTGGTAAAAAATTGCTAATATAGCCTTCAACCATCCTACATATTATCACCGACACTATCATGGACAATTTTTTAAATATTTTATGAATTCTGTAACTTTTTTTTCTTTCCTTCCATTTTCCCCCAATTGTGGGCCAACAAGGGCCTTCACACCCTTGCCTCAATCTAGGCGAGGGCCCGACTCCCTCTCTTGGATCTTGCTAGTCCAAAGTTGTAAAAAGAAAAGAGAAGAAAATAAAATAAAATAATAAAAAATTGATTAAAGTATTTGAAAATGATAAAAATGGTTTGCGTCAAAGTCATGCCTCATAGGACGCCCAACATTCATGTCAATGATTTTCATTAAAATTGATCGAATGAATTACATTGGCAACTTGTCAAAAAGTTAATGATTCAATTTATACAATTGAAAGATTTATGATTAAATTGACACAAATATAATTAGTTAAGAAATTTTCTGATACTTTTCCCGAAAAGATAAAAAGTACCTTATGTTGGAGTCAGGCCATTAGGACGAAACAGAAAAGTGGTACAACAACGGGTCATCGATTAGTGATAGGTTTGGGTACATGGGAAGGTCGTGAGCTGGAACCTCTGGAAATTTTGTGAGGACATTATGGTGGTGACTTTGAAAGTTCTGATGTAAGGAGGGACGATTGCCCAACAAGTCGACTCGAGATTGCAGCCACGTTGTGGACCCAAAAGTGCTCCTCTCAAATCCAAGCCCGATCCAGAAAGAGCTGGATTGCAGAAACGGGCTTCAAGATGGGCTTGTACTACTTTACTCCAATGGAGTCCAAGTTCTTGCAAAATCGGCTCCGATTTTGACCCGGTTTTTTTTTTCTGGGACAACAAGGTTTATCGTCTAACTATGTTGTTTTACAACTGAGTCCCCTGGCTCTGATCCCACTCAAGAACTGGATTCGAAGGACCGGTTCTTCATTTCTGGAATTGAAAATCACACAATCTATTCTTGGTATGCAATGGACTAGAGCATTTGATCCGGTTGATTCTCAGTCGATCCAATGGGACCAATGGACTTGGCAAATTCAAATAAATTGCAAAGCCTTCGAAACTGACCTTTGATGGAATCGCTGGTGGGCATGAACGATTTGATCGAACAATAGATATTCTTAACCGAACCAGCTTGCTCGAAAGAGGAACTATTGTTGCAGGGCTTCTTTGCGGGCTCCACATGCAAACCCCATCTTGTGATACTTTATTTCCTCACATAGCATGTGAAGAAAATATCATATGACAATGATAAGTCAACCGACCTATAAAAAAAGAGATGTGTAGAAGCAAGGAGAAAAATAAGATGGAATTAGTATAACGCAAGCAACTTTAATTGACCGGTTATATGGCGTCACTACCATCATCATCTTGTAATGTATCTATCGCATAATTTACTTTTCTCGACTTTGGGACTTGTTTCAAGATGTCCCATCTTTACATTTTCTATAAAATACTAAATGATGAGACTTATGGCACATTTGGTAATATTTCTGTTTCCGAGAATAATTTTATCTTCAAAAATAGTTCTTTTCTAATTCTATTATCTTGAACAGTTTCTAAGTAAAATAATGCGTTTAGTAATTGTACAAATTTTCTATTCCCAAAATAGAAAAAGAACATAAATGTATTTGATACGATTTTCAAATTTTTTTGTGATGTAAAACTTCTTTCAATTTTTTAGTAATTTTTTGAGATTTTTTTTTCTTTTCTTTCTTTTTTCCTCTCTTCTTCTTCCTCCTCTAACCAGTTGCCAAGTGACGGCGATGGGCGATAGATAGCGGTGGTGGTGAGCAGTGTGGTGGGCGACAATGACCAACAGCAAGTGGTAGGCAACAAGTCTCCACCAACTGATTAAAAGAGAAAGAAGAAGAAAAGTAAGAAAATGACTTATTTTTTAAAATTGTTCCCATAAGTAAGAAGTTATTTTTTTTTTCTACTTATTGTTTTTGTTTCAAATCTAATCATTGCCACTTTTCTATTTCGATGAATAGAAAAATTAATTAACGTTACCAAACATATTTTTTTTTCTTTTTTTATTCCGGTAAGTAAAAGAACACGTTTGATAACTACACAAAATTTTTGATTTTGGAATAGAAAAAGAACAGAAATGCGTTTGGTAACTACATAAAATTTCTATTTAAATTCTAAAATTTTATCAAATCATAGAAATTCTATTGATTAATTATATTTATACTAAGCAATAAACATATTAACTAAATCAAATTTTTATTAAATAGTAAATAATAAACTATGGTATAAACTATAAATATAAATAATAAATACAAAATTAAAATACAAAATTAATATGTATTCGATATATTGCAAAATTTCAATCCATACTTCAAGTCATTTTTTTATTTTTTAAATAATTTTTTTTCTTTTTTTTCTTTTTTTCCTTTCTTCCTCCCCTTCTTCTTCTTCTTTAAGGCCGGTCGCTAGCCTTGGGACAACCGGTGACCTCATCGGAGCGTCGCTGGTCCTCTACGAGGCCATGCCTCATTGGCCGAGCCTCGCCCAGCTAGGCGAGGCTTGCTGGTGGCGAGGTGAGCCTCTAGCGAGCTCGCCAGCGACCGGCGGTGGTGGGCGGCAAACGGCAGCGTTTAACGAGGGGTGGCGGCGGTGGTAGACAGCAATGGCGGTGGCAACACTTGAAGAACAAGAGAGGGAAAAAGAATAAAATAAGAAATAAGAGGGAAAAAGAATAAAATAAGAAATAGGAGGAAAAAGAAAAAATTAGGTCGACTCCATTCTAGAATTGTTCCCGGGAACAAAGAATCAACTTTTTTTTATTATTCTTGATTATATTCCAAATATGTTCCTGAGAACAAAAGTTTTATCAAATGCGATTCTGTTCCAAAACTACTCTAAAAAATAAAATAATAGAATTTGGCACTGTTTAAGTAGTTACCAAATATGCCCTTATGATCCGGTGGACCCTTCTTCCTAAGGGGTTGGCTGTACTGCTATTTTATTCATGAGAGGGAACTGTCCAACTTAATATATTTTTTTCTTACTGGGTTAATGAAAAAAATTAAATATAATTCGATTTGATCAAGGTGGCAATGTAGAGGGATGTAGGGGAAGTGGAGACTGGGGAATCTGCTCATTTGACCTTTCTAGCTCATTAAAGTTGCAGGTGATCCATACAGGCACCATAGTTAAAATATTCTAAAGGCAAAAAAAAGAAAAAAAAAACTGAGGATACATTTTATGGCTATAAATGTCATTTTGTCCTCTCTCAATGTAAGTTTTCAAAAAAAATTAAATGGGATGCATTTTCAAAAAGATGTAAGTCTTCCAGGGTACAATGTGTACTTCATGAATGGGATGCAGCAAACGTTGTAGTAAGAGCCCAGCATTACTTGAAAATATGAGATTTAATAAGTTTTATATTCACTAATTGTGAGATAATCTGTACAAATATATTTATGCTCCCTCTTTTTTCTAATAATTAACATGTTCTCTTTGAGTTGACACCTTTTTAATGGATTCATGAGCAAAGAAGATGACAAAAGAGAAAAGTATCAAAAAAGTAAGGTGTTTCATTTATACTAATAGAGGCATCGACATTTAATTATCTTAATTGAGTTCAAAACTTTTTGATAATTTGTCAATGTAATTCATCCAATCAATTTTAATAAAAAATTACTAACACAAATTTCAGCCATCCTACATGTTATCACCGGTACCACCGTGAATAATTTTTAAAATTTTTCATGAATATTTGTTTCTTCTCTTTTCTTTTCTTTTCTTTCATTTCCTTTCTTTTTCACCCAATTGTGGGCTGGTGAGGGCCTTTGCACCCTTGCCTAGATTTGGGCAAGGGCCCGACTCCCTCGATTGGATCTTGGTGAGGGTCACTAGCCCAAAGTTTTTTTTTTTAAAGAAAAGAAAAAAGAGTAGAGAAAATAATATAATATAAACTCATTAAAATATTTAAAATTTGTAAAATTTGTCCGCATCAGCGCCATGCCTCATAAGATGCTCGGTATCAATGTCAATGATTTCCAGTTAAAATTGAACAAATAAATTATATTAGCAAATCATTGAAAGATTAATAACTCAATTTTTACAACTGAAAAATTTATAATTTAATTAATACAAATGCAATGAGTTTAGAAATTTCTAATACTTTTCTCGATAATGAAAGCAAAACAACACCTTATGTCGGAGTCGGGCCACCAGGACAAAACAAAAAAAGTGATACAAAAATGGTTTATCGATTATTGGTTGGTTTGGATAGACGGGAACGTCATGAATTGGAACCTCTATAAATCTTACAAGGACATTTGGGGGGTGACTTCGAAAGTTCTGCTGGGTGGAGGGCCAACTGCCCAAAGTGACTCGGTATTGCAGCCACGCTGCGGACTCAAAAGTGCCCTCTCAAATCCAAGCCCGATCCAGAAAGAGCTTGATTTGCAGAAACGGGCTTCGAGATGTACTAGTGCTACTTTCGTCCAATTGGAGCCCAAGTTCTTGCAAAGTCGGCTCCGGTCGGGGTCCTATCTTGGGTCCTTCAGCTTTTTGTGCGGATTGATCATCTAACTGTTTTGCTGGGCAACCCAGTCCCCCATCTTTTTTCTCTGTGTAATCACTTGAGGTGTCTATCGACGACTTTCGCCGGCATCGTTCAGTTGATGAAACGATCACGTCATTACGGTCGAAATCCGAAAAGAGTGGCGTTGCATCAGAGTCATGCCATCGTGAATTTTCGAGCAAGAGATTTGGAACTGGAGCGCAGCAGATGATTT
Organism: Eucalyptus leucophloia subsp. euroa; assembly: GCA_017140325.1. NCBI lineage: Eukaryota > Viridiplantae > Streptophyta > Magnoliopsida > Myrtales > Myrtaceae > Eucalyptus > Eucalyptus leucophloia. Next base: position 8,564,183 of record CM029468.1, on the reverse strand, counting down.
TTTGAATGGCCTAAAGAAAAATTTGCAAGTATACAGAATCACTATACAGTGTGAGTTACGAAGACATCATATAATCAAAGCTTCGGGATAGCGGAAGAAGCGTCTTTGGGCATTTTTGAATGTCTCTTTCACCAAATGAATGCGGATTATCTGGTTAATGGCCGCTTATTTTTTTACACATCATTTAGTAAATGCATTTACCATCCAGTCGTAATATTTCTAGCATTCCTCTCTTTTGGTTTGCTGATAAATTTAGCTCTTTTTTTTTTTTTTTTTTTTTTTTCTCATTAGGCAGTTAGGTTTTTAGTCATCGTGTTATCATATATTTTAACTGCGTGTTAATATTTGACGAGGAAATTATCCAAAAAGTCTGAAATTTATTGTGCGGCTATTAATTTAATCCTAAATATTTCAATTTTGCTTATTTAGTTCTCAACCTTTTTGATAACCTACTAATTCAGTAATAAATATTTCAATTGTGCTAATTTAGTCCTAAACCTCTAATGATTTGCCAAATTAGTCCAAAACATTTTTAAACATTGTGAATTTAGTCCTTCCGACTAATTTGGGTCCAATATCAACGATGCGACCGTTCAACACTAATATGGACAATTTCTTTAATTTTTTTCAAATTTTTATTCTTTTCTTTTCTTTTCTTTTTTACCCAAGAAAAAAAGAACACAAGGTTAGCAAGGCTAGCGAGGCTGCTGGCAACCTCCACTAGCTACTAAGCAAGGGCTAGCAACCTCCGCTGATCCTTGGGTGAGGGTCGCAACACCCTCACTATGGCCTGCCATGGCGTAGGCGAGGGCTCGCGACTCCCTTGCCAACCACAATAAGGGTGGGTGAGGACCGTGGTCAACGAGGGTTTTGTGACCTTTGCCTACGGCCCAGCCAAGGTCGCCAACCCTTGTTCAATGACTAGCGAAGGTCGCCAGCCCTATGTAAAAAGAGGGGAAAACAGAAAAGAAAAGAATTCAACTTTATTTTTTAAAAATAAAAAATTATTCACGTTAGCACCAATTACGCAAAGTAGGATGGTTGGTGCTGATTGAACTACCACAACATCGATATCTAATCAAAATTAGCCGAAAGAATTAAATTGACAATTCTTAAAAAAATTTAGGACTAGTTTGATAAATTGTTAAAAGGTTTATGACGAAATTGACACAATTGAAATCTTTAAGGACTGAATTGACAAGATTAAAAGACTTAACCCTAAACTAGCTATCATATAATGGGTTTAGAACTTTTTAGATAATTTTTCCAAATTTGACCCATATGAATAGAGTAATTTTCATTTTCAATTTGTAAATCAATTGTTATAAATTTCATCGACCAATCTAAAACATCATTACCATTTTGGGAAGGCTGAAACCCAAGGCAAAAAGAAAATGGTAATCAGGAAACCTTTCCAAAATATCACATGGTGCAACAAGTCGGTTGGGATTCCGTTACGACATGTAATGGATACGACAGAAACGGCGGATACAACCAGACAAACGGGACCTCCACCGACTTGGGCTTCTTTTCTTCTTGTTTCTCCTCCTCTTTGACTTCGTTCACCATCTCCAAATTCACATAACCTAAGCTCTTGCAAAGCTTTCTAGTGAGCTCGACCGCGTCGACTCCGTCCCCCATCACTTCAATCACGTCTCAGCCCGTTCCTTTTACACTCAGCGATTGGAACCCCACCTGCATTGATCGAATCGCAAACTCGTTAACCCGTTCTACTAGAAAACCACACGGAACATGTTTCGATTTACTATCATAGTCCGATTAATTGGTACAACAACTCTTTATCAAGTATTATAACTAAAATTTTATTTTTCAAGAATTTTTTATTAATTATTCTTGTGGACAACCCTGAAAAATAAACTACTTATATTACCAGGAACAGTTGTAGCAATTTGAAGAGCCTTCGCGCGATTATATTGCCTTCTAAAATTTGGGAAGAGTGAGAACTTCTCGTTCCTGCTGTTCATGCACACCTTGACCATCACCTTTTTATAATAATAATAATAATAATAATAATAATAATAATAATAATAATAATAATAATAATAATAATTGTGTATATATACATACAAATATACAATAAGATAGTTTTTTCTCGTAAAAATAACTATGATATTGTTATTCCATGTTACGTACCTTAGCCATAGTCTTGGTTTGCTGATAATGCTCATCAATGGACTTGCAGATAATTATTCCAAATTTTTAGAATATGAGAGATGGACTGAGTTGAGTTAGGGAATGATATATGAATCGTGAATCAATTTGTACACTGTCTTCCATATATATAGCCATTTCTCTAAAGAACGTTGATTTATATCGAGTCTTGACTAGAGTATTCTATGTGGAAAAAGGGAAATTTCCTTACAAATTTAAAATAAAAATTTAAAAGTTGGAAAAAAACATGTTGGATTTTTTTTTTTTTTTTTTTGGGAAATTTTTGTCAAGAAATTTTGATGCGACCTAAGTTTTTAAGATAAGTTCCGAATTATTTCGCTATCGTAGAATATAAAATGCACAAAATAGGGCAAGGCTACAAACTCTAGCTACTTAATCATCAAAGAAACATCTAGAGACATAATAGATGGGACATGATTGACTTGTCGTTTTTGCCCACTTGGTATGCATTCTACGCTAGGAACAAAATTCCGCACCCGTCAAAGGGAAGAGGAAAATGAAATTAAAAAGAAGAATGGTTGCCTCGAGGCACCAAGAGGATTCCAACTGTTACCCTTCAGGATGCGAGTAGCCAATACTTTCAGGCTTATTCTTCAAACTAATATGTATGTATTATCTGAGAACTATCGATTTTCGTCAAGCTGTTGGGCAAACTAATACTCAACACCCAATGTAATCGAACTGTTGAGCAGCGTAGCTCTGATACCGCTTATTAGACTCAAATTGATAATCTAACCGAAAATGAACACTCTCTTTTACCATTACTAGAAGACTCAATTAAACCCTCTCGCTCACCCAATGAACTCTCTTCTTTTCTCTCCACACCCTACACCACTCTTTGCTCACGCCTCTTCACAACACCACGCACTACTACACAATACTACACACGTTTCTCTCTACGCACCTCTGCACAACTCTATTCAATTGGGAAGGGCAAACCACCTATTTGTACTAAGTAAAGTCGGTGGAGCCCTTTACACATTTACATAGCAAGTTGGTAGCTTCGGCTAATTTTCCATGCAGAAGACAACAAGTGGCAGCTTAGAGTGAAGCCTTCGAGTTATCAACAAGCTGACTTAAGACGTATTTTAATAATAAATTTCATCGACCAATCTAAAACACCATTATTATTTTCCAAAGGCCTAAACCTAAGGCAAAAAGAAAATGGTAATCAGCAAACCATTCCCAAATATCACATCATATGAGAGAGAGCGAGAGAGGGAGAGGGCATCGCATGACAGTGCAACAAGCTAGTTGGGGTTCTGCTATAACATACGATATATATAGCCAGACAACCGACAGCTCCACCGGCTTGGACTGCTTTTCTTCTTATTTTTCCTCCTCTTTGACTTCGTTCACCGTCTCCATATTTGCATAACCCAAGTTTTTGCGAAGCTTACTGGTGAGCTCGGACGCGTCGACACCATCCCCCGTTATTTCAATCACATCTCAGTCTGCTCCTTTCAAACTCGGCAATGAGAAGCCTACACGCATCATTGAGCAGAGAAGTCACGGACTAATTAACCCCTTCTACTAGAAAACCACACAGAACATGTTTTGATTTACTATCATAATCCGCTTAATTTCTGTTCAATAAATTGGTACAACTCTTTAACAAGTATTAGAACTAAAATTTAATTTTTCAAGAATTTTTTTAAATCTTTATTGCGGACAACCCTAAAAAATAAACTGCTTATACTACCAGGAACAGCCGTTGTGATTTGAAGCACCTTCAAGCGATTATCTTGCCTACTAAAATTTGGGAAGAGTGAGAACTTCTGGTTCGTACCGTTCACGGACACTTTGACCACCACCTTTTTCAATAATAATAATAATAATAATAATAATAATAATAATAATAATAATAATTAATTATTATTATTATTATTATTATTATTATTATTATTATTATTATTATTATTATTATTATAAGGTATACTTACACATACAAACTTATAATAAAAGTAATATTTTTTGAAAAATAATTATATTATTTTTGTTCTATGTTACGTATTTAGTCATAGTCTTGTTTTACTATTAACGCTCCTCGACAAACCTCCAGATAATTGCTCCAAATTTTAAGAATGAGAGATGGATTGAGTTGAGTTAGGGAATGACATTTGATTGTGAAGGCCATCTAGACAATGTCTTCCATAATTATGGTCATTTCTCCTGAGAACGTTGATTCATATTGAGTCTTGATTGGAGTGGCCTACGTGGAAAGAGGGAAATTTCTTGGCAAATTTAAAACAAAAAGTTAAAAAAGTTGGAAAGAAACATGTTGATTTTTTTTTTTTTTGGGAAATTTATGTCGGATATTTCAACGTGACTTAGATTTTTAACATAAGTTTGAAATTATTTCGCTATCATAGAATATAAAATGCAAAAGATAGGGCAGGGCTACCGACCCTAGTTGCTCAATCATCAAAGAAACATCTAGAGACACAAATAGATGTGGCATGATTGACTTGTTTTCGCCCGCGTGATGCATTTCATGCTGGGAACAAAACTTCGCACCTGTCAAAAGGAAGAGGAAAATGAAATTTAAAAGAAGAATGGTTACCTCGAGGGACTCAGAGGATTCGAATCGTTACCTCCTCCGGGATGTGAATAGTCAGTACTTTCAAGCAGATTCTTCAAACAAATATGTATATATCATCTGAGAACTATCGATTTTCATGGAGCTGGCGGGCGAACTAATACTCAGCACCCGGCGTACTTTGAAGTGTTGAGCAACGCAGCTTTGATACCACTTATTGGACTCAGGTGGATATTCCAATTAAAAACAAACACTCTCTTCTACTATTACTAGAAGACTCAATAAACCCCCTACCTCACACAATGAACTCTCTACTTTTCTCTCCACACTCTACACCACTCTCTACTCACCCCTCACAACACCACGCCCTGTTACACAACACTCCATATGTTTCTCTACACACCTCTCCACAACTCCATTCAATTGGGAAGGGCAAACCTCCCATTTATACTAAGTGAAGTCAGTGGAGCCCTCCGCACATTTGCATAGCAAGTTGGCAACTTTGGCTAATTTTCCACGTAGAAGACAACGAACGACAGCTTAGAGTGGAGCCTTCGAGTTATCAACAAGCTGACTCATTTTTCTTCATAAAATTCTGGAGAACTCAAGGGAGAGAGAGAATGTACCCCCATTAAGGTTGTGAGATCTTGTGAAACTATAGCCAACTATTCTAAAAAGGCAAATAGAAACCTACAAACATTTAAACTTGAAACCTTCGACTCCGATATCATGTGAAATTCTACATGACCACTACCTCACAAAGGTAATAGATAATGTGGAGGCAAAGATTTCATGTAAGATGTGGAAATATATAGGCAACCCTATGTACCACACATACAACACCAATGCTTGAAGAGGGTCCTCTTAACGCATACATGGGTATTTTCTATTTTACTCTATTAAGAAATGCCAACAACGCATCTGGAAATATCTAATGGATGTGAATTGAAAGAGCTAGCTATTTCTTAGACAATATTTAAATTAAACTCTACATGATCTCATATATATTTAGATGCATATTGAGATGGTATCCTTTCATCCTCAAAAGATAATATCGTTTTTTGTGATTATTTGAAAAGTGCTAATTGTTCATTGAATGGATAGGACCCCAATCCTATCGTGCGGTGCGATTGATTAGAGGTGTGCATCCCATGTGGTGATGCTGGTAGCGACATAATATATGTTCTAAGCAAAGACATTGACAAGATGAATAGAACAAACTCCCAAGACCAAGACCTGTGACTTTCAAGTTTCTAGCCAAAAGCGGAGAATAGGAAGAGGGGTGAACATTGGCTAGAGAAGAAATAAGGGAAGGGAAAAAAAGAAAAAGAAAAAAAGAAAATTTAATAAATAAATTTGAAAATTATTAAATATTATTAAAAATTATTCACATCAGTGCTGTCCATGCCACATAGAATAGCCAACATGCACGTCGAATGACTAGCATCCATGTCAGTAATTTCATATCAAAATTGATTGGATGGATTCAATTGGCAAAACGTGAAAATTTTATGAACTCAATTGGCACAATTAAAATATTTAAGACTGAATTGATAGATGTGTAATAAGTTTAAGAATTTTTGGATAATTTTCCTGTTTACAAACCTTGCTACTCAATGATCAAAGAAACATCTAGAGACATGATAAAAGTGACATGACCGACTTGTCATTTTGCCTGTGTGGTATGCGTTTCATGTTCAGGGCATATTTTAGCATTTCCCAAAAGGGAAAAGGAAAATGAAATTTTATAAAAAAAAAAAATGGTGTCCTCGAGACATTGAGAGAATATGAACCATTGCCTCCTCCGAGATGCGAGTAGCTGATACTTTTAGGTAAATTCTTCAAACTAAATGCATATATTATTTGAAAATTATCAAATTTCGTGGAGCTAGTGGGTGAATTAATATTCAACACACAATGCACCCTTGTCTTTATATAGCGCATAAGGTAGTAGATAATGTAAAGGCAAAGCTTTATGCAAGATATAGAAAGATAGAAGTGACTTTATTTAACACATGCCTAACAGCAATGCTTGCAAGAATGTGCTTTCTATTGAGTCCATTGAAATTTGCCAACACCGCATCTGAAATATCCAATTGATGTAAATTGAAAGAGTTAGTTACTTTCTTGAAGAATAAATTTTCAATAAATATCTAAATTCGAACTCTATATGATCTCATATAAAAGATGATATCTTTTTTGAAATAAGTTGAAAAATGGCGATTTTTCACTGAATGGATAGGATCTCAATCCCATCATGTGCGAGTGTGCGTTCCACATGCACATATGAGTCATCAATGAGATCGATTGATCAATGAGATCGATTGAAGGTCATTCTCATTTTTTCAAATCCTTCTCTCTCTCTCTCTCTCTCTCTCTCTCTCTCTCTCTCTCTCTCTCTCTCTCTCTCTCTCTCTCTCTCTCTCTCTCTCTCTCTCTCTCTCTCACTCTCAATGGTGCACGGCTCATGTCGTGATGCTTCTAATGACATAATAAATGGTCTAAGCAAGACATTGACACGACGAATAGAACAAACTCCCAAGACCAAGACCCGTCACTTCCAAGTTTCAAGCCAAGAGCAGAGCGTAGGAAGAGGGGCGTTTCCTTGGGGTCTCGACAAAACAAAACGTGAAGAAAGTCCAAATGGAAATTGATAGATTTGACGAGCTTGGAAAGTGAATGCTGCGGAGCGAATGAGACCGTAGCGAAGACGTTCCTCCTCTTTCTCTTCAACCATTGGTCAACTACATGGGAAATCAAGAAGAATGATCGCTTTTCGGTAGAGCGAGACCAAGATAATTCCATGCTCTAATTGAAAAGAGCTAGCAAATGTTGGGGGTACTCATGATTCCTAGAATAAGATTTTTCTTAATATACTACGGGAGCAATCGCGACCGTTGATTTTGGAAAAACGACAATACCCGGATCCGTTTGAATCCACTTATGGATTAAAATAGATGGTTCCGGTCGCATTTATAAGTACCAAAAAAAAAAAAAAGGTTATGCAATGGATATTGTTGGAAGATATGATTATCAAGATTTAGACAGATTGTAGATTGATATAATTGTTTATATCTTAGGAATAGAAAGATTACAGGAATGTACACTTTCCTCTATTATTATTCCTTTTGTGTTTATATACAACATTGTACATAGATTACAATTAATGAAAAATAGAGGCACAAATTTCCTCTCAAAGTTCTTCCCACATTCTTTATTCTAGTCTCATGACATGGTATCAGAGCCTGCTTCAAAGTTCTGATTCTACGGTCGCTTCCGCCTTCTTTTCTCGATTGTCGCTCGTGGAACTCCATCTACAAAATAGAGTTGCCACAAGAATCATCATTGTAGAGGGAAGAAACTTATTACCATGCCTAAAGCACAAGATCTGACCTCAACCTTGGATAATCAACCTGCAGGAGAAGTTACGCCAGAAGTGCAAGGTATCCGAGATTCATCTACTATTACTTCTGCTACTCAACAGCAATTTAGCCAGGCACAAACTCAAAAAGTGCAATGGCAACAATTCCCGGCTTAGTTCAATCTGGGGCAGCCTTTCATGGGCCATCCATACCAGTGGATACCATATCCATGGTTCCATGCATCACGACCAGGAGGCTACCAAAGCAGTGTTGGGACTGATGGAGGTCCGCGAACCGTTGAAGGGGCAAACCCTGCTATCAGTCCGGAGCAGACAGGCAGATTAGCTGGAGCGGGGATGGGAACGAATCCCTACCCGACCTTTCTCAATGCGGGTCATACGAGGCAAGCAAATCAGGTTACCTGGCCGAATGGTTCGAGCATGGGGGGAAATCCCTACCCAAATCTCGGACCCGGATTTTTCCCATACCAAATCTTTGCTGCTGGCGGTCGACCGGAGCCCGGCGACCCACTTCACACGACAAACGCCGATGAACCAGAGTTAAAACTCATCAGCAGAGAGTTAACCGGTGCCAACAACTACTCGAGTTGGGCACGCGAGTTCCGGCATGCGCTAGTAACAAAAGATAAAGAGGGTTTTCTGGATGGAACAATCCCGATTCCATCCGACGAGATGGCATGGCTTTGAAAAAAATGCAACCAACTCATCAGGACTTGGATAGGGAATTGCATCTCATCCAAAGTCGCGGCCGGTCTCCCCTCAACGGAGGATTCAAAACAAATGTGGGAGAATATTAAAGAAATGTTTGGAAAGCTCGATCAAGTGAAAATTTTCACGTTAACATAGCAAATCTCAAAATTAAAATAGGGGAATATGAGCATAACAACCGTTTACAACAAACTCTCGGCTTTGTGGAACGAGCTTGAAGCAGCCAAGGAGAGATTCGAATGGCCGGAGCCAATTTTACAGTAGTACAAAGCCATGCGAGAAAGGGAAAAGACAACAAGGTTTCTGCTTATCCTTAACGAGGCTTACCTCTAGTTTCGATCTCAAATCTTAACGATGGAACCCATGCCAAGCCTCAATCGAATCTACCAACTTGCCATCCAAGAGGAGAATCAGCAAAGGATGGCGGATCTTAGGGTTTCGAGGGAGACGAAATCACTCTAGCTGCAAGAGGGCAGATTCGACCTCCGCCGAAGAACAAAGGAAATAGAGGATAGCGAGGAGGAGAGTTAGGGTTCCTCGACGGAAACCCTAGCAACTTGGGTTTTATAGGCCGATCGGACGGTCCTCATTCATCCCTACCAGTGAGCGGATCCGACGGCCCATGAGGACACGGCTTCCATGGGCCGAATGGGCCATGCGAAAATAACCCGCATGGGCTGGACGTCTTGCCTGCAATTCTTGCCAATGGAGTGGAAAATACTTATGGGCCAACCTTGGCCCAAGTCTTGCAGCCCACAAACAAGCCCGTCTCGACTGCGAGAAATTTTACTCCTAAAGGCAAAGGTAAATTGTACTGTGAATATTGTAGACGTCCACATCATACAATAGAAAATTGTTGGAAGCTACATGGGAAACCTGGATAAAAGGAAAAGGGAAAATTTTCAACAATTTTTCAAGTGTCAGGGCAACCAACAGACAAGACAATTACTCATGATCAATATCAAGAGCTGATGGAGGCACTAAGGAAATTGGATACTTCTGATAAGACTGGGGGTTTCACAAGTACATCTCATTGTCTGATGAATTCAATTTCGAGGAATGCATGGATTATTGATTCAAGTGCTAGTGATCACATTGTCTGTGATAAGAATTCTCTTTCCAACATTAAAAAATTATCTTCTTCCATATCAGTGCAACTCCCAAATGGAAATACCACACAAGTTGAAATGATTAGCATTGTAAATCTTAGTCCACTCGTTGTGCTTAAAAATGTGTTCTATGTCCCTGATTTCCATTTTAATCTCATGTCAGTATCCCGAGCCTGTGAAGAAAATTCATGTCGAATCTTATTCAATTCTGATGAATGTTTGTTTAAAGCCCTTTCGACTGGGAAACTAATGGGCTTGGGTAGAGTATTCCAAAGGCTATATTTCTGGATGGATATTTCGAAGAGTCTCAAATCACTTTCCAATAAATCTTTGTGTAATTATGCTATTAATGATAAGAATTTTCTTAATCATCAAAGACTAGGTCATACTGCTCTATTTCCTTGTACACAATGTCTCATTTGTCCATTAGCAAAGCAGACACATCCCTCCTTCCATAACAGTACTTCTCAAGTCAATGAAATTTTTTCATTGATTCATGCTGATGTTTGGGGACCTTATCATACCTTGAATCATGATGGGTCTCGGTTTTTTCTCACCATTGTAGATGATTTCTCATGAGCTACATGGATATTCCTAATGCAATCAAAAAATCAAGTCCTTTCTCACATAAAGACCTTTCTTGCCCTATCTAAAAATCAATTTGGGAAATCCATTAAACGCATTCGCACTGATAATGGTAGAGAATTTTTTAATGGTGAATGTGCTCTTTCTTTACATTGAATGGAATTTTGCATGAGAGCTCCTGCACATACACACCATAGCATAATGGAGTCATTGAGCGGAAACACCACCACCTCCTGGAAGTAGCACGCGTTCTTAAGTTTCAAGCATCTATCCCTAAAAGTTTTTAGGGAGATTGTATGGTCACAGCAGCATATCTGATCAATCATATGCCATCACGCATTCTTAAAGGAAAAACTCCCTTTGAGATATTGTATGGAAGGAAGCCGGATCTGAGTCATCTCAAAGTTTTTGGGTGTCTATGCTACGTGACTACAGTAGGGCATAGGGATAAAATGGGACCTCGTGCACACTAATGCATATTCATGGGGTACCCAAATATGAAACGAGGATATAGGGTTTATAAGCCATCAATAGGAGAATTCTTTATCAGTAGGGACGTGGTTTTTCATGAAGATGTTTTCCCTTTTCGAGACATGAATCTTTTATCTGAAGATGAGAGGACAACTAATAAGCGGTTTCTATCAGAAGATGATCTCTCTCCAGGAGGATCTTGTATTATTGTTCCTCCTCCAGGGCTTTAGGAATTATCTGCTACACCAGCTCCAATTTCCACTGAGGATATTCGGGAAAATTCACTTGAAGAACCATCAACAGAAAGGGATCCTCCAATGGCAACTCCTCTAGAACCAAGTCACACTGACAAGTCTTCTTTGACTCAGCATGAAGAACCTCGGCGATCTAGTCGAGTTAGTCGTCCACCAATTTGGATAAAGGATTATGTATGTGCTTCTTCTGGGTCATCAGGTACTCGCTACCCTATCTCTTCCTACGTTTCATTCGATAGGCTATCCGTGGAACATTTATGTTGCATGAGTAGTATCTCTGAGGAGCACAAGCCTTCTAGTTATAATGAAGCGGTGCATGACCCACGTTGGCAACGGGCTATGGAGACAGAGCTATAAGCCCTTATGGATAATCATACTTGGGACATTGTACCATTACCTACTCATCGCAAACCAATTGGATGCAAGTGGGTATATAAAATAAAATATAGAGCAGATGGCTCTGTAGAAAGGTACAAGGCCCGGTTAGTTGCCAAAGGATTTACACAAAGAGAAGGTTTTGACTACCATGAAATTTTTTCTCAAGTAGCCAAAGATGTTACAGTTCGTTCTTTTCTATCAGTTGCTGCATTTCATGACTGGTCGCTGCACCAGATGGATGTCCATAATGCTTTTTTGCATGGTGATCTAGACGAAGAAATTTACATGGATCTTCCACCCAAATTACGGAGACAGGGGAAGTTTAAAGTATGTCGTCTCCGTAGATCTCTTTATGGATTGAAACAGACATCTCGACAATGGTATGCCAAGTTTACGAATGCTCTTACGGCTACTGGTTTCAAACAGTCCAAGTATGATTATGCATTATTCACTTGGATGAAAGGTATGTCGTCTATTTACCTAATGATTTATGTTGACGACATTCTGATTATGGGAAAGGATGACTCCGCCGTGAAGAAACTAAAAGAATATCTACATTACACTTTCATATCAAAGATTTAAGGCCACCTAAATATTTTCTTGGAATTGAGATAGCTCGTTCAGATCAGGGAATTTCACTCAGTCAGCGAAAGTTCGTAATGGAGATTATATCAGAAGCAGGACTATCAGGTTACAAACCATCTATTGTTCCCATCAAGCAGAATGCCAAACTAACTTCTGCTGATTATGATTCTGGCATATCTTCTTCTGATGATCCATTGTTGAAGGATCCATCTGGATATCAAAGACTGGTAGGAAAGCTTATATATCTTACTATGACCAGGCCAGACATTTGCTATGTAGTATAGACTCTCAGTCAATTCATGCACAGCCCAAAACAATCTCATTTAAATGCAGCCCTGAAAATTATGAGATATTTGAAGACATGTCCAGGTTTAGGGATACTTTTTTCCCAAAGATGCAACATGGAAATGACGGTCTATTGTGATGCAGACTATGCTACATGTCCAATGAGCAGGAGATCTATTACTAGCTTTTGCATCAAATTTGGGGAATCATTACTTTCATGGAAGACGAAGAAACAATCCACTGTATCCTTATCCTTAGCTGAAGCCGAATATCGATCTATGGCCAAAATTGTTTGTGAAATAGTTTGGTTAAGGGGTTTACTTCTAGATCTCGGGGCACAAGTTAAAGGACCAACCACACTATTCTGTGACAATGATTCAGCACTCAAGCTTGCAGCAAATCCTATAGTTCATGAGAGGACAAAGCACATAGAGGTCAATTGTCACTTTACTCGAGAGAAGATTCAAGAAGGAGTCATCAAGACAAGAGGGATCAGAACCACGGAGTAACCCGTGGACATTTTCACTAAGCCTCTTTGTCAAAGACAACAAGCATATCTTCTAAGCAAGCTAGGCGTCTTGGACATATACAAGCCACCAGCTTGAGGGGGAGTGTTGGAAGATATGATTCTCGAGATTTAGACAGATTGTAGATTGATATAATTGTTTATATCTTAGGAATAGAAAGATTATAAGAATGTACACTCTTTTATTATTATTCCTTTTGTGTTTATATACAACATTGTACACATATTACAACTAATGAAAAATAGAGGCACAAATTTCCTCTCAAAGTTCTTCCCACATTCTTCATTCTAGTCTCGCGACAGATATGCTTGGAAATATTCTTCATCTAAAAGAAAACGTCCAATTTGCCTAGCAATGTCGTAACCAACTCACTGTCAGTGGAAAAAATGAGTTGTCCAAAAGCCCTACACCAATGATAATTGCCTTGGCGATGGATATTTTATATCAGGCTAGTGGTAGATTGATAATTGTTGCCTCGTTGACACTAGGTGAGGGTTAGTGATCCTCGCCCATGGGCCACGACTGGCCAAGGCTTGCGGTCCTCACCAAATCTGGGTGAGGGCTCGACCCTCACTTGTGACTAATGAGGGTCAACTAGCAACCCTTGTTGGGCTTAGGAAAAAAAAAGGAAAAAAAAAAAAGGAAAAAAAGGAAAATAAAAAAGCAAGAATATTAAAATAATATAGAACTTTTAAAAGAATTTATAAAAATTGTCCACATCAGCCCTAGCTATCTTACGTTGGTTGTGCGATGTAGGACAACTATTGTCCATGCAAGCAATTGCTAGTCAAAATTGGCCAAAATGACTAATTGGCAAACAGCCAAAAAATTTAAGACTAAACAAAATGTAATTGTTTAGGTTTAAATTGGCACAAGTATAATAAGTTATAACATTTTTTGCAATTTCCCCGCAAGTTTGGTCACAACACATGAATACTTTTCTAGCTTTTTTATGTGCATTTGAATCATAAGGTTTTTTTATGTTTTAATTTTATTTACTAACAAATTTTATTATGTTAATTTATTTTTTTCATTTGGTAAAAAAATCTATTTAAGTAACATATTCTATGAAGAGCTTTAAGTCAGTCAAATGTTTTGGTGTGTATATGCATGTATTTTAGTGATATAGGTTGGGTCGATATAATTGTATTACATAAAATTAGGTCAATACAAGTTAAATTGATCAATTTGAATCGGATCATTTTCGACTCTAACCTACTCATTTAACGGGATGGGCCTGCTTGTGCATACGACAATACATGTTTTACAACCGTAACCCTTCATAACTGGATGAAGACACATTCCAAAAGGTATGAGTTGACCCACGACTGCTAAGGATCTGTCGAATGACCTCTCAAAAGATGAAATACCGTTTTCGCAGTTAGTAACCGATACAAGAAAGCTACAATAAAGGGGAAGCATTAAGTTGATTTGGGACACTATCATTGAGTGGAATGCTAGACAGATTAAGCCTGTAAATGTTTATGGGCTATGGCCTCTTGACCATGGAGTAAAATTTTCCAATTGATTGAGGCAGCTATTTTGAGAAATATATACATGTATATTAATTTTTTGATTTTAGAGTATATTGATTAGCCTTCTCATTATTTGTAAATATGCTAGTATAAGCACCAGACGTTTGCTAAGAAATGCAAACTGTTAAACAAAAAGTTAAATCGACATATTAAGGGAAGTTAATCGATTTCCGCATCATCCAAACATCATCTTACTGCATATCATATTCCTTTGTAAATTAGCCTGTCTGTATATAAGATTAACAAAGAGAAAAGCGACACGAACCTCACATTACAATACCATCATATTTTAATCTTGATGAAATTACACCCAAAGCCAAAGGGAAAAGTACCCAAAAAAAAGGTCGGCGAGGGCGTCCTGACCCTTGCCCTCACTAGCAGCCAGCGACCTTTGCCGAGCAGAGGTGGGTGGAGGAAGAGGGAGAAAGGGGGAAAAAAAGAAACAGAAAAAAGAAATCAAGGAAAAGAGAAGGAAAAAAAAAAAGGGAAAAAATTAATAAATAAATAAATAGATAATAAATAAAAAACTAAAAATCATACAAAAATATCTACGTCAGCACTAGTCGTACCACGTAGAATAACTAGTGTCCATCTTAACAATTTTAGGCATAAATTGGCCAGATTGACTCGATTGGTACCAATATGAAAATATATAAGACTTAATTAATCCAATTGAAAGGTTTAAGATTAAATTAATACTAATGTAATAGGTTTAGGACTTTTTTTTGCACTTCCCCAAAGCTGAAAGCTAGTAATTCAAGTAGAAGAGCCCGGAACCATAACCCGAGTCTGACGCACGGAGTTTCTACGTATTGTCGGTGGTATCGTTGAATCAACTGATGGTCAGAGGTGGAACGAAGTTGTATGATTCAACGTATTGATATGAATGGACGGACGATTAAGACCACGCCACCTGATTTCTCTGGTGCAAGAATGGAATGACTTTGCCATGAAGCAACGAATGACTCCAACAGAAAGAAGCAGGAACAAGCCCTGAAGTTTCATGCAACATCAGCACTTTTCGCTGTCCCCTCCCCCGCGACTTCGTCTTCGGCTCCCTGGTCATTCCATTCGTTTCCGGTTCTCTATGTCGCCGTGCCGCTCTCATTGACCTCGGTTGGTCTATTCACTCTGGTCGTCGATGGTTCATCTTCTCGGCTCGGGCTTCCCTAGCTGTGGAGGTTGAAAGTTGTTTCCGGTGGTTCGAAAGCCCCCGCTGCTTCTCTCGGCACCGAGACCCGAGGATTTGTGCTGTGTCATCGAAACTCCATAGCCTTGGAAACAAAGTGAACCAGTCGCCCTTTGAGATTTCGTAGCAGCTTAGGAAGAAAACTGTCGGATTTGGAAAGTGTTTGTCTGATGTTCTTTTCGCATAGAGAGAGAGAGAAAGAGGAGCTGGGCACAAAAGCCCGTTTGCTAGCAGAGGTCCGACGACTCTCATCGTGCTCCACCTGAATTTGCGGCGTAGCTACCGGTGGCAGGGGTAACGTAACCATCGCCAGTGGCTGGTGGGGATTTACTGGCGAGCGCCGCTCGCCCTCACCATGAGCAAGCAACTCCTTGGCAAGGGCCACCTCTCTCTCTCTCTCTCTCTCTCTCTCTCTCTCTCTCTCTGGCTCTCTCTCGATTTCTTTGTTTTCTTAAAAAGAACTTAATTTGCTATTATGTCTGCCATTGATAGCGATATACGACGGAAGATTTTGACTGCAGAAATCAAGAGGGATAAAAGGACGTGGTTGCTCAATAAAAAAGAGTTCTAGAGAGCCAACATGCATCAATACTTGATGTTAAAGAACTAACATTGTACTTGACCCAGTAAAATAGGTTTATAGGGTGATTAAGAAGTCCGAAGAAAGACTGGTGGGCATATCTAACATGTCGTGCCCAATACGGCGGATTTGATTTAGAGGGCATTAAGCATTGTGGGATCTTTAACGTATTAATCTTTGCTATTGAATTATCAAGTTGGAGGAACCAGGATTGATTTCTGTTTGGTACTGTTTCATGCCCTCCATTTTCTAAGGTCGACATTTAAGGGGAAATTTCGATGATGACCGATGCCCTAGACGTTGGAAGAATGGAAACAGAACTTTGATGTCTCTTCCGGATCTGCCATGAAATTTCATGCCATTCCTTGAAAATGCTCTGAATAATTCTTCGATGTATCAAGCCCCGTTTTATAAAAATGCGTTGCACGAGTCAAGACCCCATATTCGAATTGCGCGTTGAAATGTGGCCCGTGCGCATGATGCAATTTTCACTTTTCAATTGTAGCATCGCTTAATATAAACACCACCAATTTAAACAAGCTCACCATTATTCAGATGCTCAAATACAAGGCAAAATGAAAACGGTAGTAGGAACATTAATCATGAAATCCCTTCCCTCCCACTTCACACCTCGGAACGCACCCTTATATTGTCAGGAAGTATCGCATGGTGTAGAGAGAGAAAAGAGAGAGAGGAAGCGCTTTACATGATAGTACAACAAGCTGGTCCGGGTTCAAATTCAGTTACGATGCATGTTGGATGTGCAAAGACAACCTGCGGCTCCGCTGCCTTGGGCTCATCTTGCTTGGGATTTTGTTCTTTCTTCTCCTCCTTGACTTCATCCACCGTCTCCAACTTCGCATGACCCACGTTCTTGCGAAGCTTCTTGGCGAGCTCGACTGCATCAACATCGTCCCCCGTTACTTCAATCACGTCTCGGTCCGTTCCTTTCAAACTCAACGATGAGAACCCTACAAGCATTAATTGAGCAAAGAAATTATGGACCAATTTAAAACTCGTTCTACTAGAAAGTCGCATGAAACGTGTTTCAACATACTATCAGTCTTATTAATATCTGTCCAATCAATTTGGCAATCAAATTTACTACCGTTAGGGAAAAAGCTGCTAGAACTCAACGAAAATCACAGTCCTCAGATTTCTACTAGTGGTTGAATCTTTTCTGCAGTGTGATTCTGCAGTAGGTAAAGATGAGAAATTAGCTTCCAAGGAAATGGAAATAGTTCAGGTTTTATGCTTGCTTCTCAGCCTACTCCATTACAAATGGCGAAGAAAGGTTCTCTTTTTTGTTAAAAACTTTGCTTCTGTCAATCCTGAAAACCAATTCATTCCTTCAAGCAAGAAGTTTCTTTTTGGACGAGGACCTCTTCAGCGCCTGCTTCATATTCTTAACAGGTGTTACAACTAATTTTCTTTCTTCAGGAACTTTTTTTGTCTTTCTTGTGGACAACCCTATGTACACCCCTAATGTTATTTTTGTTTTCGATTATTACCCGGGACGGTGGCTGCAATTTTAAGAGCCTCCGAGCGATTATCTTGCGTTCCAAATTTCGGGCAGAGCGAGAACTTCAGCTTCCTACCGTCCATGTTGTACACCTTGACCACCACCTTTTTCTGCAGGCACAAAGAAGCGGGATCATATATATCAACATTTTCTGGTAAACAGATCAAACATTAAGTGTCATACTAGATTTCGCACCTTAGCCATCGTGTTGGTTTGTTGAGGATGCTCTTCGACAGACCTGCAGATAATTTTCCAATCTTCTTAGGGATGGACTGAATAAAGTTAGGGCATGATTTGTATTGTGTGGACGACAGAGAGATAGAGAGAGTGTGTGTTTATTGCCATCTTCTTCTATTCATATTGACTCTTGACTGGAGTTTTTTACGTGGAAAAAGGGAAATGGCGCCACAAATTTCAACAAGAAAAGGTGCAAAGAAGCTAGACAGAGCTGGGGGGAATCTGTGTGGGGAAATTTCGACGCGACCTGCCTCCAAGACAAGTCCGGAGACGTCGCTTTCCTCACATTTGACGTGCAAATTGGGGCAAGGCCAGCGGCGACAATAAAATCGCCATAATCTACAAACCCTAACCGGTCAATCATTAAGGAGAACATATAGAAAAAACCCGGTTTAGAGAATTTAAATGTACCACAAATCGAGAGCACGGACATGCGATCGAAATCTGTCTTTGCTTGTGCTGAACATGATGATACTCTAAACCTACTGTTTACCTCTCAAGAAAGTATTTTAGCTGCTTGATCTAAAGAAACATAGAGAAAGCCGGGTTCGAAGAATTTAGACGTTCCGTAAATTGAGAGCATGGACTTTGCTTGCCCCCGACACATTGATACTCTAAACTGACTATTTACTTATCGAGAAAGAATTTTACATATTGATTACACAGCAGATATGATGGGACCAACTAATTGCTTAGCTGTATGGTACATCCCGGATTGGGGACATATTATCTAATTGGTAATTCCCTCCTCATTGCTATTGCAGAGGAATACATATTCGAAATTTGGAGAGCCCCAAAAGTTTTTGGGCACAAATTCTAAGACCTCTTCAATGGCTTTCTCTAAGGGAAATGGTGGAAGATGATGAATCCTTCTGGTGGTGAAAAGAAAGGAGATGCTTAAGCCACTCAAGCCTTGTGACTTCGGCATTCGATCGCAACAATAAAAAACAACGGCCGGGCTACTAGCCAATGTCCAGAAGCTGGACATGTTTCCGGAGCAGCACTTGGGGGCAGCTGACCCCCGCGATGTGGTCTGGATCCGGACTTGGTAAAATCATATTTTCAAAATTCATATTGTATTGGAAACTTATGAAAACTTTAAAGAGTTTTTGAGAGCTGTCATTTAAGAGAGACAAGAACATGAGAATACTCCTCTTTTGTGATTGATTATTGTGGGTTGGGATGTTCCTAGGATGAGTGAGAATTTCGAGCGATTGTAATCGTTTCTTAGCCAATTATAAAGGAACCATCCCATGGATCTCTCCTTTGTACAGCAGGCACATCATCAACCACATAAATGAGCTGTGTTCATGCTTTGTTTTCGCAATATTTCGTACTCCAATTGTCTCGTTTGTTCACGCTTTCGAGATGCTTGGACTTTGACTTTTCGGGCACAAATTCTAAGACCTCTTCAATGGCTTTTTATAAGGAAAATGGTGGAGGATTATGAATCCTTTTCAAGGAGAAAAGAAAGGAGATGCTTAAACCACTCGAGCCTTGCGACTTCGGCATTCAATCATAAAAATTTTAAACTATGGCCGGGCTACCAGCCAATGTCCAGAAGCTGGACGTGTTTCCAGCGTAGTACTCTGGCGTCCAACCCCATGATGCAACGCTGATCCAGATTTGGTACGACCCTTTTTTTCAAAACTAATATTCTATTGAAAACTTGTGAAAACTCTAGAGAGCTTTTGACAGCCATCATCTAAGAGAGATGAGAGCATAGGAATATCCCTCTTTTGCAACCGATTCTTGTGGGTTCGGATGTACCTACTACCTAGGATAGGAAAACCCTTGAGTGTGAGTATTTCAAGCAATTGCAATCTTCTCTCAGCCAAATTATAAAGGAACCATCCCGTCAATCTCTCCTTATACACTCGGCACATCGCCAACCACATAAATCAGTTGTATTCAAGTTTTATGTCCGCAATATATTTCTTGCTTGAATTATCTTGTTTGTTCATGCTTCCTAGTTACTGTTGAAAATATCATATTTACAAAGGATTTTGGCTTTTTCTAAGGACAAAATAAAAGGAAAAGGAAACTTAAAGAGACAAATTTCTGAATTTGCACAGGATATGGAATGATATATAGCTAACTATATAGACCACCCATGCGACACCAATGCTTGAATGGATCCTCTTAATTCCTGAACTGGTATGTTCTATTTACTCTATTGAGAAATGCCATCCAATGGATGTAAATCGAAAGAGTTAGTTAAGACTGACTTTTGTACCAAACAACTAAGATCAAACTCTATGTAATCTCGTACAAATTTCGATGCCTACTGAGGTAATATCCTTTTCATCCTCAAAAAATGGTATTATCTCATCATAAAATAGGACGAGTATAATAACCATTCTATTTCCCTATTTTTCTATTCCCAAAAATATGTTTGAAATAGAAATCCATTTAATAACACAATTTTATTTTTTTTATTTCTGGAACAAATTTTTAGTCCAAAAATAGGTTTATAATAGAAATGAGAAGTATTTTTTTTTTTACTTTTCTATTTCTAGAACAAAAATAAAAAATAATTTTTTTTCTCATCGCTCACCCTCACTACCAGCCAGCCATTTTGCTCTCCGCCACTGTCCGCCCTCCCACGAAAGAGAAATTATGTGTCATATTGAAATAGAAAAATCAATTTCTACTCAGAGATTGATTTGTGGAACAAAATCCTATCATCCACACCCTTAAAAGCCGTGAATCATTCACTAAGCATAGGATCCCAGTCCGATTCCATGACAGCGTGTGTTTATGTTATATGCACGTGTATACATGTATGCGTTATGCATTATCGGTGTTTAAAGGTCATTGTCACTGTTGTATTTTGGGTGCGCGAGATGATATTGACATAATTGTTATAAAAAAATCCCTAGACCAAGACCTGCAGCTTTCAAGTTTCACGCCAACAGCCAGAACGTGGGCGGCGGAGGGACTTTTGTCCAGGCCTGACGAAACGAAAACGGAGAAAGTGCGATGGAAATTTACTAATTGAACGACCTGAGATTGATTGAGCATCGAAAATGTATGTGCCGGATTGAAGGAGACGGTAGCAAAAGTTCCTTTTTAGCTACCATTAACCGGTCAAAATATATGGAAATACAAGAAGAATGGTCGGTTTAGGTATTGTAAGACCAAGAATTCAATGGCTTGAGTCAAAAAAGAGCTAGCAAATGTTATTATACTTCTGAGAGAAAGAGAGAATATCCGACTTGTCTGGCAACACGCCAAGTTGCTAGGGGAAAATGATCTTCGTCCAAAAGGTAGCACGTGAGATTGGTTGTGCCTGCGATGGATTATTTTATATCGGTCTTCTGCTAGATTGATAATTATATGCAGTTGTGGCTGCGCTGCAACGGCAGTCCCTTGTGCGAATGACGATACATGTTTTAAAACCCCGTTTTTTGGTTTTCTTTGGGTCATCTTGTTCACAGGTCGACCCCATAGCAGCAAGAAAAGGTGGTCCCCTAACAAGAAAAGAAAGGAGAACCTATTAATTTTTGTTTTCAGTAAGGGAGGGAGAGAGAGAGACCCACAATGAAAAAAGTTGAAGGGAAAAACAAAATCAAGAAGCAGCTATTGAGTGAACTAGAGATCATGCGAAGGCAGATTGGAGAAAAATCCGTTCTACCTTCATCCGTATAAATGGGCTTAGCGAGCTCAAGAGTACCTTTGTTAGAGACTAGCTACTTTTCGATCGATATAGACGCACCCAATCTGCTTGCTTAAACATGCCAAGTGTGCCGACCCAAGCCTCAATTTCTTTGATGATTACGCCGTATTATAAGGCCGAGCAAAGGCACTCAGGTGCACAACAAGTATTCAATTTCCTCCGTTGTATCACTTACCTTGCACACTATGAGAGCTAACTAGTTGCTTTCTTACCTTGCTTACCTTTTGGACTATAGGAGCTATCAAATTGAGTTAGTCAATATTCTCAACTCCTCCTGCCCTTACTAATGGGAAATCAGTTCAAAAAAAGTGATTTATTTGAGACTTCGGTATGCTCAACCCTACAGGTGGGGCCAATCTTTGGCTCAATCAAATGTTCAGGAAATTGGAGGTAACATTCCACTGATGTTAAATCATGGACCGATTTCTTCAGCTTTTTCTTATGTGTTGGTGTTTTGTATGACCTACATAAGAGTCACCGTAGCACTTCAAAACTGGATGAAGAAACATTTCAAAAGGCAAAAGCCGATGCACAGCAAACGCCCTCAAGATGCAATGTCCGTTTTCACAGCTGTAGCTGCTACGAGAAAGCTCGACCGAGTACGGTCGGAGTCAAGAGAACTTGTGACCTAGTTGGTTTGGGAAGGCCTGGGATCAAAACCATTTGTAGACCAAGCAAGGGCCCATGGGCCCTTAGGCGAACTATTGTTGAGTGGATTACTAGATGGACAGGCTTGTTGGTGGTCATGGACTACGGGCACTTGAGTATGGAGTAAAATTTTCGACTTAAATTAGGCAGCTATTTTTGAGAAATAAATACATATTAATTTTTTTGATAGCCTTCTCATTGTATATACGTATTCTAGTATCAAGCTACACATCACATTTTTGCCAAGAAATGCAAATTGTTAATCAACGAAACTAATCGGAAGTTAATCAATCTTTACATAATCCAAACGCAAGCTTACAATTTATCATATTTCTTCTTAATTCTATCTTTCGCTTGTATATATAACACCAAACGAGAGATGAAACAACACCAATCCCATAAGACGCACACCTCGAGAATTACATCCAGGACGAAGCGCTATAAAACCCAATACCGAAAGCGAAGGAGAAAGAGCCCGGAGTCACGATCCCAATCTTGTGCCAGGAGTTTCCACGACGTCACCGGCGGTCCGTGGAATTGCCGTTGGTACCGCCGGTCGTAGGTGAAACGAAGGAGTCACGATTCAACGTGTCGATGTAGATGGGGACGAGTGATTAAGGCCGTGCCAGGACCGAGACCTCGGATCTGAAGCAGCGTCTGGGCGGCGAACAATGATGATGGCTCGTGCGAAGGAGGAGTCCGTGGCCGAAACGCACCGGCGGCTCGTGCCTTGCATCGAATGCTCAGGGCTCATGGGGAGTCTTGCCCTTCTATTAATTTCCCCAAGAACCAATGCCTTCTCAGATCTCTCACGTTGAACATTCTACCACGACGAGTAAACAGTCAAAATATATATTTTTTATCATATGAGTTAATGAGTAAACGCCAGTTTTACACATTATGGTCAACCCCATTTGTATTTAAAAATAATGTCCATACAATGTATTTTCACATGAATATGATGTTGGTGAACATAGCTACCAAATAATCTATAAGCTTATTGTCTAAGATAATTTATATTAGGGCCTCATACCCTGAAAAGTCTCATTTAACTCCAATCTCAATTCTATCCTAAATTTTTTTCTTGTAAAAAACCTCAAACTTTTCTGTCCAGTCCTAATTTCATCCTAATTTTTTTTTACCTCATAAAATATTGCCAACTTTAGATTCAATCTTAATTTTACCTAAACTTTTTTTCATTAACTCTTTGTCTAAAATCGACCTTAGTGACATGATTGCTCTAGTTTTTTTTTTTCTCAAATCACACGTGCAAAAAGATGTCTTTTTAGGGATGAATTTCCACGTTAGCCCAAATGACATTATTAGATCTGAAATTTGGGTAAAAATTGAAGCAATTAGTGTTAGCTTTCTTCAATTGCCCTTGCTCTTAAGAGAGTTTTTCTTTCATTATGCTTAAGGATCTTCGATTTTGCGCTGCATCTTCAATCTCTCATAATTTGGAGTCTTCCATCTCTCATGGTTGGAGAGCTCATGCTCAGGACACTCGGCTTGGGACGCTTCAATGGCTTGTGCTAAGGAGTTTTGTATCTCTTTGTTGTCAAGAGAAATTTTGGAAAAATGATGAACGGAGGCAGATTTAGGACTCAAGTCAAAATTTGTGATATTTTGTGAGACGAAAAAAAAAATTTATGATAGAATTGAGACTAAATCTAAAGTTGATGGTTTTTTATGGGACAAAAACATTTTATGGTAGAATTGGAATTAAACCTAAAGTTATGAATTTCTTAGGGTGTTAGGCCTTTGAAATATACATGCTCGAGAAATTATTTTTGTTTTTTTCAATAAAACTCCCGTCAACTAGGAAGGCAAATGAGAAAACTCGATAAGCCCCAAATATTCCACAAGATCCCCGCCGCGAGGGCAAAACTCAAGACACACTCAACAGTCTAAAGTAATTTAGGTAAGTGCGATAGATCACTTACAGAGAAAACACGGATTTCGAAGGCCAAACTTTCCCTAATTCCCTCATTTTTAATTTCGAGTCTTGCCCTTTTCACAATTTTTTAATCGTGGAAATCTTCCTTTCGGCACATGGAAGACGGCGTACTCCGGGAAAAAGTAGAGCTCAACTTAGGCTTGAAAACGAGCTTTGGCGAGTCCGAAAAGGAGACGTCGACTCTAAGAAAGCATTTTGCATGGAGGGAACAGCACATCCATCAAACCCCTTCTTATTTATACCTGTCAAAATGCCGAGTAAGAAGCGAAGCAAACCCCACCTGGATTCTCTTGCGCAAGTATGGAATATCTTGCCATGAAGCAATGAATCCTATCCCTTGAGGCCCCTGAAGGGAAGCCAGGAACGGCACCTGGAAGAGCGTGATGCAACATGGGCACCTCGAAGGCCTTCTCGCCCGCCCCATCTCCGTCGCCCCGGTCATCCAGTTCGCTTCTGGTTCTCTATCTCGTTGTGCCGGTCGTGCTGATCTCGGCTGGCCTGTTCGCTCTGGCTGGTAACAGGTCATCTTCTCGGGTCGAGCTTGCCTCGCCGTGGAAGCTGAGAGTGGCTTTCGCCGGCTCAAGAGCCACTGCCGCCCTGTCTGCGCTCAGGCCCAGCGATTTCCCCCACGCCATTGAATCTCCATGGCCTTCGAGTTATTCGGAAGAAAACCAAGTAGCTTTTCCCCCTGCAAGTGTAAGGATGGAATGTACCTTTGTGCAAAATTTCCTCTTTCTTCTTTTCATTTTAGACACCCTGCATGGCCATGCTCTAATAATCCTCGGATGTTTTGCTTGTCCTTTCTATCAGGCTCCCGAGAACGAGCCGCCGACAGAGCAACCGGAACCAGATGAAACGGTCGCCATCGAGGAGCCTGTGAGGGCTGTCAAAAGATATAGCAGGTTAGGAGGAAAGGTGTTGGATTTGAGTAAAAAGCCAGGCCTTCTGTATGCTTTTACAGCCTGCTGATTGAGCAAGTTATACTCATTTGAGGGCATTTGATCACTTTGGGCAGGTTTGAGAGGCTAGAGGCCAGCCTGTCCCGGGCACGGTCTGCCATCAGGGAAGCCGCTCTGGTCCGGAACCTGATGTCGGTCCATGCCGACGCCGACTACGTCCCCCAAGGACCTATTTACAGGAACGCCAACGCCTTCCACAGGTAAAACCGCCTCCTTCCCTGCATGCCGCCACTCAATCTTCCTTGTAATTCTCGATCAATTTCCCATAGCTCGACGCCATGAACTGGAGAAAAACTACGTGCAGGAGTTATCTGGAGATGGAGAAGCTGTTCAAGATATATGTGTACCAGGAAGGGGAGCCGCCCATGTTCCATGACGGGCCGTGCAAGAACATCTACTCCACGGAGGGAAGGTTCATCCATGAGATGGAGAGAGGCCACAACATGTACCGTACCACGGACCCGGACGAGGCCCTCGTCTACTTCCTCCCCTTCAGCGTGGTCATGCTGGTCCAGTACCTCTACGAGCCGGGGTCCCACGAGACACATGCCATCGGGCGTGCTGTGGTCGACTACATTGACGTCATCGCCGCCAAGCACCCGTTCTGGAACCGGAGCCTCGGGGCCGACCACTTCATGCTCTCTTGCCACGATTGGGTAATGATGCTGAACATCACAATTTCGAGACCGGTCAAGAACCCGTCGATTTTCGCCGTTCGGCCTTCTTTGCACTAAAGTTTTTCAAAACCGTAGTAGGAAGTAACTAAGTGCATTACTCAAAGTCGCTGCCCGTTTGGCCTTCTTTGCACTCAAAGGCTTGATTTCTAATATAGGATATATCGTGTTAGCATGCCATGTCTCGGTTTCGCTAGCATCTTCGATCCTGCTGACGCCGCATTGCGTGATCCGTTTCGACTCTCCACAGGGGCCGCGCACGTCTTCCTACGTGCCCAACCTATTCAGCAAGTCCATTAGGGTCCTGTGCAACGCCAACACCTCGGAAGGGTTCGACCCCTTTAAGGACGCGTCGCTCCCGGAGATCAACCTCAAGACGGGGGAGATCTCCGGCCTCCTGGGCGGCCCATCCCCTTCCCGCCGCGGCACCCTGGCCTTCTTTGCAGGCCGCCTGCACGGCCACATCAGGTACTTGCTGCTGAAGGAGTGGAAGGACAAGGAGGACCCGGACGTGCGAGTCTTCGACGAGCTCCCGCGCGGGGTCAGCTACGAGTCGATGCTGAGGCAGAGCAGGTATTGCCTGTGCCCGAGCGGGTATGAGGTGGCAAGCCCCAGGATCGTGGAGGCCATATACGCGGAATGCGTGCCGGTGCTGATCTCCGACAGCTACGTGCCGCCGTTCAGCGATGTCCTGAACTGGAAAGCCTTCTCTGTGCAAGTGCAGGTGAAGGACATTCCCAACATCAAGAAGATACTCATAGCCATTTCACCGTCTCAGTACCTGAGGATGCAGAGGAGAGTGAAGCAAGTGCAGCGGCATTTCGTGGCCAACGGGCTGCCGAGGCGATACGACGTCTTCCACATGACCGTGCACTCCATCTGGCTCCGCCGCCTGAATATCCAGATCGCCGACTCGGCTTAAACCGGCAAGCATGGCGAGTATGCAATCGGAAGGAGAGACTTGCTGCAGCTTTTTTTTGTATGTCTAGCATTGCAATTAGGGAAGAATTGAGTTAGTCTTATGGCTGTGAAACAAATTTTTGTGAATATCATGTTCTTGGATAGACTACTTGGAAAAGGACACCGCACTTCTTCTGTAGCAACCCAAACAGAGAGGGCAAGAAACCACCTGGGTGGGATTTTCTGTACTCAAAACGTTTACAATCATAAACTTCTGAACAGTGCCAAAGTAAGATTGGATTGCAAAATTCACAGCCCGATTGTCCAATCAATCACCAAATCTATCGTACAAAATTAAATTCAATCCCAGATTTTTCAGTTTTGTCAATGTAATAATAAATCCTTACATAAAATTTTAATGTAGTCATTTGAGCCAATGTTCACAAGAATTCATTGACATGATGGTGTCTTGTGTAGAATCGCCGGCAGTGACCAAATTGCCACTTCAATGAGTTTTCAACAAAATTTGGTGAAAAAAACTAAATTGAAATTCCACACAAATGTTTAAGACAAAAACTGAATTGAGATCCATATGATAAGCGTAGAATTGGTTGTATAATTTATCCTCAAAATTGGCAACCCAATTGAACAACAAGTATAGTTGGACCAAGTAAGGTGTATCCAACTAGTAATCAAGCTTTTTCCAAGCAAGATTCTTAACAAAATAATAATTTTACATCAAAAATTAATAAATAAAAGAACATTACGTAAAAATGAGAACTAGGGCGGGGATTTTCCTATCCGAAATTCACACACAATCCTCTATAATACAAAACACGAATTTTTTTTTTTTTAAAAAAAAAGAAGAATTAATCCATTTTGCTCCTTATCTTTTTGGGGTTTCGAGTCGGTTCCCGCCAAAAAAAGAGAGAAAGCGTTCCTCTCGACACGCGTCCCCCGTGACTCCTCTCGCAGCCTGCCACCTCACGCGAGAAAGCTCGCCCGCGATCTCTCTCTGTCTCTCCCTCCCTTCCTCATCGTCATCTCCATCTTCTTCGCGAATCTGTCTCTCTGTATTTCGCTTCGGGAGCCGGCGATGGAGGTGCCTGTGGGGTTCCTGGCCAAGCTGTGGAGCCTCGTCACCTTCCTCCCCTTCTTCTTCTCCCTCTTCCTCCTCGGCCTCCTCAAAGGTAAACACATCTCCTCCACGCTACTGCTCGATCGAGAAGAAAACGCGTGCTCGTGTTGCGTTTAAGCGAGACTCCCCTGTCCGCATCAGACGGTGGTGATTCGCCCGTTGTTTTTTTTTTTTGTTTTTGTTTTTTCGAACAGCCGCCGTGGTCGGCCCGGTCGCGGCCTGCGTCGTCGGGATGGGGAACTCGGCCGTGATCGCGGGGCTCTGGATCGCGCATCTCGCCTGGACTTACTACTGCGTCGCGAGGTAAAACGTTGCCGCCGGCGATTTCGCGAAATTTCGGGCTCCTCTGTTTTTTTTTTTTTTTTTGATGTAATTTCGCGGTGGCGATGATTTCCAGGACCAAGAGGCTGGGGCTGATTCTGAAGATTCTGGTGCTCATAATGCTGCCGGTGCCGCTAGTCCTCTGGCCGGTAGTCGGCATTGCCGGAAGCGTGCTGGGGGGAGCCGCGTACGGGGTCTTTGCTCCCTTGATAGCGACCTTTGAAGCGGTTGGGGAGAACGTGACGGACAAGCTCTATCACTGCTTTCTTGTGAGTGCGCACTTTGGCTGCTGTGTCTGGTTTTGTTTCTGGATGGTCCGCAGCGATTTGAAACGCGTGACTAGGAAACAGAGTGTTTGTGCTGATTTCCAGCACCGAAGATATTCAGAATTATAGTGTATCTCCAATACGTTATGTAGAAAAATTGTCGGCTGTTTTAGTGAATATGAAGATCTTCTCGATCACCGGTGGAAGTCTTGTTAGGGGTGCATTGAGTGATGTTTATGAATTGTGGCCTTACAGAAGGTTGACAGCTAAAGGATGCAATTTTGTGTGGATGACTCAGCGTTTTAAAAGCTTTGCTTTGTGCGGCAGATGTCTGGCTAGTCACTGATAGGATATGGTATCTCTGGTTGCCATGGTACAAACTTAGCTGAAAAAAGAATTCAGAGAATCAGCTTGCATGAGTCCTTCTGTCATTGACCACTTTGCAGTTCTCTGCTAATTCCATAACACTTCTTTTTTTTTTAAAGTCAAAAAACCCTTGCAACTTTAGACTTCAGTCTTAGCAGTAAAGTCATGAACAGTAAAAACTTCATAGGCCGGATGGAACTTAATTGTGAACTGCTTTTGAATTGAACAAGGCGATCGTCTTTGTTAATGTTTCTCTTTCATTCTGAATAATATATTGAAAGCAACAACTCATAAGATCCCTTGTAGTTTTTGGACGCAAGCCACCACTCTATGTGAGAGTAATATGTTACCCAGCAAGGGACATGGGGCGCTTTTTGTTCGGGTCTTATATGCACGTAATCTCTTTCCTCCTGATAGCCCCGTCCTTTAATTTCATGTGCAGTCTTTTGTAGTCCGGTTTGTGCATAAGGAGGGTTAAATCATCTCAAAAAGCTTGTTTATGGTGTTCGTATGGGACTTGTTTACACGTAATAGCTTGGATAGTACTTGGTATTGGTATTAGATAGAATGCAACAGGAAATGTAACTGACTCCATTGGGTTGGGAAAAGCTTGGTGTTGGTTGCGTTTTTCTTATATAGTTGGTGCTTTCTCTTTTAATCTTTGTGTGGTAACTGGGAGTCCTTTCTTTCCAGTTATTCACTTTCACAACAATGTGCAGTGCCTATATCCCAATTATAAATATGGTTTTTATGGTACCAGGATGGTCTTTGGTCCACAGTAGAAGGAAGTTGCACTGTGGTACGGGACTTCACAGATTTCTGCTTCCACTCCTACTTTTCCTTCATGGATGAATTGAGAGAGAAAATACAACCAGATGAAAAGCCCATGGACATCAAGTAAACCTTTACCTTTCTATCTTGTAACAATATGCAATATGGCAACTACGCCGCATTCACATTATGATGTTATCTTTAGGTTATCAAAGTTGCCTGCCTCTTTGATGGTGAGTCTGGTGGGGGTGGTGGTGGATGTTCCTTCGATCATGGCTGTTGCCCTGGTGAAAAGTCCATATATGTTGTTCAGAGGGTGGAAGAGACTACTGGAAGACTTGATTGGCCGAGAAGGACCCTTTTTAGAGACGGTCTGTGTCCCATTTGCAGGGCTTGCCATAATTTTGTGGCCTCTTGCTGTTGTTGGAGCTGTGACAGCAGCTTTCCTTTCTAGCTTTTTTCTGGGGTTATATAGTGGAGTAGTTGCCTATCAGGTACTAAAAATCTGCCACCTTCTGAAACATCCTTGTATTTGAACAATTCTGCATCAGTGTGTTGATAGCTTTTCTTTATCCTCAAGTTTGATCTGAACAGAGATACCTAATTCCAGGAGGATTCGCTTCAAATGGGAGTGGCATACATTGTGTCGGTTGTCTCATTGTTCGATGAGTATGTTAACGATTTACTTTACCTGCAAGAAGGGTCTTGTCTGCCAAGGTGCATTTGTGATCTTCTTTCATTTGATCATTCATGCTTGATAATCTGTGAGGAATTGTTCTATTACAAATTGATGTTTAAGTTTGAGCTACCAATTGACAGCCAGGCCCAAATATCGTCGAAACGTGAATGCTAGCCTTGAGAGAAAGAATTCCAGCGTCAACAAGGGACCAAGGGATGGCAAAGGAGGTCCATACATTTCAAAGCTTTATTCACAACAGTCGAGAACATTGAAGCGGGCAATCCAACAGTATAGACCAGTGCAAGTGAGAATAATAGACATACCACCTCAATCATCTTTTCAATATGATGCTCACCAACAAAAATCTTGTCTCTGCAGGTGTGGGATTGGCTCTTTAAATCATGTGAGGTTAATGGTAGGATACTTCTGCACGAAGGTTTGATCGATGTTACAGACATTGAGGATTGCATATTGAAAGGAAATTGTAAGAAGTTAGGCATCAAGCTTCCTGCTTGGTCAATCTTACAGTGTCTGCTAGCTTCAGCTAAGTCAGAGACTGAGGGTTTGCTCATCTGTATGTCTATCAAATCTGACTATTTCGTTTGTGGAATATGGATAGTTCCATGTTATTTTAATGATTCTCACGGATGTTTTGAATGGATTCACAGTTGATGACGTGGAGCTTACAATGATGAACAGTCCAAGGGACAGGATGTTTGAGTGGTTTATTGGGCCTTTGTTGATTATCAAAGAGCAAATCAAGAGCCTCCGGTTAACTGAAGACGAAGATGCGTGCCTCGGAAAGCTAGTCATGAGGTGCAAAAATGAGAAACCGGAGGAATGGGACAATACTAGTTTTCCATCAGATGACAGTGTGAGAAGGGCCCAATTGCAAGCCATAATTAGAAGGTATTAGTCTGCGCTCAATCTCTTAGCCCTAGGATAATTGTTAATACAAAAAATGTACGTTATCAAACTGAATGTGCCGTGTCATATCAGATTCGGCCCATGCTGTCCCTCCTTCACCTGCTTGAAATCGAAAGGCTGATGGAATCAGTTTCTTTCGTGCATTTACTTAATGGTTGCAGGCTGCAGGGGATCGTGGCTTCCATGTCCCGACTACCGACTTTTAGACGCCGGTTCAGAAATTTGGTGAAGGTGTTGTATATAGAGGCTGTCCACGCCGCTTCCTCAGCAAACCGAGTGGGAGGCATAGGCATCTCGAAATCTGGAAATGGTAGGGATAGCTCCACAGGAACTGCCGATGGGGAGGAAAGAGAAGCAGGGCCTGTCAGCATGCCCGATGGGATTGTCTAGTGACTCTTTTTGCCGCGCGTGATTTAGACTGTATGTAGATGGTCATGCACTGTCAATAGTTTGGCGGCATTAGGATTGGTTTTGGATTGAACCAGCAACTCAATTTACCAAGGTATCCACATAAGTATTCGGGTCGGCTAATGTTTTGGGTCACTTGTCTCGTGCTTTGGCCAAAACTTGTGGTCAGAATGTCGGACTTCTCGGCCAAACGGGGGATTTGCATGTAGGTGCGGAGATACTTTTCAAGCCTATCTTTCTTTAAGTCGGATAGCTAAGAACAGAAATGCTAGTTTTCTACAAAAGTTTAAGGTGTTCTTATTTTACAAAAAAAAAAAAAAAAACTCTTATAAATGGATGTATTTTCATGGAAATTATTCTGAGGAACATTCTTAATTTTTATTTATTTGATGGTTTAGAAAAAAGTGAATTTTATTTTTATTAAAAGGAAGTTACTGTTCTTATCTGATTTAATTTTGTTGTTTTAACTTCATGAAAGATGTATTTTTTAAAATTTATTAATTTTGAGGAAGTCAAAAAATGATTTTCGAAAATAGATTTTTCTTTAATAATGGACCTTAAAAATCTGATAAAAGAATTGTTGGTGATTTCTTGTGGAGCTTACAGGTTAATCATTTTTCTTTCGCCGAAAGAAAAATAAGATGGGATTGCCGTTGAACGATTAGCTCAGCTGCCTTAGCAAATTTATCCAGAGAAAAATAAGATGCATTGATATGAGGTTCGGTTATTTGAATTCAGGCAAAAGCAAAAACTATTTTTATCTTTCGCCATCTTGTCAAAATTTATTTATTTATTAAATCATTAAAGATTATAACAGAGTTTAAATGTTGAAAGAAATGAATCGCAAGACTTTGATGAGTAAAATGTAAAATGTAAGTCCCTTCAAACAAATTAGTCATGTTACTACTTCAGAGAATAATGTCGAGTGTCTATGCTGCGATTTCTAACCTCTATTCAAATATGTAGAGCTTGAGACAAACATTATGCTCTTTTGTATAGCTCAATGGATGATGTATTAATCTACAAGAAAAATCAACACATACAAAATTCAAGCTAAATCATTTAATTTTTTTTTCTGAGCCAGTAAACATCATGCCATTCGTAAATTATAATTATAAATAAAGAAAATTATAAATAAAGGCTTGAAGAGTTTTTATTTTTTCAAACAAGGGTTTGAAGTAAATATTATTTCAAATAAGGGTTCAAAATACTATTTTTTTTTTCAAAAAAGAGCCTGAAGTAGATATTATTTAAAGTAAAAGTCCGAAGTACCCATATCGATCTTAAAAAATGAGCCTAAACTAACTGGTTGTGAAGGGCAATTTTGTCTTATAAAATTTTTAATTTTTTTCCTTTTTTTCTTTATTTTTTATTTTTTTCATAAAATTTTTGAAAAAAAGGAAAACACGGGCAAGTTGCATTTTTTCTTTTTTAAGTTTTTTTAAATTTTTAATCTAATTTAATTTTAATTTAACTTGTATTTTGATGAAAATATATTTAATTAGCAAGAATATTTTGTCGATCAATAAGATTAGGCCTTAATTTGAAACGATCATAATTATAGCATTTTTATTTAAAGCAAGATTCACTCACATAATTATTTGAGAAATTGAGATTATGTCGAGTCTTTATTTGGAATTTTCTTATTTAAATAGGTTCCATTTTTTTAGAAAATTCCGGAAAATTAATTTTTTTAAATGCAAAATTGTTTTAGAAAGAAAAGGGAAAAGGCTGCCATCGTTCCGCCCCCCCCCCCCCCCCCCCCCACCCTTTTCAAACGCACGTCAATCCATCGTTTCCCTTAGCGCCTCCTCGTCTCCTCCCCCTTCTCTCTCTCTCTCTCTCTGCCCACCGATCGAACTCGGAAACCCCCGCTGGCGCCAGCAATGGCTTGCTTTTTATAAAGAAAATTTATGAAGTAGCAATGTAATGGTTTTCACTTTGCAATTTTACAGAAGGCAGATCAATCTCGTGGTGCTTCTGAGAAAAGGTAACGTCCATTTTAACTTTGCGAGAGTTAAGACTCATTGATGTGTGGCATGTTGGGTGTATAAAATGAGCCTTTTTCATCATTGAGTTGCAGATTATATGAGATCAATTCTCTGATGTATAATGCATTGCATGAGAAGGAGAGATTGCACTTAAATTGTGTGAAGCGTGAGAGGCTGCAGGTATAGAGCAACTGACTCATATTGTTGGGATATAATATGCAAAAATAACAGAATCTTACAAGTTACATCAACACAAAATCGCCAGAGAAATAAATGGAAAAATAAGGATATTAGAGATTTACGTGGTTCGATCCGAGTATTGGTACCTACATTCACGGGGAGACCCAGTAGCAAATAATCAACTATAATAGGAGAATCAGAGTTTACAATCGCTCAAACGCTCAAGTGTTTCCCATACCTAGATTTAACCCAAAATCCTAAATGTTTATAAATAAACAACTCTTAGGTATAAACTCACGGCATAAAATTACTGTGTGTTCAAACTCAAAATTTAATGCGCTGCGGCTCTTTCTCAAACGACGTGAACGTCCGGCTCCTTACGTAGCTTCAAGGCGTGTTCCTACGTAAAGGACTTTGGCAACTTCAAAACCCCAGAAGAAGAAGACCTGCAAAAATATTTGCCTTTTATACGTGTGCCCATCGAGGGCTCACCTACTCCTTGCTTCACGTACAGAAGCCCACGTGTGAAATACGTGTGTGTGCCCAAAGTCAACACTTTGACTCTGGGCCCACCTATTTTCCATTCACGTGCAGAGGCTTCACGCCAAAGGATTTCGGTAGAGCATGGGGCTTCGGTAGCTTCATTCCAAAGAGAAAAATTCCTCATTTAATTATTTCTTCTTTTGTACAATTTTAAGGAATCCAGCGAATCGCTTATTTGCAAACACTCAAACTCGAATCATAATTTAACAATTCTCCATATTGACTCAATGTTTGAAGCCAATTTATAATGCTCATCATCCATGCTACTCTCCCAATGCCCTGACGAGCACTCACTTTCCACATATGCCAATAGAGCTCAAGCAAAGCTTGAGCTTCATCAAATGAACAAACTTAATCATCATGTTTGCTGGGTTATCTGCTGTAACAATCTTTTTAACAATAACATTACCCTTAACTAAGACATCTCGGATGAAGTGGTACCTGATGTTGATATGCTTTGTTCGCTCGTGATAAACTGAATTATATGTCAAATATATCGCACATTGGTTATCACAGTGTATATCCACACTTTTCTGTTCTAACTCAAAGTCTGAGAGCAAACTTTGTAACCATATTGCCTCCTTTAGTGCCATGTACTCTGCCTCAATCAAAGACAAGACAATGTGATCCTGTAAGGACACTTTCCAACTAACGACACCACCCACTAGTGTAAATACATACCTTACTAAAAACCTGCAATCATCCAAGTCATCGGCGTGATCCAAATCCATAAAACCAATGGTCTCACTGCCATTTTTATCCCTTCGGTACACTATACCCACGTTTGTTGTCCCCTTCAAATAACTAAGGATCCACTTCACAGCTTCCCAATGAGCTTTACCAGGACGCTTCATATAGCGACTAACCACGCTCACAACTTGTGAAATATCAAGCCTAGTGCACACCATGGCATACATAATACTACCGACGGCACTAGAATAAGAAACACATAACATATGCTCCTCTTCCTCCTCAAACTATAATGATAATTTATCTGAAAGTTTAAAGTGTTTCGCTAAAGGTATATTTACAGATTTTGCCAACTGCATATTAAAACGTGCTACAATCTTCTCAATATATTTCTTTTGAGATAAACGTAAAACTCCTGCAATCCTGTCACGCAAAATCTCCATACCCAAAATTTTATTTGCAGCACATAAATCTTTCATCTCAAATTCAACATTTAACTGCCTTTTTAGCACATCAATATCAAACAATATTCTTACATATAATAGTAGATCAATCAAAGAACCATTCTCCAATCTCCTATAGTAAACGCAACTATCCATCTGACTCTTTGAATAGTCTTGACTAGCCATGAAAGCATCAAAACATTTATACCACTACCTAAGAGACTATTTCAACCCATACAAAGATTTCTTTAACAAGCAAACATGATCTTCCTTACCCGGAATAGCAAATTCGTTTGATTGCCTCATGTAAATCTGCTCCTCCAACTCACCATGAAGAAATGTAGTTTTCACATCTAGCTGCTCTAACTCGATATCCTACGAAGCAACTAAGGCAAGTAAAACATGAATAGAAGTATGTCTTACCACAAGAGAGAACGTTTCATTGTAGTCAATGCCGTCACGCTATGTATATCACTTCGCTACTTTGACACCGGGAATGCCCTCTTTCCATTTAAAGACCCATTTACTTCCGACAATCTTTTGGTCATGGGGTATGTTGACCAGCTCTCATGTCTAATTTCGATGGAGTAATTTCATCTCTTCACTCATAGCCCCTAGCCACTGCAATGACTTCAAACTAGCCATCACCTCAGAGTAACACGAAGGTTCATCTATCTCCACTTCATCACCTATAGTTAATGCATAAGCAAAATCTATATAACCATAACGTACTGGTGATTTAATGTGCCTTCTCTGTCTATCTGCGGCTATAATGTGCGGCGACTTTACTGGTTGTTCACTATCACCAATTTTAGGAACTGTAGCTTCATTAACAATCTCAAATTCTGTTACCTTCGAGGTCTGCGAGTCTCCACCTGAAACTCCAACTCACTAATGACACCATGATCTGTCTTCTCTGCTGGTAGTATCTCAGAACTCATCTTTTGAAGTATTGCAGTCTCGTCGAAAATCACATCTCTGCTAATTAGAAAACCGAGTGATATGAGATTGGTGCACCACAGCCAGTAGCTTTACACCCCATGTGCATAACCTAGAAATATGCACTTCTTCACCCTCGGCTCAAGCTTACCATCACTCGCATGAGCATACGTAGGACATCCGAATATACATAATCCGGAATAATTAATAGTTTTCCCCGACCATACTTCCTCAGCGGTCTTTCACTCGATAACAGATGATGGAGATCAATTAACTAGGTAACATGACATGTTCATTGCTTTTGCCCAAAATTCCTTGCCAAGTCTTGCATGCGAAAGCATGCATCGAGTTCATGAAAGCAAAGTTCTATTCTTCCGTTCTACTACGCCATTATGCCGTGGTGTCCCAGGTACTACGTAGTGTCTTACAATACCTTCTTTCTCACAAAACTCGATAAAATCTTTACCACAGAACTCCATGTCATTATGGATTCTTAGGCACTTGATTTGTTTATTTAACTGTTTTTCAATCAATGCCTTAAATTTCTTGAACCGATCAAAAACATCATATTTGTACTTTAGAAAGTCTATCCATACTTTCCTCGAATAGTCGTCGATAAATGTCAGCATATGTCGGGCACCTCCTTTCGAAGGAACTAAAGATGGGCCCTAGACGTCTTAGTGAATATATTCAACCGGTCGTTTGGTCGAATGAATAGCTGTTGTAAACTTAACTCGGTGCTGCTTCCCATAGATGTAGTGCTCACATAAATCCAGCTTCCCTATCTTTTAACCATTCAACAACACATTTTCACTCAACATCGTCATACTTACCTCACTCATGTGCCCCAAACGCATATGTCATAATTGAGTCAAGTTAGAGTTTGACTCACCTAATAAAACTACAGCGGTTCCGGTCACAGTCTCTCCCAGCAGATGATAGAGAGTATTCATTTTCTTCCCTTTCATCACTGTCATGGCACCTCGAGAGATCTTCAGTGGTCCACCTTCAGCAACGTGCCTACACTTGATGTCATCGAGTGTCTTGAGTTCCGGTACATGTCTCACATCTGTCAATATGCGTACCACCCCATCGTGCATCCAAATCCAAATTGTCCTCATCCTCACAGCCTTATAGACTGCATTATTCCCTAAAAGAATCCTACCACATCTGCAACTTGATAAGTAGTAAACCAGTTTATATGAAACATCATGTGATAAGAACACCCCAAATCTAGCACACATTCGTCTCCTGACGAAGTAGCAGTCACACATAAAACAGATTCTGCATCACTAGAGCTCCCCTCAGCAACGTTTGCCACATTGCTTGTAGCATTCTGCCTATCAACTTTATTTCTCTACTTTGGACAACCTTTCTTGATGTGCCTCTTCTCGTGACACTCAACGCACTTCACACGTCTTTGGATTTTCTATGGCGTGATTTTGATCTGCTTTTATCTCTGCTGCTATTAGGCTCTTGATGTTGTTCTTTACCCCGAATCGTCAGTGCTTGCGTTGCTTCTTTCGTCAGACCGTCATCTCGCAACTTTCTCTACCACTCCTAAGAAAATAAGACAAACTTTACCTCCTCTAAGGTAATAGTAGTATGCCCTTGTAACAGTGAATTGGTAAAGTTCTCCCATGACTCTGGCAAAGAGGCTAACAATATCATGCCATGCTCTTCATCATCAAAAATCTTACCGACATTCTTTAGATCCAACATGAGTTTATTAAATTCATCTAAGTGGGTTCCGATAAACGTACCTTCAGTATATCTAAATTGAAACATCTTCTTCAACATGTATAAACGATTGTTCAAATATTTTTTCACATAGAGTGCTTGAAGTATTGCCCATAACACTGTAGCATCCTTTTCCTCAGCAGACTTCATCTGTCAAATTTAACAGGATTATACTTTTTTCTTTTTCCATCAGCTCTACCCTCTCAAAGGCTTTCATTATAATTGGCAACTCATCTTTACCATCCAGTGCCTTGACCAAACCTTGTGTTGTCAATAATGCTCGTATCTTGATGCTCCATAACACAAAGTTGTTGCTCCCATCAAAATTCTCAATCTCAGATTTCCTCTCAAACATAATTTTAATAACAGAATTTTCAGATAATAATCTGATAAGCAAAAGCCCCAAATCATAATCAAGAAATCCAACCCCAAGCTCTGATACCAATTGTTGGGATATAATATACGGAAACGAGAGGATCTTGCAATTTATGTCAACACGAAATCGCTAGAGAAATAAACGAGAAAAATAAGGACACTAGAAATTTACGTGGTTCAGTTTGAGTATCGGTACCTACGTTCACGGAGAGAGCTAGCAGCAAATAATCCACTATAATCGGAAAATCAGAGTTTACAATTGCTCAAACGCTCAAGTATTTTCCACACCTAGATTTAACCCCAAACCCTAAGTGTTTATAAATAAACAACTCACTTGGGTATAAACTCACAGCACAAAATTACCGCGTGTTCAAGCTCAAAGTTTAATGCGCGCAGCTTCAAGAAGTTGCGGCTCTTTCTCAAACAACGTGAACGTCCGGCTTCTTACATAGCTTCGGCGGCATGTTCCTACGTAAAGGACTTCGGCAGCTTCAAAACCCCAGAAGAAGAAGACCTGTAAAAATATTTGTCTTTTATACGTGTGCCCATCAAGGGCCCACCTGCTCCTTGCTTCACGTACAGAAGCCCACGCGGAAATATGTGTGTGTGGAGAAAATATTGGGTGGTCCGGGAGCTCCACGTCAACATAGTCCCCGGCCACTCACAAGGTGCCATGTGGAGGGGTGGGCTCACTTGGTGTCTTCTGCCTTCTTCCCATTCTCTCTCCTCTTCCTAGCCTGTCGACGCCCTCTCTCCTCCTAGCATGCATGCTCTGTCTCCTATGCAGCGCATTTATTGCGGCTTAAACTTTTCTCTTTCCTTCTCAAACGAAGGAAAGAGAAGCCCGTCCGTTCCTCTATCCCTCTCCATTTCCTTCCTTTCAAAATTTTGAATTTGAAATTTTCTCCCTCCGCGCTCTTGTTGCTGCTCCGCCGTGCATCAAGCGGCCCGTTCCCCTGCCGTCGCCAACGAACCACATTACGGCCGCCCCTACTCTAGTGCTCGCTCACTTCTCTTTTCGGACTCGTTGCTGCTCCGCCGTTCATTCCAGCGTTCCCGGGATTGCAGATGTAGCACGCGAAGGAGAAGCAGGCCTCTTCGAGCTCCCCTCAACGTCAGCGAGCATCACCCTCTAAGCGAGACTCCCACACACGAAAGGCTCAAAGGTGAGGTTGATGAAGAAGCTGGTGCCGTACGAGAAACAGCTTGGTGCTGGGCTGCCTCGTCACGTTCGCGGGCTCCGCCACCTCGACCCGAACCGTTCTCTCCCCGTTCTTCATTCCGTTGCGAGGAGAACAAAATTGCAGAGGGTTCAGAGGAAAACATAAAGGTTGAGCCCCTCTTCCATTGCCCTCCACACTGACGCCGATGCTGTTGACGCTCCTCCGCCTCCCTCTTGCGACGTCCGCTCTGCTCTCTCTCTCTCCCCCTCCACGAAGTCGTGCCTCTCTTCCAGCGAAACGCGACGCCGACGTCTACTCTGCACAACTTGATATGCATGTCTTTTTTCAATGTTATTATTGTTTTACAATTCGATGGTTCTTGTCCTTTGAGGCCTAAGATGAGTGGATTCTAGTTGAAATTCCACCTCTAAATGGTAGGATCATTGCCTCGGGGTTTCAGGAAAATTGATCCTCAGGTGGGAATTCGCCAACAAAGGCTTTCGGGGAGGGAAGAAGCACTTGCTCAAGAACATCAAGAGAAGAGGTAGAATCACCAAAAAAAAAAAAAAACAAGGACCCACAATTCCCGAGGATATTCAAACAACAGAGATGGATTTCTTTTAAACACCTATTCACCCTCTCTAGGTGTTTGTACTAGTATTTTTTAATTTGTTGGTGTTTTGCAACTAGACATGAAAGATGTTTTTTTTTTTTTTTTTTTTTCCTTTTGTTAGAATTATTTAGATGTGGCAGCTCGCACAGCATTCGCTTTTGTTTTCAACAGCGAGACAGTTAAGAAGTATGCCACTTCAAGATGTTTGGCAAAGGGAACGCAAGTAAGTTTCACTCATAAGCTTTTGATGCATTAGTCTAGATGAAATGCTTATCCCTTTATTCTCCAGTCATTTTGTCATGGAAGCCATATGAGGTTACTGGCAAAGGCCGTGTTCTCCATATGTATCTTGGCCAAATTTTCTTACTTCATTTTTATGGCTTTGCAGATGACACATCTGGTCCTTAGAAATCTCTTGGATGTACTTGAGGAATTACTTCTAGCACGACCAGAAATCAAGAGTCTAACACACACAAGTTTTTTTCTCTCCAAGAGGTAACAGAATTTTTTGTGCTTGGACTCCGTTTCCTTTTTTCTCAGATAAATTATTTTGTTGAATTTTTTTGGTACTTATACATTTTAATACCACCTTCTCATGTGATCTGCACCCTTCCACACAAAATTCTGCTTTCATGATGCATTCATTTTCACTCCCATTTAAACTTGATGATGAATTTTTGAAACAGGAGACTTAAAGAATTGCTGCAATGATGCTGATGTCACATTTTTTAGATTCTCACTAGTAACTCATTGTGCCCTGCTATTGAACTTAGATTTTGATTTTGAAGTCAGCATCGTGTATAGTTGCTTTTCTTGTTGTAGGTGGGTTGTCCCTTACTCATAATTTCTTATCTTCATCTAAATGCAAATTGCACTTTACCCATCAAACTTAATTGTAAGTGTTGTTTTGACCTTGAATTTGCTGTTTTTCTCAATGTGGTCCTGCTGCTTAATTTTAATTATTTTTGAAGGCGGTCCTTGAACTTAAAGACTTTTTCCAAATACGTTTCCAGTCAGTTTTATTAATAGGCATGTTGGAGAGAGTTACTGGGTCCTTGTTTTCATTTTTAGAAATAAATGGTCGATTTTGTGTTCATACTTACAGGAAGTCAATTTTTAGGAAAGTTCAGTTTCAAATGTCGTGGTGCTTTAATATTGTCGGGATTGGTTGTTGATCAGGTTCTTTGCTAATAAGAGGCATAATAACCACAGCAACAAGTGGTTAAGAATTGCTGAGTGAAAACTTACTTTTGAAAAGAGTTGATAAGTTTCGGACTTGAGCAGAGAATTTTAATTTGAGGATGAAATTCGGGGAAGCAAAGACAAGTCTGGGAACTTAAATGGCATTAAATTAATCAAATTCTTAGTTTGTACGTCAGATGACAATTGCCAACTGTAACATTGTTGACCGACTTTTTTTAGTGTTGGCAATTTTAATTGCAGGACACAAGTATGGCAATTTTAGCCCTCCTTTTCTAATATATGTTCCATCCCTATAGCCCAGTCTTCGGCCACCTTTTTGCATTGATGATGCGCTTGTCTGGCCTGCCTTTACTTCCTTCATTTTTGCTAAAATGAGACTTTCCATATATTGATCTACATTGTCACTGTGTGCACTGATTGTGTGATTCATGTATTTTACAGATGGGCAACTTGATCTGCTGCTTTCCTTCATTGACTTCCGCAGTGATCAGAAGGTGGCATTAAGCTTTGACGTGACATGTCTGAATTGGTAAATTTCTTTAAGTTCTTTTAATATGTCCTGGTTGTTCCCATAAGGTTCCTCAAGCTTCTTTGCAGCTTGAAAAAGTCGTGCATTTATTTGCTGACAGCTTTACAAGAGAAACTAGCATTCTTTTTTAAAGTTTCGATTTATGCTCCTCTGGACAGGTCACCCAACTTGGAAATGATACTTGGGTATTAGATCACTGCAATTCGCTTCTCTAATATTAGACTTGACCGATCATGTGACGTACTTACCCGGGTTTGCCTCTTAAAAGGACTTTCTAATTGATTACCTAACCCTATGATGTCTTTTTGTTTGGCTCAAATTCGTTCCGGCTTTTGGTGTCTAATCTATGAATTTGACATTTGCTATTTCATAAGAGAGAAATTGAAAAATTTCATAACTTCAATTGTGTTAGCAATTACTTTCGTGTGTGAATGACTTTGCTGATCACTATCAACACTCTCAATTATCAATTGTTAATTATCGATCATCCTGTGATATGCTATCTATATTACCTTTTTCTAGCCAACACAGATTACATTTAAATCAATTCACTAACCCTAAAACCGTTTTAGAATTAATTTGGTCATCACTCCTGACGGATGTAGGTTCTGATATCGTTTTAGACCCTAATTCGAGCATTAACTCTGTAACTCACTAATTTTGGCATTAACTTTGTAACAGTTACAGAATATTATTCCAGACATTTATTTGTAATTGTCGTAAGTATTTATTTTGGGTATTAACTTTATAACTATTATAAATATTTAATTTGACTGTCACATCCGAAACTGTTTCAAAGCATTAATTGGGCATCAACTTTGTAACTATTAAAAATATAATACTACTATTTCAAAATTATAAAAATATATTTCTATCATAAAATTAGAAAAATCCAAAAATAATTTACATTTTCCAAAAAAATCAGAAAAAGCCCAAAAGATAGAGTTTTTGCTGTTGGATCTTTGGAGAAGTTGAGTCATCTTTAAGGGTGCGTATGACAAAATTTCTGGAACAAAAATTAATTTTTGGCCAGAAATTGATTTCTCAATTTCTATTTCAGAAATTTAGAAGTTAAAAATTTTAGCTTCTGAATTCTTCTTCAAATCTATTTTTGTAATAGAAATCTGTTCCAGAAATAGAAAAATCAAATTACGTTACCAAACGGATTTTTGTTCTAAACCTGTTCCGAAGAACAAAGAAACAGAAAAATAGAGAAAAAGAAATTTTATCATACGTGCCCTAAGTAACTAGACTTTCCGATGATATTTTTATGTGAGATATTTTGATCAACGTTGTTCTATTTTTTTTTTTTTTTTTTTTGGGTGGTCCAATCGTATTTCCATGGTCTAGGAATTATCATGTATAAAGAAAAAATAATATCATGGACATGTCACAACGCCTTTGATTAATTAAAAGTTGAACCAAAAATTATTTAGAAAATCTTAGACTTGACCAACCATGTGACGTACTTACCTGGGTTTGCTTTTTAAAGGACTTTCTAATTGATTACCTAACCATATGATGTCTTTTTGTTTTGCTCAAATTTGTTCTAGCTTTTGGTGTCTAATCTATGAATTTGACATTTGCCATTTCAGAAGAGAGAAATTGTGCTAGCAATTGCTTTCATGTGTGAATGACTTTGCTGATCACTATCAACACTCTCAATTATCAATTGTTAATTACCGATCATCATGTGATATGTTATCTATATTACCTTTTATAGCCAACGCAGATTACATTAAAATCAATTCACTAATCCTAAAACCGTTTTAGAATTAATAGGGTCGTCACTCCTAATGGATGTAGGTTCTAATATCGTTTCAGATCCTAATTCGGGCATTACTCTGTAACTCACTAATTTCGGCATGAACTCTGTAACAATTACAGAATATTATAACAGGCATTTATTTGTAACCGTCATAAGTCTTTATTCTGGGTATTAACTTTATAACTGTTATAAATATTTAATTTGACCGTCACATCCAAAACTATTTCAGAGCATTAATTGGGCATCAACTTTGTAACTATTACAAATATAATATTACTATTTCAAAATTATAAAAATATATTTCTATAATAAAATTAGAAAAATCCAAAACTAATTTACGTTTTGCAAAAAAATCAGAAAAAGCCCAAAAGATAGCTCTTATTCCCAGAATTGACAACAACCTAATCCCCAACGTTGTCTTATGAATGAGTCAGGCGTGGGACACACACCAAGATACCCTCTCGAATGTTGACAGAATCTAAAGAAAACCCCAGCAGCAACAAGGGATCGAGTTTTGGCCATTCGATCTTTGGAGGAGTTGGGGGTCATCTTTAAGTGAATAGACTTTCCGAGGATATTTTTAAGTGAGATATTTTGATCGACGTTGTTCTATTTTTTTTTTTTTTTGGGTGGTCCGATTGTATTTCCATGGTCTAGGAATTATTACGTATAAAGAAAAAATAATATCATGGACATGTCACAACACCT
The DNA here is from genome assembly GCA_017140325.1 of Eucalyptus leucophloia subsp. euroa. NCBI lineage: Eukaryota > Viridiplantae > Streptophyta > Magnoliopsida > Myrtales > Myrtaceae > Eucalyptus > Eucalyptus leucophloia. Next base: position 8,519,526 of record CM029468.1, on the reverse strand, counting down.
TTGATTAATTAAAAGTTGAACCAAAAATTATTTAGAAAATCTTAACATAATAAGGGAGAAACACTTGATAGATCGACCACGACACTGCACTTTTCTTCATTTTGTTGCTCCTACTAGTCGGTTGATTACTAATATAATTACTAATTCATTTGATGAGCTTACATCTCGCGCCCACATCTACCCCTATCTTGTACTCGAACCCATGTCGGACTCCCCATACAGGGTGAAAGAAAGAGCGGAGGAAATAAGGGTCGAAGCGATGGCGAAACAGTACCCTAGGGAAATCTTATAACACTAGTATATATCACGAGAACAAGGTATACGGGTGACAATAATGTTTCAGATTTATATCAGCGGTGACAAAGAGAATGTAGACACAAGGAGCAACGAATAAAACGAGAAGGCGATCCTTTCCATGGAGTTCCTAGGAGCAGGCAACCATGGCGCGGCGTGTTTGTTTCGATACACAAGAATACACACCTAAGTAAATTATCATCAAAGTCTGATTGTAATGGAAGTAAAAATGTTTTGAAACATATTTCCAAAGCATTTTTCTGCATTTTAATAAAAGCAGACAGAAGAGATAAACGGGCCAATCATATTAACCTTGTACCGTGCTCTAAATTTGATTTAGACATTTCTTCGAGTTCTGATCACGAACATCTAATGTCCTTGCAACACTGGTTCTAATGTTCTTCAGACTTTGACCATGAACGTCTAACGCCTTTCTGGTAACACTAGTTCTGACGTTCTTGGAATATTGACCACGAACGTCCGATGCCTTCCGGTAATACCGGTTCTGAGGTTCTTTAGATGTAGAACATATGATCTCTTCGTAACGTAGGCTCTGACATTCTTCAAATCGAGCTCCACAATTCTTGGGCTTCTAGTTTAGATATACCACCAATTTTCACATTGAACAAAATAGAGAAATTGAGAGATTTCATAACTTCAATTGTGCTAGCAATTGCTCTCGTGCGTGAATGACTTTGCTTATCACTATCAACACTCTCGATTTTCGATTGTTAATTATCGATCATCTTGTGATCTACTCTCTATATTACCTTTATAGCCAACGCAAATTACATTTAAATCAGCTCACTAACCCTAAAACCATTTTAGAATTAATTCGACCATGACTCCTGACGGATGTAGGTTTTGATATCGTTTCAGACCCTAATTCGGGCATTAACTCTATAACTGTTACAGAGTATTATTCCACACATGTATTTGTGACTGTCATAACTCTTTATTCTGGGTATTAACTATATAACCATTATAAATATTTAATTTGACCGTCACATCCAAATCTGTGTCAAAGCATTAATTGGGCATCAACTTTGGGCGCGTTTGGTAACGTTTCTGTTCAAAAATTGTTCCAGGGAACAAAAATAGAAAAAACTATTTATGTTCCGTGGAACAATTTTTTACTAGAAAGACGCATTTGATAAACTTGTTCGGGAATAAAAAATGAATAGATACATGTTTGGTAAATTTATATTATTTTTTTATTTCTTTTAATTTTTTAATAATTTTATTTTATTTTTCCTTTTTTTATTTTTTTTTTTCTTCTTTTGGCCGGTCATCAACCATGCCGAGGCCGGCGACCGGCCGACGGGGGCCGGGCAGCTTGCCCAGCCACGCGAGGCTCGCCGGCCCCGGCAAGGCCGAGCCTCGATGTGGTTGGGTGAGGCTCGACCTCGCCTTGGCGGGCGAGCTCAGCCTCGCCTTGGTTGGGCGAGCTTGGCCTCGCCCAAATCCGGCGAGGCTAAGCGTCGCTGGCCCTTAGCGAGGCTCGGCCTCGCCTTGGCTAGGCGAGCTTGGCCTGGCCTAGATTCGGCGAGGCCGAGCCTCACCAGGGGCCGGCGATGCTCGGCCTCACTGGCCTCGACGGTACGGCTATGGCTGAGGCCGCCGACCAAAGAAAAAAGAAGAAAAAAAGAGAGGAGAGAGAAAATTTGTTCTTTAGAAGTGTTTCCTGGACAAAAAACAACTTTTTTTTTTGTTTCTTATTTCCGTTCCAATTTTAGTCTGGGAACAAAAAAAGGGATTTTGAACATAAACGCAAACAAACGTGTTTCTGTTCTTTTTTTATTCCCGAAAACAAAAAAACAGAAAATCTGTTCATGAACAACAAAAAAGAACACAAACATGCAGGGCCTTTGTAACTATTACAAATATAATATTACTATTTCAAATAAAATTAGAAAAATCCAAAAATAATTTACGTTTTCCAAAAAAATCAGAAAAAGCGCGAAAGATACCTTTTATTCCCCAGAATTGACAACAACCTAATTTCCAACGTTGTCTTATGAATGAGTCCATCGTGGGACAGACGCCAAAATACCCTCTCAAATGTTGACAGAATCTAAAGAAAACCCCAACAGCGACAAGGGATCGAGTTTTGGCCATTGGATCTTTGGAGAAGTAGGGGTCGTCTTCAAGTGACTAGACTTTCCGAGGATATTTTTAAGTGAGATATTTTGATCGACGTTGTTCTATTTTTTTTTTTTTTTTTTTTGGGTGGTCCGATTGTATTTCCATGGTCTAGGAATTATTACGTATAAAGAAAAAATAATATCATGGACATGTCACAACACCTTTGATTAATTAAAAGTTGAACCAAAAATTATTTAGAAAATCTTAACATAATAAGGGAGAAACACTTGATAGATCGACCATGACACTGCACTTTTCTTCATTTTGTTGCTCCTACTAGTCGGTTGATTACTAATATAATTACTAATTCATTTGATGAGCTTACATCTCGCGCCCGCATCTACCCCTATCTTGTACTCGAACCCATGTCGGACTCGCCTTACGGGGGTGAAAGAAAGAGCAGAGGAAACAAGGGTCGAAGCGATGGCGAAACAGTACCCTAGGGAAATCTTATAACACTAGTATATATCACGAGAACAAGGTATACGGGTGACAATAATGTTTCAGATTTATATCAGCAGTGACAAAGAGAATGATAGACACAAGGAGCAACGTATAGAACGAGAAGGCGATCCTTTCCATGGAGATGCAAGGAGCAGGCAACCATGGCGCGGCTGTTGGTGTTTCGATAGACAAGAATACACATGTAAGCAAATTATGATCAAAGTCTGATCGCAATGGAAGTAAAAACGTTTTAAAACATGTTTCCAAAGCATTTTTTTTTCATTTTAATAAAAGCAAACAGAACCTGTCAAAAAATAAATAAATAAAAGCAAACAAAAGAGATAAACGGGCTAATCATGTTAACCTTGTACCATGGTCTAAATTTGGTTCAGATGTTTCTTCAAGTTTTGATCACGAACATCTAATGTCCTTGCAACAGTAGTTATAATGTTCTTTAGACTATAAACACAAACGTCCGATGCGTTCTGGCAATACCAGTTCTGACGTTCTTTAGCTGTAAAACGTATGATCTCTTCGTAATGTAAGCTCTGACGTTCTTCAGATCGAGTGCCACAATTGTCGGGCTTCTAGTTCTAACATACCGCCAATTTTCACGGATGTAGGTTTTGATATCGTTTCAGACCTAATTCGGGTATTAACTCTATAACTGTTACAGAGTATTATTCTAGACATTTATTTGTGATCGTCATAACTCTTTATTTTTGGTATTAACTTTATAATAGAATTGAGACTAAACCTAAAGTTGATGGTTTTTTATGGGACAAAAACATTTTATGGTAGAATTGGAATTAAACCTAAAGTTATGAATTTCTTAGAGTGTTAGGCCTTTGAAATATACACGCTTGAGAATTTTCTTTTTTGTTTTTCAATAAAACTCCCCATCAACTAGGAAGGCAAATGAGAAAACTCGATAAGCCCCAAATATTCCACAAGATCCCCGCCGCGAGGGCAAAACTCTCAACAGTCTAAAGTAATTTAGGTAAGTGTGATAGATCACTTACAGAGACAGCAAGGATTTCGCATGCCAAACTTTCCCTAATTCCCTCATTCCCTCATTTTTAATTTCGAGTCTTGCCCTTTTCACATTTTTAATCGTGGAAATCTTCCTTTCGGCACATGAAAGACGGCGTACTCCGGGAAAAAGTAGAGCTCAACTTAGGCTTGAAAAAGAGCTTTGGCGAGTCCAAAAAGGAGACGTCGACTCTAAGAAAGCATTTTGCATGGAGGGAACAGCACATCCAACGCTCATCAAGCCCTTCTTATTTATACCTGTCAAGATGCCAAGAAGCGAAGCAAACCCCACCTGGGTTTTCTTGCGCGAGTATGGAACATCTTGCCATGAAGCAATGAATCCTCTCCCTTGAGGCCCCTGAAGGGAAGCCAGGAACGGCATCTGGAAGAGCGTGATGCAACATGGGCACCTCAACGGCCTCCTTGCCCGCCGAGTCTCCGTTGCCCCGGTCATCCAGTTCACTTCCGGTTCTCTATCTCGTTGTGCCGGTCGTGCTGATCTCGGCCGGCCTGTTCACTCTGGCTGGTTCTCGGGTTGAGCTCACCTCGCCGCGGAAGCTGAGAGTGACTTCCGCCAGCTCGGGAGCCACTGCCGCCCTGTCTGCGATCAGGCCCAGCGATTTGCCCCGTGCCATCGAATCTCCATGGCCTTCGAGTTATTCGGAAGAAAACCAAGCAGCTTTTGCCCCAGCAAGTGTAAGGATCGAATATACCTTTGCGCAAAATTTCCTCTCTCCTCTTCATTTTAGACACCCTGCATAGCCATGCTCTAATAATCCTCGGATCTTTTGCTTGTCCTTTCTATCAGGCGACCGAGAACGAGCCACGGGCGGAGCAACCGGAACCAGATGAAACGGTCGCCATCCAGGAGCCTGTGAAGGCTGTCAAAAGATATAGCAGGTTGGGAGAAAAGGTGTTGGATTTGAGTTAAAAGCCAGGCCTTCTGTATGCTTTCACAGCCTGCTGATTGAGTCAGTCATACTCATTTGAGGGCATTTGATCACTTTGGGCAGGTTTGAGAGGCTAGAGGCCAGCCTGTCCCGGGCACGGTCCGCCATCAGGGAAGCCGCTCTGGTCCGAAACCTGACGTCGGTCCATGCCGACGCCGACTACGTCCCCCGAGGACCAATTTACAGGAACGCCAACGCCTTCCACAGGTAAAACAGCCTCCTTCCCTGCATGCCGCTACTCGATCTTCCTTGTAATTCCCGGTCAATTCCCCATAGTTCGACGCCATGAGCCGGAGAAAAACTACGTGCAGGAGTTATCTGGAGATGGAGAAGTTGTTCAAGATATATGTGTACCAGGAAGGGGAACCGCCCATGTTCCATGATGGGCCGTGCAAGAGCATCTACTCCACGGAGGGAAGGTTCATCCATGAGATGGAGAGAGGCCACAACATGTACCGGACCACGGGCCCGGACGAGGCCCTCGTCTACTTCCTCCCCTTCAGCGTGGTCATGCTGGTCCACTACCTCTACGAGCCCGGGTCCCACGAGACACACGCCATCGGGCGGGCCGTAGTCGACTACATCGACGTCATCGCCGCCAAGCATCCGTTCTGGAACCGGAGCCTTGGGGCCGACCACTTCATGCTCTCTTGCCACGACTGGGTAATGATGCTGAACATCGCAATTTCAAGACCGGTCGAGAACAAGTCAATTTTAGCCGTTTGGCCTTCTTTGCACGAAAGCTTTTCGAAACCATATTACGAAGTAACTAAGTGCATTACTCAAAGTCACTGCCCGTTTGGCCTTCTTTGCACTCAAAGGCTTGATTTCTAATATAGGATATATCATGTTAGCATGCCATGTCTCGGTTTCGCTAGCATCTTCAGTCCTGCTGACGCCGCATTGCGCGATCCGTGTCGACTCTCCACAGGGGCCGCGCACGTCTTCCTACGTGCCCAACCTATTCAGCAAGTCCATTAGGGTCCTGTGCAACGCCAACACCTCGGAAGGGTTCGACCCCGTTAAGGACGCGTCGCTCCCGGAGATCAACCTCAAGACGGGGGAGATCTCTGGCCTCCTGGGGGGCCCCTCCCCCTCCCGCCGTGGCACCCTGGCCTTCTTCGCAGGCCGCCTGCACGGCCACATCAGGTACTTGCTGCTGAAGGAGTGGAAGGACAAGGAGGACCCGGACGTGCGAGTCTACGACGAGCTCCCGCGCGGGGTCAGCTACGAGTCGATGCTGAGGCAGAGCAGGTATTGCCTGTGCCCGAGCGGGTACGAGGTGGCGAGCCCCAGGATCGTGGAGGCCATATACGCTGAGTGCGTGCCGGTGCTGATCTCCGATGGCTACGTGCCACCGTTCAGCGATGTCCTGAACTGGAAGGCCTTCTCTGTGCAAGTCCAGGTGAAGGACATTCCCAACATCAAGAAGATACTCATGGCCATTTCGCCGTCTCAGTACCTGAGGATGCAGAGGAGAGTGAAGCAAGTGCAGCGGCATTTCGTGGCCAACGGGCCGCCGAGGCGATACGACGTCTTCCACATGACCGTGCACTCCATCTGGCTCCGCCGCCTGAATATCCGGATCACCGACTCGGCTTAAACCGGCAAGCATGCCGAGTATGCGATCGGAAGGAGAGACTTGCTGCAGCTTTTTTTTTGTATGTCTAGCATTGCAATTAGGGAAGAATTTAGTTAGTCTCATGGCCGTGAAACAGATTTTTGTGAATATCATGTTCTTGGATAGACTACTTGGAAAAGGACACCGCACTTCTTCTGTAGCAGCCCAAACGAAGGCAAGAAACCACCTGGGTGGGATTTTCTGTAGTCAAAATGTTTACAATCATAAAGTTCTGAACAGTGCCAAAGTAAGATTGTATTGCAAAATTCACAGACCGATTGGACAATCTATCATACAAAATTAAATTCAATCCTAAATTTTTCAATTTTGTCAATATAATCATAACTTTGCATGAAATTTTAATGTAGTCATTTAGGTCAATGTTCACAAGAATTCGTTGACATGATAGTGTGCTGCGTAAGACCTTCAACAATGACCAAATAGCCACTTCATCGAGCTTTCAACAAAATTGGGTTGAAAAATACTAAATTCAAATTTCACGCAAATGTTCAAGACAAAAACTGAATTGAGATCCATATGATAAGTGTAGAATCGGTTGTATAATTTCTCCTCAAAATCGGCAACCCAATGGAACAAGTATAGTCGCATCAAGTAAGGTTTATCCAACTAGTAACTTGTTATCAAGGTTTTTCCAAGCAAGATTCTTAACAAAATAATAATCATAAATTAATAAATTAATAAAAAGAAAGAAGAGAACTGGGGCGGGGATTTTCCTATCCGAAATTCACACACAATCCTCTATAATACAAAACACGAAATTTTTAAAAAAAAAAAAAAATAAAGAAGAATTAATCCATTTTGCTCCTTTATCTTTTTTGGGGTTTCGAGTCGGTTCCCGCCAAAAAAAGAGAGAAAGCGTTCCTCTCGTCTCGACACGCGTCTCCCGTGATTCCTCTCGTTGCCTGCCACCTCACGCAAGAAAGCTCTCCCCCGGCGATCTCTCTCTCTCTCCCTTCCTCATCGTCATCTCATTCTCCATCTTCTTCGCGAATCTGTCTCTCTGTATCTTCGCTTCGGGAGCCGGCGATGGAGGTGCCCGTGGGGTTCCTGGCCAAGCTGTGGAGCCTCGTCACCTTCCTCCCCTTCTTCTTCTCCCTCTTCCTCCTCGGCCTCCTCAAAGGTAAACACATCTCCTCCACGCTACTGCTCGATCGAGAACAAAACGCGTCCTCGCGTTGCGTTTAAGCGAGACTCCCCTGTCCGCATCCGACGGTGGTGATTCGCCCGTTGTCTTTTTTCTTTTTTCTTTTTCCGAACAGCCGCCGTGGTCGGCCCCGTCGCGGCATGCGTCGTCGGGATGGGGAACTCGGCCGTGATCGCGGGGCTGTGGATCGCGCATCTCGCCTGGACTTACTACTGCGTCGCGAGGTAAAACGTTGCCGCCGGCGATTTCGCGAAATTTCGGGCTCCTCTGTTTTGTAATTTCGCGGTGGCGATGATTTCCAGGACCAAGAGGCTGGGCCTGATTCTGAAGGTTCTGGTGCTGACAATGTTGCCGGTGCCGCTAGTCCTCTGGCCGGTAGTCGGGATTGCGGGAAGCGTGCTGGGCGGAGTTGCGTACGGGGTCTTTGCTCCCTTGATAGCGACCTTCGAAGCGGTTGGGGAGAACGTGACGGACAAGCTCTATCACTGCTTTCTTGTGAGTGCGCACTTCGGATGCCTAGTCTGGTTTTTGCTTCTGGATGGTCCGCAGCGATTTGGAACGTGTGACTAGGAAACAGGGTGTTTGTGCTGATTTTCAGCACCGAAGATATTCTGAATTATAGTGTATCTCCAATACGATATGTAGAAAAATTGTCAACTGTTAGGGGTGCATTGAGTGATGATTATGAATAGTGGCCTGACAGAAGGTTGGCAGCTAGAGGATGCAATTTTGTGTGGATGACTCAGCGTTTTAAAAGCTTTGATTTGTGCGGCAGATGTCTGGCTAGTCACTGATAGGAGATGGTATCTCTGGTTACCATGGTATAAACTTAGCTGAAAAAAGAATTCAGAGAATCAGCTTGCATGAGTCCTTCTGTCATTGACCACTTTGCAGTTCTCTGCTAATTCCATAACACTTTTTCTTTTAGTCAAAAAACCCTTGCAACTTTAGACTTCAGTCTTAACAGTAAAGTCGTGAACAGTAAAAACTTCATAGGCCGGATGGAACTTAATTGTGAACTGCTTTTGAATTGAACAAGGATCGTCTTTGTGAATGTTTCTCTTTCATTCTGAATAATATATTGAAAGCAACAACTCATAAGATCCCCTGTAGTTTTTGGACGCAAGCCACCACTCTATGTAAACAATATTGTCCACTTTGGACACTGAGTCCTCACGGCTTTAAAACGCGTCACACAGATTAGAGGGACCTAAGCCTTATAAACTAGCCTCTAGACTCCCCCGAAGGGAAGTGGGAGAGGAGATGCATCCCTGCACTTGGGCCGTCACACTTTTTGTTTGGTTCTTATATGCACTAATCTCTTTCTTCCTGATAACCCCATCCTTTAATTTCATGTGCAGTCTTTTGTAGTCCAGTTTGTGCATAAGGGGTGTTAAATCATCTCAAAAAGCTTGTTTATGGGGTTCTTATGGGACTTGTTTACATGTAATAGCTTGGATAGTACTTGGTATTGGTATTAGATAGAATGCAGCAGGAAATGTAACTGACTCCATTGAGTTGGCAAAAGCTTGGTGTTGGTTGTGTTGTTCTTATATAGTCGGTGCTTTCTCTTTTAATCTTTGCGTGGTAACTGTGAGTCCTTTCTTTCCAGTTATTCACTTTCACAACAATATGCAGTGCCTGTATCCCGATTATAAATATGGTTTTTATGGTACCAGGATGGTCTTTGGTCCACAGTAGAAGGAAGTTGCACTGCAGTACGAGACTTCACAGATTTCTGCTTCCACTCCTACTTTTCATTTATGGATGAATTGAGAGAGAAAATACGACCAGATGAAAAGCCCATGGACATCAAGTAAAACTTTACCTTTCTATCTTGTGACAATAAGCAATATGGCAACTACAGGGCATTCACATTACGATATTATCTTTAGGTTATCAAAGTTGCCTGCTTCTTTGTTGGTGAGTCTGATCGGGGTCGTGGTAGATGTTCCTTCGATCATGGCTGTTGCCCTGGTGAAAAGTCCATATATGTTGTTCAGAGGGTGGAAGAGACTGCTGGAAGACTTGATTGGCCGAGAAGGACCATTTTTAGAGACAGTCTGTGTCCCATTTGCAGGGCTTGCCATAATTTTGTGGCCTCTTGCCGTTGTTGGAGCTGTGACAGCAGCTTTCCTTTCTAGCTTTTTTCTGGGGCTATATAGTGGGGTAGTTGCCTATCAGGTACTAAAAATCTGCCACCTTCTGAAACATCCTTCTATTTGAACAATTCTGCATCAGTGTGTTGATAGCTTTTCTTTATCCTCAAGTTTGATCTGAACAGAGATACCTAATTCCAGGAGGATTCGCTTCGAATGGGAGTGGCATACATTGTGTCGGTTGTCTCCTTGTTCGATGAGTATGTTAATGATTTACTTTACCTGCAAGAAGGGTCTTCTCTGCCAAGGTGCATTTGTGATCTTCTTTCATTTGATCATTCATGGTTGATAATCTGTGAGGAATTGTTCTATTACAAATCGATGTTTAAGTTTGAGCTACCAATTGACAGCCAGGCCCAAATATCGTCGAAACATGAATGCTAGCCTCGAGAGAAAGAATTCCAGCATCAACAAGGGATCAAGGGATGGCAAAGGAGGTCCATACATTTCAAAGCTCTATTCACAACAGTCAAGAACATTGAAGCAGGCAATCCAACAGTATAGGCCAGTGCAAGTGAGAATAATAGACATACCACCTCAATCATCTTTTCAATATGATGCTCGCCAACAAAAATCTTATCTCTGCAGGTGTGGGCTTGGCTCTTTAAATCATGTGAGGTTAATGGTAGGATACTTCTGCATGAAGGTTTGATCGATGTTAAAGACATTGAGGTTAATGGTAGGATACTTCTGCATCAAGCTTCCTGCTTGGTCAATCTTACAGTGTCTGCTAGCTTCAGCTAAGTCAGAGACTGACGGTTTGCTCATCTGTACGTCTATCAAATCTGAGTATTTCCTTTGTGGAATAGGAATAGTTCCATGTCATTTTAATGACTTCTCACAAATGTTTCAAATGGATTCACAGTTGATGATGTGGAGCTTACAATGATGAACAGTCCGAGGGACAGGATGTTTGAGTGGTTTATTGGGCCTTTGTTGATTATCAAAGAGCAAATCACGAGCCTTTGGTTAACTGAAGCCGAAGATGCATGCCTTAGAAAGCTAGTCATGAGGTGCAAAAATGAAAAACCTGAGGAGTGGGACAATACTAGTTTTCCATCAGATGACAGTGTGAGAAGGGCCCAATTGCAAGCCATAATTAGAAGGTATTAGTATGCTTTCAATCTCTTGCCCCTAGGATAATGGGTAATACAAAAACATACGCTATCAAACTGAATGTGCCGTGTCGTATTAGATTCGGCCCATGCTGTCCCCCCCTCACCTACTTGAAATCGAAAGGCTGATGGAATCCGTTTCTTTCATGCATTTACTTAATGGTTGCAGACTGCCGGGGATCGTGGCTTCCATGTCCCAACTGCCGACTTTTAGACGCCGGTTCAGAAATTTGGTGAAGGTGTTGTATATAGAGGCTGTCCCCGCTGCTTCCTCAGCGAACCGAGTGGGAGGCATAGGCATCTCAAAATCTGGAAATGGTAGGGATAGCTCCACAGGAACTGCCGATGGAGAGGAAAGAGAAGCAGGGCCCATCAGCATGCCCGATGGGATCGTCTAGTGACTCTTTTTGCCGCGCGTGATTTAGACTGTATGTAGATGGTCATGCGCTGTCAATAGTTTGGCAGCATTAGGATCGGTTTTGGATTGAACCAGCGACTCAATTTACCAAGGTATGTACATACGTATTCGGGTCGGCTAATGTTTTGGGTCACTTGTCTCGTGCTTTGGCCAAAACTTGTGGTCAGAATGTCGGACTTCTCGGCCAAACGGGGGATTTGCATATAGGTGAGGAGATACTTTTCAAGCCTAGCTTTCTTTAAGTCGGATAGCTAAGAACAGAAATGCTAGTTTTCTACAAAAGTTTAAGGTGTTTTTATTTTACAAAAAAACTCATATAAATGGATGTATTTCATGGAAATTATTCTAAGGAAAATTCTTAATTTTTATTTGTTTGATGGCTTAGAAAAAGTGATTTTATTTTCATTAGAAGGAAATTACTGTTCTCATCTGATTTAATTTTGTTGTTTTAACTTCATGAAAGATGTTTTTTTGTAAATTTATTAGTTTCGAGGAAGTCGAAAAATAATTTTCGAAAATAGATTTTTCTTTAAATAAATGGACCTTAAAAATATGATAAAATAATACTTGGCGATTTCTTGTGGAGCTTACACGTGAGGTTGATCATTTTTCTTTCGCCGAAAGAAAAATAAGCCGGGACTGCTGTTGAACAATTAGCTTAGCTGCCTTAGCAGATTTATCCAGAGATGATATGAGCTTTGGTTATCTGAATTCAAGCAAAAGCAAAATTGGTTTTTTCTTTCGCCATCTTGTCAAAAATTATTTATTTTTTAAATCATTAAAGATTATAAGAGTTTAAATGTTGAAAGAAATGAATCGCAAAATTTTGATGAGTAAAATGTAAAATTGCCCCTTCAAACAAATTAGTCATGTTACTACTTCAGAGAGTAATGTCGAGTGTCCATGCTGCAATTTCTAAACTCGATATTCAACTCATGTAGAGCTTGGGACAAACGTCATGCTCTTTTGAATAGCTCAATAGATGATATATTTATCTACAAGAAAAATCAACACATACGAAATTCAAGCTAAATCAATAAAAAAAATTTTAGCTAGTAAATATCATTCCATTCGTAAATTATAATTATAAATAAAGAAAATTACAAATAAATGCCTGAAGAGTCTTCATCTTCTCAAAACAAAAACTTGAAGTGGATATTATTTCAAATAAATATTTGAAATGCTCTTATTTTTTCAATTAAGATTCTGGTGAACATTGTTTCAAATAAAAATTCAAAGTATTCGTATCAGTCTAAAAAAAAAAAAAAATGACCCTAAACTAATCAGTAATGAAGGGCAATTTCGTTTTATAAAATTTTTAATTTTTTCCTTTTTTTCTTTATTTTTATTTTTTCATAAAAAAATTTTTAAAAAAAGGAAAACATGGGCAAGTTGTGTTTTTCCTTTTCTCAAGTTTTTCTTAATTTTTAAATATAATTTAACTTAAATTTAACTTGTGTTTTAATGAAAATATTTTATTGGTCAGCCAGGTTATGCCATAATTTGAAATGATTATGATTATTGAACTAATATTGCATTGTCATTTGAAATTTTCATTTGAAATAAGATTTACTCAAATATTTATTTGAAAAAATGAAATTATTTCGAACTTTTATTTGGAATTTTCTCATTTAAGTAGGTTACCTTTTTTTTGAAAATTCCTTAAAATTAATACTTTTTAAAAAAATGCAAAATTGTTTTCGAAAGAAAAGGAAAGAAGCTGCCGTCGGTTTTTTCCCCCTTTTCAAACGCACGCCAATCCATCATTTATTTCCCTCTCTCAGCCCCAGCGCCTCCTCGTCTCCTCCTCCCCTCCCCTCCCCCCTCTCTCTCTCTCTCTCTCTCTCTCTCTCTCTCTCTGTGGCCTCCGATCTAACTCGGAAGCCCCCGCCGGCCGCCGGCAATGGCGTCGAAGGACCTCCCCTCCGACGACCCCGCCGCCAACACCGAGACCGGCGGCGAGACCGTCGCCGCCCGGCGGAAGCGGTCCCGCCGCGTCAGCTTCGCCGACATGGAGATCACCTCCGTCCTCATCTTCAAGCGCGACGAGGACTACTACGACGCCACCCCTTCCTCCGACCCCAACCCCGACGGCCCGGACTCCGCCGACGCCGGGGAGGCGCGGCCGCTGTTCAGGGATCTGGGGGACCACAGCGACGACTCGAGGGATCTCACGCCGAGCGGGGAGTACGGGAAGGAGGACGGGGAGGAGGAGGACGGCGACGAGGTCGGGGTCGGCAGGAAGTCGTTCCTCAGGCCGATTGGGTCGCCGTCTCCCGGGAGCAGCACGTTCGGCTCCGCGACTTCGAATGACGGTGAGTTGATTCGGGTTTTGCATTTCGAGTGCGATTCTTAGCTTGGCAGCGCTTCGGCTTTAACAAGAACATGGTATGCCAGGTACATTCAATGGACTGGCTTCCCAATTGGATTTGTACTACCAAGTAGCGATGATGTTTACATCATTAATCATCTTAAGTTCACAGTCTTGGTGAATGAGCACAGAAGCTGCGGCTATGACATAACAGATTTTGACTCGCCATCGGTCTCTAAGGGTTGTGAACCGGCACCACTGTTTGAGATTGTGGGCTTCACTGTGGCTCCTTGGAGTGTTAAACAGGACCAGGAATATATGAAAAGGCTCGAAATGTACGACAACATAGATTCAATGGAATGTCCCTCCGATCTCAAGACATTGCAGGCTGTGAGGGAGAACGAGAGGATATCATTCACTTATGAGGTTCAGTTTGTGAAGAGCGATATCCACTGGCAATCTCGTTGGGACATTTATTTGAAGCAGAGATATTCGCGAATCCATTGGTTCTCTGTACTCCGTTCTCTGATGACCATCCTTCTCTTAACTGGTATTGTCTTCGTGATATTCCTGAAGACAATATCTAGGGAACTCACAAAATGTCGGGGACTCGATAAGCAGGCTGAAGCACAGACCCATGAGGAGCCTTCGGGTTGGAAGCTTCTTGCCAGCGATGCATTCAGGGAGCCGAATCACTCGAGGCTTCTCAGTGTGATGGTTGGAACTGGGGTCCAAATCACACTGACCGGATTTGTGACTGTTACGATCGCAGCCTTCTGCTACTTGACACCTGATGCTCGAGGATTGATACTGACATTGATACTAACTGTACTCTTTTTAGGGAATCGTTGGCGGGTACATTGGCGTGCGAAAGTAGAGAACGCTGAAAGGAAGTATTGATGGTTGGAAGTCAGTTTCGTGGTTGATCACATTTCTCTTTCCAGGAATCGTCCTAATCGTACACGTCGCACTCAACTTCATAATGTGGGTCAACCGTAGCACCGCGGCTATTTCCATCTCCACACGTATGTCACCATTCTATTTGTTAAAAATTTTGAATGTGTGCATGCGAAAGCATGGTTTTAGTATTGATTATAATTTTTTATTAGTGATGTGTGCAAGTGTATGGTATAGTTTGTAGAGGATGGACAAGGGACAAGATAGGATAGTTTGATGATATAGGACATGAGATATGGGGGAAAATAGTTTCATTAGTTGGACAAAATAGTTTAATGGAGGTGTTGTTAGTCACTCTCCATATGGTCATAGTGGAGGTCTAAGACCTCTCACGGCGGAGGATTTACCCCACACAAGGTGGAGGGTTCACCTCACGCACCCAAATGATTAATTACAAGCCTAAGGCGTGAGTTACTGCCTTATTCTACCGACTTAAGTGTACAGAAAATAATATGAAATTTCAGCTTGCTTCTTCATCTCCTGCTGGTTGCAGCTAGTCAAAGTCCAAGTTGGAGTTTGCTTTCCTTTTCTTCTTTCTTCTGGATCTTGTCGTCGCTTCTCCCTTATTCTCCATTTTTCTATTCTCTGCGGCTCCTTTTGTTGACTTTAGTTTACTTCTTTAACTTGACTTCTTGCTGCCCACGCAGTACCAGAAACTTCTCCAACTGGTTCTGCATTTTAGCACCAGTCACCCTGTTTGGAGGACTCCTAGTGACCTGGGCTGAGGCTATCCAATATCCTGTGAAAACCAATCACATTCCTAGGGAAATCCCGGCTTGGACACTCCCCTCGTGGCTCTTAGTTCTTGGTGCTGGGATGATCCCGTTTGGCTCACTCGTTACTGAACTCATCTTCTTTCTTGAGTAGCATATGGCTTGGTAGGTTCTACAGCGTGTCGAGAACCCTCTGCATTTGTCTTCTGTCCCTTGTTATTCTCTGTGCTGAAACTTCCTTGATCGTTACTTATCGCAATCTACAAGCTCAGGACTGGAAATGGTGGTGGAAGTCTTTCTGTGCTTCCGGTTCGGCTTCCATCTTTGTGTTCATGTACCGCATCAATTACTTGGTTTCTGACCTGAACGATTTGAGCGGGCCTCCATCAGTAACAGTTGATGTCGGTCACTTGCTCATCATGGTGATAGCAGCCCTGCTATCAACTGGAAGCATTGGTTTCCTTGCTTTGTTATACTTTGTGAATGCTCGCTTCTCATCAACAGAGATCTGAGTAGAGTCGACTTTTTCCAACTTCATCCATTGCTGGAGCTCCTTGCTTTGGGAAATGCTGACATCACCTCAATCGATATAGCAACGTCCTACTTTATTATGTATTGCCTGCCTTTGTCATGTTTCACTGTCAAAATAAGCACGAGATTGTTGTAGATTGTTGTGAGTAGCTTAATGTTTCA
This sequence comes from Eucalyptus leucophloia subsp. euroa, assembly GCA_017140325.1. Classification (NCBI taxonomy): domain Eukaryota; kingdom Viridiplantae; phylum Streptophyta; class Magnoliopsida; order Myrtales; family Myrtaceae; genus Eucalyptus; species Eucalyptus leucophloia. The sequence goes on along the minus strand of CM029468.1, from coordinate 8,503,509 downwards.
AAGTAATGTATTCCCATCTATTGCACACATTTCCACTTCCATTGTTGTATCATCTGACAATCAAGTATGGAGCTTTACTATTAACAGTCTTCTTTGATCTGAAGGCGCCAATTGGTAGCTCTGCAGGAATGGCATCATCAGATAACCTTTAGAACTCAAAGTTATAAATCTGAACAAGCTATGAGATACATTGGATGGTAAAAATAGAAAGAGAGGTGGATGACATTGCGCGCCGTCGGCCATTTAGCAGATAGATAGCACGCGTGAGCAACTCAGAACCGCACATACGTTCATAATAATAACCTATTGATGTTTAGACGAATAAGTAAATAATGCTGAACCAAGTCTCTCCACAAACCTTATAAATTCAGTGATTCCACAATTGAGTGTATGGTACATATAAAAAGCACCATTCATAAATAGGCTCAGCATCAATTTTAACCAGAAGGCCATTCTCTAGAAACTACAGGAACAGCCCTTGAATGCCCTTAACAACAATAGGACTCCTTGCACGGCCTTGAAAGACTTCTTTTCACGGAACTTCTTAACCTTAAGGTGGAAAAGAACTGAAACGGTGAAACTTCATTTGTCTGTAGAATTGATGCTTGGTAGCTCCCTGGAGAGCCAACATTCTTCATAGTTTGAGCGACACCATGATTGATCTTTACATATTGCAACCTTCAAGTGGAGGATTGGAAATGGTGGTGAAAGTGTTTCTATGCTTCCGGTGCAGACTTTGATCTATGTGTCCACGTACTGCATAGCCTCCCTCCGTCACAGTTTATGTTGGTTACTCACTCAGTGGCAATAGCAGCCCTGCTACGACCGGTAGCATCGGTTCCCTCATTTCCTTCTACCTCATTAATGTTCCTTTCTACCTCATTCACCGTATCATACAATGCCTTTGTCATGTTGCACTGCCGAAAGTGGGACAAGAAGTATACGCCAACTCTTATTGTATTAAAACTATGTGTTCTCATCTATTTCACATATTTTGGCCGTCATATCTACATCAGGTGACGATCAAAGAGGGAGCTTTGTTAAGAGACATTGATTTATCTCAGTCCATTGAGTCTTCTTTGAACTGACTCTCTGATTAGTCGTCCAAGCAAAGGGATAGTCTTCTGAAACTTCAGTTTTCCAAACAATGGATGAAGAGAAGCAGTAGCAGGATGCTCACGCAATAAATGAAGAAGAGAACTGAGTTCCTCTGCAGATGCAAAGTATGCTTGCGTGCCTAAAATGCACAATGCTCTCATTATAAAGACCGATTAGCATTTAGATGAATAAAAAATTTATCTTCATCCTAGTTTCTGAATTAATAAGTTTTGAGACCTTATAATTTGCAAACCTTTATTTTAAATTCATGAAGCACCGTTCGTGAATAGGATTGACATCAATTTAATAAGAACGCCATTTTTCGGCACTATAATAACAGTCATCAGATGGCTTTCACAACAATAGGACTCCTCACATGATGTTTGGTGTCCGACCATATCAGCTCGCCAAACGAGTAGTCCCCAGTCACACTGGCTCCTTTTGCCTTCAGCACGACCTTGAAAGACTTCTTTTCATTAATCTTCTTGAACTTCAGGTAGGCTGGCTTGACAAGAACCGAAACTCCATTCGGTTCCAGTATCGACACCCTGTAGGTCCCTGGCAAGCCAACGTTCTTCACAGTTCGAGTCACCATGATTGATCCCGAGAGCTTAGGAACCGTGATCGAAGGATAGTTGAAGTCTAGAAGACCAATGCGTTTCGAACAATTGTAGGCACCATCAGAGAACATCAAGATCTGCATTGCATTGTAGCCTAGAGAACACAAGAAGTTGAGATAATCTTTGATGCCCAGATCATAGACCAGGCCAGGGTCCATAGCATGGTTGGGTTGGATGTGTCCAGCTCCGTAACTGAATGGAGTCGCCTTGTAGTAGGAGGCATTGATGATCGATTCCATTGCATTATCTCGTATCGTTGCTGCAAGCAAACAGACAGGGGGCGTAGATCTATCAATACGTTACGCATCTTGGAAACACCTCTCAAACACCAGGCTAGTTAGTCATGACAATAATATGTACAGGTTCGGTTTGCATTTTTTTCAGTGGAGATTGCAAGAGCGGCGGGTTTGTCATTTTCACTCCCTAAGGTTCGGGGTGCCCATCAGACATAGCAGATGAGCTCAGAATGTAGTCGAAGTATATCATTCACTCATACTCACCACTCGTCATGATTGCCGATCGAATTGCAGCAGGACTCCATTCTGGATGTAGAGTTTTCAGAAGACCAGCAACACCGGAAACATGAGGACACGACATCGAGGTGCCCGAAACAGAATTAAAAGAGACCCGGCGTTTATCGAATTCCTCATTTGTCGGCCCCACTGCTTCAGTGTAGGCAGCTATGACGCTGACTCCAGGTGCAGTAATATCCGGCTGGTCATAATAATGTCAGTAACTCAACTAGCTATTGTTACAAAAGCAGCGTGACTAAATCGGCGATGAACCTTCAAAGTACCTTTAGAATTTCGGGTGTGATGATGTTCGGCCCCTTTAAGGAAAAAGCCGCCATGAGTGGAGATGGCTTCACGCCCAAATTTGTCACTACGCGTGTGATCTGAGCAGTGGGAAACCTGTCGCAACGAAAGGTTGCGCAAACGCATCAAATCACGCGGACAGAAGTTATGCCGGCCTCATGAGCTCGACCAAGAACAACATTGCGCTAGACCGAATCTGTCATTAGTGAGCAAAAGAGGAGCCTGTGTGCACTTACTTAGTTGATTTGATGTAACTGAAGATGGCGGCGCCATCGCTGTAGTTGACGTGAGACGCGGGAAGGAAATGTGGTTCCGCCTCGATTTCGTTTCCCGAGGGGATATCGTTGGCAAGGACCATCCCGACCGCGCCGGCGAGGAAGGCCTGCTCTCCCTTGTCGACCCCTGTGATTTCTCCTTGAAGGCAAACCAGGATCTTCCCCTTCACCTTCCTCGGATCAAGCGTTCGATCCATGCAGAATCTTCTGTCTTATGCAAACATAAACGAATCATAGTTAGCAATAGAGTATATACCGAGCTAAGCGAAAGTGGTAAGTTGACGGGTTCAGCTCGATAGCACGGAAATGGTTATGATCCTTACGCTTCATCGGGCGACACATGAGAAAATCCAGCATCCGCTGCGCTGATCAGCTTGTAGAACTTGCCTCCAGGCAAGGATTTCGGTGATAAGCTCGCACCCTTCGGGGCAAAAGGAGAAAGCAAAAGGACACATATATACAGAATTAGCAGTTTCCCGGAATCAGAAACGCATTCAACACTGATTTACACAATCAAAATCCCTAACGCGATGTGACAAACAGTAAAACAGTCTTTATCTCTTGTCCAGATTAGCTTACGAACCGACGCAACAATTAAGGGTCATGCTCGATGAAATATCGCTAATCACCTTGCGGACATTCATCATTTGAACATGCGATTTCCAGTGCATTCGTATGGTTTTTCTAATTGGTAATGTGTGTGTCAAACCCTAAGAACAGCTTCACGGATTGAGAGAGGGAGTCTGACCTTGAATCGCCTCTGATCGCCAATCACCACGTAGTTGGAGAAATCCCTGTCCATGGTGCTTGCCGCCACCGTGATCAGCCAAGGCGAGATGTTCGAGACCGTCTCGTAGCCGGCCCCAGTATTCCCGGCCGAGCAAACCACGACGATGCCGTTCGTCACGGCATGGAAGGACCCGATCGAGATGCCGTCGTTGAACAGTGGGGAGGGGCGGCCGCCAAGGGAGACCGAGAGGACATCCACGCCATCGTGTATGGCGGCGTCGAAGCCGGCCATGATGTCTGCGTCAAAGCATCCATTGTCATCGACCGGTGGCCAGCAGACCTTGTAGGCAGCAACCCGGGCCTTCGGGGAGCCGCCCTTGGCGGTGCCTCGGCCGTAGCCAAAGACACTGGCGCCGGCGACAAAGTTGCCACCAGCGGTGGAGAGGGTGTGGGACCCGTGGCCTTCATTGTCGCGGGGCGTGTCGAAGGAGGCGTTGAGGGGCCCCACCGCGACGGCGTAGCCTTGGTTGAAGTATCTGGCGCCGATGAGTTTCCTGCGGATCGACGATTCCGTTGGCGAGACTTATCTTTGCATTTTCTTTTTTTAAAATCTATGTCCAAAGGGAATGTGTACGAATAAAATAAATTAAAAAGATTAAAAATTTTGAAAATAGGGTTGCAAAATTAATGTGTGAGAAGGAGATTTAGAAATAAGAAAATTCCTTATTTACAAATTCCGATTTCGCTTATTGAAGAAAAACAATGAAAAGTTAAAACAATGACGGTGGAGATGAAGATAGTCACGTCTCGTGAAAAGTCGGCCAATTCTTGAGAAAAATAATAAAGGGAGGAAAAAAATGGTTTCATATGTCAAATCGATTTTTTTTTTTAAAAAAAGGGAACATGTTTAATTGAATAACATCTTCTTCTTTTTTTTATGTTACCTTGTTATGTAACTCTATGCAGATCAACACATTTTCAGGTAACTCAAAGATGGCAAATAAATTCATCATTTGAGAAATTTACATAATAGACTTGGACCTAAAGAAAACCTTGATTTTCCAAAAGAAGGGTAAGTGGTTGCACCACCAATGGTGTTACTCGAGCTCGACAAGGCCGAGTTCAAGGCTTGACAATACCGGATATAGCATCATGAACCCTAACCAAATGTGGGGGTGAAGCAAGCTCGAGAGAGGAATTGACGTTGGGTGCTCGTGAAGTGGTCGATGACATTGGACGGCAAAAGTCACAGCTAATAATTGGCAGGCCAATACAACTTCAAATGAAGTTTTACTTTTTTTTTTATTATAGATCCAAGAAGAAGGTAAAAATATAATAAAAGATGGATTCAACTTTATTGTGGAATGGATTAGATTCAATACTTAAGAATAGTTTAAGGGCCATATTAAATATATCAAAAGTTCAAGAATAACATTACACATTAAGTTAAAGTTTAAAAACTATCATGATCATTATCCCTCCTTTAATCATGTCTGTAGGTTGTATCGTACAAGTTGTTCGAAGTATGTCTTATTTCTATAGGTTTGTTTGCTTAAAAGAAAACTTTTTCCAGTAAATTTTTTTCGACTTTCTAATATATGAATGATAGAAAATTAATCAATATACAAAAAACGTTTTTCATAAATTGAAAACAACATGCTTAAATCGAGAAAAAACGACTTCCCCTTATGGCAAGAAGGAAATCATTTTCCCTAAATCATCCAACAAATGAGAAATAACCATTTTCTTTTATCGCGAAGTTTTTAATAAAACAAAAGCTACCTAAGACCTAGTTTATAACCATGAAATAGTTCGAGTTAAAATAGTTCATAACATGGCCAACTCTATCTTAAAGAAATTTACCTTAGATAGAAATGCTTAAAAGACTTCGAACACTACCACTAACCACTAGGAGTGTCAATTCCCGAACCGAAAACCAAACCGAACCGAACCGAAAAATTCGATTTTTTCAGTTCGGTTTTCATTAAAAACCGAAAATTTTCGGTTCGGTTCGGTTTTTATCGGTTAACCAAACCAAACCGAACCAACAAATAAAAATGGAGAAATAAAAGTGGAGAAATCTAAGTTTAATAAAAAAAAAACAAAAACTGAAAACCAAAGGCTAAAAACCGAAAAACCAAAAAACCGAGGCAACGAACCGAACCGAACCGAAATTTCGGTTCGATTCGGGTTTCAGTTCGGTTCGAAAAAAATTTTTTAATAGTTCGGTTCGGTTCGGTTTTTCAAAAAACCGAACCGAACCGAACCGTTTACACCCCTACTAACCACAGTACCAAAAGATATAATAGGAAAGTACCCTTTACCTTCTCGAAAGAAGGTGGGTGGAGAAAAGTCGGCGTTTTGAAAATGGCAACTTTTTTTTTTTTTTTGGTGTTTTTCCTTTTGGGGTTGAGCGAGGAAGGATAAAAAAGTGGCAGAGTGGGAGCAAGCAAAGAACCTGTTGCAGCGAAAGCGAGGATCCTTGTCGTTTTGGCAGAATCCTTTCCACTTTGACGGAATCGGTCCCAACCCCTGGTCGCTAAAGCTCTTGGATTCGGGCCACGCCCCTGCATGCGCCAAAACCCCAATCGATCACATCTTCTTTCCCCATTTTTTGCACCGAGGCTTGTCAATTCCAGGTCCAACATAACAATCGCAGCAAAGAAATCAAACCCCACGTGAAGAGCTTGTGTTTTTTCTCGACGTTTTTAATCATGAGGGTGCGCTTCACCTACTCCGGAAAGGAGGGTTTGTCTGGGGCAGCTTTTTGTGGGGAATGTTCTCTGTGTATTTTATGGTTTTGGGCCCCGGCTATGATTGAAAGTAGAGGGAGCACATGTGATGGCCGAGACTACCAAGATGTCAATTTAGGCTCTATCTCCATCCTTAGCATAGTACCACCTAAGGAGTTTTAGGCATATAGCTCACAAAATGCACAAAGACATGATGCATTTCCCTCCTAGTACCTTTGACTAGTATTCAAGATTTGACCCATGTGCCACGCATTCGCAATTAGATCCACAAGAAGTGGATATAGAATATGAAGATGATACGCACCTCTAGAGCAAATTCCTCCACAATTTTTCATTATTATTTTCCCGTTTTGCATGCATTTTTTTATGGACTTTCGATCATGCAGCTACACAGGTTGTGCTCCTCTAGTCAGCAAGCAAAAGACAACATCCAACAATTTTCGATTAAATAAAGTTTTCCTCATGGGTTCGAGGAGAATCTTTAATTTTCGAGCAAAAGACAACATCCACACGTGTCCATCATTAATGGCAGAATCTTATTATATCCACTAGCTTACTGAGGATTAGGCACATTGGAGTGTGCTCGACTCGCTATCCGTTTCTTTAATATCTACCCTCTTATATCATTGCTCAACCTGTATCATGTGCGTAGGTCAATAAGTTGACAACATAAAGTCGATAGCTTGTAAAAATCATTAGATGGGTAGACACGATGAAACGACGATCCGTCTTAGAGTGAAGAGAACATGCGCTGACCCAAGCAAGAACCGAACATGGAGAGTAAACGAAAGTCGGAGATCTTGAAAAATTCGCATTTCTTTATGATAGATAAACGACCTGAAAGCCTTGCTCTGGTTGTAATGTAAGTCAACGTTTGTGGGTTTCGCGGGACTTATATTATTTTTCGTCAAGAAAATATGATGTTAGAATAGATAAATGAATAAATAAATAGTGGGTCGAAGTGGCTTGCCTGAGTCCAGATTCCCAATGATGATATCTTCACCAAATCGAGCCTTCTTCCAAATTGATTCGGAAGGAATCACGCCGTTCTGCTCGAGGCCTAGAAACTCCCACGATCTTGTTGTGTGTAGTTTGTTGCCCTGGTTCAGAAAAACCGACACTACTCTTGGGTGCTCTACCAAAGATTAGAAAACCAACAATAAGCATTCAAGATGGAAAAGAAAAACTAAGTGCCTCCTTGGTGGAAAAATGAAATTCGAACAATTAGAGTTGATTTATTTAGCAATGTGACGGGCTAAGTTTGGATTTTCAATCGAATATTATTGATACACTTGACGCACGCGTCTCGTCAACTGCAGTAGTCTTTCTCAAAGTTTGGTAGGTGTGTAGAAACATTGCTCTTTTGTTAATTATTTGGAGGGTTTGCGCTAAAAAAAATGCTTAGGATGGAGCAACAAGCTATGAAGCACCGACACTCTCCAAAAACTTTCGTATCGTGTCGAACACTTCGACACGTGTCTGACACTCTCCGACACTTGGTCAACATGTGTTGGAAAATTCGACACTTGGTTAATTTTCCTAACATTCTCCGACACTCGAGTCAGAATTTTGACATACGAGTTTTCAACACGTGATTCCAATATCGAGGTCCATTCAAATGAGAGATCAAAATGTATATATGTGAAAATATAAAACACAATAATAAAAATAAAAAATGAAGAAAAAAGAAAAACTAGTCTTCTCTTATCTTTTGACTCTCACTTCCTGTGATACACAATTCATCCCTTAAGTTCTTTTCCTCCTCTTCCGACGTATCTAACATGTGAGTCCAGAATGTGGATTGCTTGTTTTTTCTTCAAGTTTTATGAATTATTAGGATCAAAATGAATTTGTCAAATTGAAACAATGAATGATATTAATAAATGGTGGATTAATGTTTCTAGCGTAAATTCATTCTAGGCTTATTTATTTATTTATTTATGACTTTGAATGAAATTAATTTGATTAAAATAAACATAAAAATGATAATTCATTATGTATATATAAAAATATATATTTAATATCTATCGTGTCTCAATATGTCGGAATTCTCTGTTTTTTTATAAACGACATGTCGGCATATTGTGTCGCATGTTGCGTGTCAGTGTCGGTACTACTTAGGCAACAAGCATTGTGGGAACCAAGGGTTGCGCGACTTGTCATCAAGAAGCGCAAGTTGCACTCCAAGTTTACGATAGAAGAAAACAAAAGGACTGTGTTGTTTTTGGTGGTCAAAACTCCAAATCAAGGGAGAAAAAAGGGGTCGGAGCTTACTGGCGATTTGGGCAGCTACTTCATCTTCAAGAGTTGCGGCGAAGCCATTGATGTGCCTCGTGTACGAATAGAAGATGGCCTCCTCGGCGTCGTCCCGGCTATACAAAACATAGTCATCAATGCGTACTATAAACCGATAAGAAGAAGTACAAGAAGTGGTTGTGGTGAACTTTATCTGCATCGAAATGCAATACCTTCCCAAGAAAGAGCCAAGAAACTCATGGTGAGACTCCGTCACTCGACTCAGATCAGCCAAGGAAGCGTCCCGGCCGTGCGAGTGAGATCCCAAGTAAACCACGTACGACTTCGATTCCACGCACACGGAGACACACAAAACAGAAAGAAAATATTCATGATGATGGTGATGATGAGATGATGATGATATCTGTTAAGATACGACCATCTTCAAACCAAGACTAGAATGGAGAGATTCCATCGCTAACGGAACAGTGCGAGGGCTTAGGCTTTGAATGCTCACCTTTTTGGCAGCAAACGCGGGCGTCTGATGCTGTGTTAACGAAAGAAGAAAGAGCACGAGAAGGTGAACGGAGAGGCTCATGGCAACTTCTCTCTGGAGGGCACTTGCATCACCCCCGTGCACGAACAGTATAAAAGAAGCGAACATGACTGTGTTCTATTTATAAACTTACTTGGCACAATTAAAAAATTTCAGACTGAATTGATAAAGGTATAAGAAGTTTAAGAATTGTTGGACAATTTTCCCATTTACAAACCTTGTTGCTCAATGATCAAAGAATCATCTAGCAACACGATAGAAGTGACACGACCGACTTGTCATTTTGCCTATATGGTATGCATTTCATGTTGAGGGCAAGTTTAGCATTTGCCAAATTAAAAAAAAAAAAAAAAATGGTGGCCTCGAGGCATTGACAAGATATGAACCGTAGCTTCCTCTGAGATGCGAGTTGTTAATACTTTTAGGTAAATTCTTCAAACTGAATGTATATATTTTCTGTAAATTCTCAAATTTCGTGGAGCTAATGAGTGAATTAACACTCGAAACACAACGCAGCCCTTGTCTTTATATAGCATATTAAGGTAGTATATAATGCAGAGGCAAAGCTTTATGCAACATATAGAGAGATATAAGTGATTCTATGTACCAAATACATAACACCGATGCTTGCAAGGAATGTACTTTCTATTGATTCTATTGAAATTTACCAACACTGCATCCGAAGTATCCCATAGATGTCAATTGAAAGAGTTAGTTACTTTCCTGAGGAATAAATTTTCAATAATTATGTAAATTCGAACTCTATATGATCTCATATATATTTAGATGCGTATTGAGATGATTTTTTTTTCTTTCATTTTCAAAAGATGATATCTTTCTCGGGATAAGTTGAAAAAATGTCGATCGTTCACTGAATGGATAGGATCCCCATCCCATCATGTGTGAGTTTGCGGTCCGCATGCACATACGAGAGTTAGTGATGCGAACGATGAAAGGTCATTCTTCTTTTTTCCAACCCTTCTCTCTCTCTCTCCCTCTCCCTCTCAAAGGTGCACGGCACGTGTGGTGATGCTTGTAGTGACATAATAAATGTTCTAAGCAAGACATTGACAAGATGAATGGAACAAACTCCCAAGACCAAGACCTGTGACTTTGAAGTTTCTAGCCAAGAGCAGAGCATAGGGAGAGGGTCGCGACCGGGTAGAGAAGAAAGAAGGGGAAGAAAAAAAAAAGATAAAGAAAAGACAAAGGAAAAAGAAAAGAAAAGAAAAGAAATAAATTCAAAAAAATTTAAAATATTATTAATGTTCACGTTAGCGTTGTCTATGCCACGTAGAAGGTCGGCATCCACGTTAGTAATTTCAGGCCTAAATAGGCCAGATGGACTCAATTGGCAAAACGTGAAAATGTTATAAATTCAGTTTTTACGATTAAAAGATTTAAGACTCGATTGGCAAAAGTGTAATAAGTTTATGAATTTGTGGAAAATTTTCCAATTTACAAACCTTGGTGCTCAAAGAAACATGTAGAGACACGATAGAAGTGACACAACCGACTTGTCGTTTTGCCTATATGGTATGCATTTCATGTTGAAGGCAAATTTTAGCATTCGCCAAAAGGAAAAGGACAACAAAATTTAAAAAAAAAATGGTGGCCTCGAGGCATTGACAAGATATGAACCGTTGCTTCCTCTGAGATGCGAGTTGTTAATACTTTTAGGTAAATTCTTCAAACTAAATGTATATATTTTCTGTAAATTCTCGAATTTCGTGGAGCTAATGAGTGAATTAATACTCGAAACACAACGCAGCCCTTGTCTTTATATAGCACATTAAGGTAGTATATAATGCAGAGGCAAAGCTTTATGCAACATATAGTGAGATATAAGTGATTCTATGTACCAAATACATAACACCAATGCTTGCAAGGAATGTACTTTCTATTGATTGTATTGAAATTTACCAACACTGCATCCGAAGTATCCCATAGATGTCAATTGAAAGAGTTAGTTACTTTCTTGAGGAATAAATTTTCAATAAATATCTAAATTCGAACTCTATATGATCTCATATATATTTAGATGTGTATTGAGATGATTTTTTTTCTTTCATTTTCAAAAGATGATATCTTTCTTGAGATAAGTTGAAAAAATGTCGATCGTTCGCTGAATGGATAGGATCCCATCCCAACATGTGCGAGTTTGCGGTCCACATGCACATACGGGAGTTATCGATGCAATCGATGAAAGGTCATTCTTGTTTTTTCGAACCCTTCTCTATCTCTCCCTCTCACTCTCAAAGGTACACTGCACGTGTGGTGATGCTTGTAGTGATATAATAAATGTTCTAAGCAAGACATTGACAAGATGAATAGAACAAACTCCCAAGACCAAGACCTATGACTTTGAAGTTTCTAGCCAAGAGCAGAGCAGAGGGAGAGGGCCGCGACCGGTTAGAGAAGAAAGAAGGGGAAGAAAAAAAAAAGACAAAGAAAAGACAAATGAAAAAGAAAATAAAATAAATAAATCAAATCAAATATTATTAAAATATTATTAATTTTCACGTTAGCGTCGTCTATGCCACGTAGAAGGTCAGCATCCACATTAGTAATTTTAGGCCAAAATTGGCCAAATTAACTCAATTGGCAAAACGTGAAAATGTTATAAATTCAATTGGCAAAATTAAAAGATTTAAGTCTCGATTGGCAAAAGTGTAATAAGTTTAAAAATTTGTGGACAATTTTCCCATTTACAAACCTAGCTACTCAATAATCAAAGAAACATGTAGAGACACGATAGAAGTGACACAACCGACTTGTCGTTTTGCCTATATGGTATGCATTTCATGTTGAAGGCAAATTTTAGAATTCACTCAAAGGAAAAGGACAACGGAATTTGAAAAAAAAATGGTGGCCTCGAGGCATTGACAGGATGTGAACCATTACTTCCTCCGGCATGCGAGTAGCTAATACTTTTAGGTAAATTCTTCAAACTAAATGTATATATTGTCTGAAAATTATTGAATTTCGTGGAGCTAGTGGGTGAATTAATACTCCAAAGACAACGCAGCCCTTGTCTTTATATAGCACATTAAGGTAGTAGATAATGCAGAGCCAAAGCTTTATGCAACATATAGAGAGATATAAGTGACTCTATGTACCACATACATAACACCAATTCTTGCAAGGAATGTACTTTCTATTGACTCTATTGAAATTTGCCAACACCCCATCAAAGTATCCAATAAATGTCAATTGAAAGAGTTAGTTACTTTCTTGAGGAATAAATTTTCAATAAATATCTAAATTCGAACTCTATATGATCTCATATATATTTAGATGCATATTGAGATGATTTTTTTTTTTTTTTCATTTTCAAAAGATGATATCTTTCTCGAGATAAATTGAAAAAATGTCGATCGTTCACTGAATGGATAGGATCCCAATCCCATCATGTGCGAGTTTGCAGTCCGCATGCACATATGGGAGTTATCGATGCGATCGATGAAAGGTCATTCTCTCTTTCTCTCTCTCTCTCTCTCTCTAACTCTCAAAGGTGCATGGCACATGTGGCGATGCTTGTAGTGACAAAATAAATGTTCTAAGCAAGACATTGACAAGATGAATAGAACAAACTCCCAAGACCAAGACCTGTGACTTTGAAGTTTCTAGCCAAGAGCAGAGCATAGGGAGAGGGCTGCGACCAGCTAGAAAAGAAAGAAGGGGAAGAAAAAAAAAAAGATAAAGAAAAGACAAAGGAAAAATAAAATAAAATAAAATAAATAAATTCAAAATTTATTAAAATATTATTAATGTTCACGTTAGCGCCATCTATGCCAAGTAGAAGGTCAACATCCACGTTAGTAATTTCAGGCTAAAATTGGCAGATGACTCAATTGGCAAAACGTGAAAAATGTTATGAGTTCAGTTGGCACAACTAAAAAATTTAAGACTGGATTTGCAAAAGTGTAATAAGTTTAAGAATTTGTGGACAATTTTCCCATTTACAAACCTTGTTGCTCAATAATCAAAGAAACATATAGAGACATGATAGAAGTGACACATCCAACTTGTCGTTTTGCCGGATGATATGCATTTCTTGTTGAGGGCAAATTTTAGGATTCGCCAAAAGGAAAAGGAAAAGGAAAAGGAAATTTGAAAAAAAAAATGGTGGCCTCGAGGCATTGACAGGATGTGAACCATTGCTTCCTCCAGGACGAGAATAGTTGATACTTTTAGGTAAATTCTTCAAACTAAATGTTTATATTATCTTAAAATTATCGAATTTCGTTGAGCTAGTGGGTGAATTAATACTCAAAATACATTGCAGCCCTTTTCTTTATATAGTGCATTAAGGTAGTAGATAATGCAGAGGCAAAGCTTTATGCAACGTATAGAGAGATATAAGTGACTCTTATGTACCACATGCATAACACCAATGCTTGCAAGGAATGTACTTTCTATGGACTCTTTTGAAATTTGCCAACACCGCATCCTAAGTATCCAATAGATGTCAATTGAAAGAGTTAGTTACTTTCTTGAAGAATAATTTTTCAATAAATATCTAAATTCGAACTTTATATGATCTCATATATATTTAGATGTGTATTGAGATGATGTTCTTTTCATTTTCAAAAGATGATATCTTTCTCGAGATAAGTTGAAAGAATGCCGATCGTTCGCTAAATGGATAGGATCCCAATCCCATCATGTGCAAGTGTGCGGTCCGCATGCACATATGTGAGTTATCGATGTGATCGATGAAAGGTCATTTTCATTTTTTCGAACCCTTCTCTCTCTCTCTCTCTCTCTCTCTCTCTCTCTCTCTCTTACTCTGTGAAAGGTGCACGGCACATGTGGTGATGCTTGTAGTGACGTAATAAATATTCTAAGCAAGACATCGACATTACAAATAGAACAAACTCCCAAGTACAAGACCAAGACCCGTCACTTCCAAGTTTCAAGCCAAGAGCAGAGCGTAGGGAGAGGGGCGTTTCCTTCGGGCTTCGGCAAAACAAAACGTGAAGAAAGTCCAAATGGAAATTGATGGATTTGATCGAGCTTAGAAACTGAATGCTTCGGATTCTCTTCAACCATTGGTCAACTACATGGGAAATCGAGAAGAATGGTCGGTTTTAGGTAAAACGAGACCAAAAGAACTCCTGAATTCCTAGTATAAGATTTTCCTCAATATACTTTAGGAGCAATTGCGACCGTCGATTTTGGAAAAACAACGATACCCGGATCCATTTGAATCTGCTTACGGATCAAAATAAATGGTTCGGGTCGCGTTTATAAGTACAGAGAAAAAGTTCTGCGATGTATGTTCTTGGAGATATTCTCCATCTAAGAACATCCAATTTGCCTACCAACGTCCTAAACTACCCTCTATCAGTGGAAAAAATGAGTTTTGTCCGAAAGTCCCACACCAATGATTGTTGCCTTGGCGATAAATATTTTATGTTAAGCTAGTGCTCCCTCCACTATGAGCAAGCTGTGCGAAAAATCGCTTCCTTTTACATTTGCTGCAGTCGCCCACGACCAGCCAGGGCTTTGCGGTCCTCACCAAATCTAGTGAGGGCTCGATCTCACTCGTGGCCAATGAGGGTCAGCTAGCAATCCTCGTTGAGCTTAGGAAAAGAGAGAAAGAAAGAAAAAAAATTATAAAAATTATCCACGTCAGCCCCGACCATCCTACGTCAATTGTGCCATGTAAAACAGCTCTCATCCGCATTAGCAATTGCTGGTCAAAATTGATTAGAATGACTAAATTGCCAAATCGTCAAGAAGTTTAGGACTAAATTAGCAAAATGGAATCATTTATGACTAAATTGGTACAAATACAATAAGTTTTGGCTTTTTTGGCAATTTCCCCACATGTTCTGTCACAACACATGCATACCTTTCTAGCTTTTTTATGTGCATTTCAATCTTTAGGTTTTTTTATTTTTTTATTTTTTTTTTTCCTTTTTTTGCTAACAAATTTTCTTATGTCAATTTATTTTTTTCATTTGATAAAAATATCTAACCAAGTAACGTATTCTATGAAGAGCTTTAAGTAAGTCAAATGTTTTGGTATGTATATGCATGTATTTTAGTGACATAGGTTGGGTTGGTAAAATTGTATTACATAAAATTGGATCAATACGGGTTAAATTGATTAATTTGAATCGGATCATTTTCGACTCAACTCACCGATTTAATGGGATGGGCCCATTGGTGCATACAGCAATACATGTTTTACAACCGTAACCCTTCAAAACTGGATGAAGACACATTCCAAAAGATCAAAGCTGACCCACGACTGCTAAGGATTTGTCGAATGACCTCGCAAAAGATGAAATACCTGTTTTCGCAATGAATAACTGCTACGAGAAAGCTAGACCAAGCATGCTCCGAGTCCGTGTGAAGAGAGCTTGTTACCAAAGGGGGAGCATTAAGTTGGTTTGTGAAACCATCATTGAGAGGATTGCTAGATAGAAAAGCCTGCAAATGGCCATGGGCTATGGCCTCTTGACCATGGAGTAAAATTTTCCAATCGATTTAGGCAGCTATTTTGAGAAATACACATATAAAGATATATGTGTGTGTATATATTAATTTTTCAATTTTAGAGTATATTAATTAGCCTTCTCATTGTTTATAAATATGCTAGTGTAAGCACCGGACGTTTGCTAAGAAATGCAAAATGTTAAACAAAAAGTTAATCGACAAATTAAGGGAAGTTAATCGATTTCCGCATCGTCCAAACATCATCTTACCGTATATCATATTCCTTTGTAAATTAGCCTGTGCATATATAATATTAACAGAGATCATGGACCAATTAAAAACTCGTTCTACTAGAAAGTCACATGAAACACGTTTCTATATACTATCATAGTCTTATTAATATCTGTCCAATCAATTGGACAATCAAATTTACTACCGTTAGGGAAAAAGCTGCTAGAACTCAACGAATATCACAGTCTTCAGATTTCTACAATCTACTTGCGGTTGAATCTTTTCTGCGGTGTGATTCTGCAGTAGGTAAAGAAGAGAAATTAGCTTCCGAGGATATGGAAATAGTTCAGGTTCTATGCTTGCTCCTCAGCCTTCTCTATTACACATGGCAAAGAAAGGTTTTCTTTTCTTGTAAAAACTTCTTGTATACTTCTTTCAATCCTTGAAACCAATTCCTTCCTTTGTGCAACAAGCTTCTTTTTGGACAAGGACCTCTTCAGAGCCTGCTTCATGTTCTTAACAAGTATTACAACTAATTTCTTTCTTCAGGAACTTTTTTTATCTTTCTTGTGGACAATCCTAAGTACACCCCTAATGTTATTTTTGTTTTCGATTATTACCCCGGATGGTGACTGCAATTTTAAGAGCCTTCGAGCGATTTTCTTGCATTCCAAATTTCGGGCAGAGCAAGCACTTCGGATTCCTACCGTGCATGTTGGACACCTTGACCACCACCTTTTTCTGCAAGCATAAAGAACCGGGATCATATATATCAACATTTTCTTGTAAACAAATCAAACATTAGTGTCATACTAGATTTCACACCTTAGTCACGGTCTTGGTTTGTTGAGAATGCTCTTCGACAGACCTGCAGATAATTTTCAAATCTTCTGAGAGATGGACTGAATGGAGTTAGGGCATGATTTGTATCGTGAAGACGACAGAGAAATAGAGGGAGAGTGTGTTTTTATAGTCATTTTCTTCTATTCATATCGAGTCTTCACTGGAGTCTTTTGCGTGGAAAAAGGGAAATGCCGCTATAAATTTCAACAGGAAAAGGTGGAAAGAAACTAGGCAGAGCTGGGGGAATCTGTGTGGGGAAATTTCGACGTGACCTGCCTCCGGGACAGGTTCGTGGACGTCGCTATCCTAACATATGACGTGCAAATTAGGGCAAAGGCAAGCGGCGACAAAAAAAAAATCGCCCTAATCTACAAACCCTAGCCGCTCAATCATTAAGGAGAACGTATAGAAAAAAACCCGGTTTTGAGAATTTAAACGTACCGTGAATCGAGAGCACGGACATGCAATGTGGAATCAGTCTTTGCTCGTGCCAGCACAATGATACTCTAAACCCACTGTTTACCTCTCGAGCAAGTATTTTAGATGCTCGATTACTGAAGAAATATAAAGAAAACGGGTTTGAAGAATTTAGATGTACTGTAAATTGAGAGCACGGACATCCGATGTGGGATTTGACTTTGCTCATCCCCGACACAATGATACTCTAAATTGACTATTTACTTCTCGAGAAAGTATTTTATATATCGATTACATGGCAGACATGATGTGACCAATTAATTGCTTAGCTGCATGGTACATCCCTCGTTGGGGACATACATTGTCTAATGTGTAATTCCCTCCTCATCGCTATTGCAGAGGAATACATCTTCGGAATTTGGAAAACCCCAAAGTTTCGGGCTCAAATTCTAAGACCTCTTCAATGGCTTTTTCTAAAGAAAGGACATGCTTAAACCACACGAGCCTTGCGACTTCGGCAATCAATCGCAACAATGAAAAACAACTGCCGGCCTGCTAGCTAATGTCCAGAAGCTGAACATATTTCCAGAGTGGTACCTGGGGCAGCCGACCCCGCAATGCAATCCCAATCCGGACTTGGTAAAACCCTATTTTCAATACTCATATTATATCGGAAACTTGTGAAAACTTTAGAGAGCTTTTGAAAGCCGTCATTTAAGAGAGATGAGAACATGAGCATACTCCCCTTTTGTGATTGATTATTGTGGGTTTGGATATTCCTAGGATGAGTATGAAAATTTCGAGCAATTATAATCATCTCTTAGCCGATTATAAAATAATCATCCTATCAATCTCTCCTTGTAGAGTAAGCACATCATCAACCACATAAATGAGCTGCGTTCGTGCTTTGTTTTCGCGATATATTTCTGAATCCAATTGTCTCGTTTGTTCACGCTTTCGAGTTCCAGGCAATCTGAGCGATTTCCAGTTCTTTTGCACATCGCTAATATTCTTTTCATCCTCAAAAGATGGTGTAATCTCATCGTAAATTAGGACGCGCATAATAACCATTCTGTTTTCTTATTTTTATGCCCACAAAACATATTTAAAACAAAAATCCGTTTGATAACGCAATTTCATTTTTCTATTTCTAGAACAAATTTTTAGTTCAAAAATAGGTTTAAAACAAAAATAAGAAGTAATTTTTTTCTATTTTAGAATAAAAATGAGAAATAAAAACTATTTTCATCGCTTGCTCTCACTACTAGCCGACCATCCGCTTGCCCGCGACCTCCTATCACCGCCTAGCTCACGAGGGAGAAATTATGTCTCATTACCAAATGCATATTTATGCTTGACAACTTGTTCAAAGAGTAAAAAAAGAAAAAATCAATTTCTAGCTAAAAATTGATTTTGTGGAACAAAATGCCTATTATTCACGCTCTTAAAAGCCATAAATCATTCACTAAGCACAAGATTCCAATCCGATCCCATGACAGCATGTGTTTATATTAAATGCGCATGTATATATGTATGCGTTATGCACTATCGATGTGTTTAAAGGTCATTGTCACTTTTGTATTTTGGGTGCGCGAGATGATAATTACATTTCATGCTCGACAATGTAACCAAGATATTGACATGATTATAAAAAATCCCTAGACCAAGACCTGTAACTTTCAAGTTTCACGCCAACAACCAGAACGTGGGCGGCAGGGGGACTTTTCTCCAGGCCTCGACGAATCGAAAACGAAGAAAGTGCGATGGAAATTTACTAATTGAACGACCTGAGACTGATCGAGCATCGAAAATGTATGAGCCAGAGTGAAGGAGACGGTAGCCAAAGTTCCTTTTTAGCTACCACTAAGCGGTCAAAATATATGGAAGTACAAGAAGAATGGTCGGTTTAGGTATAGTAAGACCAAAAATTCCATGGCTTGAGTAAAAAAAAAAGATCTAGCAAATGTTGGGTACTCTTGAGAGAAAGAGAGTATCCGACTTGTCTAGCAAGATGGCGAATTGCTATTGGGGGGTGGGGAGGGGGGAATGATCTTCATCCACAAGGTAGCATATCAAATGATTATGCCTGCGACGGATTATCTTATATCAGTCTTGTGGTAGATTGATAATCATCACACTAACCTTCGGTTTGGTATTATATAGTTGTGGCTGTGCTAAAATTGCTTCAGCTTTGTCACGAATTGTAGTAACTTGTGCAAATGACGATACATGTTTTAAAACCTCATTTTTTAAGTTCCCAATAGGTTAATCTTGTTCACAGGTTGACCCCATAGCAACAAGAAAAGGTGGCCCCCGAAGAAGAAATGAAAGGTGAACCTATTTTTTTTAGTTTTCAAGGAAGAGAGAGAGAGAGAGAGAGAGAGAGAGAGAGACTAGCAATGAAAAAGTGGAAGGGAGAAGGAGAATTGGGGAGCTGCTATTAGGGGTGTGTATGGCCTAAGTAGACGGTTCCCGGCTTAGAACCAAGAACCACCCGCTAAATACCGATTTCAAAAAATTGGAACTGGGAATTGTCCGTTAGTTGCATGAATCCACTCAGGAACCGAACTACAGGTCTAATCCGGTTCTCGGGTGGATCCATGGAACCAGCCTTTAATAGTCAATGGAGCAGCAACCACCTAGAATCGAAACAAGAGCTAGCAGCCTTTTTTTTTTTTTTCATTTTCCCTTTCGTTTTCCTAGCAAAAACCCTATCTGCCTGAGGGTTCTACAAGGGTTTATGCAAAGCTCCGTCGTTGCAAAGCCCAGCTTGCTTGTTGCCATGGCTTTGCAGCTGGTGGGTTTTGCTAATTACATGTTGAAGAGGTTTAGTGATAGTTTAGGGTATTTGAATAGATCTAATAGGATGTTGGCTAATCTAGAGGAAGAGGGGTCTAGACTCCAGACTCTAGAGTGGAAGACATTAGACCCGTGCAGCACACAATGCTTCTTGAGTTGGCGAACATGAAGACAACGATGGCAAGAAGAGGGGAAGCTATTAGGGATCTTAGGAAATGTCTGGAAATTTTTTTAATATTAAAGATTAATATATTATTATAATATAATCGATTTAGTCTAGGTAAGCAGATGGGCGGATTTGCCCATGGAACCAAGAACCGGACCGGTTCCCTTAAGAACCAACAGTTCCAGGTAAGGCTGTCAACGGGTTGAGTCGGGTTAGGTCGGGTTAGGTCGGGTTAGGTTTTGACGTTACCCGACCCGACCCGAATAATAAGGCAATGTGTTTCGACCTGAAAAGCATAATACTTGAAGCAATAATGCGGGTCGGGTCCGAGTCGGGTTTCGGGTTTACATTTTTCCCCTTCTTTTTTTTTTTCTTTTTCCCCTTCTCACCTCTTCTTTTATCGCCCAACGAATTTCCCGTTGGGTTCCTCTACTAGCCAAATTTTGAAGCATTGCAATACATGATCTCTACTAAGTTTAATAAAAGTGAAATTTGACAAAACCAAAAGTGAATGATATACACCTAAGGGAGATGACACATCCTTTGCATACACAGCAAGAAAACATAATTCTTATCAGGAAGTAAAATAGATAAATGAAATCGATGCAGCTTTACTAATCATTCCCAATTCCCCTGAAGCTTAGCAATATCACAAACATGAAAATTGGACAATTTCGGCACACCAGAAGATGAAAACTTGGGAAGAAAGAATGCTAGTCTTCCATTTTAAAGATATCCCATTGTCTTAAACAACTCAAAAAGGAAAAGATTCTCATGTCAACTGAGGAAAATAGAAACTCCTTGCACGCAATCTCAACTCAATCCCAGTAAACACAAAATTCAGTGCCGTCAGAACAAAAAGTTTCACCAAAAGTAAACCAAATTCTGCATCCTCAAACCCAGACTAAGAGGATGTTATCCTCAATACAGATGATGCATCAAGACGAACCAAAAAATCAATCCTCTACTTAATGTTTCAAAGCAAAAAATAAGTTCAATAAAAGGAAAGTCATATATGTATCCGAGATGTGATCACCTTATCACAACCCATACTCTTGAAGAAAACCAAGAAAGAATAGAACAAAATTACACTTTCGCAAAGAATCCATAGATGGTGAATTGTTTATTTTAACTGAAAAGGAACAAAAGAGACGAAAGAGGAGAGAGTTCATTCAAAATAGAGGAACAAGATTTTGCAAAACCAACAAGCGAAAAGGAACAAACTTTTCTACACAATCCAAAACAAGAACCAGAAACCACATAAAAAAACAAACACGGAATGATCACCCGCGAAGAACACATAGAGTTCCAAGCAAAGCACCACGAGATTCAATGTGGTTCTCACTTCACAAGCATTGGACAGAAAATCATAGCAAGCTCTAAGCTTTCAACAAAAGTCCGAAAATTAAGACGAAGGGCGACAAGAAAACGAAAACCCACAAGAAGGAAAAAAAATGGAGGAGAGGGCAGTGCTTGTAATAACGATCGTAAGGTGAGACGATGAACCGCTAGAGCTTGATTCCCCGGCTGCAAATTGGGGACAATGATGGCTCAAAAGAGGAGTGACGGCGGAGATCTTACCGCGAAGTGAAACCCCAGAATGCGAGAAGCGAAGAAGAGGGCAGCGGCAGACTCGACGAGGAGGCACAGTTGTTGATGGCGGCGGCCGTGAAGTTGATGAGCGGAGAAGGCGCAGTCATTGACGACGGCAGTGTTGACGAGAGGAGACAGTGAGAAGGTAGAGTCGTCAGGATCTGATGCGTTTGGCTTTGGGTGTGGAGTGTTTGTGTTTGGGTGAGATGCGTTTGTTTCATTATTTGGAGTAAATAATGTGTTCGCAGACTGAACAATGTTTCAACCCTAACTCAATCCAAAACATGTTTATTTGCTTGTTTTGTAATCGTTACCCAAACAATATTAAGACCCAAAACATATACTCAACTTGTTTTGTGTTTGGGTCATGTTCGGGTCGAGTTGAGTCAAGTTTTTGGACAACCCTAGTTTCGGGTGGTTCCAATCCAATTTTGGGCCGTCTGGGCGGGTCCCAGTTCCTTTGCACATCCCTAGCTACTATTAAGTGAACTAGCGATCATGTGAAGGGAGATTGGAGAGAAATCCATTCTACCTTCATTGCGTATAAATGGCTTAGCGAACTCAAGAGACAAAGTCAGAGACTAAATACTTTTCGACCGATATAGACTCATCTAATTTGTTGATCTAGGGATGCCAAGTGAGCTTGACTTGGGCCTAGCTTCTTGAATGGTTACGCTATATTGGCTGTGTTTAGGAAGACTTTTAGGGAAAGTCCTTGAGAAAATGTAAAGGCCTTTGAGCTAAAAGGGTTTTTGGAAATGCAAATTGTGTTTAGTAAATCGTATTTGTAAAAGTCCATTGTAAAGTATGTTTGAGCAAAACAGTGTTTGGACAAATTAATTGTGTAAAAGACTTTTGTCATTAAAAAAAAAAAAAAAAAAGAATTGGCTGGTTACCTCCGGCGAGGGGCAGGCGGTCCAGTGAGATCTGGGTCGCGACGACCCTCGCCGGAAGGTCACGCGACCTGCCGCGCCGCGACCTCGATGCGGATATCGCCGGGGCCGTTCGATCTGGTTACGGCGACCCCGATCTCGACCAGATCGTCGCGACCAAATCGCGCGATCCCGATCGCTCGATTTGGGTCGCCGGAGGTTGCGTAGCCTAGATCTGGGTCACGGCGACCTCCGAGGACCGAGATTTGCGCACGATTTAGGTCGCCGAAGGTCGCGCAAATCTACGAAGATCTGGGTCGCAAGTGTCGACCTCCGGGGACCCATCTAGGTGGTTGCCAAGGGTTGCAGCGTCACGATGTTGGGAAATCCCTTATGATGTTTTGAAGATGACAAAATAAATCGCTACTAACATGTTTGATGGTTGAGTAATAGACCATGCGATGATAGAACATGTAAAGGATATTGTCGTGCGAACCCGGAATCATATATCCAAAGGTGGTTGCCGAGGGTTGCGTGTCAAAGCGGCAAGACTCAAGACTAAAGCTAAATCTGTTCGAAGCGGATATGTTCGGACCCAGCATTGTAAAGTCTACGGACTCATTGTAAAGTCTACGGACCCGGATTGTAAAGTCTGACTCGGACTTTACATCAGTTCGATGAATCGTAACTCAAGCCTAATCATACAACGGCTAGTGATCTGGTTTGGATTCCACATCAAGATTGATTTGATTGACGATTGGATCTTGAAGACAAGAGCTTTATATACGAAGAAGCTTTACTTATGGAAACCAAGATTTCGTTTGTATGGGCGATCGGAATCAATTTGGGATTCTACCTTTGTCACTTAACGGCTACCAAATCTTCTAGATCTCTAGCTGTCCAATGGGTATATTGGAAGACGATTCTCGGGATACTGTCCAGCGGGTAGTTTGGAAGTGGAGGAGTATTTAAGGAGATCATGGATCGATGAGCAAGTAAGAGACGGAGCGTAGAATTTATAATTCCAAAGTCGAGCGACTTTCGATCATATACTTGTCTCTTGAGAGCTTAAACGTTTGTAATCGTGAGAGAAATACCAAGAGAGTGACTTAGTGAGATAGTGTGATCTACTACTAAGTGTTTGCACTCGAAGTTGTAATCTCTTGTTGATTGCATAGTGGAATCCAGCCAAGAAGGCTGTTATCGTGGGAGAGTGGACGTAGGCTTGGATTAAGCCGAACCACTATAAATCTTGTGTTTTTATTCTCTTCCCTAACTCCTTTATTTTGTTCATACTAGCACTCTCAATTGGTATCAGAGCTAAGTGCTCGGTTTATAAAAGTGTTTTTACTTTTGAGCTAAAGATTCTTTATGGCTAGTATGTTGGCAGCAGGACTTATGGAAGGGCAAAGCAACACAAGGCCATCATATTTCGATGGAAGAAAATACAAGCAGAATGGCCAGAAAAGAACAATAAAAGAAGATGATGAGCAAGGAAATTTATGCTTGATGGCACATTTAGAATCCGAGTCGATTCGGACATAGACTCGAATCAAAGTCGACTCGGACACGGACCCGGAATCGAGTCGATTCGGACACGGTTCGAATCCGATGAGGAAATCGAGAAAATAAAGGAAAAGAAGAAGTTGGTGAGGAATGTTTTTGGGCACATAATTCTCATTATGCTTGAAATTCGATATATCATTGATTGATTCAGATTTTATAATGATCATATTTTGTTTTATTGAAGAAAGAATCTCATGATTTGTTTTTGTGATTTGAAATTTAATTTGATACGTGTGATCATTTTTGATATCATGCTTAAAGACAAAATAATTTATTTGGTCTAATTTTATACTCTCAAATTGTCATATTTTGCAAAGTAAAAATCTGATTCTACGTGATACTAATTTTGCAAGATATTTTTTTAGATATTCAAAGATTCTATTTTCTCTGTTTTTATCGTACTATGACTAAGAGAGAATTTATTTTTCAAAATATCATATGCATAATATTCTTTCTTTGAATACTTTTTTATGATGAAGTAAGAAAGAATATTATTTATCTGTGGAGATTGTATATTTTTCTCTAACGTCAAGGAATGATCCAAATTGATGGATACCAAAAAGAGAAATGAGTTGATTGCAGGAAATTCTTTAAGGGAAGGATGATTGCGAATCTATACAGATTTTGGTGCAATCAAAAAATATCTCCTATGAAGATTGGGGGAGAAATCAAATCCAAAAGAAAAGGAAAAGAATCGTGATCATCTCAAAAAGGCAACAAATTGAGGGGGAGCTTTGATCAATTTTGGAAAAATCTTTTTGGATTGATCGTGATCATATTATGAATGGAATGAAAGGTAAATGTATCAGAATTTGTTCCAAAAAAAAAAATCCGGTTAGTGCATCTTTTATTACCTTTTGTCATTAACAAATCTTACTAATATTATCATTTTATTATGACAAAAAGTGTACGTGAATTTCATGATGCATCTGTGATTTTTATTGGATATTTGCTGATATAATCGAAGTGAGCTATATTGCATATCTTTAATAGTCGATAAAAAAAAAAAAAAGCTGATTTTTGGAAATTGTGATTCATGCAAAATATTTGTTATCATTCTCTACGTGAGTCCATTATTATTGCTTTTTGATTATGACAAAAAGGGGGAGAATATATGAATATGCATATGTGCTGATTGGTTGATATTATTTATTGCATAATATTGAGCTGCGATTATTTTCTACATATTATTATGCTCAATCTATTTGTTATCTTCTGATATCCTTTGATTTAAAAGTATGTTTACAAATCTGCATATTCAGAGATTGTTTTGTCATCATCAAAAAGGGGGAGATTGTTAGGGAAATCCCTTATGATGTTTTGAAGATGACAAAATAAATCAAAGGCTACTAACATGTTTGATGGTTGAGTAATAGACCATGCAGATGATAGAACATGTAAAGGATATTGTCAAAGTGCGAAGACGACCAGAAGACTGAACGTAACATATATCCAAAGTATATTATGAAGATTTCCAGACTTCTGTGTCAAAGTCGTCGCGGCGACACAATCTTCACGGGGTCGCCAAGGTCACGCGCGACTTTCGATCATATACTTGTCTCTTGAGAGCTTAAACGCCGTGACTTAGTGAGATAGTGTGACATCTAAGTGGCCTCTTGCCGCCGAACCACTATAAATCTTGTGTTTTTATTCTCTTCCCAACTCCTTTATTTTGTTCATACTATCAACTCACGGGGGTCGCCAAGGTCACGCGGACCGGCCGCCGCCCTTCGGCCTCTTACCGCCTCGGCGCAACCCCTCGCTCGGCCAACTTCAAAACGAAGAAGAAGGTGAATAGTTACAAGGACAAAACCGGAAAAATGAAATGTTAGTGAGGACATTTATGGAAAAAAAATTGTCTTACTCTCCATCAGCCTTCCGAGAAGGCTGAATGCCCAAGGTAGCCTTAGGGGTGCCTTGGGCTTTCAGCCTTGGGAAGGCTTGCCTTTCCCAAAGGCAAGTAAAAAAAACCTTCACAAACACTCTCTCCCTGGCCCAAAGGCCTTTAGCCCCCCAAAGGCCCTTGGGAAAGTAGTTCCCAAACGCAGCCATTATATGGTTGAGCAAAGGCACTCAGGCGCACAACAAGTACTCAATTTCCTTCGTTGTATCACATACTATGAGAGCTAACTAATCATTTTCTCACCTTGCTTACCTTTTGGTCTATAAGTGTCACGCCCCGAACCTCGAGCACATCCACATCCCTCGGTGGTCAACTAAATTGTGACGTTCCCAGGATGCGTCGTCAACCCAATCGATTCATGCACACGGGAAGCGAATTAAACAATCTCCAAACACCAATGAACACAGGGATAGAAAAGCAAGACAACCAATTAACACAAACATATTTTATAAACAAACCAGGTTAAACCTTACCAAAAAAAAAAAAAAAAAACGATGTTAACCCTTTAGAGTTATATACAAGAGGTCTAGACCCAAAAAGGAGTTACGAAGCTAACCCTACCCCAGACCCTATCTACTTGGGATCCGGGTCTATAACAACACCGTCAAGAATGTCGATGTCTAGTGGGATTAGCTACCTCTACTATGGGCTCTTCACCCTCGGCAACTGGTTCGCCTCAATATCAGCTATAATATCGGCATCCACAACAGGGTGAAGCTCCTCCACATACTGTCATCGGCGATAGGCCCGTCGAAACCATCCAAGGGGCCCTCTCGAACACCATTGGGCCCGTGAGAAAACCATGCCTTGAATCGATGAAGTACCAACTGAGGTAAGCCCTCATCAACCCAAATGGTAGTCACGACGAGCTCATGGGTCCAGTTAGGGTTCCCATGGATAGGGAGTATGGTACGCTCAGTCTCCGCCTCTCGTGGCCACCCAAAACGTATGTGGCGCACCTTCATCTAAGGACCTGTAAAATTTTAAACCACGACAAGGTGAGACAATGTCTCAGCGAGTCTACACCTTAAACCCCAATTAGGAAGATAATTTATTTAGAGGCAGCCTAAACACACAACATATAAAACTTACCTTGCCTCAGCACCTCCCTGCATATCAACACAGCTCATATAATACATGCATACAATAAATGCACCTAATAATTGAAACACTTCACTTTCCACATATCAATCAATCATAGGTGTCCCAATTATAAGACCAAATCGTTATGATTTGTCTCATTCATGCCACACAATTTTGTCTCATAATCAAGTGCGGCTAAATCACTTATTCAAGCATTCCAATTGGTTATGACCCAATGGCCACGACCAACTTAACAATTGGTGGTCATCTGGCATAACCGGGCATCATCCGACTTCGTCAGGCATGGCAACGTCTACATCTAGACGGCATTCCCAAAGGAGCATCGACCCAGCCTCCACTGCGATCGGCATCCGTTGACATGGGGCATTCCCGAAGGAGCATCATCCGATGTAAACGCATCATGATAGATTCCAATAGCGATCACACGCACATCCAATCTTGGCCAAGGACATCGTGTTTTGCACTCAAATGCCTCAATTTTAAATAATGTACTTGGCTTATTCTCTTCATATTAAAAACACCCGGTAAAATAATTAGGCATGGTCCCACGATCAGATTGAACCATTAAAGGTGGTATACTCTCTTTTAAAAATTCCATGATTTTATATAGTACTTAAAATATTTTTGGTGTCAAAACCGACACCTGGTATTTTTCTAATTAAATACCAAAAATCCATATTTTTGAAATAATAACTGAAAATCATCATCCAACACTCAATTGCATAAATTAGAAATCAATTTCACAAATTAACACTTCCATGATGATCAGCACGAAATTCTGAAAACGGGCTATCCCGATATAATTTTCGCTAATTAATAAATAATTAAATAAACTACATTTAATTAAATAAATTTTAAAAAATTTAAATTAAAGTGCTTAATTAAATTAACATAAGCTAGTCTAACCATCTAAGTGCACTAAATAAATTAATCTATTAAGCTACCTAATTTAATCTAATTAAACTAACTACATTAATCTAATTTAACTACTAACTAACCTAACTAACCCTTAGCTCATCTAGTTAGCCTAACTATAAATCCTAACTAACTAGTCATAGGAACTAACTACACTAATCCCTAATTAACCCAAATAATCCACCTTAAGTGTAATTAGCCTCCTAATTAGGGATTAGAATGTAAACTCACCTATTTAGCGCGAAAACCGGTTCACGGCGACAATGCACAACGGCAACCACAACTCGGGTCTACGACAACACCAAAAGAGGCCGGGAAAGGGCTAAAAAAAGCTTAGCAAACCTCATGGTTTGCTGCTGGATTTCGCTTCTGCTTTGAGTCAGGCTGGCTGGTCGCAAGGCTTGGCGGAGCTAGATGAGCAGTTGGCCGGAGCTGGGACGAGGATAGGAGGCTGGAGGTGGCATTGGGGGAGCTGGCTTGTGGTGGAGGCAAGCTGGAGACGTCGAGCCTGGCGAACGGAGCCGGTCGAGGCAACTGTTGTCACTGAAGCTGGATGCATGTCGGCTCAGGCAGTCGACGGGCAGCTCGGACGATGGCGTGAGGACTGGCGGTGGCTAGCGGCTTCGATGAGGGGCTAAGCTGATTTGCTTGCTCTGGAAATGGAGGTTGCAGCTGGTGAAAATAAAGAAGAGGCTGAGGAAGAAGAAGATGGAGTTGCTACTGGGAAGGAAGGGGACAAGAAACTTTAGAAGTCAAGTTTAAATATCTAAAACACTTTAATACCAGCCCCAAAGTCTTCAACCATGACCAGTTGCCAATTTTCCCTCCCATACTTCTCAAACAAGCCAAGAATGATGGCCAAAATATGGCAGCCCCACAGCCCTATGAATTTGCACCCATTCCACTCACATTCTTCACAAATTCAAGCCAATTTGGTGAGCAAGAAATCTCCTTAAAGCTGCCATACAATTTCCATCATTTATCCACAAATTACTTAAATTTAGTAGCCCAAAAATCCAATCAAAGAGGCCCTTCAGAATTTCTTGAATTTAAATTGCCCAATTTTGATTTTCCGCCAAAGTTCCAAGCTCGCATAAAATTTTTCAAAGGATAAGTCGACGTTCCAAAAATAAATCGTGACACGCTGAAATTTTTTATTACCGAAACCGAGTTCAATTTCGTGGTTAATTTCGATTAGATGCTATTTTAGCATGACATAACCTACCAGGTGGCTTTTAGGGATTTTATCGCGTTTGACCCATGGTTGATAATTTTCAATCCACATTTGTGCCTCTTCACTCATTAGCGATTATCGGTTGTCGTAAAAATCTCAAGATCTCAATTATGGGCACAGGGTACAAAATTAACAGAAAAATCGGTTTAATACCGTTCGACGCAAATTTTGCAATCAAGTAGAATTACCCACAATTTATTACATGCTTATGTCGAATCGACCTATCTCCGGTCTCTAATCGATTATAACGATACCGTATTGACCCTTGTTGATTAGCACGGTCGAGCAGTCAATTTCTGATTGAATTCTCAAGTCAGTCACAATTATATCCCTTAACGGCTTCATCTGATAGATTGGTTATCTCGTGAGTGACTAACTCAGAGAAAGAGGACCAAAGGCACATCGATGAAAAACCCATTTCATTAAGTCGAGATAGAGTTGAAAAATCAAGATGTCACAATAAGAGCTATCAAATTGACTTAGTAAATCTTCTCAACTGCTCATACCCTTGCTAAAGGGAAATCAATTCAGATAAGTGATTCATTTGAGATTTTAGTATGCTCCACACTGATATTTTGCGTACCCCTTATCAATTGGGGGGTGGGGGGATCTTTGGCTCTGTCAAATGTACAGGGAATTAGAGGTAGCATTCCACCGGTATTAAGTCATGGACTGGTTTCTTCAACCCTTTTTCTATGTGTTGGTGTTCTGTATGACCTACATAAGACTCATCGTAGCACTTCAAAACTGAATGAAGAAACATTTCAAAAGGCAAGAGCCAAGGCACAGCAAATGCCCTCAACATTTCACAGCTCTAGCTGCCATGAGAAAGCTCGACCGAGTACACTTGGAGTCAAGAGACCTTGTGACCGAGTTGGTTTGGGAAGGCCTGGGATCAAAACCATTTGTAGACCAAGCAAGGGCCCATGGACCCTTAGGCGAACTATTGTTTAGTGGATTACTAGATAGATAGGCCCGTGAATGGTCATGGGCTATGGGCTCCAAACTATGGAGAAGAATTTTCCACTTGAATTTGGCAACTATTTTTGAGAAAAACACAATAATTTTTTCGATTTTAGAGTTTATGGATTAGCCTTCTCATTGTTTAGACGTATGCTAGTATCAAGCTGCACGTCACATGTTTGCAAAGAAATGGAAAATGTTAGAAAAAAAAAGATTAATTGACAAAACTAATCAAAAATTAATGAATTTCCATACCATCCAAACGAAAGCTTGCAATTTATCATATTTATTTGAATTTTATCTTTTGCGTGTATATATAACATAAAGGAGAGAAAAAATGACACCAATCCCATATGAATCACACCTCAAGAATTACGTTAGAGACGAAGCGCCACAATACCATTTTATACAAATCCCGAGAAAATCACACCCAATGCCAATAGTATAGGAGAAGAGCTTGGAATCACAACCCCAATCTTGTGCCCGGAGTTTCTACAATGTCGCAGGTGGTACCGTTGAATCACTGTTGGTATCGTTGGTCGTAGGTGAAACGAAGAAGCATGATGCAACGAATGTAGATGGACGAATGATCAAGACCGTGCCAAGACCAAGACCTCAATTCTAAAGCAAATGACGAGGATCGATTGGCTTGTGCAAGGGAGTCTGTGGCTGAAACGCACCAGCGACTCATGCTTTGCATCAATTGCTCAAGCTCATGGGGAGTCTCGTCCTTCTAATAATTTTCCCCAAGAACCAACGCCTTTTCAGATCTCTCACTATGACTTCTCTTCCCCAAACGAGGAAATAGTCAAAATAAAAAACGCTAGTTTTATAGGTTATAAAAAAAAAATGTCCAATATATGTTTTCGCACGAATATTGAATCGCCCATATGATATTAGGGAATATGGTTATTAAATAATCTATAAGTTTATTGTCAAAATCCTAAAAAGTCTCTAACTTTGACTCTAATCCTCAATTCTATCATAAACTTTCTTTTGTCTCATAAAAAATGACAAAAGAACGCCTCAAGTGCCAAAAGTTGACACAAATGAATACTTAAGTGCCAAAACTTACAAAAGTGCACTTAAGTGCCACTTTTTATGAAAAATTGGACACTTGAGTGCCACATCCAGCGAACCTCACTGAAAATCCTACATGGCATTTTTTTATTAATTTTTTTGCTTACGTGGCTCGGAAAGTTGACTCAGCAAATCACACACAAATACGATGTCGTTTTGGTATAATTCGAATTTTAATATAATAATTAATTAAATTAAATTTTAAATAATTAATTAATTAATTAAAAAAAGGGGGGGAGGAGGAGGAAGGAGGCAGCCGGCGGTTGAGGGCTCAGAGGAAAACAGCCCACAATATTACAATCATATGGAATCGCCCACAATTTAATTACATGATTTCATTGAATCAATCTATATCCGATCACTAATCGCTTATAACAATGCCGTATTGACCCTTGTTGATTATCACGGTCGAGCAGTTGATCTCTGATCAAATTCTCAAGCATGTCGTATTTATATCCCTTAACGGATTCACCTAATAGATTAGTTAACTCGTAAGTGGCCAACTCAGAGAAAAAGGACCATAGGCACGTCGACAAAATGCCTATTTCATATGTTCGAAACGGGGTCGAATTTCAGGATATCACAAGGCCCTTATCTACTTCCTCCCCTTCAGCGTGGTCATGCTTGTCTAATACCTCTACAAGGCCGAGTCCTGGGAGACACACACCATTGGGCAGGCCGTGGTTGACTACATTGACGTCGTTCGCCACCAAGCACCCAATCTGGAATCGGAGCCTCGGGGCCAACCACTTCATGCTCTTTTGCCACTGTTGAGAATGCAGCGCTGCAAATGCTTAGAAGGAAGCAGCGGGAAAAAACTTAGCAACTAAAGTCAACTGGAACAAAGGAAATAGAGGATTGGCGTGAAGAAGGAGCGATCAGTTGAATTAGAAGGGTGTAAACTACATTGTTTGCTTCACCAGAGTTGTTTCTTGTACACATATGCATGAGCTCTATTTTCTATTATGTGTACGCTAAGCTGTCATTCAAGGAGTGGTTGGTTTAGATGTAGAAGTTATTCCTCTGTTGTTATATATAAGCATGTAAAAACAGATCGGGTCAACACCGAGCTCTCAGATGAAAAGACTATGAAAGAAAGAAGAAGATGAGCTCTTCAGCAAGCTCTCTTCTCATTCAACTTCCACTACTTCCTTCTACATTAATTTATCTTCATGGTATCAGAGCCATTCTCTGAGTGCTCAAGATACACACTAGTTCATGGCTGCAAGAGCTCCCAAATTTCCTTTGCCTATTCACGTAAACTTGAGCAATTTTGTCACAATTAAGTTCACTGAAGATAATTTTCTTCTTTGGCAAGCTTAGTTTCACATATTTCTCCGGAGTCAGGAGTTGTTTAGGTTCATCAATGGTGAGGTTTCACCACCACCATAGAAGATACGGGTAGATGTCAACGATAAGGCAGTTGAAGAACCAAACCCTAATTATGCAGATTGGATCAGAACCGATCAACTAATTTCCTTGTGGATCGATGGAGTCGTATTTGAGAATATCCTGTGTAACGACCCAGGCCCCACTATGTAATATTGTCAACTTTGGACACCGAGCCCTCACGGCTTTAAAACGCATTACGCAGGGATAGAGGGCCATCCCTCAGGCCTTCCCTCTCCTAAGCCATAATATTGTCCGCTTTGGAGGCCCGGCCCATCGGCCGTCCTCCTTCACGGGTTTGTTTTCGGCACAACAAAAGCGTACGTGAAACATGTTACACAGATTTAGAGGGATCCAAACCTTTATAAACTAATCCAGGACTCCCCCCTAAGCAATGTGGGACTAGGGAGGACCCCTTCCTCTTCCCTGCACACGTCCAGGGGCCGAGGTGCGGATGCACCGCCATCCCTTAAGAGCATAGCGTCCTCGCCATGGCTCCACACGTAGTTGAGAGTTGACTCTGATGCCATTTGTAATGACCCGGGCCCCACTATGTAATATTGTCTGCTTTGACACCGAGTCCTCACGGCTTTAAAACGCATTACGTAGGGGCAAAGGGCCATCCCTCGGGCTTTCCCTCTCTCAAGCCATAATATTGTCCACTTTGGAGGCCCGGCCCATCGGTCGTCCTCTCTCACGGGTTTGTTTTCAACGCAGCGGAAGCATACATGAAATGCGTTACACAGATTTAGAGAGACCAAAGCCTTTATAAACTAACCCAGAACTCCCCCTAAGCGATGTGGGACTAGAGATGACCCCTTCCTCTTCCCTACGCACATCCGGGGACCGAAGCGGATGCACCACCATCCCTCCTCCCCGCGCACCGTCGCTTGGGCTATCACATCCTTGGGCTGATTATTAGATTGGAAACATCTTATGAGGTATGGCAAACTTTATTAAACCGATTTACACAAAAGTCTGTAGCTAGAGAATTTAAGCTAAGAGGGAAACTCCAAGCATGTCAAAAACGAAGTAGGTCATTATCCGAATACTTGAGAGAGTATAAGCTAATTTGCAACCAACTAAACGCAATCGGTAAGCCTTTGGATGAGATAACAAAGGTGTTCTGAGTCTTGGAAGGGTTAGGATCAAAGTATGAGAATTTTCGAACAAAAATGTATTGTTTGAAACCTCAACCGGATTATGATGAAGTTATTTCGCAAATGGAGAGATTTGAAACAAGGTTGCAAAATTACTCCTCAAACCAATATAATCCAAACTTCGCCTATTATGGGCAAAGGAATGTTGAAAGGAATCAGAATGTGGATAGTGAGATAGTTCAATCAAGTCTTGCCTTCGTAGGACAGAGAGCAAACGATAGGTTTTATGGAAATAGAGATGGAATTAGTTATGGTAGGGGTGGTCGAAGTTATAGTATTCGAGGTTGTGGTTATGGAAGAAATCAAAGTTATAGAGCTTGTGATTCGAACCAAGAACAAGAGGTTCAGGCTTATAAACCATAGCTGAGTAATTCTGGCCAAGGATTTCGGCCTTATGCAGGTGCTCACAAAGATATTAGGAAGTTAAGTCATATCCTCCCATGAACTCCTCACTTAAAAATAGTCAAGATGATAAAGCAACATGAGGTGCAAGAGTGATATGTCAAATTTGCAAACGACCAGGACGCGATGCACTTCGATGTTGGTATCGCTTTGATAATTCCTTCTAAGATCAAAACATTCCAACAGCACTTGCTATAACAACCTGAGCCCTACTATGTAATAGTATCCGCTTT
This sequence comes from Eucalyptus leucophloia subsp. euroa, assembly GCA_017140325.1. Lineage (NCBI taxonomy): Eukaryota > Viridiplantae > Streptophyta > Magnoliopsida > Myrtales > Myrtaceae > Eucalyptus > Eucalyptus leucophloia. The sequence continues at coordinate 8,469,108 of CM029468.1, read as the reverse complement.
GGACACTGAGTCCTCATAGCTTTAAAATGCATTACGTTCGGGGACCGAGGCGCGGACACACCGCCATCCCTCCTCTTCGCACACCGTCACTTGGGCTGTCACACTCTCCACCCCTTAGGAGCATAGCGTCCTTGCTGTGGCCCCACACGCGATTGGAAGTCGACTCTGATACCATTTATAACGACCGGGCCCCATTGTGTAATATTGTCCGCTTTGAACACTAAATCCTTACGGCTTTAAAACGCATTATAATTAGGACCGAGGCGCAGACACACCGCCATCTCTCCTCCCCACACACCGTCGCTTGGGCTATTATACTCTCCACCCCTTAGGAGTATAGTGTCCTTGCTATGACCCCACACATAGTCGGAGAGTCGGCTCTGATACCATTTGTAACGACCCGGCCCCATTATGTAATATTGTTTGCTTTGGACACTTAGTCCTCACGGCTTTAAAATGCGTTGTTTGTGAGTAGAGGTGTGAACCCAGCCACTCTCATCCAGCCCAATATTGTCTGCTTTGAAGGCCCGACCATCGCCATCCTCCCTCACGGATTTGTTTTTAGCACAACGAAAGCGTACATGAAACGCATTACATAGATTAGAGGGACCCAAGCTTTTATAAACTAGCCCAAGACTCCCCCCTAAGCGATGTGAGACTAGAGAATGACCCCTTCCCCTTCCTTACACACGTCCGGGACCGAGGCGCGGACACACCGCTATCCCTCCTCCCCGCGTCGCTTGAGCTGTCACACTCTCCACCCCTTAGGAGCACAACGTTCTCACTGTGACCCCACACACAATTGGAAGTCAGCTCTAATACCATTTGTAACGACCTGAGCCCCACTATGTAATATTGTCCGCCTTGGACACTAAATCTCCATGGCTTTAAAACACATTCATCCTAGTATGAAATATATATTTGTTGTATATAGAATACATATTTAATTTTATGTTATAATTTAGTATTTTTATTTATTACATATTGTAGGGATATTAGGACTATATAATAAAAATTGATTAGAGGAAAATTCAATATCAAATTTATTTTAATCGGATTGGAATAGAAATTTTATATACCGCCATCCCTCCTCTCTATGTACTTTACCAAACGCGCCCTAAATCTCCATGGCTTTAAAACACATTCATGTAATATTGTCCACTTTAAATATTGTTCACTTTAAACACTAAGTACTCACGGCTTTAAAACGCATTATCTGGGGTAGAGGCATGAACCTGGCCACCCTCATCCCAACCCAATATTGTCCGCTTTGGAGGCCTGGCCACCGCTGTCCTCCCTCATGGATTTGTTTTCAGCGCAGTGGAAGCGTACGTGAAACACGTTACACAAATTAAAGGGACCCAAACATTTATAAATTAGTCTAGGACTCCTCCCTAAGCGATGTGGGACTGGAGAAGGATCCCTTCCCCTTCTCTGCACACGTCCAGGGACCGAGGCACAAACGCATCGCCATCCCTCCTCCCCATGGACCGTCGCTTGGGCTGTCACATTGAGTATTTGTGAGCTCAAAATTACAAAAGAAACCAACCAACAGCCTCCTCTTGACCATCGACCACCGCCTGAGCCAGTGCTGTCTGCTCATCCGCCTATTCCCGCTCGTCCCGCTAGTCTCGTCGCCCAGCTGTGTCCCCGACCCACCTTAGGCCACTTTCGAAGGCCCCTGGTCACCGCCCAAGCCATCGGAGCAGCCACCGTCACCCGATGTAGCCACCGCCAACCCTCCTCGCCATTTCAACCTTTCCCATCACCATTCCAGCTTGCTCGGCCTTGGAGCAAAACCGAACAACCAGCAAGGGCTTTAAGGTTTCTAAGCCCGTTTTCAAGCCTGCTCAGTCCTCCGTTGATGTCGCCGCAAGGTTGTTTATTGCCCATCTTTGCATTGCCGTTGTCGTGGGCTCACTAGAACACTAAATTGATGAGTTTACTTGCTAAACTCTACTTAGGGAGTTAATGATGCTTAAGGGATAATTAATTTAGCTAATTAGGGTTTAGGTGGTTAGTTAGAATATATTAGTAATTTAATTATTCGTTTGTGCATGTTAGGTAGTTAGAACGGATACATTAGGGACTAAAGTAGTCGTACTATTTATCTAGATAGGTTCGAAAATTTTCTAGGCCCGTTTAGGTGGTTAGATTAGTGTTTCCGGCCTAAATTGCTATTTATTGCATTTAAATTGAATTATTTAATTATTTTTGGTATTTATTTAATTATTTGATATTTTCCAAAAATTATACTAGGATAGCCGGTGACAGGAATTTCATGCTGGTTGCAATGGTGTGCTCAATTTATGCAATTGAGTGTTTATTTGTACAAATTGAGTGGTGATTGAAATTTTGGTTATTTATTCCAAAATAGTGAAATTTTGATATTTAATTAAAAAATCCTGCGTGTTGTGTTTTAACATCGGAAATGGTTTTATATACTATATAAAATAGTGGGATTTTAAATTGGAGGAAATCATTTTTTCTAGGTCGATTTGACCGTGTACCCACACACAATTATTTTTATTGAGTGTTTTTAATACGAAGAAAATGGACCAAGTGCATTATCTTAATCGAGACATTTGAGTGCAATGCACGATGTCTTTGGCCTTAATTGAGTGGATGTGTGTTGGTTAAAAAAAAACCCGTCACAAGCATTTACACCAGACGTTACCCTTATATGGGATGCCCCTGGATGACGGAAGCCGGTCGCAATAGATTCTGGACCTATGCTCCTTCGAGAAAGCCATCTAGGAAAGACGTAGCCGTGCTCAATGGGGTGAGATGACACCTGGCTATGCTAGAAGACCGCCGAACATCAAGTAGGTCGTGCCTTGAGCCGAGATCAAAATTAGGAACGCATGAATTGAGTTTAATACATCGGGTTATGGAACAAAATTGTGTGATACGGTGTGACACCCTGAACCCTTCGCAAGTCGTCACCAGCGCCAATGTTACTCCTTATTACCTTTCTATCCTTTAGAAGATGCATCGTAATTCATAGACACATTTTTTTTTTTTTTTACAAAACGATCCCAGTGCGACTCATTAGCGGAAGCAAATTAAATATCACATCTCTCCCCCTACCAACCATGATACAAATACACACCACTAAACATTAGGATTTTATAAACAAGCGACGACACTTTATTTACATATTCTTTCAGAATGGGACTTCTTTTCGGGTCAATACATAACAAGGAAAAACTAGGACTCTGCCATGTCCAGCCTAAAACCTTAAAAAGATCCTCGACCCTCTACATTACACGTGTACAATCCCCCATCATGTGTGTCGGCTAACTAACTCCAAAAAGGATCCAGCTCCTACTCGTCGCGCACGGTCTCATACCCAACCCGGTGCATTAGGCGGTGACGGTGGCAACATCCCTCGCATCGCTCCATCCCGACGAACATGAACGGATATAAACTCCTGAATAACAGGGCCCCCAACCAGGCCCACATCGTACATCACTAGACAACGTACTCGAATAAAACCAGTCCAGGGAACAGAGGGACAATCTATCTCAGCACACTCGACCTCTACATCGGATCATGTAGAAATGTATGACGGGGCAGGAATCGGCATACTAGCTAATCTGAAATGTTATCCCCAAAAGGGGTGAGTATAACCACTCAGCAGATAGGAAAATCCAATAACAACTCAATGCATCAAGCAATTCATACATGCATTGCAAGCGTTACTTACCTTGAAGCCATGCGTATACTATCATGCATCATCATATCATACATGTCATCATCATCATGACATCATCACATTACACATGTTATCATACCATATCACCATATATCATTATCATTATCATGCACATCATCATGCATATCATCATGCATATTATCATATATCATCCTCACCATCAACATCATTCATATCATCATGCATATTATCATCATCAATCATCATCATGCATATCATCATCATTACCATGCATATATTGTCATGCATAATGTCATGCATATATCATCATGCATCATGTCACACATATATCACCATGGATGATTTAGTTCCAGTTTCATCTTGGACTACATTTCTCATTCCCGGACTAATGTTTGCATCCCACATGTATCCAAGATACAATTATAGATCATCCGGCTCCCCCACTCTCCGGGCATCTCGTACCCCAACTGGCATCACGAGGACCCTCCGGGCATGCATCATGATACAACCGGGCATCCAACACAAACCTCCGGGCATGTATCATGACACAACTGAGCAACCGGCCGCACCCTTCAGGCCAAGCATCTCGCACCCAATCCGGCATCGCGAGGTATCCATCGGCATAATTACCATGCCGAGCTTCCGACTCCCCCACTCTCCGGGCATCTCGATACCACTCCGTCTCCCGAGGACCCTCCGGTATTCAGCCATTCATGACCACCGGGCAACCAGCCGTATCCTTCTAGCCAGGCATCCCGACACTTCGGGCATCGTCGGCTCACCTCCGACGGCTTCCTCATTTATCTCAATTCACATCATTATGATTCAATTTATCATGGCATGTGAGGTGATGACAAATCAAGATCATACTCATCATTGAATTCATACATGCATTACAATTCCATGTCATATATATACCAAGACTTTATCACAAATGCATCTCGATTCAATGTCATATACATACCAAGACTTTATCATACATGCAACTCAATTCAATATCATACACATACCAAGACTTTATCACACATGCAGCATGAGTTACTTAAATGGAATTTATGGCCAATAAAATAATTCATTTTATTTATTTATTCATTTATTTATGATTTATTTATTTATTATTTTTATTATTACTATAATTTCCCAAAATTATCAAAATTCAAGAAATTATTAAACAAACCCATAGGATGGTAATTATTTGTAGAATTCATGGCCAAATTGAATTTTTACAAAATCTCATAATTTTCCCAAAACATCCTATGCTTCTCGGATGAAACCAGAATGCACGGTTTCCGAATAAATTCAATTAAAATATCCATATGGCCTCCAAAAATTATAAAATTTTACTGGATTATAGCCAAGACATTTTTCGTACAACTTTCATGAAGAACTCCAAGCCAGATTACTTATAGATTATTTTATTCAACCTCACGAAGCTTCTGGACCCGTTACCGCATCGTCCAGTGCCTCCATCTCCGAAATATTGAGATTTCACCTACCTATTCTCTTTCTTTTTCTCTGAAATTTGGTATGTTATGTGTCAAGATGTCCTTTACAAGTTTCATGAAGAGATCCAGGTCAAATAACCATATTATAGTCATCATTTAGGTCCTTGAAGTCTCGGGTGTCTCAGAACACATCACCAGAATTATTGTCTTCAAGATCTAGTCGATTAACCAAGCTATACTTGTTATTTTCACTTCAAATTTGATTATGTTGTAGTTTAAGATGTTCCCTACAACTTTCATGAAGAAACCGAAGTGAGATTCTCAACAAAAACCAACATGCAACCATGAATCCAGCGAAAGGTCAGTAAAAACTCTCCAGATCTGAGGTCTCCGTAAGATGAGACTTTAACCCCTCAAATATCCATAATTTTCCACGAAATTTTAGTATGTTGTAGTACAAGATGTTAGCTACAACTTTCATGAAGCCATTGAAGACAAAATCGGACTCCAAACACACATGCAAGCTCAAACGAGTTACTGACTCACACGATCCGAGCAAGAACAGTCACACGACTTAATATCGGTTTTTCTCACTTAAAACACCCAAAATCTAACATGCAAACAACATACAAGCATGCAACAGAAGCTAGAGGACTCCCACTTTCTAGGATGGCCTTATAACACGGCGGCCCTCCTCGTGCTTAGTTGAAACTTGCCTATAAACCAACCAATGCATGGCCTTCCTTTTTGCCACTTGTCTTCTTGAATTTTGAATTTGATTTGGGCTTCTTGGGCTTGGGCTTTTGGGCCATGTGGGCCTAATTGGGCCGACTATCTTGGCCCATTACAAGCTTAGGCCAATGGGCCTAAGGCCCATCCTAAAAAATTGACTTTTCCTCTTCTTTTTTTTTTTTGAAATTCCTTTCTATAAATATTTTTAAATTTCAATTTTTCATCTTGGCCAAGGTCTTATAACATTTTATTTATTGAAATTTAATTTTGAGCTTGATTACTACTCATTATTTTGTGGTTGTATGTGCTTGGCTTTATTTTGGATTGTATGCGTGTCATAACAACATTATAACCAGGGTGCTTAGTTGAAATTGAGTGGCGTTCAGAGTTGATTGAGGATTACTAGTTTCATTATTTTGTGGTTGTTTGTATGATTATGCAGGGCAGATCTGAAACAAGGTAAGTTATGGTTGTATGCCTGGTTAGGACGCGTATTACCCTCCTAATTGAGGTTTAGAGCGTGAACTCATTGAGATTTATATCTCACTCCATCATGGGCTCAATTCTTTTCAGGACCATAGAGTGGAGGATCTGGAGCCAAGCTGAGGGGATCCGAGATGTAGGTTTGTTAGGACACCTTTTGGAGATAGACCTTTTTGTAGAATTTTATATATGACTCAATGTGTATAAAAACATGTTTTGGTTGTGAACATGTTTTCCTGCTTTTTATCCCATGTTGTTGATGTCAGGGGATTTATTTGTTCACTTCCGCATGTGTAATAAAATCAATGGGTCAGTGGCGCATCCTAGGACGTCGCAATTTTATCAACCACCGAGAGATGGGCACTCGCTCGAGGTTCGAGGCGCAACAACATGCCAGGACAAAACATATCGAAATTGATTTCCATTTTGTTCGCAAGAAACTATCTCTTGCTTCTCTGAGTGTACAATATGTTCTAAACAACTACCAAATTGCTGTTATTTGTACTAAAGCACTATCCAGACGGGACCATTGCATCATACGCACCAAACTGGGTCTAGGGTTCAAACCCACACCTAGTTTGCAGGGGGATGTTGAGAATGCAATGCTGCAAATGCTTAGAGGGAAGCAGCACGAAGAAACTCAGCAACTAAAGTCAACTAGATTAGAGGAAACAAAGGATTGGCGTAAAGAAGGAGCAATCAGTCAAATTAGAAGAGTGTAAACTACGTCGTTTGCTTCAATAGAGTTGTTTCTTGTACACATATGCATGAGCTCTATTTTTTGTTATGTGTGTGTTGAGCTGTTATTCAAGGAGTGGTTGGTTTAGATCTAGAAGTTATTCCTCTGTTGTTATATATAAGCATGTAAAAACAAAACGGATCAACATCAAGCTCTCAGATGAAAAGACTATGAAAGAAAGAAGAAGATGAGCTCTTCAACAAGCTCTCTTCTCATTCAACTTCGACTACTTCCTTCTATATTAATTTTTCTTTAGCCACGACTAGGTAATGATGCTGAACATCGTGATTTCGAGACCGGTCGAGAACAAGTCGATTTTCACCGTTTGACCTTCTTTGCACGAAAGAAATATAAGATGGGATTGCCGTTGAACAATTAGCTTTGCTGCCTTAGTATCCAGAGAAAAATAAGATGCATTGATATGAGGTTTGGTTATTTGAATTCAAGCAAAAGAAAAAACTGTTTTTATCCTTCGCCATCTTGTCAAATTTTCTTTTTTAAAATCACTAAGATTATAACAGAGTTTAAATGTTAAAAGAAATGAATCACAAGATTTTGATGAGTTAAAGGTAAAATGCCAGCCACTTCAAACAAATTAGTCATGTTACTACTTCAGAGAATAATGTTGAGTGTCCATGCTGCGATTTCTAACCTCGGTATTCAAATATGTGGAGCTTGAGACAAACGTCATGCTCTTTTGTATAGCTCAATAGATGATGTATTAATCTACAAGAAAAATCAACATGTACGAAATTCAAGCTAAATCATTTTTTTTTTGAGCGAGTAAATATCATTCCATTCATAAATTATAATTATAAATAAATAAAATTACAAATAAAGGCTTGAAAAGTCTTCATTTTCTTAAACAATGGCTTGAAGTGGACATTATTTCAAAAAAATGGTTTGAAATACTCTCATTTTCTTAAATAAGAATTTGAAGTAAATCTAGTTTCAAATAAAAACCTGAAGTACCCATATCATCTCAAAAAATAAGCCTAAATTAATCGGCTGTGAAGGGCAATTTCATCTTATAAAATTTTAAATTTTTCCTTTTTTTCTTTTTTTATAGAAATTTTTTTTTAAAAAAAGGAAAACATGGGCGAGTTGCATCTTTTCCTTTTTATTAAATTTTTAATCTAAATTAAATTAAATTAAACTTGTGTTTCGATGAAAATATATTTAATCGGTTGGAATATGTTGTTAGTCAATAAGATTAGGCCTTAATGTGAAATAATCATGATTACTTCAGGCTTTTCTTTGAAATTAATATGGCATGATCAGGCTTTTATTCGAAATAAGATTCACTTAAGGGTGTGTTTGATAATGTTTCTGTTCAAAAATTGTTTCGGGGAACAGAAATAAAAAAATTTATTTCTCAGAAGTGTTCCTGGGATCAAGAAATAAGTTTTTCTTGTTTCTTGTTTTTATTTTTGAAAACAAAAATATAAACAAACACGTTTTTTTTTAATCCCCGGAATAAAAGAATAGAAATTGTGTTTCGGAGAAAAAAAAATACAAACAAACAAGCCCTAATGTGAAATAATTATGATTACTTCAGGCCTTTCTTTGGAACTAATATGACATGATCAGGCTTTTATTCGAAATAAGATTCACTTAGATCTTTATCTGAGAAATCGATAGTACTTCGAGCATTTATTTGGAATTTTGTCATTTAAATGGGTTGCCTTTTTCAGAAAATTCCGGAACATTAATTTATTTATTTAAAAAAAATGAAAACTTGTTTTCCAAAGAAAAGGAAAAAAGTTGCCATCGGTTTTCCCCCCCTTTTCAAACGCACGTCAATCCATCATTTCCCTCTCTCAGCCCCAGCGCCTCCTCCTCTCCTCCCCTCCCTTCTCTCTCTCTCTCTCTCTCTCTCTCTCTCTCTGTGCCCACCGATCGAACTCGGAAACACCCCTGTCGGCCGCCGGCAATGGCGTCGAAGGACCTCCCCTCCGACGACCCCGCCGCCAACACCGAGACCGGCGGCGAGACCGTCGCCGCCCGGCGGAAGCGGTCCCGCCGCGTCAGCTTCGCCGACGTGGAGATCACCTCCGTCCACATCTTCAAGCGCGACGAGGACTACTACGACACCACCCCTCCCTCCGATCCTAACCCCGACGGCCCGGGTTCCGCCGACGCCGGGGAGGCGCGGCCGCTGTTCAGGGATCTGGGGGACCACAGCGACGACTCGAGGGAGCTCACGCCGAGCGGGGAGTACGGGAAGGAGGACGGGGAGGAGGAGGAGGAGGAGGACGCCGATGAGGTCGGGGTCGGCAGGAAGTCGTTCCTCAGGCCGATTGGGTCGCCGTCTCCCGGGAGCAGCACGTTCGGCTCCGCGACTTCGAATGAGTTTTGCATTTCTAGTGCGATTTTTAGGTCACCAGAGCTTTGGCTTTGAACAAAAACGTTGTAGGGTGGAATTCGCGGTGCACAGCAAGCAGACTTGGTGAAAATTGGTGGGAAAGATGTTTAGGCTGTGAAGCAAATGCGGCTATGCTTCAAATTTTTGCACTAGAACCACATATTCCTTCTAAGATCTGATTTTGCGTCCCTCTCTCTCTCTCTCTCTCAGCTGTGGCATGATTTCTGAAGATCGATTTTTTTTTTTTTCACCCGTGAAGCACTATGTTTCTTTTGTCCTTCGAGTATAAGTGTGCTTCGTCAAGGCCCAAAAAAAAAAAAAAAAAAACAAAAAAAAAAAAAAAACAAATTTTTTTGGCCCTCATGTTGGCCGTGAAGTTTTGTTGTCCTGACTGGTGTGTCGTCTGCTGTTGCTATTTCTCAGAAGACAATTTCTTTGGTCCCGTCTCCGCGAGCTTTATTAGACCTGGAAGGCTCTCTGACTCTGCTGCTTCAGATGAAAATCATGATGTTACGATGGACTCTACAGCGTTCTCAATGCATTTCCGCAGCCTTGCAAGATCCAACTCTGGCATGGAGAAGACGCCAACGAGCATTCATCTGACCTTTGATGAGAAGACACCGTCCGAAAAAAATACCTCTGCTAACTCTGGAAGTTTTATGATGCTAACAAATGCTAGGAAGCTGAGTCCAGAATCTGCATGTCCAATGCATAATGTTCAGAGTGACGGTAAAGATTCGAATGAAATGAGCCTTATCGGGAATAATCCAAATAGGTATGACTATGGTAGACTTTCTCCTACCTTGGATGCCCTCCTGGCGGAAGGCAGCCAGGATTTGCAAGCTCTTCCCGGTTTTGATGTTCACAATGCAAATGCATCAGCTACTTTCGAGGTTTTCAATGCTGATGAGGGTAGAAGCAGTAAGGAGAATGTCAAGGGCTCTGCAGATAACATAATGAGCTCTATGGGCACTGATGGAACCAATCAGATAACTGTTGCAGCTTATCATGAATTAGACAAGGCAAATAGTGCTTCTGAAGGAATGTGTATTGAAAATGTTAGAAGTGATTTATCTAATATGGTTGACAGTTTCATTCTCGATGCTCCTGTTTATCAGCATGTCCATACTCCTAATCAGACACTAAAAGTAAGAACATTGTTCTTGTCTATATTTTATTTGTTTATTTCCAGATTTGGTTTTTGAGTTTTAAATTTTGACTAGCTAAAACCACTCGGGCTTTACCGGGGCATCTAGGATATGTGCACCATCCTGGTACTTTTGAGTTTGATTGGTCTGAGAAACTAACGGTAGAATGGAAGTGTCTTTGGTCGCACGTAGCAGCCATCTGCTGCAGCTATATGCAGTATTACATGCTCTAGTTTAGGAGTAGCTTATGAGATGATAAAATGCATATAGTGGATGATGGATGTCTGTTGCTGAGACTGCATTTTATGAACAACGATGTACAATTCCACAATTGATTTTTCAAAATGTCCTTAGAAAGGCGGGTCCCAACACATCGCTAGATCAGAAATGTTAGGACATGTACTTGTTTTTTTTTTTTTTTTTTATTAACGCTCCTCCTGATCTGCGAACGAAGTGACGACATCGAAATAAAGCCCAAAAAACGCCACAATCAGATGGTACACATGCACAAGCCCAGTGGAAATACGATAACCTCAAGAACCTACAATTAATTGAACAATTAATACTAATTGAAACATACAAAAAGAATCATCTAAATCCTAAGCTTCAATTGTGCAGTTTTGAAGGGATTTAAAGCGCCGATTGATGCAACAAATTAGTCAGCAATTGTGCAATTTTTTATGGAATACTGTATCATGTAAGCAAAGCATGCAGGGCTAATTGGCTTCGGGATGGAACCGAGAACCGGACCGGACAAGATTGGTTGGTTCCCCCGGTTTGACCGAGACCGGCCCTTTCTTTTCCTCAATTTCTTCTAAGAAGTAAGAACTCTTCCTTTTTAACAAAAATCCAACAAAGAGACGTGGCGAGACTCGATCACGACAACCTCACCTACACGAACTCGAAATCCAACGGAGTCAAACACCGTTGATTCTAGCAGATTCGCCAACCATCCGCAACAGAAATCGAAGCAATAACAAAGTAAGCGAAGTGCCATCACATTGAGGCGAGCGTGAGAGAGAGGGAGGCGCCGCCGCGAGGGAGGGCTGGGAGGCGAGGGGGTGATCATGATGCCGCGGCGGACGGCCGTAGAGTATCCGGCGGCAAAGAGGCTAGGGTTTCTTTCCATCGTATCCGCCAATTACTTTCCTATTTTAAAATAGAAGAAAATTACAACAACGAAAAAAAAAGGAAAGAAATATAATGGCAATACCAGTCCGGTCCGGGTGATCCGGTTCCTTGTCTAGAACCGGAAACCGGACCGGTTATTTCTTGTTTTAAGTAACTTTTTGTTTCTTATTATTAGGTACAATTTTGTTCATTCTTATAATTAGTTCACCCCATTATGATGTAATTGTTTCAATTTAAACAGTAATTTTTTTTTTTTGTTCTTGTATGAAAACGTCCATTTTAATATCGTTCTTCCAATTTAATGTGCAAACATTTCTCATATTGATGGAAAATCATGTTAATATCATTTTCGAATCTATAACAATGATAGAGAATTATTTCATGTGTTTTCAAAGAAAACAACACCATATATTCTTTTTATCTTCTATCGTACAATTTCGTGAGCGTAGGTGTAGGCAGTAAAGGAGCACGTATGCGCAGGTGCCGGAGTGAAAGCCAGTTGCTAGCTAGGTGCGCTCGAATCCCTTGACTTTCTTCCAGACAAGTCACGTAGTACTGGTACGTGTGTAGAGAAAGGGTCTCCCCTTGAGGAGAAAACATAATCCCTCGGATTTCATTTCGTTTGGAAATTATGTTTAGGGGGGAGAAGCCATCCTCAACTAAAGCGGCTTCCACTCTCTTTTCTATCAAGAGTTGGGCATTGATCATGCGATCTATTGATTCGACGGGTAGGTTTTTACCGATCGAAGGAACGAGCGAGCGCCTATAAAGTTCTTTTCTTCGCTCTAAATCGGATAAGTGAAGACCCACCTCAAAGGGGGCGGGCGCTGGGCCTTCTTTCTTTGAGTCACTCGCTCCGGGGAGATCTTCTTTTCTTTGGTAGGGATGGGACTAAAGAGCTCTAACAGAAGAGCGGCAACAGCTTATCCGAAAAAACCTGTTCTCTTATCGAAAAACGTCTCGCTTTGAACATTCTCCTTTATCGGGATCCTAGCCCAACCAAGGGTTCTAGAGAAAATTCATTATTGACGGAGTTTTGAAATACACTGTACAATAACTGATTACTAAGGGCAAATTAACTGTAAATGTTTTAATTCACTGCCTTATATGTAAAAGCTTAACAATATTAGGTGTATAAGAAAGTTTTTAATCACGTATGATATTGCTATAGATACGAGGAATACTTTCTTATTAAATTTTTGCTAATCACATAAATAAATTATTAATTACTTTAAACTTTTTACCTATATTAAAAGTTGAAAACCATCTCAAAAATCTAGTAGTTACTAACTTTTTTATAGGAAAAAATTAACATGAAATCAAGAACTCCCTAAGTTAGATAGGTTGAAATTTTTGTTTATCATTGTTATTACATAAAAGATATAACTAACTACTTATAAGTACATAATATTATCAATATAATAAATACAGAAAAGAAGTAACTTTATGTTATTACATACTTACTTTAGCATATTATAAAAGTTATTTACTATGTAGATAAGTCTTTTTTTTTTTTGTTCGAAACTATGTAGATAAGTTATTAGCTACAAGGATGACCAATTTATACAATAAAAAAATTGATTTTTCCTCTTGGAAAAAATCATAAAAGAATATATAATCAGAATCTTTTAGATACATATAAACTTGCTTTCAATGTACCAAGGCGCAAATAATAGAGTGAAAAGTTTTCACAAAAAAAAAAAAAAGAGAGAGTGAAAAGTAATTGTTCGTGAAATTCTAAATGCGATGAACGTGTTATAACACAAGTAATATAACAATGAGAAAGGATATCGTGTCACGGAGATTGATGATTAATAAACCAATTAAATATTAAAAATGAATTAATTCTAAAATTTATTTGACATCAAAATAGAATGGAGAATAAATTAAAATTGACAAACGCACAAAAAAAAATTCGAAATTAAATGCAGTAAATCAATTAAATAAATATGTTAGAGTATCCGATTTCACCATAATCATTAAATATGAATTTCATATTATCATGCATATAAGAACGATATCAAACATGTGATAGCAAAATTTTCAAATGTATTTACTATTTTATCTCTAGGTATAACAAATCTAAACAGTTTATCAATCCACTATATCTCTAGGTGAATTTAAATAAACATAAGTGCATTAAAATCTATGAATATTCTCAGTTTACAATGAATCTTTGGAATCACCTTATTATCGAAAGCTACACAAATAACATAGTATATCTCCATTCACATTTGATTCATGGTTATATATCATAAGAAGTAATTGCATATTATCACTTCTTGATCTCAAACATATATATCAGATCATTCAAATGATGGCCAATCATCTAAAAGTATTCAGCGCAATAATATATAACTCACATGATTAAAATCACTTGCAACACATAAAAATCATGAAATTCATATCATCTTGGTCAAGTTACATCAAAGAATAAGAATTCTATCACCACTTTCGTTTTTTCTTCAAAATGCTTGAAAAACTCTCTAAACAATGAAAAATGATCTAAAAATAAAAACCTAGTCTCCCGAAGCTCTTAATGTTCTCCTATTTATAGGATACATCCGAGACTCATATCTTAAGGAAATTGCTTATTTTTTGCATAAACTTAAAGAATAAATCAAAGAATTCCTTATTTGATATCCACATTCAAACTATTTCCGATAAAATTAGGGAATAAATCACAGGAATCCTAATTTGATATTCATCTTCCAACACTTTCTCATTTGAATTCCCCAATCAATAAATTCTTCCTTTCCTTCTTTTTGTCATTTTTTCCTCATTTTCTCTATGTCTCATTGTGTTATATAAACAATGAAAATTTAAATAAATAGAAGGAAATCCAAATATTTTCTCACATATATTGCACTATTTGTTACCTAAAATAGGTAAAATAAATCTATATTGTAATCAATGGACTTATTTCAATGAAATTTTTCAATATAAATAGTTACAAAATCTAAAAATAATATTATGTGTTCAATGTTGGATGACTAATATGTGTTTGAATTTAGTTCTATAATTGAATCTTTTCACATATCAATCATTTTTTACATAAAAATTAAAATAATTAAAATATGAATATATTTTATAAAAGTTGTCCACGTTAGTGTTTGTGACATCCTAAAATTCAATCCCGTTTCGATAAAATGAAATGTGTATATTGTCGGCGCGCTTATGGTCCTTTTTTTTTTCTGAGCTGATCACTCACGAGTTAACTAACCTATTGGGTGAAGCTGTTAAGAGATATATCCGCGGTAAAATCCCTAAAAGCTACTTAATTTGTTGGATTGGACTAAAATCACGTCCGGTCGATTTTAACCATGAAATTTGATTCAGTTTTTGGAATCGAATATTCGAGCGTGTCACAATTCATTTTTAGGACCATCTCATCATTAGTCAAATTATTGATGAGTCCGAAATTTCAAGAAAGAAATTATCGGAGGAAAAATTGAAGACCAAAAGAAAATAGAAAGGGAAATGGAAAGAGAAAAGGAAAATAAGAATAATGGTATTATTAATTTCCCTTTTCTCTCTCTCCCTTTTCTCTCTTTTTCTTTCTCTCTTCTCTCTCCTCTCCCCTCCCCCTTGTGCGCAGCCCCTCCCCACCGACTGCCCCTGCTATCTTCCTCTTTCTTTTCTTTTTGACTTTTCAAACCCCTTTCTCTCTCTCTCTCTCTCTCTCTCTCTCTCTCTCTCTCTCTTCTTCCCCACCCCTCGTGACCGAACCAGCTTCTTCTCCTTCTTCTTTCTTTGTGTGCAAACCAGCGAACCGGAAGCAGAAGCGGAAGAGCTTGCCGAAGCCGTCGCAACCCGTCCCGCTGCCCCCGCCCGCGCCCATGCCCGCGCGTCCGCCGCTCGCCGCGTGCTCCGCCACCGCCCCTTCGCACCTCACCGTCGCTGCCGTGTGCCGTCCAGGCCGTTCGGCCTCTGTCCAGCTCGATTCGGCCACCTCCGGCCACCGCCTACCTCCGTCCGGCCACCTCGCAACCTCCCCGGCGTCCCCCTCACCCTCCGCCAGCCTCCCCTCGCCGTCTTGGCCATCGGAGCAGCTCCGGCCAACCCAAGTCCGCAACCCACCGAGTGGGTTTCCAGCAACTTTGGGCCCGCTTTTGGGCCGTTTCTAGGCCCCGAACCCAAGCTGTGCTTTGGGAAGTTTTGTTCCTCACGTCGCCCCGTTGGATTGATCCGATTTGCGCGATTCCTGTGAGTAATCTCACTAATCCTTGCTTAGTGGACTAATTACGCTTAAGGGTTGTTTAGTTTTAATTAATTAGGTTTAGATGGTTAGATTAGTATGGATTAGTGTTTATTAGTCAATTGTGATGCGAATTAGATAAATTGATTGTGCAATTAGCAAGTAGATGTAGTCTACTATTTATTGAAAGTATCTCGGGATTTTTCCCAACCCTAATCAGGCTTCAATTTGACAATTCGGGCCTAAGTGGAATTTTTGTTATTTAAATATTATTTTTCAGAATTAAATTAATTAATTATTTATTTTTGAAAATTCAACTGGGATGGCTAGTGACCAGAATATTATGCCGATGATCGTGGTGAAGTTCCTTTATTTAATCGGGCTTTATTTTGAGCTAAATTGAGTTTTTAACATTAATTATTTAATTTTTGAAATTAATTATTTATTTATTTATTTTTCAGAAATTAAGGTTGAGATGGCCGATGACCAAAATTTTATGCTGATGATCATGGTGCAGCCCATTTATTTAATTGGGCTTTATTTTGAGCTAAATTGAATTTTTAATATTTATTAATTAATTTTCGAAATTAATTAATTATTTATTTATTTTTTGGAAATTAAGGCTGAGATAGCCAGCAATCGAAATTTCGTGCTGATTGTCGTGGTACAATCCATTTATTTAATTGAGCTTGATTTTGTGCTAAATCAATTTATGAGTGATTTTAGGATTTATTCATAAATGATTGGATTTTGGTTATTAATTGGAAAATAATCGGGTGTCGGTTGACAGCACCAAAAGTGTTTTGGTGGGCTATAGAGAATGGTGGGAATTATGAAAAAGGAAATTATAATATTTTGGCTAAAGCCGATCGTATACCCACACACGATTATTTTATCGGGTATGATAAAAATAATGAGAATATTGGACAATGGAGATGATATACTATATCGGCCTTCGGGCGATATGTCAACTTTGGGTGAGCAGTATACCGGTATACTATATCAACCTACGGGCAATATGTTAGCTTTGGGTAAGCAGTATACCTTATTATCAGCTTTGGGCGAACAATATATTATCAGCTTTGGGTGAGCATATGGTATACTATATCGGCCTTCAAGCGATATGTCAACTTTGGGTAAGCAGTATACCGGTATAATTGTGCTTGAGATAATCAACCACATGTCGAATGCATGAAAATTTCTAAAGGCTACCCGGTAGGTTGGGCCGCGCTAGTATCGTGCCAAAGTGAAATTAACCGTGGAATTGAGATCGAATTCAGAAATTGGAAGTCTGGGTGTGTCACAAATCATTTTAGGATCATTGACTTATCTTTGGAAGATTTTTCATGCAATCAGAGTTCTTTGGCAAATTAAATCCGAGAATGGCTATTTTAGCTCGAGAAATTAGTAGGCCGCTTATGGTCGTGCTTTTGGGACTTAAGTTGGTTCTATAGACAAGTAAATATTTGAATTGAAGCGTGGTGACATCGGGTTAATTTAATTGAGCTTCAATTGGATGGAATTGATTGAGAAATGATTGAATTAAGTGTACAAAGTTTCATGCCCCGGCGGAAAAATAAAATGAACCTATTGAAGATAGTTGTGGAGGATTTGAATTTTAGTGAAAGATGACATCACCCTATGTCATGGTGGTTGGCCAAAGTGAAGAAGAGTTTGACAAGTGGAGGGTGGAGATTTAATCTCCAAAAAGGGGCCATCACCATCATCTTCAACCTTGGGTTTTGGAGAGAGAAAGAGGGGGTGCGAAGCTTGGAGGAGCTGCGTCCGCCCGACCGCCGCTCGGCCATCCGCTCGCCCGTCGTCGGAGTCGTCGCCGCTGCGCACCGTTGCCGCTCCGCCTTGGCCATCGGCCTCCGTTCTTCTCCTTTCTCTTCCGTCGGTTCTCTCCTCCATGGCTGCTGTGCGAAGTCCAGAAAACGCAGCAGAAGAGATCCGATTGCAGCAGCCTCCGCATAACCGGTCGGCCGTCCGCTCGTTGTCGCCGCCATTCGCCGTCGACGCCCGTCCGCACGCGAGCTGCTCCGTTCCTCTCATTCCCGCTTCCGTCGCCGCTAGCCGTCGTGCCTCCACCGTCCCGGGCCGCTCGTTCGTCGTCGCCGAGGCCGCCGGAGGCCCGCCTGGCCGCCGTGAGCCACCGTCCGAGCTGTCGCCCCTCTTCTCCGCCGGTTCCGCGCCCGAACCGCCGCCGTGCGGCCCTCCGTCCGACCCCAACCAGAAGCTGGAAAAATGGGTATGGCAGCGGGTGTTTGGCCCGTTTTGGCCGTCTTCCCGAGCCCGAATGCTCGGCCCGCTTTGAGGAAAGTCGATCCTCGCGTCGTCCTCGTCGTTTTGGTCCGCTCGGCTCGTCATTTGAGTGAGTTTAACTCACTAAACCTCGCTTAGAGGGTTAATTATGCTTTAGGTGTGCTTAGTTTATGCTAATTGTGATTAGGTGGTTAGTTTAATTTATTTAAGTGTGGGTTATATTAATGTGTTTAATTAGCTTAAAGTGAGTTTAATTTAAGGCTAAGTGAATGTTTATATTAATATAAGCCTTGATGTGACATAAAGGAATTTACTTTTGATTTATTTAAATATTTCGAAATTATTAAAATATTATTATTTAATTATTTTCGGAATAAATTTAATTATTTATTAAATTCCGAAAAATTTTGTCGGGACCCTAAATTCTCAGAATTTCGTGCCGATCACTGCTGTGTAATTAGATTTTGAAATTGACGATGGAATATTATTAATTGAGTGTGAATCGTGAAAGATGTGAATATTATTATTTAATTAATTTTCGGAATAACTTTAATTATTTAATAATCCGAAAAATTATTTTTGGACTCTAAATTCTCAGAATTTCATGCTAATCGCTGCTGTGTATTTAGAAATTGAATTTGATGAATGGATGTGGCAATTTGAGTGTTGATTGTGATAAATATGGATTTTATTCATAAAAACCCAAGTATCGGGTTTTGATGCAAAAATTGGATTTTAATTATTATATTAAATAGTGGGGTTTGAGAAAAGTGAGATATTGGCTTTTTGATTCGAAATTAGCGTGTCCCCACACACGTGAGTAATTTATGGAATATTTTTAATATGAAGAAAAATGGCCGGGATCACTATTTTAAGTGGAAGCGTTGAGTGAAATGCAAAGTGTCCCGGGGGCCGAGTATGATTTGACCGTGTGATAATTAAGAGGAATCGTCCGGGCTGTTGAGCTGGACTTGCCCCTATATGGGATGCCCACGCAGCGGATGCGGGTCGCAGAGATGATCTGGGCCCATGCTCCTTTGGGAATGCCGTCAACGTACTGACGAAGCCGCGCTCCATGGGGGGAGGCGATGCCTGGCTATATGCCACTAGATAGCCGAACTGCGAGTAGGCTATGCCCTTGTGCGGCAGTGAATAACAATTGGAATGCATGTTGGGTGTTATTGATGTGTCGGATTATGGGACGGAATTGTGTGGCATGGAATGGGACGTGTCATAACGATTTAGTCTTATAATCAGGACCCCCGCAGTTGTTGGTTATATGAAAGAGAATGCGTTCCGGTTGTTAAGTTCATATTACTATCTGTGATGAGTGATTTAAATTGTGCTAACCTGCAGGAAGGAACTGAGGCGAGGTAAATTCTCTGTGTGATGTGGCTAGGCCACCCGGGGCGTATTTTCTTTCTAATAGGGGTTTAGGGGGTTGAACTTGCTGAGACATCATCTCATCCCGGTTGTGGGATTAAAATTTCAGGTCTCTAGATGGCGGTCGTGGAGGACCCGAAGCCCTAAGTCTGGAAAGGTGGAGACTGAAGTATCGGTGAACGTGTCATGCTAGTTGGCTTTAGGATAGTTCTCCATTCGTTGAGCTGATCTATTTTGTAGACAGCCCAGAGTTGTATTTAAACCTATGTGTTGTGAATGAGTGTTTGGTATTGTGATTGATTGCCTGCTTTTCTATCCCAAGTTAAATGTTGTCAGGGGATTTGTTTCGCTTCCGCATGCGTAAAATAAAATGAATGGGTCGGCGACGTATCCTGGGATGTCGCATTTTTGATCGACCGCAGTGGGATGTACGAGACCTCGGGGTTCGGGGCGTGACAATAATATATCGACCTTCGAGCGATATGCCAACTATGGGCGAGCAATTTGTGAAGAGCAATATCACTTGCAATCTCATTGGGACATTTATTTGAAGTAGAGATATTCGCAAATTCGTTGGTTCTCAGTAGTCCATTCTCTGATGACCATCCTTCTCTTAACTAGTATTGTCTTCGTGATATTCCTAAAGACAACATCTAGGGAACTCGCAAAATGTTGGGGACTCGATAAGCATGTTGAAGCACAAACCCATGAGGAGCCTTCGGGTTGGAAGCTTCTTGCCAGCGATGCATTCAGGGAGCCGAATCACTCGAGGCTTCTCAGTGTGATGGTTGGAACTGGGGTCCAAATCACATTGACTAGATTTGTGACTGTAACTATCGCAGCCTTCTGCTACTTGACACCTGATGCTCGAGGATTGATACTGACATTGATACTAACTGTCTACTCTTTTTGGGCAATCGATGGCGGGTACATTGGCGTGCGAAAGTAGAGAACGCTGAAAGGAAGTATTGATGGTTATTAGTCAGTTTCGTGGTTGATCACAATTCTCTTTCCAGGAATCATCTTAATCGTACACATCGCGCTCAACTTCATAATGTGGGTCAACCGTAGCACCACCGCGATTTCCATCTCCACGTATGTCGCCATTCTATTGTACTGGTTCTACATTTCACCGCCAGTCACCCTGTTTGGAGGACTCCTAGCGACCTGGGCTGAGGCTATCCAATATCCTGTGAAAACCAATCACATTCCTAGGGAAATCCCGGCTTGGACACTCCCCTCGTGGCTCTTAGTTCTTGGTGCTGGGATGATCTCGTTCAACACACTCGTTACTGAACTCATCTTCTTTCTGAGTAGCATATGGCTTGGTAGGTTCTACAATGTGTTGGGGACCCTCTACATTTGTTTTTGTTGGATAATTAATCCAGAGAAGACAAACTGTTTGTTGTAATCAAAACATCAATGTAAAGAAGATGATAACAACTTTATAATATCCTTCCTTTTACAAATCTTGAAGAAGAAGAAAATAAGATATAACATAAAATTAGAGATGAGGCATGGATATCCGAATCTCCTTAAAGGTGATTAGTTCCTGCCAATGGTGCTTCGCAGATTCACGAACTATGCCTCCCAAGATACAATACATCGAACTTGTTTGGATTAGCACTATGCAAATGCCAGATACAACGCGTCGAACTTGTTTGGATTAGCACTATGCAAACAGAGCTCAGTCGAACCGTTCAATTGAACCAGCACACCCAAAAAAAAAAAAAACAGAAGATTAGAAACAGGGCTCAGTCGAACCATTCAATTGAACTAGCACACCCAGAAAAAACAAAAGAGTAGAAAAGGATATCAAAACTCTTTTGGAATCGAACCAGGAAAACCAAAAACCCAAAAACGTAAACTAAATGAAGCTCTATGTTCCTATCTATTTATAGAGCTTTTTAGTTCATGAACATAAGAGATACATGAATTAAATAGACGCGTGTATCCATGAAATTCATGAATCAAGAGATTTGTGAATCTAGAAACACGTGAATTCAAGAGATTCGTAAACTCAATAAATACATGAACTAAAATATACATGAATCTAGAAAATTCATGAATTCAATAGATACATGAACATAAAAGTTTAGGAAATTCATGAATCCAAAAGAGATACGTGAACAAAAAAATGTATATTAATTTATTGGTTTTTGTTGATCAATTAACCATAATTACAACAGTCTTTTGTCCCTTGTTATTCTCTATGCTGAAACTTCCTTGATTGTTATTATTACAATCTACGAGCTGAGGACTGGAAATGGTGGTGGAAGTCTTTCTGTGCTTCCAGTTCGGCTTCCCTCTTTGTGTTCATGTACTGCATCAATTACTTGGTTTCTGACCCGAACGGTTTGGGCGGGCCTCCATCAGTCACTGTTTATGTCGCTTACTTGCTCATCATGGCGATTGCAGCCCTGCTATCAACTGGAAGCATTGGTTTCCTCGCTTTGTTATACTCTATGAATGCTCTCTTCTCATCAACAGAGATCTGAGCAAAGTCGACTTTTTCCAACTTCATCCATTGATTGAGCTCCTTGCTTTGGGAAATGCTGACATCACCTCAATCGGTATAGTAACGTCCTACTTTATTATGTATTGCCTGCCTTTGTCATGTTTCACAGTCGAAATAAGCACGAGATTGTTGTAAGTAGCTTAATGTTTCAAAGTAATGTATTCCCATCTATTGCACACATTTCCACTTCCATTGCTGTATCATCGACAATCAAGTATGGAGCTTTACTATTAACAGTCTTCTTTGATTTGAAGGCGCCAATTGGTAGCTCTGCAGAATGGCATCATCAGATAACCTTTAGAACTCAAAGTTATAAATCTGAACAAGCTATGAGATACGTTGGATGGTAAAAATAGAAAGAGAGGTGGATGATGTTGCGCGCCATCGGCCATTCAGCAAATAGATAGCACGCATGAGCAACTCAGAACCGCACATACGTTCATAATAATAACCTATTGATGTTTAGACGAATAAGTAAATAATGCTGAACCAAGTCTCTCCACAAACCTTATAAATTTAGTGATTCAACAATTGAGTATATGGTACCTATAAAAGCACCATTCATAAATAGGCTCAGCATCAATTTTAACCAGAAGGCCATTCTCTAGAAACTACAGGAACAGCCCTTGAATGCCCTTAACAACAATAGGACTCCTTGCATGGCCTTGAAAGACTTCTTTTCACGGAACTTCTTAACCTTCAGGTGGAAAAGAACTGAAACAGTGAAACTTCATTTGTCTGTAGGATCGATGCTTGGTAGCTCCCTGGAGAGCCAACATTCTTCATAGTTTGAGCGACACCGTGATTGATCTTTACATATTGCAACCTTCAAGTGGAGGATTGGAATTGGTGGTGAAAGTGTTTCTATGCTTCCGGTGCGGGCCTTGGTCTATGTGTCCACGTACTGCATAGCCTCCGTCCAGAACAGTTTATGTTGGTTACTCACTCAGTGGCAATAGCAGCCCTACTACGACCAGTAGCGTCGGTTCCCTCATTTCCTTCTACCTCATTAATGTTCCTTTCCACCTCATTCACCGTATAATACAATGCCTTTGTCATGTTGCACTGCCGAAAGTGGGACAAGAAGTATACGCCAACTCCTATTGTATTAAAACTATGTGTTCTCATCTATTTCACATATTTCGTCCGTCATATCTACATCAGGTGACAATCAAAGAGGGAGCTTTGTTAAGAGACATTGATTTATCTCAGTCCAGTGAGTCTTCTTTGAACTGACTGGCTGATTAGTCGTCCAAGCAAAGGGACAGTCTTCTGAAACTTCAGATTTCCAAACAATGGATGAAGAGAAGCAGTAGCAGGATGCTCACGCAATAAATGAAGAAGAGAACTGAGTTCCTCTGCAAATGCAAAGTATGCTTGCATGCCTAAAATGCACAATGCTCTCATTATAAAGACCAATTAGCATTTAGATGAATAAAAAATTTATCTTCATCCTAGTTTTTGAATTAATAAATTTTGAGACTGTTGGAAATGGTGATCCATTTTCTAAAATTTCCTAGAGTTGCTAAACTTCTAGAATTCCTTAGATGAAGTTTTTGGAAGAAAGAGAAAAATGTAGAAGCAGTAGATCTCTCTAGAAGACGAAAGGATAAACTACAATCTAGAACTCTCTAGATTAAGCCAAAGTGGACAACATTCTACACAAATCTAGAATGTTGGTAAAGCATCTTATAAATAGGAAAGAGGGGAGAGCATAGTAGAACAACAAATGTAAAAGAGTGAGGGGAGCTAAGCATAAAAACCACATCATATAGCTCCCTCACCAACACCTCCTTTAATTATTGTATAATTATTTTATCCAACTAATGAAATTATTTTCCATATCCCATGTTATTATATCCTTCAATTATCATATCTTGTCCCTTGTTCATCCTCCACAAATTATACCATATACTTGCACCACATCATTAACCAAAAACTATTATCAATACAAAAATTATGCTTCCGCACGCGCATATATCCAAAATTTTCAACATGGTATCAGAGCTAGAATCAAAGACCAAAACGATGCTTCCGCAGTGCACACATCCAAAAAAAAAAAAAATTTAACATGGTATCAGAGCCAAGTTACACCCAGGTTCATAACTGAGCCAGGCGTAAGCGACCATGAAGCCAGATTCAGGCATATTGGATGGTTATAGGCATTTGTCCTCACCATCCTCAACTAAAAAGGCCAGAGCCCGAGTGAGAGCCAATAGAGCTGGAGCTGGAGTGAGAGCCAGAACCAAAGCCGGAGCTAGAGCCCGAGCACAACTACAACTAAGAAAATTTTGATGCCCAAACATATGGGACATTGTTGAAGAAAAGTCATGCATGTTCAAAGGCAAGTGCAAGTGGTTCAACAAGAGAATGTAAGGGATCGTGGCACGAAGACAACACAAAAGGCATGGGACAAATTAGAAGAGGGATTTCAAGGTATGTCGGCAACTTTATGATACAATGTCCGAAGTATCCCGAAAATGGATCAAGGGGGAGTGTTGAAAATGGTGATCCATTTTTTAAAATTTCCTAGAGTTGCTAAACTTCTAGAATTCCTTAGATGAAGTTTTTGGAAGAAAGAGAAAAATGCAGAAGCACATGTGTAGATCTCTCTAGAAGACGAAAGGATTAAGCCAAAGTGGACAACATTCTACACAAATCTAGAATGTTGGTAAAACACCCTATAAATAGGAAAGATGGGAGAGGTAGAACAACAAATGTAAAAGAGTGAGGGAGCTAAGCATAAAAACCACATCATATAGCTCCCTCACCAACACCTCCTTCAATTATTGTATAATTATTTTATCCAACTAATGAAATTATTTCCCATATCCCATGTTCTTATATCCTTCAATTATCATATCTTGTCCCTTGTTCATCCTCCACAAACCACATCACTAACCAAAAACTATTATCAATACCAAAATCATGCTTTTGCACGCGCATATATCCAAAATTTTCAACATGGTATCAGAGCTAGAATCAAAGGCCAAAACCATGCTTCCGTAGCGCACACATCCAAAAAAAAAATTTTAGCATGGTATCAAAGCCAAGTTACGTCCAGGTTCGTAACTGAGCCAGGTGTAAGCGACCATGAAGCCAAATTCAGGCATATTGGATGGTTATGGGCGTTTGTCCTCACCATCCTCAACTAAAAAGGCCAGAGCCCGAGTGAGAGCCAAGAGAGCTGGAGCCGGAGCGAGAGCCAGAACCAAAGCCGGAGCCGAGAGCCAGAGCCCGAGCACAACTACAACTAAGAAAGTTTTGATGCCCAAGACATATGGGACATCGTTGAAAAAAAGTCATGCATGTTCAAAAGCAAGTGCAAGTGATTTGACAAGAGAATGTAAGGGATCGTGGCACAAAGACAACACAAAAGGCATGGGACAAATTAGAAGAGGGATTTCAAGATATGTCGGCAACTTTATGATACAATGTCCGAAGTATCCCGAAAATGGATCAAGGGGGAGTGTTGGCAATGGTGATCCATTTTTTAAAAATTCCTAGAGTTGCTAAACTTCTAGAATTCCCTAAATGAAGTTTTTGGAAGAAAGAGAAAAATGTAGAAGCACATGTGTAGATCTCTCTAGAAGAAGAAATGATAAACTACAATCTATAACTCTCTAAATTAAGCCAAAGTGGACAACATTCTACACAAATCTAGAATGTTGGTAGAGCACCCTATAAATAGGAAATAGGGGAGAGCATAGTAGAACAACAAATGTAAAAGAGTGAGGGGAGCTAAGCATAAAAACCACATCATGTAGCTCCCTCACCAAAACCTCCTTCAATTATTATATAATTATTTTATCCAACTAATGAAATTATTTCCCATATCCCATGTTCTTATATCCTTCAATTATCATATCATGTCCCTTGTTCATCATCCACAAATTATACCATACACTCGCACCACATCACTAACCAAAAACTATCATCAATACCAAAATCATGCTTCCGCACGCGCATATATCCAACATTTTCAACAGAGACCTTATAATTTGCAAACCTTTATTTTAAATTCATGAAGTACCATTCGTGAATAGGATTGGCATCCATTTAATAAGAACGCCATTTTTCAGCACTATAATAACAGTCATCAAATGGCTTTCACAACAATAGGACTCCTCACATGATGTTCGGTGTCCGACCATATCAGCTCGCCAAACGAGTAGTCCCCAGTCACATTGGCTCCTTTCGCCTTCAGCACGACCTTGAAAGACTTCTTTTCATTAATCTTCTTGAACTTCAGGTAGGCTGGCTTGACAAGAACCGAAACTCCATTCGGTTCTAGTATCGACGCCCTGTAGGTCCCTGGCAACCCAACGTTCTTCACAGTTCGAGTCACCGTGATTGATCCCGAGAGCTTAGGAACTGTGATCGAAGGATAGTTGAAGTCTAGAAGACCAATGCGTTTCGAACAATTGTAGGCACCATCAGAGAACACCGAGATCTGCGTTGCATTGTAGCCTAAAGAACACAAGAAGTTGAGATAATCTTTGATGCCCAGATCATAGACCAGGCCAGGGTCCATAGCACGGTTGGGTTGGATGTGTCCAGCTCCGTAACTGAATGGAGTCGCCTTGTAGTAGGAGGCATTGATGATTGATTCCATTGCATTATCTCGTATCGTTGCTGCAAGCAAACAGGCTAGTTCGTCATGACCATATTATGTACAGGTTCGGTTCGCATTGTTTTCAGTGGAGATTGCAAGGGCGGCAGGTTTGTCATTTTCACTCCCCTAAGGTTTGGGGTGCCCATCAGACATAGCAGTTGAGCTCAGAATGTAGTCGAAGTATATCATTCACTCATACTCACCACTCGTCATGATTGCCGATCGAATTGCAGCAGGACTCCATTCTGGATGTAGAGTTTTCAGAAGACCAGCAACACCGGAAACATGAGGACACGACATCGAGGTGCCCGATATAGCATAATAAGGGACCCGGCGTTTGTCGTATTCCTGACCTGTTGGCCCCACTGCTTCAGTGTAGGCAGCTATGACAAGAACTCCAGGTGCAGTAACATCCGGCTGGTCATAATCATTTCAGCAACTCAACTAGCTATTGTTACAAAAGCAGCGTGACTAAATGGGCAATGAACCTTCCAAGTACCTTTAGAATTTCGGGTGTGATGGTGTTCGGCCCCTTTGAGGAAAAAGCCGCCATGAGTGGAGATGGCTTCACGCCCAAATTTGTCACTACGCGTGTGATCTGAGCAGTGGGAAACCTGTCGCAACGAAAGGTTGCGCAAACGCATCAAATCACGCGGACAGAAGTTATGCCGGCCTCATGAGCTCGACCAAGAACAACACTGCGCCATGCCAGAATCTATCATTAGGGTGCAAAAGAGGAGCCTGTGTGCACTTACTTAGTTGAGTTGATGTAACTGAAGATGGCGGCACCGTCACTATAGTTGACGTGAGACGCGGGAAGGAAATGTGGTTCCGCCCTGATTTCGTTTCCCGAGAGGATATTGTTGGCAAGAACCATCCCAACCGCACCGGCGAGGAAGGCCTGCTCTCCCTTGGCGACCCTCCCGTTTTCTCCTTGAAGGCAAACCAGGATCTTCCCCTTCACCTTCCTCGGATCAAGGGTTCCATTCTTGCAGAGTAGCCTGTCTCATGCAGCAATAAACACATAACAGTTAGCGATGGAGTATTCATCGAGCTGAGCAAAAGAGGTAAAGCAATTTGTTCAGCTGCAAATGACAATGGCAAGATATCAGTAGCGCGGAAATTGTTGTGATCCTTACGCTTCATTGGCCGACACATGAGACAATCCAGCATCCGCTGCGCTGATCAGCTTGTAGAACTTGCCTCCAGGCAAGGATTTCGGTGATAAGCTCGCACCCTTCGGGGAAAAAGGAGAAAGCAAAAGGACACGTCTTTACAGAATTAGCAGTTTGCTGAAATCGGAAACGCATTCAACACCGATTCACACAATCAAAATCCCCGACGCGATGTGACAAACAGTAAAACAGGCTTTATCTCTTGTCCAGATTAGCTTACGAACTGACGCAACAATTAAGGGTCATGCTCGATAAAATATCGCTAATCACCTTGCGGACATTCATCATTTGAACATGCGATTTCCAGTGCATTCGTATAGTTTTTCTAATTGGTATTGTGTGTGTCAAACCCTAAGAACAGCTCCACAGATTGAGCGAGAGAGTCTGACCTTGAATCGCCTCTGATCGCCAATCACCACGTAGTTGGAGAAATCCCTGTCCATGGTGCTTGCCGCCACCGTGATCAGCCAAGGCGAGATGTTCGAGACCGTCCCGTCTGGGGCCCAGCATTCCCGGCCGAGCAAACCACGACGATGCCATTCTTCATGGCGTGGAAGGACCCGATCGCAATGCTATTTTTGAACAGTGGGGAGGGGGTGCCGCCAAGGGAGACCGAGAGGACGTCCACGCCGTCGTGTATGGCAGCATCGAAGCCAGCCAGGATGTCCGCACTAAAGCACTCACCGGCGGCGACCCGCGGCCAGCAGACCTTGTAGGCGGCAACCCGGGCCTTCGGGGAGCCACCCTTGGCTGTGCCTTGGCCATAGCCAAAGACACTGGCTCCGGCGACGAAGTTGCCGCCGGCAGTGGAGAGGGTGTGGGACCCGTGGCCGTCGTTGTCGCGGGGGGTGTCAAAGGAGGCGTTGAGGGGCCCCGCCACGGCAGCGTAGCCTTTGTTGAAGTATCTGGCGCCGATGAGTTTCCTGCGGATGGACGATTCCATTGGCGGGAGTTACCTTTGCATTTTCTTTTTTCAAAATCTATGTCCAAAGTGAATGTGTACAAATAAAATAAAATAAAAAAGATAAAAAAAATTGAAAAAAGGGTTGCCAAATTAATGTGTGAGAAGAAGATTTAGAAATAAGAAAATTGCTTACATACAAATTCCGATTTCACTTATTGAAAAAAAACAATGAAAAGTTAAAACATTGAGAACGATTCATACTCTCCATGTACAATTTTCGGCCTCAAGTGTTGGAGTCCGAATGGTATAGTGCTAATTAATTTTCCATGCACCGAACTAGATTTCGGTCAAAATTAGGTCACTCACCTCATGTCATAAGAAATCATTTTCGTTAAACCTCCATTTATTTCCTGAAAAATAAATAATTTAAAAAAAAAAAGAATCCTAGAAGTGATCGCTTACCAAAAAAAAAAAAAAAAAAAAGAATGAATGGAAAATATTTTTATCATTCATAAAAATATTTAAATATAAATTATTATCAATAATGAAAATATTTTTTATCAATTATTATTTTAAGTAATGCAAGCAATCATTTTTAAAAAATACCTTTACATTATTTTATTTTTTATAAATAAACGAAGCCTGAAAATAAGTTATAAATGAGAAACAGTAGGAGCTATAGACTAGAATTCTTCTTATTTGGCCGAACGATATTGTCCACTAGTCAAAGTAGCTGAAGCAAGATATGGTGCGCAAAAAGGCAGTCAATGAAAACGAAAGTCAACAATTATGGGTTTTTGATATCTTTTACCTAACTTGATTTTTCAGACAAAAACAAAAGTTTGAAAAGATTGTTCGGGACCCAAGAGCAGTCAAAGCGAAATGGCGGAGCGAAATGAGAATTGTCCGTTTTAAAGGAAGACAAAAAATATTAGGTGATGACAATGAAGGTGGAGATGAAGATAGCCAAGTTTCGTGAAAGTCGGCCAATTCTTGAGAAAAATAATAAAGGGAATGTCAAATCAATTTTTTTTTAAAAAGGGAACATGTTTGATTGAATAACATCTTCTTCTTCGTTTTTTTTTATGTTACCTTGTTATGTAACTCTATGCAGATCAACACATTTTCAGGTAACTTGAAGATTGCAAATAAATTCATCATTTGAGAAATTTACAAAATAGACTTGGACCTAAAGAAAACCTTGATTTTCCAAAGGAAGGGTAAGTGGTTTGCGCCACCAATGGTGTTACTCAAGCTCGACAAGGCCGAGTTCAAGCTTGACAACACTGGATATGGCATCATGAACCCTAACCGAATGTAGGGATGAAGCAAGCTCGAGAGAGGAATTGACGTTGGGTGCTTGTGAAGTGGCGATGACATTGGACGGCGAAAGTCACAACCAATAATTGGCAGGCTAATACAACTTCAAATGAAGTTTACATTTTCTATTATAGATCCAAGAAAAAGATAAAAATATAATAAAAGATCGATTCAACTTTATCGTGGAATGGATTAGATTCAATATTTAAGAATAGTTTAAGGGCCATATTAAATATATCAAAAGTTCAAGAATAACATTACACATTATCATTATCATTATCCCTCCTTTAATCATGTTTGTAGGTTGTATCGTACAAGTTATTCGAAGAGTGTCTTATTTCTATAGGTCTGTTTGCTTAAAAGAAAACTTTTTCCAATAAATTATTTTTGACTTTCTAGCATATGGATGATAGAAAATTAATCGATATACAAAAAAAGTTTTTCATAAATTGAAAACAACATGCTTAGATTGGGAAAAAACGACTTCCCCTTATGGCAAGAAGGAAATCATTTTCCATTTTTTTCCAATCACAAATTTCTGACAAAATTGCTCCTATTTTAATTGATGAAAAATGTCTGCCGGCCAGCTAAGGTCCTTAATAGAGATTAAATTGATCACTTTGGATCATTATTTGACACAAAATTCACTTTAGATCCTTTGAAACAATAGATTTACTTCAGATTCTTATTTGACACAAAATTCACTTTTGGTCTTTATTTGATAAAATAGATTCATTTCAGATCCTTATTTCGAATTTTCCCTAAAACAAAAGCTACCTAAGACCTAGTGTTAAAATAGTTCATAACATGGGCAACTCTATCTTAAAGAAATTTACCTTAGAAATGCTTAAAAGACTTCGGACCCTACCACTAACCACAGTACCAAAAGATACAATAGGAAAGAACCCTTTACCTTCTCGAAAGAAGGTGGGTGGAGAAAAGTCGGCGTTTTGAAAATGGCAACTCTTTTTTTTTTTTCTTTTTTTGTGTTTTTCCTTTTGGGGTTGAGCGAGGAAGGATAAGAAAGTGGGAGAGTGGGAGCAAGCAAAGAACCTGTTGCAGCGAAAGAGAGGATCCGTGTCGTTTTGGCAGATTCCTTTCCACTTTGGAGGAATCGGTCCCAACCCCTGGTCGCTAAAGCTCTTGGATTCCGGCCACGCCCCTGCATGCGCCAAAACCCCAATCGATTACATCTTTTTTTCCTATTTTTTGCACCGAGGCTTGTCAATTCCAGGTCCAACATAGCAATAGCAGCAAAGAAATCAAACCCCACGTGAAGAGTGTGTGTTTTTTCTTGACGTTTTTAATCATGAGGGTGCGCTTCACCTACTCCGGAAAAGAGGGTTTGTATGGGGCAGCTTTTTTAAGTGAGCACAGCACTTAAACATGGCAGTATGAACATGGCAGGATGAACATTGACCCTTCCTTTGGCCCACAGGATCAACTTTACTAATGGTGTAATTTTCATGAGAGAGAGAGAGAGCTTCTGAGAGTTTCTGTCGCAACTATGAGTTATTAACCAAACACTTTCCAAACCATACTGTTTCATACTTATAATTGTTGTGGAAAAACTATGTTAAAAAATCTTGTAGCATAAGGATGGGAGTCCTCTACAATTAGGGGATAACTAACTACCTCAAAGATCGAAGTGACCCTAAATTCATAGAATTTTACCCCCAAGAAAGCTATTCCTAAACCTAATATATATGCACCCCTATCACCCTCATGTGCCAAGCCAATACCACTACCTTTGGCAGCTGTAGTAACCAGCCTCTTTTCGCTGCCTATCACTCGGTCTCTCTCCATCCCTCTATGATCGAAAGTATAGGGAGCATGCGTGATGGCTGAGACTACCAAGATGTCAATTTAGGCTCTATCTCCACCCTTAGCATAGTACCACATGAGGAGTTTTAGGCATATATTTCACCAGATGCACAGAGATATGTCCAAATTGGCTTTCACTCTTTACTATTAAAAAAATAATTATTTTCATATGTGGCCTTTGTAATTTGACTTGGATGAAATGTGGAATATCAAAAGCTCTTTTGAAGGAACATTCAAATTAAGACATGTAGAGCTAATATTAATAATTTCTTTCCATATTTTTCCCAAACAGTGAAATACTTCTTTTCGACCTAAATCTTTGACTGAAAGCAAAAAGATACTCATTTTTTCCAAATTAAAACAAATGGTCTAACAATGTGCTGACTCAAAATTAGACTAGTCTTAAGACATGATGCATTTCCCTCCTAGTACCTTTGACTAGTATTCAAGATTTGACCCTCTCAAATGTGCATCTCTAATGTGTAAACATATATGTCATATGTACATGCATAACCATGTGCCACGCATTCGCAATTAGATCCACAAGAAGAGGATAGAGAATATGAAGATGATACGCACCTCTAGAGAAAATTCCTCCACAAATTTTCTTTATTATTTTCCCGTTTTGCATGCATTTTTTATGGACTTTCGATCATGCAGTTACACAGGTTGTGCTCCTCTCGTCAGCAACAAAAGACAACATCCAACAATTTTCGATTAAATAAAATTTTCCTCATGGGTCGAGGAGAATCTTTAATTTTCGTGCAAAAGACAACATCCACACATGTCCATCATTAATGGCAGAATCTTATTATATCCACTAGCTTACTGAGGATTAGGCACATTGGAGTGTGCTCGACTCGCTACCCGTTTCTTTAATATCTAACCTCTTATATTATGGCTCAACCTGTATCATGTGCGTAGGTCAATAAGTTGACAACACAAAGTCGATAGCTTGTGAAAATCATTAGATGGGTAGACACGATGAAACGACGATCCGTCTTAGAGCGAAGAGAACATGCGCTGACCGAAGCAAGAACCGAACATGGAGAGTAAACGAAAGTCGGAGATCTTGAAACATTCGCATTTCTTTATGATAGATAAACGACCTGAAAGCCTTGCTCTGGTTGTAATGTAAGTCAATGTTTGTGGGTTTCGCGAGACTTATATTATTTTTCGTCGAGAAAATATGATGTTAGACTAGATAAATGAATAAATAAATAGTGGGTCGAAGTGGCTTGCCTGAGTCCAGATTCCCAATGATGATATCTTCACCAAATCGAGCCTTCTTCCAAATTGATTCGGAAGGAATCACGCCGTTCTGCTCGAGGCCTAGAAACTCCCACGATCTTGTTGTGTGTAGTTTCTTGCCCTGGTTCAGAAAAACCGACACCACTCTTGGGTGCTCTGCCAAAGATTAGAAAACCAACAATAAGCATTCAAGATGGAAAAGAAAAACTAAGTGCCTCCTTGGCGGAAAAACGAAATTCGAACAATTAGAGTTGATTTATTTAGCAATGTGACGCGCTAAGTTTGGATTTGCAATCGAATATTATTGATACACTTGAGGCACGCGTCTCGTCAACTGCAATAGTCTTTCTCAAAGTTTCGTAGATGTGTAGAAACATTGCTCTTTTGTTAATTATTTGGAGGGTTTGCGCTAAAAAAAATGCATAGGATGGAGCAACAAGCATTGTGGGAACCAAAGGTTGCACGACTTGTCATCAAGAAGCGCAAGTTGCACTCCAAGTTTATGATAGAAGCAAACAAAAAGACTGTTGTTTTTGGTGGTCAAAACTCCAAACCAAGGGAGAAAAAAGGGGTCGGAGCTTACTGGCGATTTGGGCAGCTACTTCATCTTCAAGAGTTGCGGCGAAGCCATTGATGTGCCTCGTGTACGAATAGAAGATGGCCTCCTCGGCGTCGTCCCGGCTATACAAAACATAGTCATCAATGCGTACTATAAACCGATAAGAAGAAGTACAAGAAGTGGTTGTGGTGAACTTTATCTGCATCGAAATGCAATACCTTCCCAAGAAAGAGCCAAGAAACTCATGGTGAGACTCCGTCACTCGACTCAGATCAGCCAATGAAGCGTCCGGGCCGTGCGAGTGAGATCCCAAGTAAACCACGTACGACTTCGATTCCACGCACACGGAGACACACAAAACAAAATGAAAATATTCATGATGATGGTGATGATGAGATGATGAGATGATGATGATATCTGTTAAGATACGACCATCTTCAAACCAAGACTAGAATGGAGAGATTCCATCGCTAACGGAGCAGTGCGAGTAGGCTTTGAATGCTCACCTTTTTGGCAGCAAACGCGGGCGTCTGGTGCGGTGTTAACGAAAGAAGAAAGAGCACGAGAAGGTGAACGGAGAGGCTCATGGCAACTTCCCTCTGGAGGGCACTTGCATCACCCCCTTGCAGGAACGGTAGAAAAGAAGTGAAGATGGCTGTGTTCTATTTACAAACTTAGTTGGCACAATTAAAAGGTGCACGGCACATGTGGTGATGCTTGTAGTGACATAATAAAGTTTCTAAAGAAGACATTGACAAGATGAATAGAACAACATCCCAAGACCAAGACCTGTGACTTTGAAGTTTCTAGCCAAGAGCAGATTATAGGGAGAGCGCGGCGATCGGCAAGAGAACAAAGAAGGGGAAGAAGAAAAAAAAGACAAAGAAAAGACAAAGGAAAAAGAAAATCAAAAAAATAAATAAATTAGAAAATTGTTAAAATATTATTAATGTTTACGTTAGCGCCGTCTATGCCATGTAGAAGGTCGGCGTCCACATCAGTAATCTCAGGCCAAAATTGCCAGATGAACTCAAGTGGCAAAACGCAAAAATGTCATATATTCAATTGCCACAATTAAAATATTTGAGACTTGATTGGCAAAAGTGTGATAGGTTTAAGAATTTGTGGACAATTTTCCCATTTACAAACCTTGTTGCTCAATAATCAAATAAACATCTAGAGACACGATAGAAGTGACACGACCGACTTACCGTTTTGCCTATATTGTATGCATTTCATGTTGAGGGCAAATTTTAGCATTCACCAAAAGGAAAAGGAAAAGGAAATTTGAAAAAAAAAAATGGTGGCCTCGAGCCATCGACAGGATGTGAACCATTGCTTCCTCCAGGACGTGAGTAGCTGATACTTTTAGGTATATTCTTCAAACTAAATTTTTATATCATCTGAAAATTATCGAATTTCATGGAGCTAGTGGGTGAATTAATACTCAAAACACAATGCAGCCCTTGTCTTTATATACCGCATTAAGGTAGTAGATAATGCAGAGGCAAAGCTTTATGCAACATATAGATAGATATAAGTGACTCTATGTACCACATACATAACACCAATGCTTGCAAGGAATGTACTTTCTATTGACTCTATTGAAATTTGCCAACACCGCATCCAAAGTATCCAATATATGTCAATTGAAAGAGTTTGTTACTATCTTGAGGAATAAATTTTCAATGCATGTCTAAAGTTGAACTCTATAGGATCCCAATCC
Source organism: Eucalyptus leucophloia subsp. euroa (assembly GCA_017140325.1). Lineage (NCBI taxonomy): Eukaryota > Viridiplantae > Streptophyta > Magnoliopsida > Myrtales > Myrtaceae > Eucalyptus > Eucalyptus leucophloia. Next base: position 8,433,648 of record CM029468.1, on the reverse strand, counting down.
CATCATATGCAAGTGTTGGGTCCACATGCACATACGTGAATTATTGATGCGATCGATGAAAGGTCATTTCATTTTTTCAGACCCCTCTCTCTCTCTCTCTCTCTCTCTCTCTCTCTCTGATCGATGAAAGGTCATTTCATTTTTTCAGACCCTTCTCTCTCTCTCTCTCTCTCTCTCTCTCTCTCTGTGAAAGGTGTACGGCACATGTGGTGATGCTTGTAGTGACATAATAAAGTACATGTGGTGATGCTTGTATTGACATAATAAAGTTTCTAAAGAAGACATTGACAAGACGAATAGAAAAAAGTCCCAAGACCAAGACCTGTGACTTTGAATGAATTTTCTAGCCGAGAGCAGATTATAGGGAGAGGGCCGCAATCGGCTAGAGAAGAAAGAAGGGGAATTAAAAAAAAAAAAAAAAAAAAGACAAAGGAAAAAGAAAATAAAATAAAATAAACAAATTTGAAATGTTAAAATATTATTAATGTTCACATTAGTGCCGTCTATGCCATGTAGAAAGTTGGCATCCACGTTAGTAATCTCAAGCCAAAATTAGCCAGATTGACTCAATTGGCAAAACATGAAAATGTTATAAATTCAGTTGGCGCAATTAAAATATTTAAGACTCGATTGGCAAATGTGTAATAAGTTTAAGAATTTGTGGACAATTTTCCCATTTACAAACCTTGTTGCTCAATAATCAAAGAAACATCTAGAGACACGATAGAAGTGACACGACCGGCTTGTCGTTTTGCCTATACTGTATGCATTTCATGATGAGGGCAAATTTTAGCATTCGCCAAAAGGAAAAGGAAAAGGAAAAGGAAATTTGAAAAAAAAAAATGGTGGCCTCGAGCCATCGACAGGATGTAAACCATTGCTTCCTCCAAGACGTGAGTAGTTGATACTTTTAGGTATATTCTTCAAACTAAATGTTTATATTATCTGAAAATTATCGAATTCCGTGGAGCTAGTGGGTGAATTAATACTCAAAACACAATGCAGCCCTTGTCTTTATATACCGCATTAAGGTAGTAGATAATGCAGAGGCAAAGCTTTATGCAACATATAGATAGATATAAGTGACTCTATGTACCACATACATAACACCGATGCTTGCAAGGAATGTACTTTCTATTGACTCTATTGAAATTTGCCAACACTGCATTCGAAGTATCCAATAGATGTCAATTGAAAAGAGTTTGTTACTTTCTTGAGGAATAAATTTTCAATGAATATCTAAATTTGAACTTTATAGGATCCCAATCCCATCATATGCAAGTGTTGGGTCCGTATGCACATACTTTAATTATTGATGCGATCAATGAAAGGTCATTTTCCCCTCTCTCTCTCTCTCTCTCTCTCTCTCTCTCTCTCTCTCTGAAAGGTGCACGGCACATGTGGTGATGCTTGTATTGACATAATAAAGTTTCTAAAGAAGACATTGACAAGATGAATAGAACAACATCCCAAGACCAAGACCTGTGACTTTGAAGTTTCTAGCCAAGAGCAGATTATAGGGAGAGCGCGGCGATTGGCAAGAGAAGAAAGAAGGGGAAGAAAAAGAAAAGACAAAGAAAAGACAAAGAAAAGACAAAGGAAAAAGAAAATCAAATAAAATAAATAAATTAAAAATTTGTTAAAATATTATTAATGTTTACGTTAGCGCCATTAATAATTTCAAGCCAAAATTGTCCAGATAGACTCAATTGGCAAAACGCAAAAATGTTATATATTCAATTGGCACAATTAAAATATTTAAGACTTGATTGGCAAAAGTGTAATAGGTTTTAGAATTTGTTGACAATTTTCCCATTTACAAATCTTGTTGCTCAATAATCAAAGAAACATCTAAAGACACGATAGAAGTGACATGACCGACTTGCCGTTTTGCCTATATTGTATGCATTTCATGTTGAGGGCAAATTTTAGCATTCGCCTAAAGGAAAAGGAAAAGGAAAATGAAATTTGAAAAAAAAAAAAATGGTGGCCTCGAGGCATCGACAAGATGTGAACCATTGCTTCCTCCAGGATGCGAGAAGCTGATACTTTTAGGTATATTCTTCAAACTAAATGTTTTTTGTTTTTTGTCAGACTTCAAACTAAATGTTTATATTATCTGAAAATTATCGAATTTCGTGGAGCTAGTGGGTGAATTAATACTCAAAACACAATGCAGCCCTTGTCTTTATATACCGCATTAAGGTAGTAGATAATGCAGAGGCAAAGCTTTATGCAACATATAGATAGATATAAGTGACTCTATGTACCACATACATAACACCGATGCTTGCAAGGAATGTACTTTCTATTGACTCTATTGAAATTTGCCAACACCGCATCCAAAGTATCCAATATATGTCAATTGAAAGAGTTTGTTACTATCTTGAGGAATAAATTTTCAATGCATGTCTAAAGTTGAACTCTATAGGATCCCAATCCCATCATATGCAAGTGTTGGGTCCACATGCACATATGTGAATTATTGATGCGATCGATGAAAGGTCGTTTCATTTTTTCAGACCTCTCTCTCTCTCTCTCTCTCTCTCTCTCTCTCTCTGTGTGAAAGGTGCACGGCACATGTGGTGATGCTTGTAGTGACATAATAAAGTTTCTAAAGAAGACATTGACAAGATGAATAGAACAAAGTCCCAAGACCAAGACCTGTGACTTTGAATTTTCTAGCCGAGAGCAGATTATAGGGAGAGGGCCGCGATCGGCTAGAGAAGAAAGAAGGGGAATAAAAAAAAAAAGACAGAGGAAAGACAAAGGAAAAAGAAAATAAAATAAACAAATTTGAAATGTTAAAATATTATTAATGTTCACATTAGTGCTGTCTATACCATGTAGAAGGTTGACATCCACGTTAGTAATCTCAAGCCAAAATTAGCCAGATTGACTCAATTGGCAAAACATGAAAATGTTATAAATTCAGTTGGCGCAATTAAAATATTTAAGACTCGATTGGCAAATATGTAATAATTTTAAGAATTTGTGGACAATTTTCCCATTTACAAACTTTGTTGCTCAATAATCAAAGAAACATCTAGAGACATGATAGAAGTGACAAGACCGGCTTGTCGTTTTGCCTATACTGTATGCATTTCATGTTGAGGGCAAATTTTAGCATTCGCCAAAAGGAAAAGGAAAAGGAAATTTGAAAAAAAAAATGGTGGCCTCGAGGCATTGACAGGATGTGAACCATTGCTTCCTCCAGGACGTGAGTAGCTGATACTTTTAGGTATATTCTTAAAACTAAATGTTTATATTATCTGAAAATTATCGAATTTCATGGAGCTAGTGAGTCCCTTGTCTTTATGTAGCGCATTAAGGTAGTTGATAATGCAGAGGCAAAGCTTTATGCAATATACGGAAAGATATAAGTGACTCTATGTACCACATACATAACACCAATGCTTGCAAGGAATGTACTTTCTGTTGACTCTATTGAAATTTTCCAACACCACATCCGAAGTATCCAATAAATGTCAATTGAAAGAGTTTGTTACTTTCTTGAAGAATAATTTTTCAATAAATATCTAAATTCGAACTCTATATATTTAGATGCATATTGAGATGATATACTTTTTCATTTTCAAAAGATGATATTTTCTTGAGATAAATTGAAAAAATGTCGATCGTTCGCTGAATGGATAGGATCCTAATCCCATCATTTGCAGTCCGCATGCACATACGTGAGTTATCGATGCGATCGATGACAGGTCATTCTCATTTTTTCAAACCCTTCTCACTCTCTCTTACTCACTCTCAAAGGTGCACTGCACGTGTGGTGATGCCTGTAGTGACCTAATAAATATTCTAAGCAAGACATTGACATTACAAATAGAACAAACTCCTAAGAACAAGACCAAGACCCGTCACTTCCAAGTTTCAAGCCCAGAGCAGAGCATAGTGAGAGGGGCGTTTCCTTCAGGCCTCGGCAAAACAAAACGTGAAGAAAGTCCAAATGGAAATTGATGGATTTGATCGAGCTTAGAAACTGAATGCTTCGGATTCTCTTCAACCATTGGTCAACTACATGGGAAATCGAGAAGAATGGTCGGTTTTAGGTAAAGCGAGACCAAAAGAACTCCTGATTCCTAGTATAAGATTTTCCTCAATAAACTTTGGGAGCAATTGCGACCGTCGATTTTGGAAAAACAACGATACCCAGATCCATTTGAATCTGCTTACGGATCAAAATAAATGGTTCGGGTCGCGTTTATAAGTACAGAGAAAAAAGTTCTGCGATGTATGTTCTTGGAGATATTCTCCATCTAAGAACATCCAATTTGCCTACCAACGTCCTAAACTACCCTCTATCAGTGGAAAAAATGAGTTTTGTCCGAAAGCCCCACACCAATGATTGTTGCCTTGGCGATAAATATTTTATGTTAAGCTAGTGCTCCCTGCACTATGAGCAAGCTGTGCGAAAAATCGCTTCCTTTTACATTTGCTGCAGTCGCCCACGACCGGCCACGGCTTTGCGGTCCTCACCAAATCTAGTGAGGGCTCAATCTCACTCGTGGCCAATGAGAGTCGGCTAGCAATCCTCGTTGAGCTTAGGAAAAGAGAGAAAGAAAGAAACTACGTCAGCCCCGACCATCCTATGTCAATTGTGCCATGTAAGACAGCTCTCGTCCGCATTAGCAATTGCTGGTCAAAATTGATTAGAATGACTAAATTGCCAAATCGTCAAGAAGTTTAGGACTATATTAGCAAAATTGAATCGTTTATGACTAAATTGGTATAAATACAATAAGTTATGGCTTTTTTGGCAATTTCCCCACATGTTCCGTCACAACACATGCATACTTTTCTAGCTTTTTTATGTGCATTTCAATCTTTAGGTTTTTTTTTTTTTATGTTTTTCCTTTTTTTACTAACAAATTTTCTTATGTCAATTTATTTTTTTCATTTGATAAAAATATCTAACCAAGTAACGTATTCTATGAAGAGCTTTAAGTCAAATGTTTTGGTATGTATATGCATGTATTTTAGTGACATAGGTTGGGTCGGTAAAATTGTATTACATAAAATTGGATCAACACGGGTTAAATTGATCAATTTGAATCGGATCATTTTCGACTCAACTCACCTATTTAATGGGATGGGCCCAGTTGTGCATACAACAATACATGTTTTACAACCGTAACCCTTCAAAACTGGATGAAGACACATTCCAAAAGATCAAAGCTGACCCACGACTGCTAAGGATCTGTCGAATGACCTCGCAAAAGATGAAATACCTGTTTTCGCAGTTAATAACTGCTACGAGAAAGCTAAACCAAGCATGCTCCGAGTCCGTGTGAAGAGAGCTTGTTACCAAAGGGGGAGCATTAAGTTGGTTTGTGAAACTATCATTAAGTGGATTGCTAGATAGAAAAGCCTGCAAATGGCCATGGGCTATGGCCTCTTGACCATGGAGTAAAATTTTCCAATTGATTTAGGCAGCTATTTTGAGAAATACACCTATAAAGATATATGTGTGTGTATATATTAATTTTTCAATTTTAGAGTATATTAATTAGCCTTCTCATTGTTTATAAATATGCTAGTGTAAGCACCAGACGTTTGCTAAGAAATGCAAAATGTTAAACAAAAAGTTAATCGACAAATTAAGGGAAGTTAATCGATTTCCGCATCGTCCAAACATCATCTTACCGTATATCATATTCCTTTGTAAATTAGCCTGTGCATATATAATATTAACAGAGATCATGGACCAATTAAAAACTCATTCTACTAGAAAGTCACATGAAACACGTTTCTATATACTATCATAGTCTTATTAATATATGTCCAATCAATTGGACAATCAAATTTACTACCGTTAGGGAAAAAGCTGCTAGAACTCAACGAAAATCAGTCCTCAGATTTCTACAATCTACTAGCGGTTGAATCTTTTTCTGCAGTGTGATTCTGCAGTAGGTAAAGAAGAGAAATTAGCTTCCGAGGAAATGGAAATAGTTCAGGTTCTATGCTTGCTCCTCAGCCTTCTCTATTACACATGGCAAAGAAAGGTTTTCTTTTCTTGTAAAAACTTCTTGTATACTTCTTTCAATCCTTGAAACCAATTCCTTCCTTTGTGCAACGAGCTTCTTTTTGGACAAGGACCTCTTCAGAGCCTGCTTCATATTCTTAACAAGTATTACAACTAATTTCTTTCTTCAGGAACTTTTTTTACATTTCTTGTGGACAATCCTAAGTACACCCCTAATGTTATTTTTGTTTTCGATTATTACCCCGGATGGTGACTGCAATTTTAAGAGCCTTCGAGCGATTTTCTTGCATTCGAAATTTCGGGCAGAGCAAGCACTACGGATTCCTACCGTTCATGTTGGACACCTTGACCACCACCTTTTGATGCAAGCATAAAGAACCGGGATCATATATATCAACATTTTCTTGTAAACAAATCAAACATTAGTGTCATACTAGATTTCGCACCTTAGTCATGGTCATGGTCCGGGCAGTACTTGTTGGCTTAGTGAATGATTTACAGCTTTTAAGGGCGTCAATAATAGGCATTTTGTTCCACAAAATCAATTTTTAGCTAGAGAGAGAGGGAGGGAGACCAACAATGAAAAAGTTGAAGGGAGAAGGAGAATCGAGGAGCTGCTATTAGGGGTGTGCATGGTCCGGGCAAACGATTCCTAGCTTAGAACCAAAAACCACCCACTAAATACCGATTTCGAAAAATTGGAACCGGGAATCATCCGTTAGTTGCATAGATCCACCGGGGAACCGAATTGCAAGTCCAATCCGATTCCCGGGTGGATCCATGGAACTGGCCTTTAATAGTCAATGAAGCAACAACAACCCAGAACCAGAACAAGAGTTGGCAACCCTTTTTTTTTTCATTTTCCCTTTCGTTTTTGTAGCAAAAACCTTGTCTGCCTAAGAGTTCTACAAGGGTTTATGCAAAACTCCGTCACTGCAAAGCCCAGCTTGCTTGTTGCCATGACTTTGCAACTAATGGGTTTTGCTAATTACATGTTGAAGAGGTTTTGTGATAGTTTGGGGTATTTGAATAGATCTAATAGGATGTTGGCTAAGCTAGAGAAAGAGGGGTCTAGACTCAGGACTCTAGAGTGGAGGACATTAGACTCGTCTAGCACACGGTGCTTCTTAAGTTGGCGAACATGAAGACGACGATGGCAAGAAGAGGGGAAGCTATTAGGGATCTTAGGAAGTGTCTAGAAATATTTTTAATATTAAAAATTAATATATTATTATAATATGACCGATCCAATCCGGATGGGCAGGTGGGCAAATCTACCTATGGAACCAGGAACCAGACCAGTTTATTAAGAACCAACTGTTCTGAGTAGGGCTGTCGATGGGTCGGGTCAAGTCGAGTTTTGACATTACCCGACCAACCCGACCCAACCCAAATAATAAGGCAATGTGTTCCGACCTAACCCAACCCGACTCAACCCAAAAAGCATAATACCTAAAGTAATAATGCGGGTCGGGTTTGGGTTTACATTTTTCCCTCTCCTTTTTCTTTTTCCCCTTCTCACCTCTTCTTTTATCGCCCAACGAATTTCCCATTGGGTTCCTCTACTAGCCAAATTTTGAAGCATAGCAGTACATGGTCTCTACTAAGTTCAATAAAAGTGAAATTCAACAAAACCAAAAGTGAATGATATACACCTAAAGAAGATGACAGATCCTTTGCATGCATAGCAAGAAAACATAACTTCTTATCAGGAAGTAAAACGGATAAATGATATAAATGAGGCTTTGCTAATCATTCCCAATTGCCCTTAAGCTTAGCAGTATCACAAACATAAGAATTGGACAATTTCGACACACCAGAAGATGAAAACTTGGGAAGAAAGAATGCTAGTCTTCCATTTTAAAGATATCCTATTGTCTTAAATAACTCAAAAAGGAAAAGATTCTCATGTCAGCTGAGGAAAACAGAAACTCCCTGCACGCAATCTCAACTTAATTCCAGTAAACACAAAATTCAGTGTCATCATAACAAAAAGTTTCACCAAATGTAAACTAAATTCTGCGTCCTCAAACCCAGACTGAGAGGATGTAGTCCTCAATACAAATGATGCATCAAGATGAACCAAAAAAATCAATCCTCTACTTAATGTTTCAAAGCAAGAAATAAGTTGAGTAAAAGGAAAGTAATATATGTATGCGAGATGAGATCACCTTATCACAACTCATACTCTTGAAGAAAGCCAAGAAAGAATCGAACAAAATTACACTTTCGCCAAGAATCCACAGATGGTGAATTTGTTTATTTTAATTGAAAAGGAACAAAAGAGACGAAAGAAGAGAGAGTTCATTCAGAATAGAGGAAAAAGATTTTGCAAAACCAACAAGCGAAAAGGAACAGAATTTTCTATACAATCCAAAACAAGAACCAGAAACCACATAAAAAAACAAACACGGAATGATCACCTACGAAGAACACACGGAGTTCCAAGCAAAGCACCATGAGATTCAATGTCGTTCTCACTTCACAAGCATTGGACAGAAAAACAGAGCAAGCTCCGAGCTTTCCAACAAAAGTTCGAAAATTAGGACGAAGGGCGACGAGAAAACGAAAACCCACAAGAAGGAAAAAAAATGGAGGAGAGGGTGGTGCCTGTAATAACGATCATAAGGCAAGACAATGAACAGCCAGAGCTTGATTCCTCGGCTGCAAGGGACGAAGATGGCTCGAAAGAGGAGTGATGGCGGAGATCTTACCGCTAAGCGAAACCCTAGAATGCAAGAAGCAAAAAAGTGGGCGGCGGTAGAGTTGACGAGGAGGCGCAGTTGTCGATGGCGGCGGCCGTGGAGTTGATGAGCGGAGAAGGCGCAATCGTCGACGGCAACAGTGTCAACGAGAGGAGACAGCAAGAAGGTAGAGTCATTAGGGTCTTATGCATTTGGCTTTGGGTTTGGAGTGTTTTGTGTTTGGGTGACATGTGTTTGTTTCATTGTTTGGAGTAAATGATGTGTTCACAGACCAAACAATGTTTCGACTCTAACCCGATCCAAAACATGTTTATTTGCTTGTTTTGTAATCGTTACCCAAACAATATTAAGACTTAAAACATATACTCAACTTGTTTCATGTTCGGTTCATGTTTGGGTCGTGTTCGGATCGGGTTGGGTCGAGTTTTTGAACACCCTAGTTCCGAGCAGTTCCGGTCAAATTTTGGGCTGTTCGGACGGGTCCTAATTCCTTTGCACACCCCTAGCTACTATTGAGTGAACTAGTGATCATGTGAAGAGAGATTGGAGAGAAATCCATTCTACCTTCATTGGATATAAATGGCTTAGTGAACTCAAGAGATAGAGTCAGAGACTAGCTACTTTTCGACCAATAAAGACTCGCCCGATTTGTTGGTCTAAACATGCCAAGTGTGCTCGACTCTGGCTCAGCTTCTTGAATGGTTACGTTGTATTATACGGTTGAGCAAAGGCGCTCAAGTGCACAACAAGTACTCAATTTCCTCCGTTGTATCACATACTATGAGAGCTAACTAATCACTTTCTCAACTTGCTTACCTTTTGGACTATAAGAGCTAACAAATTGACTTAAAAAATCTTCTAAACTACTCGTACCCTTGCTAATGGGAAATCAATTCAAATAAGTGATTCGTTTGGGATTTCGGTATGCTCCACACTGATATTTTGCATGCCCATATCAATTGGGGGGGATCTTTGGCTATGTCAAATGTACAGGGAATTGGACGTAGCATTCCACTAATATTAAGTCATGGACTGGTTTCTTCAGCCCTTTTTCTATGTGTTGGTGTTCTGTATGACCTACATAAGACTCGCCGTAGCACTTCAAAATTGGATGAAGAAACATTTCAAAAGGCAAGAGCCGAGTCACAGCAAATGCCCTCAACATTTCACAACTGTAGCTGCCACGAGAAAGCTCGATCGACAACTCTTGGAGTCAAGAGAACTTGTGACCGAGTTGGTTTGGGAAGGCCTGGGATCAAAACCATTTGTAGAACAAGCAAGGGCCCATGGACCCTTAGGCAAACTATTGTTTAGTGGATTACTAGAAAGACATGGGCTATGGGCTCCAGACTATGGAGAAGAATTTTCCACTTGAATTTGGCAACTATATTTGAGAAAGACACAATAATTTTTTCAATTTTAGAGTTTATGGATTGGTCTTCTCATTGTTTAGACGTATGCTAGTATCACGCTGCACGTCACATGTTTGCGAAGAAATGGAAAATGTTAGAAAAAAAGATTAATTGACAAAACTAATTGAAAATTAATGAATTTCCACACCATCCACACAAAAGCTTGCAATTTATTATATTTATTTGAATTCTATCTTTTGCATGTATATATAACATAAAGGAGAGACAAAACGACATCAATCCCATAAGAATCACACCTCAAGAATTACATATACGAAGCGCCACATATCATCTTATACAAATCCCAAGAAAATCACACCCAATGCCAAAAGCATAGAAGAAGAGCTTGGAATCACAACCTCAATCTTGTGCCCTGAGTTTCTACAATGTCGTAGGCAGTATTGTTGAATCACTGATGGTACCATCGGTCATAGGTGAAACGAAGAAGCATGATGCAACAACTTGAGAATTCGACTAGGAATCGGCTGCTCAACTGTGCTCATCTACCAAGATTATTATGACAGTTAAAAATTAATTAGAGATCAGAGATAGGTCGATTCGACTGAGATGCGTGGTTAAATGTGGGTGATTCCGCTAAATTGTAAAATTCTCATCGACTGACCCTAAGCTGATTTTTCTATCGTTTTGGTACCCTGTGTTCGTATTTGAATCCTCGAGATTTTCATGACAACCAAGAGTCGCTAATGTGTTGAGTAGATTCATTGTGGCTTGAAGAAACTCGAACATGGGTCATTTGCACTAAAAAGGTTCTGAAAGCTACCTAATAGTTTAGGTCATGCTAAAAACATGTCAAAGTGAAATTAACACAAATTTGAATCCAATTTTAGAAATTAAAGGTTCTATCATGTCACAAATCATTTTAGGAATGTCGAATCAATCTCAAAAGATTTTTCCAGCAAATCAAGACTTTTTGGGAAAAAGTCGTCCTAGGGCCGTTTCTATCTAAAAAAAGTCGGGGATTGTTTTTTATCGCGCAATTGGGAAGCATGATGGATCAATTGGTGAGGAAAAATACCAATTTGATCAAGGACTCGATATTGGAAATTATGGAGACCAAATTGGATAGAATTAAGCAAGAATAAGTGTCCAATTTGAAGGAACATCCATGAAATTCGTAGCCCCCCACTACCTAAGACTTATGAACCAATTCAAGCTTCTAAATGAGAGCATGGGTGGCTAAATTTGGGCCTAGGAGGCCAACTAGTGGAGGAGAATGGTCAAGAGAAGAAAGAAAGGGACTAGAAGGCTTAGTAGGTCCCTTACTCCCTCATCTTCATCCTCTCTCCCTCTAAGTTGGTCGACTAGCTCCTTTTCTCCCTCTCCATCTTGCCGTTCGAAGCCCAAGTAGACCAAAGGAAGCCGCCAGAGCAAGCCTGCCCATCGCACGCCACCACTCGACATCGTCCCCGTCCTGCCGTGCCGCTCGCAAACCATGCCTAGCTGAGACACCTTCACGTCGTTCCAACTGTTGTTCTGCTCCCACTGTTACCCTTGGACACCACTAGGATTGCTCGAGCTCAGCCGAAGCCATCCAACCACCGTTTTGCAGCCATGAGTCTCCACCATTGGCTGCTCGACCTCACTGTTACCCCCGTCGGTTTTGCCTCGCCAAACCAGCCCCATTTTCTCTCTTTTGCAACCCAAAATAGAAGTAAACTGTGAGAGTTTCCAACAGCACTGCGGGCCCATTTTGAGGTCTTTTCCGACCTCAAAAGTTAGGCCTACTTTAGAGAGAAGTGAGCCCCATCATGTCCCCGACGTTTTGAACCGCTCGAATCACTTAACAAGTGAATTTAACTCACTAATCCTCGTTTAGCAAGTTAATTATGCTTAGGGATTGATTATTTTAGGTTAAGATGGATTAGGTGGTTAGATTAGAGTAGATTAATGAATTTAACTATTTACCAATGCATGTTAGGTGGTTAGTTAGTGCATTTAGGGCTTAAACACACTCTAGTATTTAACTAGAGTGATTTAGAAATTTTCTGGATCTGTCTCAGCTTCCAATTAGGCTAAATCGAGCCTAAGTTATATTTATTGCATTTATTTAATAATTTCTGTAATTATTTATTTTTTATTTATTTTCCAAAAATTAAATCGAGATAATCAGTGATTGGAATTTCATGCTGATCATAGTGGTGCTATTTGTTTATTTAATTGAGCACCTAATTGTGCAAATTAAGTGTGATTGGTGTATGTGGGTATTTATTCAAAATTGGACAATTTTGGTAATTAAATGGGGAAATTACTGGGTATCGGTCTACAGCGCCAAAAATCTATTTTGGGACTACTGAAAATAGTGGGAGATTCAAAAGTGAAAATCTTGTATTTTGGCTAAGATCGGCTGTGTACCCACGCACATGTATTTTTATCAGGTATGATAAAAAAAAAAAAAAAGGTAAATTGATTGGTGGTAAATTGATTGGATGATCGGAATGGTGTACTATAACGGCTCGATGGCTTTATATGTTATCTTGGAAAAAGAACGTTATACTACATTGGCTTGGTGACTTTATATGTCATTTTGGAGAAAGAACGATATTTTATAACGGCTCGATGACTCTCTATGTCATCTCAAAGAAAAAATGTTATATCATAACAGCTTGATGGCCTTGTATGTCATCTAGAGAAGGAACAATATACTAATATTAACCCGATGACTCGTATGTCATCTTAAAGAAAGGACAATATACTATTTAGGCCCTGCATGGTAATGTTCTTTTTTCTCATTTATGAACAAAAATTTTGTTTTTTTATTCCCAGAAGAAAATTGGAACGGAAATGAGAAACAAAAAAAAATTATTTTTTTGTTCCAAAAACACTTTTGAAGAACATTTTTTTTATCTCTTCTTCTTTTCTTCTTCTCTTTTCTTTGGCCGGTTGCCAGCCTCGGCCATGGCCGGCAACCGGCCATCGAGGGCCGGCAACGCCATCGAGGGTCGGCGACCTCGCCGAGCGTCGTCGGCCCCCGGCGAGGCCAAGCCTCGCTAGGAGACAGCGACACTTGGCCTCACCGGATCCGGCGAGGCCTAGCTTGCCCAGCCACCAGCGACGCTCAACCTCACCGGATCTAGGCGAGCTCGAGTTCACCCAACCACGGCGAGGCTCGGCCTCATCGAGGGCCGGCAGCCTCGCCCAACCACGGCGTGAGGCGCCGGCCCTCATTGGCCGGTCGCGGAGGCCTCCGGGGACAAGCTAAAAAAAAAAAAAAAAAAGGAAAAAGAAAAAGAAAGGAAAAATAAAATAAAAATATTAAAAAATTAAAAGAAACAAAAAAATATATAAATTTATCAAACGTGTTTCTATTTATTTTTTATTCCCGGAATAAGTTTATCAAATGCGTCTTTTTGGTCAAAAATTGTTCCTTGGAATAGAAATAGTTTTTTCTATTTTTTGTTCTCTATAATAATTTTTGAATAGAAACGTTACCAAACGCGCCCTTATTAGCCTTTGGGGCAAGCTACTATTTATCTATCACCTAGAGTGAGCAGTCTTGGATTTTGAACGGACATATTAGATAGTATGGAATAGGCCGACCAAGAGATGGTCGTGATGAATTGTAATCGACTAGGTTGATTGATCAATGATTCGATTTGATTTAATTGAGTATTATGGTTGTTAGTATTTATTATTTGAACTAACTCACAAGAAGGAACTAAGGATAAGGTAAGTCCTCTGACGCCTATGTGTACTTAGGCAATCCTTAGAGCATATTTTCTTACTAATCGGGTTTTAGGGAGTAGAACTTGTTGAGACGTAATCTCACCCTATTGTGGGACAACATTTCAAGCCTGTAAATGGTAGCTCCGCTGGAATATTTTGGGCAACCTAAGAAGTTTTTCGAAACGAGTTACCACATTCCGATACATGGACACCCCGAGGGCCTTGAGTATGTATTGGTGAAGTCCATCATCTGGGTCGATGCGAGATTACCCCCAACAAGTGCCCCATCGATACCGATCATGGTACCGCCATTATCATAATGGCAAAAGGGTGCGCCCTATACTAGAATGTGAAGTACCTCTTCAAATTTTGGAAGTTGCTTTTGAAAATGGTACAACAGACCCTAAGGTCGGCTTGGTCATAGACACTGTGGACCCCGACCTTGAAGACCTAAGAACTCCAGAGTATTTTGCTAAAGGCTCCAACGAAGGTGTGGAAGAGGATGAAATCTTGGAGGACGAGGAAGTGGAGCAAGAAGAGGATGAAGAGGGTGATGACCCGTAGTTACTTTTGAAACCCCCACCCCTGTTTGTGAACTTTGTCTCTCGACTCACTAGAGTAGGACTTGGCTTGAATAGTTGTGATGTAATATATACTTGCAGGTTGTGTTATATATAAGTGTGTTTTTCAAGATTGAAATTAGTGGCCTTACTTTCCTATCTCATTATTATATTGTTTGGGGATTTATATTTGCTTCCGCATGTGTATATTAAACTGAAAGGGTTGGCGATGATTCCTGAGATATCACTATTAATCGACCAAGCAGGAATGAGCACGTGCTCGGAGGATCGGGGCATGACACTCTTACTCTTGAGAGAGTTTTCCTTCCATCTCGCTTGGAGATCTTTGATTTTTCACTCCATTTTCAATCTCTCATACTTGGGATTCTTCCATCTCTCGTAGTCAAAGAGCTTGTACTCCAGACACTCGACTCTGAACGCTCAAATGGACTTGTGTTTAGGAGTTTTCCATCTCTCCATTGTCGAGAAATTTTGGATTGAGGGTGAATGGGGGAGAATTTGGGACCCAAGTAAAAGTTTATAATTTTTTATGAGGAAAAAAAAAAGTTTATGATAGAATTAAGATTAGACCTGGGTTTTTTATGGGACAAAAAAAAAGTTTGAAGTAGAATTGGAGTTAAAAGTTGGAAATTTTTAGGATATTAGACCTTTGAAATAGACATGCTTCAGAAATTATTTTTCTTTTTTCAATAAAACTCCCTGTCAACTAGGAAGGCAAAGGAGGAAACTCGATAAGCCCCAAATATTCCACAAAATCTTCCCCGCTGCGAGGGCAAAACTCGAAACACACTCAACGGTCTAAAGTGATTTAATCAAGTCTGATCGGTCACTTACAAAGAAAACTCGGATTTTGCATGCCAAACTTTCCCTAATCCTCTCATTTCCAATTTCGAATCTTGCCTTTTTCACATTTTTAATCGTGGAAACCTTCCTTTCGGTACATGAAAGACGGCGTACTCCGGGAAAAAGTAGAGCTCAACTATGGCTTGAAAAAGGGCTTTGGCAAGTCCAAAAGAAGACGTCGACTCTACGAAAGCATTTTGCATGGAGGGGAACAGCACATCCAATACTCATCAAATTGCCTTGCGTTATCCTTATTTATATCTGTCAAAATACCAAGTAAGGAGCGAAGCAAAACCCACCTGAATTCTCTTGCGCAAGTATGAAATATCTTGCCATGAAGCAATGAATCCTATCCCTTGAGGCCCCTGAAGAGAAGCCAGGAACGGGACCTGGAAGAGTGTGATGCAACATGGGCACCTCGAAGGCCTCCTCACCTGCCTCGTCTCCGTCGCCCCGGTCATTCAGTTCACTTCTGGTTCTCTATGTCGTCGTGCCGCTTGTGTTGATCTCAGTTGGCCTATACGCTCTGGCCAGTAATGGGTCATCTTCCTGGGTTGAGCTCGCCTCGCTGTGGAAGCTGAAGGTGGCTTTCGTCGGGTCGAGAGCCACTGCCGCCCTGTCTGCGCTCAGGCCAAGCGATATGCCCCCGCGCCATCGAATCTCCATGGCCTTCGAGTTATTCGGAAGAAAACCAGGTAGCTTTCGCCCCTGCAAGTGTAAGGATGGAATGTACTTCGTGCAATATTTCCTCTTTCTTCTTTTAATTTTAGACACCCTGCATGGCCATGCTCTAATAATCCTCGGATCTTTCGCTTGTCCTTTCCAATGGGTGGCTGAGATCGAGACACTGACGGTGGAACCGGAAGCGGATGGACCAGTCGCTGTCGAAGAGCCTGCGAGGGCTGTCAAAAAATATGGCAGGCTAGGAGGAAAGGTGTTGGATTTGAGTTAGAGCCATGTTTGTGTTTCTCCTTTTTTGTTGATGAATAGACTTTCTATTTTTTTTCCCAGGAAAAAAAAAGAATAAAAATGCGTTTGTTTGCGTTTTTGTTCAAAATCTATTTTTTTGTTCGGGGAATGAAATTAGAACATAAATAAGAAAAAAAGGTTATTTTTTTGTTCCAAAAACACTTTTTGAAGAATTAAAAGAACAAAAACACAAGAACCAACCACCGGCCGTGGTGGCTCTGTTGGGTAGGCTCCAAACCTCCAAACGAGAGGTCCAGAGTTCGAAGCCCCTTTAACGCAAGTTGAAAGGAGGCTGGCAAGCCATCTAGTGTCTTAAGTGTGATGTCGGGATGGTGGATGGCAGGCCATCTAGTGTCTTAAGTGTGATGTCGGGGTGGTGGGTCCTCCGCTAGCGTCACCCCAAGTTTACCTCGCCATTTACCGGGCTGTACGGGGTTAGGGTCATCAAAAAATTAAAAAAACACAAGAAACACTTTTCTTCTTCTTTTTTTGTTGGCTAGTCGCCGGCCCCCAGCGAGGCGGAGTCTCACCAATGCGGGGCAAAGCTCGGCGAGCTCGGCCTCGCTAGGGTCGGCGAGCCTCGCCGTGGCGGGCGAGGGCCGGCCAAAAAAGAAGAAAAAAAGAAAAAACAATAAAAATAAAAAAATATATTAAAAAATTAAAAGAAACAAAATAAAAATACAAATTTACCAAACGTGTTTCTATTCATTTTTTATTCCAAAAATAAGTTTACCGAACGCATATTTCTAATCAAAAATTTTCTCGAACAAAAATAATTTTTTTTATTTCTGCTCCCGGAACAATTTTTGAACAGAAACATAAATAAACGCACCCTTAAAAACCAGGCCGTCTGTATGCTATTACAACCTGATTGAGTTAGTCACACTCATTTTAGTAGGGGTGTCAAAAAAACCCAAACCAACCCAACCCAACCCGACCCGAACAAGACCCGAACACGAAACATGTATTATACATGTTTCGTGTTCGGGTCTTGTTCGGGTAACAAATATAAAACAAGCAAAAAAATGTGTTTCGGGTAGGGTCAAGGTTCGAACATTGTTCGACACGAAACAAGTTATTCCAAAGTCCAAACACGCCAAAAACACAAACACTTTAGCCCCAAACACAAACAGTTGAACACGAGCACTGAAGCACATACCTCGTTGGCTCCGCCTTCTTCTCCGACGAGTGCGCCTTCTCGTGGAGTCTGCTGCCGCCCTCCGATTGACGCGCCTCCGCCTCGCCGTCGCCGTCGCCACCCTCGCCTCCGCCTCGCCGACGACGGAACCCTTGCCGCCGCGTGCGGCCGACCATCGTCGATAGCTCGGGGACTAGGTTCGCTCGACGATCATGGCGCTCGCTTCTCGCCTCGTTTCCAAGTCCCGGCAGGTGAGGAGCCCCCCCTCCAGATCCACGCGCCTTCCCCCTCTTGCTGCTCATCAAATGCCATCCCGAATTTCTGCTCGATGGCACTCAACATTGGCCGTGGAGATCGGGAATTTTGCGTTTCGCAAAGTCGCCGCTTTCCGCTCGGGCGATTGTTGATGATTGTCTGTTGCTCTTCGTTGGGGCGATTTGATTCGACGATTGTATTGGGTCGAATGTGTTTTTTTATGGTTCAATTTTGATGTTGGATTGGGGCTAAGTTGTCGGCATGACTTTGAGTTCTCTAGCTGGGGTGCTTCTGTTTCTTCGAAATCTATTCTCTTTCTGGGTTTCTTTCTTTTAAAATTTCTTTAGCCAGTTTAGTTATTGTTTCATACCCTGCTGCCCAAAATTTATTCTACTTGTTTGCTGGAGACATGTTCTTTACCCGATTTTTAGTTCAGTTTAATATCATGTGAAAAATATATGTTGTGTTTCGCATGGGACTTCTTTGTAAATGAACGAGGCCTCATAGATGGTATAGGCTCTGTTTACAGATAAAAGCTGAAGCATTAAATGGAGATAGATTTAGCTGTTCAGCAAGGTTTTACTTAGACATGTTCACTCTTGTGTACTTATCAGTTGATATGGGAAACAAAGATAGTCTTTGTGTGGTCTTTGAATCCTTGGCAATTCTGGGTTTGCATTGATTACTTTTGATAAAATTGCATGTGCAGTGTCTTTGCTTTCTGGAACACACGAGCGGCGAGCCTGTTTTTTAGTGGCTTCATTATGGCGGATTCTGGTGAGGCTAAGCAGGCTGAACCAGGAAATTTGGAGGAGACAGGTGAAAAGCAAACATCTGAACAGGGTAATTCCTGATGTACCATACAAACTCCTATCATTCCAGCAGCTTCTAAATTTGCTTATAAGAATGTTAGTATACTGATTCAGTGTTTCTTTATTGTCAGTGTGTAGCTTTTTCAGGAAGCCATCAAGAAATAAGAATATCAGGAAGCGAGATGGTTGAAGAAGACGATGATGAAGATTCCAAGACGGAGAGTTCAGTGTTACATAATCAGAAGAAACCTCAAAGGACAGGCAATAAGCTGTATTTTTCAACTGGATCCTCCAAGAGCTCTGAATCTGCAGAATCAACCTTTGATTCTGATAAGCAGATTCTGAAGAAAGGAGAAGATTGCATATTTTACTCTAGAAAGTAAACCCCTTTTCAGCATATTTACCGAGCTCACCATACCTTATGAATTCGTGGGCATTGGCAAGAAGTGCAGCTTTTCTTATTTCCGATTCTCTAGCATCTTCTTTTCCAATTGTATGAATGTAATTCTTAAACATTTACTTCTCTCCGACCCCATTTTAACTTCTTTCTTTTCCCCACATGCATATGCTTGTGCTCATTTGTAGAAGATACAGTCATTTGAGGCCAGCCAAAAGAAAAAAGAGACAAAAATCAATCCAATGCTAAAAAATAAAGAGCCAAACCGAGGCTTGGAATGTTTCATAATAACCTATAACAGTTGCGAGAAGTCACGAACAACAATGGAGATGAATGCCCCCATTCGACTCTCACCCAAAAAAAAAAAAAAAGTGACGACCCGGAAACCCGACCCGAATCCCCTATGCGAGTTTTAATGTGTTTCGGGTCGGGTCGGGTCGGGTAACATCAAGACCCGACCCGACCCAACCCGACCCGTTTACACCCCTACATTTTAGGGCATTTGATCACGTTGGGCAGGTTAGAGAGGCTAGAGGCCAGCCTATCCCGGGCGTGGTCCACCATCAAGGAAGCCACTCTGGTCCGGAACCTGATGTCGGTCCATGCCGACGCCGACTACATTCCCCAAGGACCGATTTACAGGAATGCCAACGCCTTCCACAGGTAAACGCCTCATCCTCCGCACGCCGCCTCTCAATCTTCCTCATAATTCCCAATCAATCCCGCGTCGACGCCGTGACCCGGAGAGAGAAACTATGTGCATGAGTTATCTGGAGATGGAGAAGCTGTTCAAGATATATGTGTACCAGGAAGGGGAGCCGCCCATGTTCCATGACGGGCCATGCAAGAGCATCTACTCCACGGAGGGAAGGTTCATCCATGAGATGGAGAGAGGCCACAACATGTACCGGACCACGGACCCGGACGAGGCCCTCGTCTACTTCCTCCCCTTCGGCGTGGTCATGCTTGTCCAGTACCTCTACGAGCCCAGGTCCCGTGAGACGCACGCCATTGGGCAAGCCATGGTCAACTACATCGACGTCGTTGCCGCCAATCACCCATTCTAGAACTGGAGCCTCGGGGCCGACCACTTCATGCTCTTTTGCCATGACTGGGTCGTGATTTCGAGACCGGTGGAGAACAAGTTGATTTTCACCGTTTGGCCTTCTTTGCACGAAAGAAAAATATTATGGGACTGCCGTTGAACAATTAGCTTAGCTGCCTTAGCAGATTTATCCAAAGAAAAATAAGATGCATTCATATGAGGTTTGGTGATTTGAATTCAAGCAAAAGCAAATTATCCCTCGCCATCTTGTCAAAATATCTTCTTCTTTTAAAAAAAAAATCATTAGACATTGTAACAGAGTTTAAATGATGAAAGAAATGAATCGCAGGATTTTGATGAGTAGAAGGTAAAATGTCAGCCACTTCAAACAATTTAGTCTTGTTACTACTTCAGAGAATAATGTCGAGTGTCCATGCTGCGATTTCTAACCTCGGTATTCAAATCATGTAGAGCTTGAGACAAACGTCATGCTCTTTTATAGCTCAATAGATGCTATATTAATCTATAAGAAAAATCAACATGTACGAAATTCAAGCTAAATCATTTAATTTCTTTTTAGCCAGTAAATATCATCCCATTCGTAAATTATAATTATAAATAAAGAAAATTACAAATAAAAGCTTGAAGAGTCTTATTTTCTCAAACAATGACTTGAAGTGGATATTATTTCAAATAATAATTAAAAATACTCTCAATTTCTTGAATAAAAGTTTGAAGCAAATCTAGTTTCAAATAAAAATCTAAAATACCCATATCAGTCAAAAAAAAAAAGCCTAAATTAACCGGCTTCACACAATTTTGCCTTATAAAATTTTTAATTTTTTTTCCTTTTTTCTTTTTTTAATAGATTTTTTAAAAAAAAAAAAAGGAAAACACGGGCAAGTTGCATCTTTTCCTTTTTAAAAATTTTTAATCTAATTTAATTTAAATTTAACTTGTGTTTTGATGACAATATATTTAATCAGTTGGAATATGTTGTTAGTGAGTAAAATTAGGCCCTAATTTGAAATAATCATAATTACTTCAAGCCTTTCTTTGGAACTAATATGGCATGATCACACCTTTAATTCGAAACAAAATTTTTGCTTAGGTTTTTATTTGAGAAATTAAGAGTGCTCTAAGCCTTTATTTGGAATTTTTCTCATTTAAATAGGTTACCTTTCTCAGAAAATTCGGGAACACTAATTTATTTATTTTTTAAATGAAAAATTGTTTTCCAAAGGAAAGGAAAAAAGCTGCCAATCTGTTTTCCCCCTTTTCAAACGCACGTCAATCCATCGTTTCCCTCTCTCAGCCCCAGCGCCTCCTCTCCTCCCCTCCCTTCTCTCTCTTTGCGCACCGATCGAACTCGGAAACCCCCCGCCGGCCGCCCGCGATGGCGTCGAAGGACCTCCCCTCCGACGACCCCGCCGCCAACACCGAGACCGGCGGCGAGACCGTCGCCGCCCGCCGGAAGCGGTCCCGCCGCGTCAGCTTCGCCGACGTGGAGATCACCTCCGTCCACATCTTCAAGCGCGACGAGGACTACTACGACACCACCCCTCCCTCCGACCCCAACCCCGACGGCCCGGGCTCCGCCGACGCCGGGGAGGCGCGGCCGCTGTTCAGGGATCTGGGGGACCACAGCGACGACTCGAGGGAGCTCACGCCGAGCGGGGAGTACGGGAAGGAGGACGGGGAGGAGGAGGAGGACGCCGATGAGGTCGGGGTCGGCAGGAAGTCGTTCCTCAGGCCGATTGGGTCGCCGTCTCCCGGGAGCAGCACGTTCGGCTCCGCGACTTCGAATGATGGTGAGTTGATTCGGGTTTTGCATTTCTAGTGCGATTTTTAGGTCACCAGAGCTTTGGCGTTGAACAAAAACGTTGTAGTGTGGAATTCGCGGTGCACAGCAAGCAGACTTGGTGAAAATCGGTGGGAAAGATGTTTAGGCTGTGAAGCAAATGCGGCTATGCTTCAAATTTTTGCACTAGAACCACATATTCCTTCTAAGATCTGATTTCGCCCCTCTCTCTCTCTCTCTCTCTCTCTCTCTCTCTCTTTCTCTCTCTCTCTCTCAGCTGTGGCATGATTTCTGAAGATCGATTTTTTAGTTTTTTCACCCGTGAAGCACTATGTTTCTTTTGTTCTCTTGAGGATAAGTGTGCTTCGTCAAGCCCCCCCCCCAAAAAAAAAAAAAAAAAATTGGCCCTCGTGTTGGCCGTGAAGTTTTGTTGTTCTGACTGGTGTGTCTTCTCCTGTTGCTATTTCTCAGAAGACAATTTCTTTGGTCCTGTCTCCGCGAGCTTTATTAGACCCGGGAGGCTCTCTGGCTCTGCTGCTTCAGATGAAAATCATGATGTTACGATGGACTCCACAGTGTTCTCAATGCATTTCCGCAGCCTTGCAAGATCAGACTCTGGCATGGAGAAGGCATTCATCTGACCTTTGATGAGAAGACACCGTCCGAAAAAAAAATACCTCTGCTAACTCTGGAAGTTTTATGATGCTAACAAATGCCAGGAAGCTGAGTCCAGAATCTGCTCGTCCGATGCATAATGTTCAGAGTGATGGTAAAGATTCGAATGAAATGAGCCTTATCGGGAATAATCCAAATAGGTATGACAATGGTCGACTTTCTCCTACCTTGGATGCCCTCCTGGCGGAAGGCAGCCAGGATTTGCAAGCTCTTCCTGGTTTTGATGTTGACAATGCAAATGCATCGGCTACTTTTGAGGTTTTCAATGCTGATGAGGGTGGAAGCAGTAAGGAGAATGTCAAGGGCTCTGCAGATAACATAATGAGCTCTATGGGCACCGATGGAACTAATCAGAAAACTGTTGCAGCTTATCATGAATTAGACAAGGCAAATAGTGCTTCTGAAGGAATGTGCATTGAAAATGTTAGAAGTGATTTGTCTAATATGGTTGACAGTTTCATTCTCGATGCTCCTGTTTATCAGCATATCCATACTCCTAATCAGACGCTAAAAGTAAGAACATTGTCCTAGTCTATATTTTATTTGTTTATTTCCAGATTCGGTTTTTGAGTTTTAAATTTTGACCAGCTAAAACCACTCTAGCTTTACTGGGGCGTCTACAATATGTGCACCATCCTGGTACTTTTGAGTTTGATTTGTCTCAGAAACTAACGGTAGAATGGAAGTGTCTCTGGTCGCATGTAGCAGCCATCTGCTGCAGCTATATGCAGTATTACATGCTCTAGTTTAGGAGTAGCTTATGAGATGATAAAATGCATATAGTGGAAGATGGATGTCTGTTGCTGAGACTGCATTTTATGAACAACGATGTATAATTCCACAACTGATTTTTCAAAATGTCTTTAGAAAGGCGGGTCCCAACACATCGCTGGATCAGAAATGTTAGGACATGTACTTGTTTTTTTTATTAACCCTTCTGATCTGAGAAGGAAGCGTCGACATCGAAATAAAGCCCAAAAAACGCCACAATCAGATGGTACACATGCACAAGCCCAATGGAAATACGATAACCTCAAGAACCTACAATTAATTGAACAGTTAATACTAATTGAAACATACGAAAAGAATCATCTAAATCCTAAGCTTCAATTGTTCAGTTTTGAAGGGATTTAAAGCGCCGATTGATTCAACAAATTAGTCAGCAATTGTGCAATTTTTTATGGAATACTGTATCATGTAAGCAAAGCATGCAGGGGTAATTGACTCCGGGATGGAACTGAGAATCGGACCGGACAAGACCGGTTGATTCCCCTGATTTGACCGAGACCGGCCCTTTCTTTTCCTCAATTTCTTCTGAGAAGTAAGAACTCTTCCTTTTTAACAAAAATACAACTAAGAGACGTGGCGAGACTCGATCACGACAACCTCACCTACACGAACTCGAAATCCAACGGAGTCAAACACCGTTGATTCCAGCAGATTCGCCAACCATCCGCAACAGAAATCGAAGCAATAACAAAGGAAGCGAAGTGCCATCACATTGAGGCGAGCGTGAGAGAGAGGGAGGCGCCGCCGCAAGGGAGGGGCTGGGGGCGAGGGGTTGATGCCGCGGCGGATGGCCGGAGAGTATCCGGCGGCAAAGAGGCTAGGGTTTCTTTCCATCGTATCCACCAATTACTTTCCTATTTTAAAATAGAAGAAAATTACAACGAAAAAAAAAAGCAAAGAAATATAATGGCAATACGAGTCCGGTCCAGGTGATCCGATTCCTTGTCTAGAACTGGAAACCGGACCAGTTACTTCTTGTTTTAAATAACTTTTTGTTTCTTATTATTAGGTACAATTTTGTTCATTCTTATAATTAGTTGACCCCATTATGATGTAATTGCTTCAATTTAATTAGTAATTTTTTTTTGTTCTTGTATGAAAACGTCCATTTTAATATCGTTCTTCTAATTTAATGTACAAACATTTCTCATATTGATGGGAAATTCATGTTAATATCATTTTCGAATCTATAACAATGATAGAGAATTATTTCATGTGTTTTCAAAGAAAACAACACCATATATTCTTTTTATCTTCTATCATACAATATTCGACTCATGTACTATTGACAAGGGGTGAGCGATTCCCGGATCCTTACAGGTTCCGCTTGGAACTTGGAACCTACCCTCGGGTACAAGTTTCTCATTTTTTGGAACCTGGAACCTACCCGTCAAAACCAAGAACCTGGAACCTACCCTGTCACAGGTTCCGGGGTCGCTTCCAAGTTCCAACATATTCTCTTTTTTTATTTTTTTTATTTCTTCCTCCTTTCCTTTATCAGTTGAGTACCCCAAAATTGTAAAGAGTGGTACAAACTCAATAACAGAGAAGAAAAAAAGCCAATAGATGTGCTGTCAACATTTACATAAGACCAATGTTTGAGAAAGCTATGAGCAAAAAACCCATGGGAATTTCCTATCAGCATAGTATAAGCCAACACACTAGATGTGATGTGTATGCATTGGAGTGATTGCAGAACACCAACTTTGCAGGACAAAGAGCAAATGGATAGAAATCGTAGTTCACAAATGAGCAATCTCAGACCTGGCTGACACAAATATACAAAAGAAATAGCCAAAGATTCAAAGTAAAGGAGATTCAGAGTAAAGGAGCGAGAGGCAAAAGAAAAGGGAAAGCAATCATTCGAATTTTTCAAAAAGAAATAAAAAGGATTGTAAAATTGCTACTTAAACATGCAAAATGAAGATATCAACTGAATGAAGGGGCTTCAAGCATCAAACCATCTCTAGAAGTGTAAGTGACCAGCAGATAAGAAGTAGAGGTCCTTTTACACTTCATTTCAATTGACATAGATATATTCCACGCATATCGCCATTACAAGATTTGGACATTGCAGTACCTTTGTGTTCCGCATGACACGGAGCTGGGGTAGCACTTAAACAGCTTCAAGATAAACACAAAAAGCCCAGCAAATCCTGTTAATGATATGATGGTGTGTTGAGGGGTGAATCACTAGAGACAACACAACACATGGAATCACCTGCATTAAGTGCAAAAGGGGAAAAATTCAACAAATGTAAATATACCAATAACAAATAAAATTTAATGGATACAATTAGAACCTGGTTCTCACAACTCTATGTTCAAATTCCCTGATTTAGATGCCTCAGAGTATATTACCAGCTCAAGTTAATGATCAATAGAATTGGAAAAGGCAAAAAGGGAGTAAATCATAATTATTTGGTTAAGTTCAAGCTCAAATAACTAGCAGGCTATAACCCTTAAAATAAGTGGAAAATTCAAGAGACATTCAATTATATGGTTTTATTATGCCCAATCTACCTTCAACCTTATTACAGTACTTGTAGACCATAAGAATTATAGAGCAACCTAATAAAACAATCTACCGATTGATGCCCATAACACCTTCAACCCTATTTATACTATATAAGAATTAATTTATTGACCTTAGAAGCAAATCTATTGACTGATGTAGATTTTCAAATAATTTAAAGCATATCCCTACCACCTGACTACCACAAAAGAACAAAATGAACAGACCACCATAACCAACTCAGCTTTTTTGGAGACACATTACAAAGAAATAAATCCAAAAGCGAAGTTTTTGTATGTCAAGGTTTCATACATCTTTTCATTTGGGTCCATTTGAATGCAGGCACCCACATCCAAATATAATCTTAAAATATTTTACAAATAAAGATGGACACATCTATTCCATAGTTTGCTGGTGGAAGAGTTTGATGGTAACCAAGGAAGAGATAGAGAAAGTCTAAACTAGAGAAACAAAGCTAAAGAAAAAGTTGTGACTCATCCCGCGCCTTATTCATAAACATAAATAGAGTGTGGATGGAGGACTCACCACAAAGCTTGTGCCTCATACTGTGTCTCTGGGGAAAAACACAAGCCTTAATTTGTCGGTCGCTGGTGCACTCGCTTGCTAAAAAGAAAAAACAAGCCTCGGGCAGCAACTGAAGTTGAGCTTTTCCTTCCCCAAAATTCAATGTAAGTGCTCCCACTGTCAAAAACTACTTGAAGATCCTTTACACCACGTACCTTACGCAAGTCTTGCTGTGTAGCACTTGCTGAAACAATACAGTTCAGGTCCTCAAGAGTTTAGCAAGACATATAATGTGACAAAAAAATCACCAAACAAAATAGATGGAACAGCTCCATACTCTGATAAACTAGCTGGTACCCACGAAGAAGGGACAAGGTCAAAACTGCTTTCATGCGATAATGTCTCGGTCCGAAACATTTGGAGATATGTTGCTGACCTTGATCGTCCTTAGGTATAGAACGTGGAGGAGCATGATGAACAGATGAACTTTGATTACAGTAATCGTTCGATAATGATATCACGTGTTTATAAACTTTGATGATGCAATGATAAGGTGCGTCAACGTTAGTATATTTCGACAAGTATTCTTGTTATGCATACTGCAAAATCTCGGTGAAACTAACTGCACCTTGGATACATTGATTGTCCAATTCGGCGTCATGATAGATTCTAGGACCGACCCATTTTTCCTTTCTGCATTATCCCCGAGACCTACTTATTCAGGGTGGAAAGCAGAACATTAACGTACTCAATCTCAAAGATTACAAGTGCCGTGGACAGAATCATCTTACGAGTTACATGGCGGATTGGATCGAGAGCATAATCGAGATTAATTTTGAGGAGATTGATCCTTTTCAAAAACAAAAGGATTGAACATAGGCTTGCTTGCAAATGGGAATGCTTGAAAAAAGCAAATGTATTGGTGAAACCAGAAGCAACAAAGACAGAGCAAGAGAAATCGAGCACTCACTAACATCGCGAATCGGCGTTGAGACGATCTATAGCTGGGTGGCATCGGGGGCGACTAGGCAAGCGACTTCAGGGGGGGCAGCCAGCGACTAGGCGAGTGGCGTCGAGGGTGGCTGGGTGAGCGGCGAGCGACATCAAAGGCGGCTGGGCGAGCGGCAAGCGACGTCCATTGGGGGGATGAGCGGCGTCAGGTGGTGGAGTCGAGGGCAAGCGGCATCCAGCTGTGGCAGCGAGTGGCTAAGCATCAAGGCGAGTGGGGGGCGACGGTGTTGAGGGAGGCAAGGGCGGGCGAGCGGCATCCGGCGGTGGCAGCGGCATCGGCGTCGAGGGTGAGCGGCGTCGGTGGCGGCATCGAGGGCGAGGGCAAGCGGCGTCGAGAATGGGGGAGAGGTAGAGAATGGGAGAGAACAACTGAGATAAAAATGATTTGGGGTTAGGGGTTTTTACCTTTTAGGAACCTACCCGGTTCCGGTTCAGTTTTGGTTCTGGAACCGAGAATTGCCGGTTCCTAGAAAAAGAAAACCAAGAATCGGAACCAGCCTCTTCAGAACCGGGAACCGAACCAGAGGAGACCAAACCCTTCTCTGGTTCGGTTCCAGTTCTCGGTTCTACCCAAGACCACGCTCAACCTTACTATTGACGGAGTTTTGAATACACTAACTGATTTCTAAGGGCAACTCTAGAATGTCGGATTCATTAACTGTAAATGGTTTAATTCACTGCCTTATATGTAAAAGCTTAACAATATTAGGTGTATAAGAAAGTTTTTAATCACGTATGATTTGCTATAGATACGAGGAATACTTTCTTATTAAATTTTTGCTAATCACATAAATAAATTATTAATTACTTTAAAATTTTTACCTATATTAAAAGTTGAAAACCATCTCGAAAATCTATTAGTTACTAACTTTTTTATAGGAAAAAATTAACATGAATATCAAGAACCCCCTAAGTTAGATAGGTTGAAATTTTCGTTTATCATTGGTATTACATAAAAGATATAACTGACTACTTATAAGTACATAATATTATCAATATAATAAATACAGAAAAGAAGTAACTTTATGTTATTACATACTTACTTTAGCATATTATAAAAGTTATTTACTATGTAGATAAGTCTTCTTTTTTTTTTTTGTTCGAAACTATGTAGATAAGTTATTAGCTACAAGGATGACCACTTTTATACAATAAAAAATTGATTTTTCCTCTTGGAAAAAATCATAAAAGAATATATAATCAGAATCTTTTAGATACATATAAACTTGCTTTTTCAATGTACCAAAGCGCAAATAATAGAGTGAAAAGTAATTGTTCGTGAAATTCTAAATGCAATGACCGTGTTAAACAAGTAATATAACAATGAGGAAGGATATCGTGTCACGGAGATTGATGATTAATAAACCAATTAAATATTAAAAATGAATTAATTCTAAAATTTATTTGACATCAAAAGAGAATTGAGAATAAATTAAAATTGACAAACGTAGAAATAAAATTTCGAAATTAAATGTAGTAAATCAAATAAATAAATATGTTAGTATCCGATTTCACCATAATCACTAAATATGAATTTCAGATAATCATGCATATAAGAACGATATCAAATATGTGATAGCAAAATTTCCAAATGTATTTACTATCTTATCTCTAGATATAACAAATCTACACACTTTATCAATCCACTATATCTCTAGATGAATTTCAATAAGCATAAGTGCATTAAAATTTATGAATATTCTCAATTTGCAATGAATCTTTGGAATCGCCTTATTATCGAAAGCTACGCAAATAACATGGTATATCTCTATCCACATTTAATTCATGATTATATATCATAAGAAGTAATTGCATATTATCACTTCTTGATCTCAAACATATACATCAGATCATTTAAATGATGACCAGTCATCTAAAAGCATTAAGCGCAATAATTTATAACTCACATGAATAAAATCACTTACAACACATAAAAATCATGAAATTCATATCATCTTGGTCAAGTTACATCGTAGCCCTAACAAAAGAAAATTAGAACATAATAGAAGAAGAAATGAATAGATAAATCAAACCTAATATCTTGAATCAAAGAACAAGAATTCTATCACCACTTTCGTTTTCTCTTCAAAATGCTTGAAAAACTCTCTAAACAATGAAAAAGGATCTAAAAATAAAAGCCTAGTCTCCCCAAGCTCTTAATGTTCTCCTATTTATAGGATACATCCAAGACTCATATCTTAAGGCAATTCCCTATTTTTCGCATAAAATTAAAGAATAAATCAAAGAATTCCTTATTTGATATCCACCTTCCAACTCTTTCCGATAAAATTAGGGAATAAATCACACTCTTTCCGATAAAATTAGTGAATAAATCACAGAACTCCTAATTTGATATTCATCTTCCAACACTTCCTCATTTGAATTCCCCAATCAATAAATTCTTCCTTTCCTTCTTTTTGTCATTTTTTCCTCATTTTCTCCATATCTCATTATGTTGTATAAACAAGGAAAATTTGAATAAATAGAAGGAAATCCAAATATTTTCTCACATATATTGCACTATTTGTTACCTAAAATAGGTAAAATAACTCTATTTTGTAATCAATGGACTTATTTCAATGAACTTTTTCAATATAAATAGTTACAAAATCTAAAAATAATATTATGTGTTCACTGTTGGATGGCTAATATGTGTTTGAATTTAGTTTTATAATTGAATCTTTTCACATGCCAATCATTTTTTACATAAAAATTAAAATAATTAAAATATGAATATATTTAATAAAAGTTGTCCACATTAGTGTTGGCTATACCCATTGCGTGGTGTCCACGTAAAATTAGCTAAATGAACTCAATTAGCACAATGTGAAATTATTTATGACTCAATTGGCAAAATTAAAAGCTTTATAACTGAATTGGTAAAAGTACAATAAATTTAAGATTTTTTGGACAATTTTCTCCATTCTAGTGCCATTCATCTACTAAGTCCAAAAATCAATGCCAATTCCTTGTGAACTACATTTGACCCTTATGTTAATATTCACTATGAGAGAAAATGGTGTCATCAACGTTGACTTGGAGTGTCGTTTCTGGGTTGCTGGCAATTTCCGTTTGTCCATATATAAAACCACGTTTCGTCCCAGAAAGTGACTGAATTGACATTAACTAATATTAAAAAAAAAAAATTCTATTTTTCGTCTTGATGCAAAGCAACAAGGTGTTACAAAATTGTACGTCGATTCCAGAAAAATAACGTTTGCAAACAATTCACCAAGCATAATATAATAATAAAATAAAATAACAGAATCAGATGAACACACCAGAAAATTTATTATCGAAGTTCACCCAAACCTGGGCTACATCTCCGCGCAGAGGCACTCTGTGAATCCACTAGACTTCATAAAAAGTTGGAATACAACGATGATCTTCTCTCAAGATCAGGGCACAAAGAGATTAAGAACCCTCATCAAGAAAAGAAAAAATCACTTTTTTCTTCTCTCTTTTTCTTGCCTCTCTATTTCCTTTTTCAGCGTCTTGACGGCTAGGGTCTTGCCATTGCTAATATAAAGATACCACTTTTAACTTAAAAGGAAATCTAATAGAAAAGACAAAAAAGCCCCTAAAAACAAATATTTGGTTTCATCTATAACAATCTCCCACTTGAAGACAAATATACCCAAGCACCAAGCAACTTTATATCCATCTTCTTCAAAAAATAGTAGTTGAAGAACTTGTGCCTCTGCGATACTCCTCATCAATCAGGATGGAGTAATACCAAGGTAGTAGTACAAAAAATATGCTTCTCTCTGTCTACTACCTTGGTCATCATGTCAGCTGGATTCTTCGAACCATCAATCTTCTGTAGCTTTAACTCATTATCCTTCAATGCTGACTTGATAAAGTGATAACGCTTCTTGATATGTCTAGTCCTTGAGTGATAAGCTGCATTCTTTGCTAAGTGCACTGCACTTTGACTATCACTCCATAGTGTACTGACTGGCTGTTTTCGACGTAACTTCTCCATATAATCTTGTAACCACATGATTTTCTTAGAGGCTTATATGATCGCCACGTATTCTGCCTCTGTTGTTGATAAAGCCACTACTTTTTGTAATTGAGACACCCAACTCACTACTGTACCTATAACTGTAAAGACATATCCAATGGTACTCTTACCACTATCTCGATCACTCGAATGATTTGCATCTATATAACCCTGCAACTCTAGAGATGTACCACCATAACAAAGTGAGTAATTAGAAGTACCTGCTAGATATCTCAATATCCACTTAACTGCATTCCAATGCTCTCTACCTGGGTTCTGCATATATTGACTCACAACTCCCACTGCTTGTGCAATGTCTGGTCCCATGCTCAACATGGCATACATCAAACTCCCCACTGCTGATGCATATGGAACTACCGCCATCTCATCTTTTAAAGCCTGAGTGCTTGGACACATATCCTTGGAAAGTTTGAAGTGACTCGCTAGAAGAGTTGCAACCGGTTTTGCCTTGTCCATGTTAAATCTCTTTAACACCTTCTTCACATAGTCTTCCTGCAACAACCATAATTTCTTATATTTCCTGTTCCTGATGATTTTCATGCCTAAAATATTCTTGGCCTCTCCTAAGTCTTTCATCGCAAACTATGATGATGACATCTTTTTCACTTCTACGATTCTCTTCATATTGGAACTAGCCACCAGCATGTCATCCACATATAAAGATAGATACACAATGTCACCATCATCATATTTGCGAAAATAAACACAGTGATCAAACTCACAGTGTGCAAATCCTTTTTCTTGCATGAAACCATCAAATTTTAGGTACCATTGCCGCAGAGCTTGTTTCAAACCATACAAGCTTTTCTTCAAGCGACATATCATGTGCTCCTTACCTTTGACTTCAAAACATTTAGGTTGTGTCATGTATAGTTCTTCATCTAAGTCACCGTGTAAAAATGTTGTTTTTACGTCTAACTGCTCAAGATGAAGATCCTCCACTGCAACTATACTCAGCAGAACTCTAATTGATGTCATTTTCACTACAGGTGAAAATATCTCAGAGTAGTCAATCCCTTCTTTTTGAGAAAAGCCCTTGACTACAAATCTCGCCTTGTTCTAATACTATCATCTGCTTCATTCTTAACCATGTACACCCATTTGTTTAATAAAGCTTTTTTACCCGTGGGCAACTTGGTCAACTCATAAGTTTTGTTCTAAAGTAACGAGCTCATCTCATCTTTCATAGCACACTCCCATTGCAAGTGAAACGTGTCTGCCTTTGCCTCATCGTAAGTCTCCGGTTTTCCCGAATCTGTATATAAGACATGGCTCAGAATAGTATTAGCTGATGGATCAAAAATTACCTTTGGCTTTGTCACACGTGTAGACCTTCTCAAGACAGGTACTTCAGGGTCATTCGTTTGCTCCGAATCATTGTGTTCTTTTTGAACTACCTCTTCACTGATAATAGGCTCATCTCGAACCTCTCTTTCAGGTGAACTTTGATCTACTGGAAACATCTTCACAGGCATTGTGTCTAATTCAACATATTCTAGTTGTACTACCTTCTCATGCTCTGTCTCTGTCTGACGATCCTTGTACATTTTTTCTTCATGGAATACCACATTGCGACTGCGGATGACTTTGTTATTCTCATAATCCCAAAACCTATAGCCATACCCGCCGCCACCGTATCCAATAAAGATGCATTTCTGGGACTTAGCATCAAGCTTTTTCCTATCCCCCCTGTCAATCAAAGCATATGCAATACAACCAAATACCTTTAGATGTGAATAATTAATCTTTTTACCTGACCACTACTCTTGTGGTATTTCTCCAGCCAACACACTAGATGGACTTCTGTTGATAAAATAAACAGCTACATCAACTGTGGCAGCCCATAAGTATAGCGGGAGACCCACGTGTAGTCTCATGCATCTTGCACGTTCTAGAATAGTCATGTTCATTCTTTCAGCTACACCGTTCTCTTGAGTTCTAGGAATAGTCTTTAGCCCGTGTATGCCTTCTCGACTCAAATATTCTGCAAATTCCTTACTTATGTATTCTCCACCATTATCAGATTTTAGAGCTTTAATCTGATAACATGTTTCTTTTTCTACCATGGTCTTCCACATTCTGAACATCCCGAATATTTATGATTTTTCTTTAAGAGCATAGACCCAAGTCTTCCTTGTTGCATCATCAATGAAGGTGACAAAATATCTCTTACCACCATAAGAGAGTTCCTGAGCAAGTCATCATGCATCAAGTATGAACCAACTCTAACTTCTGGTCTTTATTTTGTCGCCCATTCAATTGAAAACTAACAGCCTTCTGTTTTCCATAAATGCAACTCTCACAAAAATCTAACTCAACTTTTTGCAAACCTGGGAGTAATTTTATCGAGTGTAACTACTTTACACCTTTTTCACCAAGATGTCCCAAACGATAATGCCAAAGAGTAGATAAATTACATGTAGCCATTGTAGTCGCAACCATATCACTGATATTATCTCCTTGGAAAAGGTAAAGTGTACCCGTACGCTTTCCCTTTGCTACTACTCTTACCCTTGAGGTTATCTTCCACTCTCCGCAGCCAAATGTTATTACCAACCCTTCTTAGTCAAGTTTATTGGTTGAAATCAGATTTTTCTTTAATTCCGGAATATGCCTAGTTTCACGCAAAACTAGACGTCCTCCACCTGAGATGTTCACAGTCACGATTCCTTTCCCAATAATTGGACACATGTGGCCGTTTCCCACAACCACTTGTCCAAAATCTCCACTAGCATAATCATCAAATATGTCTCTTTGCGAGGTACAATGAAAAGAAGCGCCAGAATTAATAAACCATTTATCTATTGTCAAGTCAAACCCTGCAGACAAACACAAGTTATCTAGCAAAGATTCATCGCTAACTACATTAGCACCTTGATTCTCATCTTGCTGCTTCTTTTTGTAGGCTTCACACTGAAACCTCCGGTGTCCGGTTTTGTGACAAAACCAACACTCATCTTTTGCAACCTGTCTCTTACCCCTTGATTGTGATCTGCCACGACCGCTAAAATTTCCTCTACTTTTACTTCTTCCACGGTTCTCCACTGCAAGTGCCGTTGAAGATGTAGATGAAGAAAAATTATCTCCACCTGAGACTTTCCTTCGCATCTCTTCATCCATGATATTACTCACAGCATCATCAAGAGTTAAATCATCCTTCATGGTGCTCAAAATTCCCTGCACTGCGGTATTGTAGCTTTCTAGAAGAGAACATAAAAATAATAAAGCTTGAAGCTTCATATCTAAATTTATGCCTACGGATTCCAATTGACCCGTGACCTGCGTGAAACTATTAATATGCTCTGCCACAGAACCTCTATCAGATAACTTCATATTAACCAGTTTCTTAAGCAAAAATACCTGATTTGATGTGGACGGCTTTTCATAAATATTCGTTAGAATATCCATGGCTTCTTTTGCAGTTTTTGCTTTCGTGATGTGGTACCCTGTCTTTTTCGTCAACCCTAGACAAATCGCACCTAATGCCTTTCGATTAAGAATTTTCCGTCCAGCTTCTGCTGTCGGATCCACTTCCGCCATCTCGGGTTTCCAACCCTCAAGTGGTGCATAGAGATCTTTTTGATAAAGATAATCCTCTATTTGTAGTTTCCACCATCCGAAATCCTCTCCATTGAATTTATCGATTCTGATTTTATCTTCTGCCATACTGTTTGCTTTCAATCGAACGTCACCGAAAAACCCTCGATGTTCTCGATTAGCCAACCCAGGCTCTGATACCAGTTGTTACGAAATTGTACGTAGATTCTAGAAAAATAACGTTCACAAACAATTCACCAAGTAGAATATAATAATAAAATAACAGAATCAGATGAACACGCCAGAAAATTTGTTATCGAAGTTCACCCAAACCTAGGCTACGTCTCCACGCAAAGGCACTCTGCGAATCCACTAGACTTCAGAAAAAGTTGGAATACAACGATGATCTTCTCTCAAGATCAGGGCACAAAGAGATTGAGAACTCTCGTCAAGAAACAACTCACTTTTTTCTTCTATCTTTTTCTTGCCTCTCTATTTCCTTTTTCAGCGTCTTGACGGCTAGGGTCTTGCTATCGCTAATATAAAGATACCACTTTTAACTTAAAAGGAAATCTAATAGAAAAGACAAACAAAGCCCCTAAAAACAAATATTTAGCTTCATCTATAACACAAGGCAGAAAGATTGAAAATGACTCTCTGTTAATTACATTAATCATCGCCATTCATAATCGAGAGCGCTTCACTCCCAGAAGCAATTTCAGTTGCTTCCCATCACCAAGGCTAGTATTCTGATGCTTTATAATCTTTCGTTAGTGATGGATCAGAGGATTTGCTTCTCTCTAGCCTCATGCCGATGAAGAACATTTTTCGTGCCGCAATGCCATGAAAGATCTGAAATTTTTCATCCTTTATCTAAGTACAGTGTTGAGTGTGTTTATATATAAATATATAGTGGTAGTTCATGACTTTCATGTAGGATGTTTGAGATTAATTATCATTTGAACTTGAGCTAAGTTGCTTGATTTAACTCTCTACTCACAACCATTCAACCGATTCTCTAGCAGATATCAAGATGACAAGTTCTGCAATCAGGAATCGGGTTTTCTTTGCCCTTTCTTCAATTTGGTTTTCTTTGGCAAGATGCTACATGCACACATACGCCGGTGATGACCTCTGTTAAACTATTGATCCAATTTCCAGAAACTTCATGAAAGATTTAAGCTAGAAAATACAAGAAAATCCTAGAAGAGTCTATGAAATTATCTCTACAAATGGCAGAGATATTTGCCTTAAAAAAGCCTATTGTTCAAGAAAAAAAATTGTAAAAGAAACTACTAGAAGATGGGCATAAGTCGGTGGAGTACTCTATAAATAGGGAGGTGCGAGGAGCGTAGAAGAAAAGAGCAAAAAGGTAAGCTCCTCCCCTTCCCTTTGTACTACAATAACTAAATAAAAAAAAAATTCTTTTGTTCCCTTGTGTTCCCTTGCTGCAAATTATTTTCTTACCCATATTGTTCTTTCATTTGCTCTCTTAATAGTTCACACACAAAACACACTTGCACACACATCAAACACACGTTTTTGGCTAAAAAGCACTGACACTCTCCGAAAGCTTTCGTGTCGTGTCCGAAACTCCGACACGCTCCGACACTCTCCAACACATGTCCGACACGCAGTCAACGAGTGTCGAAAAATCCGACACGTGGTCAACTCTCCCGACAAGCAATTCCGACACGCACGGAGTCAATTTTAAAAATTTTCAATACTTTAGGGGTCAAAATGTAAATATATGAAAAAATAATGAAAATAACAAAAATAAAGGGGAAAGAAGAAAATTCTTACTCTCAAGTTTTCCACTTATAAGTTTTGATCTTCTCGTGAGTAACGATGGAACGCCTCTCTTCTCGTCGGTGTCGTTCCGTTACCCCCACATACTTAAAGTTATAATTTTTTAATTATTTCTTTTGGTCTATGTTATTGATTTGTGAGTTATCTCTCACATTTTCCATGGCGAATTTAGTAATTTCCTTTCCTTTGGGTCATACTTTGAGAGTTCTTGTCCTGAATTTTCATTTTTCTCAAACCTTGTTTTGCAGAGAAGCTCCAAGCTAGTCTATATCATGAACTCCGAACTCTGTTTAGGACTATAAGAAATCTCACTAATCTCCAATAAATATAAGAAAATAGGACATGTTCCTTCAAGTTTTCTCTTTCATGTTTGTAATTTTTGAATTTCTCATTCAATCTTTGTCACATTAAAACAATGAATGATATTAACAAATGTTGGATTAATAATTTTTTGTATAAATTAATTATATGCTATTTTTATTATTATTTATTTAATTTTGCATTTATATATAAAAATATTTATTTAATATATAATGTTTAACACGTCTAATTTCTATTTTTTAAGAAATGGCGTGTCGGCGTGTCGTGTCGTGTCGCGTCATGTCTCGTGTTGCGTGTTTATGTCGGTGCTACATAGGTTTTCGCAACTACCAACAACCTCAAATTTGCCGAAGTTAACTCCTTGACCTCCATCGATAATGGGCTTCCCTTCAGCTACTATAGTGTCCCATACTGCAAGCCCATGGGTGGGATCCGAGAACGTGTCGGTAATGTCGGCGCCGCTGTCATGGGAGATGAAATCATCAACTCTCCATACCGGTTCCGAGGGAATGTCAACGAGTCCATCTACCTCTGCACCACTGATCCCCTGAGCGAGCACGAGGCTAGGCTCTTGAAGCAGCGCACTCGTGATTTGTACCGAGTGAACATGATGCTCGATGGTTTGCCGGCAGTAAGGTATGCCAGGTACATTCAATGGACTGGCTTCAATTGAATTTGTACTACCGTGCAGCGATGATGTTTACATCATTAATCATCTTAAGTTCACAGTCTTGGTGAATGAGCACAGAAGCTGCGGCTATGACATAACAGATTTTGACTCGCCATCGGTCTCTAAGGGTTATGAACCGGCACCACCGTTTGAGATTGTGGGCTTCACTGTGGCTCCTTGCAGTGTTAAACATGACCAGGAATACATGAAAAGGCTCAAAATGTACGACAACATAGATTCAATGGAATGTCCCTCCGATCTCGAGACATTGCAGGCTGTGAGGGAGAACGAGAGGATATCCTTCACTTATGAGGTTCAGTTTGTGAAGAGCGATATCCACTGGCAATCTCGTTGGGACATTTATTTGAAGCAGAGATATTCTCGAATCTGTTGGTTCTCAGTACTCCGTTCTCTGATGAGCATCCTTCTCTTAACTGGTATTGTCTTCGTGATATTCCTGAAAACAATATCTAGGGAACTCGTAAAATGTCGGGGACTCGATAGGCAGGCTGAAGCACACACCCATGAGGAGCCTTCGGGTTGGAAGCTTCTTGCCAGCGATGCATTCAGGGAGCCGAATCACTCGAGGCTTCTCAGTGTGATGGTTGGAACTGGGGTCCAAATCACACTGACCGGATTTGTGACTCTAACTATCGCGGCCTTCTGCTACTTGACACCTGATGCTCGAGGATTGATACTGACATTGATACTAACTGTCCACTCTTTTTGGGGAATCGTTGGCGGGTACATTGGCGTGCGAAAGTAGAGAATGCTGAAAGGAAGTATTGATGATTGGAAGTCAGTTTCGTGGTTGATCACATTTCTCTTTCCAGGAATCGTCCTAATCGTACACGTCACGCTCAACTTCATAATGTGGGTCAACCGTAGCACCGCTGCTATTTCCATCTCCACGAATGTCACCATTCTATTGTGCTGGTTCTGCATTTCAGCGCCAGTCACCCTGTTTGGAGGACTCCTAGCGACCTGGGCTGAGGCTATCCAATATCCTGTGAAAACCAATCCATTCCTAGGGAAATCCCGGCTTGGACACTCCCCTCGTGGCTCTTAGTTCTTGGTGCTGGGATGATCCCGTTCGGCACACTCGTTACTGAACTCATCTTCTTTCTTGAGTAGCATATGGCTTGGTAGGTTCTACAGCGTGTCGAGGACCCTCTGCATTTGTCTTCTGTCCCTTGTTATTCTCTGTGCTGAAACTTCCTTGATCGTTACTTATCGCAATCTATGAGCTGAGGACTGGAAATGGTGGTGGAAGTCTTTCTGTGCTTCCGGTTCGGCTTCCCTCTTTGTGTTCATGTACTGCATCAATTACTTGGTTTCTGACCCGAACGGTTTGAGCGGGCCTCCATCAGTCACAGTTTATGTCGGTTACTTGCTCATCATGGCGATAGCAGCCCTGCTATCAACTGGAAGCATTGTTTTCCTCGCTTCGTTATACTTTGCAAAAGCTCTCTTCTCATCAACAGAGATCTGAGTAGAGTCGACTTTTTCCAATTTCATGCATTGCTTGAGCTCCTTGCTTTGGGAAATGCTGACACCACCTCAATCGATATAGTAACGTC
Organism: Eucalyptus leucophloia subsp. euroa; assembly: GCA_017140325.1. NCBI lineage: Eukaryota > Viridiplantae > Streptophyta > Magnoliopsida > Myrtales > Myrtaceae > Eucalyptus > Eucalyptus leucophloia. The sequence goes on along the minus strand of CM029468.1, from coordinate 8,394,543 downwards.
CTACTTTATTATGTATTGCCTGCCTTTGTCATGTTTCACTGTCGAAATAAGCACGAGATTGTTGTAAGTAGCTTAATGTTTCAAAGTAATGTATTCCCATCTATTGCACACATTTCCACTTCCATTGCTGTATCATCTGACAATCAAGTATGGAGCTTTACTATTAACAGTCTTCTTTGATCTGAAGGCGCCAATTGGTAGCTCTGCAGGAATGGCATCATCAGATAACCTTTAGAACTCAAAGTTATAAATCTGAACAAGCTATGAGAAACGCTGGATGGTAAAAATAGAAAGAGAGGTGGATGACAATGCGCGCCCTTGGCCATTTAGCAGATAGATGGCACGCGTGAGCAACTCAGAACCATAATAATAACCTATTGATGTTTAGATGAATTCATAATAATAACCTATAATTCAGTGATTCCACAATTGAGTATATGGTACATATAAAAAGCACCATTCATAAATAGGCTCAGTATCAATTTTAACCAGAAGGCCATTCTCTAGAAACTACAGGAACAGCCCTTGAATGCCCTTAACAACAATAGGACTCCTTGCATGGCCTTGAAAGACTTCTTTTCACGGAACTTATTAACCTTCAGGTGGAAAAGAACTGAGACAGTGAAACTTCATTTGTCTGTAGAATCGATGCTTGGTAGCTCCCTGGAGAGCCAACATTCTTCATAGTTTGAGCAACACCATGATTGTGCAACCTTCAAGTGGAGGATTGGAAATGGTGGTGAAAGTGTTTCTATGCTTCCAGTGCGGGCTTTGATCTATGTGTCCACGTACTGCATAGCCTCCCTCCATCACAGTTTATGCCGGTTACTCACTCAGTGGCAATAGCAGCCCTGCTACGACCGGTAGCATCGGTTCCCTCTTTTCCTTCTACCTCATTAATGTTCCTTTCTACCTCATTCACCGTATCATACAATGCCTTTGTCATGTTGCACTGCCGAAAGTGGGACAAGAAGTATACGCCAACTCTTATTGTATTAAAACTGTGTTCTCATCTATTTCACATATTTCGACCGTCATATCTACATCAGGTGACAATCAAAGAGGGAGCTTTGTTAAGAGACATTGATTTATCTCAGTCCATTGAGTCTTCTTTGAACTGACTGGCTGATTAGTCGTCCAAGCAAAGGGATAGTCTTCTGAAACTTCAGTTTTCCAAACAATGGATGAAGAGAAGCAGTAGCAGGATGCTCACGCAATAAATGAAGAAGAGAACTGAGTTCCTCTGCAGATGCAAAGTATGCTTGCATGCCTAAAATGCACAATGCTCTCATTATAAAGACCGATTAGCATTTAGATGAATAAAAAATTTATCTTCATCCTAGTTTCTGAATTAATAAATTTTGAGACCTTATAATTTGCAAACCATTATTTTAAATTCATGAAGCATCGTTCGTGAATAGGATTGACATCAATGTAATAAGAACGCCATTTTTCGGCAATATAATAACAGTCATCAGATGGCTTTCACAACAATAGGACTCCTCACATGATGTTTGGTGTCCGACCATATCAGCTCGCCAAACGAGTAGTCCCCAGTCACACTGGCTCCTTTCGCCTTCAGCACGACCTTGAAAGACTTCGTTTCATTAATCTTCTTGAACTTCAGGTAGGCTGGCTTGACAAGAACCGAAACTCCATTCGGTTCCAGTATCGACGCCCTGTAGGTCCCTGGCAAGCCAACGTTCTTCACAGTTCGAGTCACCGTGATTGATCCCGAGAGCTCAGGAACCGTGATCGAAGGATAGTTGAAGTGTAGAAGACCAATGCGTTTCGAACAACTGTGGGCACCGTCAGAGAATGCCGAGATCTGCATTGCATTGTAGCCTAGAGAACACAATAAGTTGAGATAATCTTTGCATCCCAGATCATAGACCAGGCCAGGGTCCATAGCACGGTCGGGTTGGATGTGTCCAGCTCCGTAACTGAAAGGAGTCGCCTTGTAGTCGGAGGCATTGATATCTCGTATCGTTGCTGCAAGCAAACAGGCTAGTTCGTCATGACCATATTATGTACAGGTTCAGTTCGCATTGTTTTCGGTGGAAATTGCAAGGGCGGCAGGTTTGTCATTTTCACTCCCCTAAGGTTCAGGGTGCCCATCAGACATAGCAGTTGAGCTCAGAATGTAGTCGAAGTATATCATTCACTCATACTCACCACTCGTCATGATTGCCGATCGAATTGCAGCAGGACTCCATTCTGGATGTAGAGTTTTCAGAAGACCAGCAACACCGGAAACATGAGGACATGACATCGAGGTGCCCGACAGAGCATTAAAAGGGACCCGGCATTTATCGAATTCCTCATTTGTTGGCCCCGCTGCTTCAGTGTAGGCAGCTATGACGCTGACTCCAGGTGCAGTAATATCCGGCTGGTCATAATCATGTCAGTAACTCAACTAGCTATTGTTACAAAAGCAGCGTGACTAAATCGGCGATGAACCTTCAAAGTACCTTTAGAATTTCGGGTGTGATGGTGTTCGGCCCCTTTGAGGAAAAAGCCGCCATGAGTGGAGATGGCTTCACGCCCAAATTTGTCACTACGCGTGTGATCTGAGCAGTGGGAAACCTGTCGCAACGAAAGGTTGCGCAAACGCATCAAATCACACGGACAGAAGTTATGCCGGCCTCATGAGCTCGACCAAGAACAACATTGCGCCATGACAGAATCTGTCATTAGGGTGCAAAAGAGGAGCCTGTGTGCACTTACTTAGTTGATTTGATGTAACTGAAGATGGCGGCGCTGTCGCTGTAGTTGACGTGAGACGCGGGAAGTAAATGTGGGTCCGCTAAGATTTCGTTTCCCAAAGACATATTGTTGGCAAGGACCATCCCGACCGCGCCGGCGAGGAAGGCCTTCTCTCCCTTGTCGACGCTCGAGTTTTCTCCCCAAAGGCAAACCAGGATCTTCCCCTTCACCTTCCTCGGATCAAGCGTTCCATTCTGGCAGAGTAGCCTGTCTTATGCAACCATAAACACGTAACAGTTAGCAATGGAGTATTCATCGAGCTGAGCAAAAGAGGTAAATCAGTTTTTCAGCTGCAAAGGATAATGGCAAGATATCAATAGTGCGGAAATGGTTGTGATCCTTACGCTTCATCCGCTGAGACATGAGACAATCTAGCATCCGCTGCGCTGATCAGCTTGTAGAACTTGCCTCCAGGCAAGGATTTCGGTGATAAGCTAGCACCCTTTGGGGCAAAAGGAGAAAGCAAAAGGACACATATTTACAGAATTAGCAGTTTGCTGAAATCGGAAACGCATTCAACATCGATTCACACAATCAAAATCCCCGACGCGATGTGACAAACAGTAAAACAGGCTTTATATCTTGTCCAGATTAGCTAAAAAAACCGACGCAACGATTAAGGGTCATGCTCGATGAAATATCGCTAATCACCTTGCGGACATTCATCATTTGAATATGCGATTTCCAGTGCATTCGTATAGTTTTCCAAATTGGTAATGCGTATGTCAAACCCTAAGAACAGCTTCACCGATTGAGAGAGGGAGTCTGACCTTGAATCGCCTCTGATCGCCAATCACCACGTAGTTGGAGAAATCCCTGTCCATGGTGCTTGCCGCCACCGTGATCAGCCAAGGCGAGATGTTCGAGACCGTCCCGTCCCTGGGCCCATCATTCCCGGCCGAGCAAACCACGACGATGCCATTCGTCACGGCATGGAAGGACCCGATCGAGATGCCATCGTCGAACAGTGGGGAGGGGTCGCCGCCAATGGAGACCGAGAGGACGTCCACGCCGTCGTCTATGGCATGATCGAAGCCGTGTATGATGTCCGCGTCGAAGCATTCGTTGTCGTCGACCGGCGGCCAGCAGACCTTGTAGGCAGCAACCCGGGCCTTCGGGGAGCCGCCCTTGGCCGTGCCTCGGCCGTAGCCGAAGACACTGGCTCCGGCGACGAAGTTGCCGCCGGCGGTGGAGAGGGTGTGGGACCCATGGCCGTCGTTGTCGCGGGGGGTGTCAAAGGAGGCGTCGAGGGGCCCCGCCACGGCAGCGTAGCCTTTGTTGAAGTATCTGGCGCCGATGAGTTTCCTGCGGATGGACGATTCCGTTGGCGGGAGTTACCTTTGCATTTTCTTTTTCAAAATCTATGTCCAAAGTGAATGTGTACAAATAAAATAAAATAAAAAAGATAAAAAAATTGAAAAAAGGGTTTCCAAATTAATGTGTGAGAAGAAGATTTAGACATAAGAAAATTGCTTACATACAAATTCCGATTTCACTTATTGAAGAAAAACAATGAAAAGTTAAAACGTTGAGAACGATTCATACTCTCCATGTACAATTTTCGGCCTCAGGTATTGGAGTCCGAATGGTATAGTGCTAATTAATTTTCCATGCACCGAACTAGATGTATAAACATTGTTTGGTCAAAATTAGGTCACTCGCCTCATGTCATAAGAAATCATTTTCGTTAAACCTCCATTTATTTCCGAAAAATAAATAATTTAAAAAAAGAATCCTAGAAGTGATCGCCTACCAAAAAAAAAAAAAAAAGAAAGAATGAATGCAAAATATTTTTATCGTTCATGAAAATATTTAAATATAAATTGTTATCAATAATGAAAATATTTTTATCAATTATTATTTTAAGTAATGCAAGCAATCATTTAAAAAAATACTTTTACATTATTTTATTTTTTATAAATAAACGAAGCCTGAAAATAAGTTATTGATGGATTTACGAGATGGGCTTAAGGCCCATCCGCTCAAGTTGGGCCCAAAAAGGCCCGGCCCATGGGAATAGGGCCCGTGGAGGGGGAAGGTATAAAAGGGAGGAGAGAGAGAGAAAAGGCATCAGTTGGAAATAACGTACGCTTTTTCTCCTTACGCTCTCTCTCTCCCAAAACGAAGAATAGTAAGCATACGGCGCACTTTGTCGTCATCGCATCGAACGGGGCCAGAATTTCTTCCTCTTCTTCGGCATTGGTGTTTAATCTGGCAACCAAGGACGCCTGGTATCTTTTCGAAAAGTGGTGTCTTTTCGATCGGTGATGCGTGTTTTTTAAATTATTTATTTTTTAAAAATAAACGAAGATCCGTTAAAATAAGTTATAAATGAGAAACAGTAGGAGCTATAGACTAGAATTCTTCTTATTTGGCCGAACGATATTGTCCACTAGTCAAAGTAGCTGAAGCAAGATATGGTGCGCAAAAAGGCAGTCAACGAAAACGAAAGTCAACAATTATGGGTTTTTGATATCTTTTACCTAACTTGATTTTTCAGACAAAAACAAAAGTTTGAAAAGAAGAAAGAAAAGATTGTTCGGACCCAAGAGCTGGTCAAAGCGAAATGGCGGAGCGAAATGAGAATTGTCCGTTTTGAAGGAAGACAAAAAATATCAGGTGATGACAATGAAGGTGGAGATGAAGATAGTCACGTCTCGTGAAAGTCGGCCAATTCTTGAGAAAAATAATAAAGGGAATGTCAAATCAATTTTTTTTAAAAAGGGGAACACGTTTGATTGAATAACATCTTCTTCTTTTTTTTTATGTTACCTTGTTATGTAACTCTATGCAGATCAACACATTTTCAGGTAACTCGAAGATTGCAAATAAATTCATCATTTGAGAAATTTACAAAATAGACTTGGACCTAAAGAAAACCTTGATTTTCCAAAGGAAGGGTAAGTGGTTGCGCCACCAATGGTGTTACTCAAGCTCGACAAGGCCGAGTTCAGGCTTGACAACACTAGATATGGCATCATGAACCCTAACCGAATGTAGGGATGAAGCAAGCTCGAGAGAGGAATTGACGTTGGGTGCTCGTGAAGTGGCGATGACATTGGACGGCGAAAGTCACAACCAATAATTGGCAGGCTAATACAACTTCAAATGAAGTTTTACTTTTTCTATTATAGATCCAAGAAAAAGATAAAAATATAATAAAAGATCGATTCAACTTTATTGTGGAATGGATTAGATTCAATATTTAAGAATAGTTTAAGGCCCATATTAAATATATCAAAAGTTCAAGAATAACATTACACATCATCATCATCATTATCCCTCCTTTAATCATATCTGTAGGTTGTATCGTACAAGTTATTTGAAGAGTGTCTTATTTCTACAGGTCTGTTTATTTAAAAGAAAACTTTTTCCAATAAATTATTTTTCGACTTTCTAGTATATGGATGACAGAAAATTAATCAATATACAAAACAAGTTTTTCATAAATTGAAAACATCATGCTTAGATTGGGAAAAAACGACTTCCCCTTATGGCAAGAAGGAAATCATTTTCCATTTTTTTCCCAATCACAAATTTCTAACAAAATTGCTCATATTTTAATTGATGAAAAACCATAAGGTTTCAGATTAACTTGATCACTTTGAATCCTTATTTGACACAAAATTCACTTCAGCTCTTTTGAAATAATAAATCTACTTTTGGTCCTTATTTGACATAAAGTTCACTTTTGATCTTTATTTGATAAAATAGATTTACTTCGGATCCTTATTTGAAATTTTCCCTAAAACAAAAGCTACCTAAGACCTAGTATGAACTGGGCAACTCTATCTTAAAGAAATTTACCTTAGAAATGCTTAAAAGACTTCGGACACCACCACTAACCACAGTACCAAAAGATATAATAGGAAAGCACCCTTTACCTTCTCGAAAGAAGGTGGGTGGAGAAAAGTCAGAGTTTTAAAAATGGCAACTTTTTTTTTTTTTTTTTCCTTTTGGGGTTGCGCGAGGAAGGATAAGAAAGTGGGAGAGTGGGAGCAAGCAAAGAACCTGTTGCAGCGAAAGCGAGGATCCTTGTCGTTTTGGCAGATTCCTTTCCACTTTGGAGGAATCGGTCCCAACCCCTGGTCGCTAAAGCTTTTGGATTCCGGCCACACCCCTGCATGCGCCAAAACCCCAATCGATTACATCTTTTTTTCCCATTTTTTGCACCGAGGCTTGTCAATTCCAGGTCCAACATAGCAATAACAGCAAAGAAATCAAACCCCACGTGAAGAGTATGTGTTTTTTCTTGACGTTTTTAATCATGAGGGTGCGCTTCACCTACTCCGGAAAAGAGGGTTTGTCTGGGGCAGCTTTTTTAAGTGAGCACAGCACTTAAACATGGCAGGATGAACATTGACCCTTCCTTTGGCCCACAGGATCAACTTTACTAATGGTGTAATTTTCATGAGAGAGAGAGAGAGCTTCTGAGAGTTTCTGTCGCAACTATGAGTTATTAACCAAACACTTTCCAAACCATACTGTTTCATACTTATAATTGTTGTGGAAAAACTATGCTAAAAAATCTTGTAGCATAAGGATGGGAGTACTCTACAATTAGGGGATAACTAACTACCTCAAAGATCGAAGTGACCCTAAATTCATAGAATTTTACCCCCAAGAAAGCTATTCCTAAACCTAATATATATGCACCCCTATCACCCTCATGTGCCAAGCCAGTACCACTACCTTTGGCAGCTGTAGTAACCAGCCTCCTTTCGCTGCCTATCACTCGGTCTCTCTCCATCCCTCTATGATCGAAAGTATAGGGAGCATGCGTGATGGTTGAGACTACCAAGATGTCAATTTAGGCTCTATCTCCATCCTTAGCATAATACCACATGAGGAGTTTTAGGCATATAGCTCACCAGATGCACAAATATATGTCCAAATTGGCTTTCACTCTTTGCTATTAAAAAATAATTATTTTCATATGTGGCCTTTGTAATTTGACTTGGATGAAATGTGGAATATCAAAAGCTCTTTTGAAGGAACATTCAAATTAAGACATGTAGAGCTAATATTAATAATTTCTTTCCATATTTTTCCCAAACAGTGAAATACTTCTTTTCGACCCAAATCTTTGACTGAAAGCAAAAAGATACTCATTTTTTCCAAATTAAAACAAACGGTCTAACAATGTGCTGACTCAAAATTAGACTAGTCTTAAGACATGATGCATTTCCCTCCTAGTACCTTTGACTAGTATTCAAGATTTGACCCTCTCAAATGTGCATCTCTAATGTCCAAACATATATGTCATATATACATGCATAACCATGTGCCACGCATTCGCAATTAGATCCACAAGAAGAGGATAGAGAATATGAAGATGATACGCACCTCTAGAGAAAATTCCTCCACAAATTTTCATTATTATTTTCCCGTTTTGCATGCATTTTTTATGGACTTTCGATCATGCAGTTACACAGGTTGTGCTCCTCTCGTCAGCAAGCAAAAGACAACATCCAACAATTTTCGATTAAATAAAATTTTCCTCATGGGTCGAGGAGAATCTTTAATTTTCGCTACCCGTTTCTTTAATATCTACCCTCTTATATTATGGCTCAACCTGTATCATGTGCGTAGGTCAATAAGTTGACAACACAAAGTCGATAGCTTGTGAAAATCATTAGATGGGTAGACACGATGAAACGACGATCCGTCTTAGAGTGAAGAGAACATGCGCTGACCGAAGCAAGAACCGAACATGGAGAGTAAACGAAAGTCGGAGATCTTGAAACATTCGCATTTCTTTATGATAGATAAACGACCTGAAAGCCTTGCTCTGGTTGTAATGTAAGTCAACGTTTGTGGGTTTCGCGAGACTTATATTATTTTTCGTCAAGAAAATATGATGTTAGACTAGATAAATGAATAAATAAATAGTGGGTCGAAGTGGCTTGCCGTAGTCCAGATTCCCAATGATGATATCTTCACCAAATCGAGCCTTCTTCCAAATTGATTCGGAAGGAATCACGCCGTTCTGCTCGAGGCCAAGAAACTCCCACGATCTTGTTGTGTGTAGTTTCTTGCCCTGGTTCAGAAAAACCGACACCACTCTTGGGTGCTCTGCCAAAGATTAGAAAACCAACAATAAGCATTCAAGATGGAAAAGAAAAACTAAGTGCCTCCTTGGCGGAAAAACGAAATTCGAACAATTAGAGTTGATTTATTTAGCAATGTGACGCGCTAAGTTTGGATTTGCAATCGAATATTATTGATACACTTGAGGCACGCATCTCGTCAACTGCAATAGTCTTTCTCAAAGTTTCGTAGATGTGTAGAAACATTGCTCTTTTGTTAATTATTTGGAGGGTTTGCGCTAAAAAAATGCATAGGATGGAGCAACAAGCATTGTGGGAACCAAAGGTTGCACGACTTGTCATCAAGAAGCGCAAGTTACACTCCAAGTTTATGATAGAAGCAAACAAAAAGACTGTTGTTTTTGGTGGTCAAAACTCCAAACCAAGGGAGAAAAAAGGGGTCGGAGCTTACTGGCGATTTGGGCAGCTACTTCATCTTCAAGAGTTGCGGCGAAGCCATTGATGTGCCTCGTGTACGAATAGAAGATGGCCTCCTCGGCGTCGTCCCGGCTACACAAAACATAGTCATCAATGCGTACTATAAACCGATAAGAAGAAGTACAAGAAGTGGTTGTGGTGAACTTTATCTGCATCGAAATGCAATACCTTCCCAAGAAAGAGCCAAGAAACTCATGGTGAGACTCCGTCACTCGACTCAGATCAGCCAATGAAGCGTCCCGGCCGTGCGAGTGAGATCCCAAGTAAACCACGTACGACTTCGATTCCACGCACACGGAGACACACAAAACAGAAAGAAAATATTCATGATGATGGTGATGATGAGATGATGATGATATCTGTTAAGATACGACCATCTTCAAACCAAGACTAGAATGGAGAGATTCCATCGCTAACGGAACAGTGCGAGTAGGCTTTGAATGCTCACCTTTTTGGCAGCAAACGCGGGCGTCTGGTGCGGTGTTAACGAAAGAAGAAAGAGCACGAGAAGGTGAACGGAGAGGCTCATGGCAACTTCCCTCTGGAGGGCACTTGCATCACCCCCTTGCAGGAACGGTAGAAAAGAAGTGAAGATGGCTGTGTTCTATTTATAAACTTAGTTGGCACAATTAAAAGGTGCACGGCACATGTGGTGATGCTTGTAGTGACATAATAAAGTAGTGACATAATAAAGTTTCTAAAGAAGACATTGACAAGATGAATAGAACAAAGTCCCAAGACCAAGACCTGTGACTTTGAAGTTTCTAGCCAAGAGCAGATTATAGGGACAGGGCCGCGATCAGCTATAGAACAAATAAGGGGAAGAAAAAAAAAGACAAAGAAAAGACAAACGAAAACAAAAAGAAAATAAAATAAAATAATTCAAATTTTGTTAAAATATTATTAATATCCACGTTAGCGTCATCTATGCCACGTAGAATGTCGGCATCCACATTAGTAATCTCAAGCCAAAATTGGCCAAATAGACTTAATTGACAAAACGCAAAAATATTATATATTCAGTTGGCACAATTAAAATATTTAAGACTTGATTGGCAAAAGTGTAATAGGTTTAAGAATTTGTGGACAATTTTCCCATTTACAAACCTTGTTGCTCAATAATCAAAGAGACATCTAGAGACACGATAGAAGTGACACGATCGACTTGTCGTTTTGCCTATATTGTATGCATTTCATGTTGAGGGCAAAATTTAGCATTCGCCAAAAGGAAAATGATATTTGAAAAAAAAAAATGGTGGCCCCAAGGCATCGACAGGATGTGAACCATTGCTTCCTCCAAGACGTGAGTAGCTGATACTTTTAGGTATATTCTTCAAACTAAATGTTTATATTATCTGAAAATTATCGAATTTCGTGGAGCTCGTGGATGAATTAATACTCAAAACACAATGCAACCCTTGTCTTTATATACTGCATTAAGGTGGTAGATAATGCAGAGGCAAAGCTTTATGCAACATATAGATAAATATAAGTGACTTTATGTACCACATACATTACATCAATGCTTGCAAGGAATGTACCTTCTATCGACTCTATTGAAATTTGCCAACACCGCATCGGAAGTATCCAATAGATGTCAATTGAAAGAGTTTGTTACTTTCTTGAGGAATAAATTTTCAATGAATATCTAAATTTGAACTCTATAGGATCCCAATCCCATCATATGCAAGTGTTGGGTCCACATGCACGTACGTTAATTATTGATGCCATCGATGAAAGGTCATTTCCTTTTTTTAAACCCATCTCTCTCTCTCTCTCTCTCTCTCTCTCTCTCTCTCTCAAAAAGCTGCACGGCACATGTGGTGATGCCTGTAGTGCAAAAAGCTGCATGGCACATGTGGTGATGCGAGAAAATATTGGGTGGGTTTAACACTCCACGTAGGCGAGATGTACCACCATACAAAAGTTGACACGTGGCAAATTTGGGCCCCCCTGTCAGCGCCTTGTCTCTCCGTTAACTCCATCTCTCACCCATTTACTCTCTCTCCTCCCCCTCCGTTTCTGCCCACACCTCTCCCCCCCCTTCTCTCTTACTTCTCTTTTTTCGAGAAAATTTCTCTCGTTAGTCTGACACACGCAAGGGAAAAGACAAGAAAAGCAGAGAGAGAGAGAGAGGTGGGAAAGAAGAAAAGAAAGCGAGGGAGGAAGTCTTCTTCTTCTGTCATCTTCGACCGAGTATCCCCCACTCCCGACGCCACTGCTTCCCACCGCCTCGACGAGCCGCTCCTGACGCCGTTGTTTTTCCCGGCACGCCACCGCCGCTGCTGCCCCGAGCGCCGCGACACCCCTTGCCCGCCACTGCGGACGTGACCTCGTCCTCGTCCTCTTCACCATCGTCTGCGGGTTCCTCGGCAGATCCAACAGCAGCGGGGACGGGGGTCGGCGGGGTCGTACCAGACGTCGGACTCTCGGAAGTCGTCGTCGTCGAATCCGGGGACACCATACAAGTGGCACGACAGCTACGACCGTCAGAACTCCGAGGGGAGCGAATATGGGTTCTCAGGCAGTTCATCTGGCCGGATGAGAATCAGCAGCTTGTACTCGGATCTGAGGGCGCAGTACTCGCTGTGGGATTACGGCGAAGGGCGGCGGAGACTCTACGACGATACCCATCTTGTCGCGGGTCGGGGCTTCGGGACGAAACCGGTCTATTCCAGGATAAGAAGGAACGGAGAAGTAGAAGACGAAGAAGAGAAGAAGTTTGAGACCAAGCGTGTGGTCGCCGAAGATAGTGGTGATCGTAATGCTGCAGTCGAGGAAATGGCAGTTTCAATCACGCCTCCGCCGCGAGCGCGGGCAACTGGAAATGATCGGAAGCCGAGGAGGAGGTATGAGACTGTTGCTCACACGGCTAAGGATGAGGTTAAAAAACCACCAGCGGTGCCGCCGGCGCCTCCGCCACCTTTGCTGCCGCCAAAGCCCATGTGTTCCCCCGATGGAGGAAAGAAAAGAGAAGTGGAGAGAGAAGAGGGGGAGAGAGAGCTGTGGGCAGAAACGGAGGGGAGGAGAGAGAGTAAGTGGGAGAGAGACGGAGTTAACGGAGAGACAGGGCACTGACAAGGGGCCCAAATTTTCCACGTGTCGACTTTTGTATGGTGATACATTTTCGCCTACGTGGAGTGTTAAACCCACCCAATATTTTCTCGTGGTGATGCTTGTAGTGACATAATAAAGTTTCTAAAGAAGACATTGACAAGATGAATAGAACAACATCCCAAGACCAAGACCTACGACTTTGAAGTTTCTACCCAAGAGTAGATTATAGGGAGAGCGCGGCGATCGGCAAGAGAAGAAAGAAGGGGAAGAAAAAAAAAAGACAAAGGAAAGACAAAGGAAAAAGAAAATCAAATAAAATAAATAAATTAGAAATTTGTTAAAATATTATTAATCTTTACGTTAGCGCCTATGCCACGTAGAAGGTCAAGATCCACATCAAAGAATCTCACGCCAAAATTAGTCAGATGGATTCAATTGTGCAAAACGCGAAAATGTTATATATTCAATTGGCACAATTAAAATATTTAAGACTTGATTGGTAAAAGTGTGATATAGTTAAAAAATGTGTGGACAATTTTCCCATTTACAAACCTTGTTGCTCAATAATCAAAGAAACATCTAGAGACACGATAGAAGTGACACGACCGACTTGCCGTTTTGCCTATATTGTATGCATTTCATGTTGAGGGCAAATTTTAGCATTCGCCAAAAGGAAAAGGAAAAGGAAAAGGAAATTTGAAAAAAAAAATGGTGGCCTCGAGGCATCGACAGGATGTGAACCATTGCTTCCTCCAGGACGCGAGTAGCTAATACTTTTAGGTATATTCTTCAAACTAAATGTTTATATTATCTAAAAATTATCGAATTTCGTGGAGCTAGTGGGTGAATTGATGCTCAAAACACAATGCAGCCCTTGTCTTTATATACTGCATTAAGGTAGTAGATAATGCAGAGGCAAAGCTTTATGCAACATATAGATAGATATAAGTGACTCTGCGTACCACATACATAATACCGATGCTTGCAAGGAATGTACTTTCTATTGACTCTATTGAAATTTGCCAACACCGCATCGGAAGTATCCAATAGATGTCAATTGAAAGAGTTTGTTACTTTCTTGAGGAATAAATTTTCAATGAATATCTAAATTTGAACTCTATAGGATCCCAATCCCATCATATGCAAGTGTTGGGTCCGCATGCACGTACGTTAATTATTGATGCGATCGATGAAAGGTCATTTCCTTTTTTCAAACCCTTCTCTCTCTCTCTCTCTCTCTCTCTCTCTCTCTCAAAAAGCTGCACGGCACGTGTGGTGATGCTTGTAGTGCAAAAAGCTGCACGGCACGTGTGGTGATGCTTGTAGTGCAAAAAGCTGCATGGCACATGTGGTGATGCTTGTAGTGACATAATAAAGTTTCTAAAGAAGACATTGACAAGATGAATAGAACAACATCCCAAGACCAAGACCTATGACTTTGAAGTTTCTACCCAAGAGTAGATTATAGGGAGAGCGCGGCGATCGGCAAGAGAAGAAAGAAGGGAAGAAAAAAAAAGACAAAGGAAAGACAAAGGAAAAAGAAAATCAAATAAAATAAATAAATTAGAAATTTGTTAAAATATTATTAATCTTTACGTTAGCGCCGTCTATGCCACGTAGAAAGTCGGCATCCACGTCAGTAATCTCATGCCAAAATTAGTCAGATGGATTCAATTGGCAAAACGCGAAAATGTTATATATTCAATTGGCACAATTAAAATATTTAAGACTCGATTGGTAAAAGTGTGATAGGGTTAAAAAATTTGTGGACAATTTTCCCATTTACAAACCTTGTTGCTCAATAATCAAAGAAACATCTAGAGACACGATAGAAGTGACACGACCGACTTGCCGTTTTGCCTATATTGTATGCATTTCATGTTGAGGGCAAATTTTAGCATTCGCCAAAAGGAAAAGGAAAAGGAAAATGAAATTTGAAAAAAAAAAATGGTGGCCTCGAGGCATCGACAGGATGTGAACCATTGCTTCCTCCAGGACGCGAGTAGCTAATACTTTTAGGTATATTCTTCAAACTAAATGTTTATATTATCTGAAAATTATCGAATTTCGTGGAGCTAGTGGGTGAATTAATGCTCAAAACACAATGCAGCCCTTGTCTTTATATACTGCATTAAGGTAGTAGATAATGCAGAGGCAAAGCTTTATGCAACATATAGATAGATATAAGTGACTCTACGTACCACATACATAATACCGATGCTTGCAAGGAATGTACTTTCTATTGACTCTATTGAAATTTGCCAACACCGCATCGGAAGCATCCAATAGATGTCAATTGAAAGAGTTTGTTACTTTCTTGAGGAATAAATTTTCAATGCATATCTAAATTTGAACTCTATAAGATCCAATCCCATCATACGCAAGTGTTGGGTTTGCATGCACGTACGTTAATTATTGATGCGATCGATGAAAGGTCATTTCCTTTTTTCAAACCCTTCTCTCTCTCTCTCTCTCAAAAAGCTGCACGGCACATGTGGTGATGCTTGTAGTGACATAATAAAGTTTCTAAAGAAGACATTGACAAGATGAATAGAACAACATCCCAAGACCAAGACCTATGACTTTGAAGTTTCTACCCAAGAGTAGATTATAGGGAGAGTGCGGCGATCGGCAAGAGAAGAAAGAAGGGGAAGAAAAAAAAAAGACAAAGAAAAGACAAAAGAAAAAGAAAATCAAATAAAATAAATAAATTAGAAATTTGTTAAAATATTATTAATGTTTACGTTAGCGCCTTCTATGCCACGTAGAAGGTCGGCATCCACGTCAGTAATCTCATGCCAAAATTAGTCAGATGGACTCAATTAGCAAAACACGAAAATGTTATATATTCATTTGGCACAATTAAAATATTTAAGACTTGATTGGTAAAAGTGTGATAGGTTTAAAAAATTTGTGGACAATTTTCCCATTTACAAACCTTGTTGCTCAATAATCAAAAAAACATCTAGAGACACGATAGAAGTGACACAACCGACTTGCCGTTTTGCCTATATTGTATGCATTTCATGTTGAGGGCAAATTTTAGCATTCGCCAAAAGGAAAAGGAAAAGGAAAATGAAATTTGAAAAAAAAAATGGTGGCCTCGAGGCATCGACAGGATGTGAACCATTGCTTCCTCAGGACGCGAGTAGCTAATACTTTTAGGTATATTCTTCAAACTAAATGTTTATATCATCTGAAAATTATCGAATTTCGTGGAGCTAGTGGGTGAATTAATGCTCAAAACACAATGCAGCCCTTGTCTTTATATACTGCATTAAGGTAGTAGATAATGCAGAGGCAAAGCTTTATGCAACATATAGATAGATATAAGTGACTCTACGTACCACATACATAATACCGATGCTTGCAAGGAATGTACTTTCTATTGACTCTATTGAAATTTGCCAACACTGCATCGGAAGTATCCAATAGATGTCAATTGAAAGAGTTTGTTACTTTCTTGAGGAATAAATTTTCAATGCATATCTAAATTTGAACTCTATAAGATCCAATCCCATCATACGCAAGTGTTGGGTCTGCATGCACATACGTGAATTATTGATGCGATCGATGAAAGGTCATTTCCTTTTTTCAAACCCTTCTCTCTCTCTCTCTCTCTCTCTCTCTCTCTCTCTCAAAGGTGCACGACACATGTGGTGATGCTTGTAGTGACATAATAAAGTTTCTAAAGAAGACATTGACAAGATGAATAGAACAACGTCCCAAGACCAAGACCCGTGACTTTGAAGTTTCTAGCCAAGAGCAGGTTATAGGGAGAGGGCCGCGATTGGCTAGAGAAGAAAGAACGGGAATAAAAAAAAAGACAAAGAAAAGACAAAGGAAAATTAAAATAAATAAAATAAATAAATTCCAAATTTGTTAAAATATAATTAATGTTTAATAAATAAAATAAATAAATTCCAAATTTGTTAAAATATAATTAATGTTTGCTGAATGGATAGGATCCCAATCCCATCATATGCAAGTGTTGGGTCCGCATTCACATACGTGAATTATTGATGTGATGGATGAAAGGTCATTTCCTTTTTTCAAACCTCTCTCTACCCCTCTCTCTCTCTCTCTTTCTCTCTCTCTCTCAAAGCTGCACAACACGTGGTGCTACTTCTAGTGACGTAATAAAGTTTCTAAAGAAGACATTGACAAGATGAATAGAACAAAGTCCCAAGACCAAGACCTGTGACTTTGAAGTTTCTAGCCAAGAGCAGATTATAGAGAGAGGGATGAGGGCCGCGATCCGCTAGAGAAGAAGGAAGGGGAAGAAAATAAAAGACAATGAAAAGACGAAGGAAAAAAGAAAATAAAATAAAATAAATTTGAAATTTGTTAAAATATTATTAATGTTGATGTTAGCACCGTAGAAGATCGGCATCCACGTCAGTAATCTCAGACCAAAATTGGCCAGATTGACTCAATTGACAAAATATAAAAATGTTATAAATTCAGTTGGCACATTAGAATATTTAAGACTCAATTGGCAAATGTGTAATAAGTTTAAGAATTTGTGGACAATTTTCCCATTTACAAACCTTGTTGCTCAATAATCAAAGAAACATCTAGAGACACGATAGAAGTGACACGACCGACTTCTCATTTTGCCTATATTGTATGCATTTCATGTTGAGGGCAAATTTTAGCATTCGCAAAAAGGAAAAGGAAAAGGAAAAGGAAAATGAAATTTGAAAAAAAAAATGGTGGCCTTGAGGCATTGACAGGATGTGAACCATTGCTTCCTCCAGGATGCAAGTAGCTGATACTTTTAGGTATATTCTTCTAACTAAATGTTTATATTATCTGGAAATTATCGGATTTCGTGGAGCTAGTGAGTCCCTTGTCTTTATGTAGCGCATTAAGGTAGTTGATAATGCAGAGGCAAAGCTTTATGCAATATACAGAAAGATATAAGTGACTCTATGTACCACATACATAACACCAATGTTTGCAAGGAATGTACTTTCCGTTAACTCTATTGAAATTTTCCAACACCGCATCCAAAGTATCCAATAGATGCCAATTGAAAGAGTTTGTTACTTTCTTGAAGAATAATTTTCCAATAAATATCTAAATTCGAACTCTATATGATCTCATATATATTTAGATGCATATTGAGATGATATACTTTTCATTTTCAAAAGATTATATCTTTCTTGAGATAAGTTGAAAAAATGTCGATCGTTCGTAAGTTGAAAAAATGTCGATCGTTCGCTGAATGGATAGGATCCCAATCCCATCATCTGCGAGTTTGCAGTCCGCATGCACATACGTGAGTTATCGATGCGATCGATGAAAGGTCATTCTCATTTTTTCAAACCCTTCTCACTCTCTCTTACTCACTCTCAAAGGTGCACTGCACGTGTGGTGATGCTTGTAGTGACCTAATAAATATTCTAAGCCAGACATTGACATTACAAATAGAACAAACTCCCAAGAACAAGACGAAGACCCGTCACTTCCAAGTTTCAAGCCCAGAGCAGAGCGTAGTGAGAGGGGCGTTTCCTTCGGGCCTCGGCAAAACAAAACGTGAAGAAAGTCCAAATGGAAATTGATGGATTTGGTCGAGCTTAGAAACTGAATGCTTCGGATTCTCTTCAACCATTGGTCAACTACATGGGAAATCGAGAAGAATGGTCGGTTTTAGGTAAAGCGAGACCAAAAGAACTCCTGATTCCTAGTATAAGATTTTTCTCAATATACTTTGGGAGCAATTGCGACCGTCGATTTTGGAAAAACAACGATACCCGGATCCATTTGAATTTGCTTACGGATCAAAATAAATGCTTTGGGTCGCGTTTATAAATACAGAAAAAAAAGTTCTGCGATGTATGTTCTTGGAGATATTCTCCATCTAAGAACATCCATTTTGCCTATCAACGTCCTAAACTACCCTCTGTCAGTGGAAAAAATGAGTTTTGTCCGAAAGCCCTGCACCAATGATTATTGCCTTGGCGATAGATATTTTATGTTAAGCTAGTGGTCCCGGCACTATGAGCAAGCTGTGAGAAAAACCGCTTCCTTTTAAATTGCTGCACTCGCCCACGACCGGCCAGGGCTTTGTGGCCCTCATCAAATCTAGTGAGGGCTCGATCTCACTTGTGGCTAATGAGGGTCATCTAGCAATCCTCGTTGAGTTTAGAAAAAGAAAGAAACAAACAAACAAACAAACAAAAAAAATATATATATATATATATATATATATATATATAGAAATTAAAAATATATATAATTTTAAAAAATATATATAAAAATTATCCACATCAGTCCCGATCATCCTACGTTAATTGTGCCATGTAAGACAACTCTCGTCTGCATTAGCAATTGCTGGTCAAAATTTATTAGAATGATTAAATTGTCAAATCGTCAAAAAGTTTAGGACTAAATTAGTAAAATTGAATTATTTAGGATGAAATTGGTACAAATACAATATGTTATGGCTTTTTTGGCAATTTCCCTGCATGTTTCGTCACAACACATGCATACTTTTCTAGCTTTTTTTATGTGCATTTCAATCTTTAGGTTTTTTTATGTTTTTATTTTATTTACTAACAAATTTTATTATGTCAATTTATTTTTTTCATTTGATAAAAAAATCTATCCAAGTAACGTATTCTATGAAGAGCTTTAAGTCAAATGTTTTGGTATGTATATGCATGTATTTTAGTGACATAGGTTGGGTCAGTAAAATTCTATTACATAAAATTGGATCAATGATCAATTTGAATTAGATCATTTCAAATTGATCAATTTGAATCGGATCATTTTCGAGAAAGACGACTCACCTATTTAATGGGATGGGCTCACTATTTAATGATGCCCACTTGTGGACAATACATGTTTTACAACCGTAACCCTTCAAAACTGGATGAAGACAC